>CM045997.1:14028471-15228471 GCA_025175895.1 Wurfbainia villosa
AGTTATAGTTGAGTATATTAGTTTGGGTTAAGTTTTGTTAATATAAATTTAATAAGTTAGATTTATTTAAGTTTAAGTAGTAAATTAGGTTTTGTTGACTTAAATTAGGTTAACATAATTTGTTTTAGTTAGGTATATTTGTTTAGTTTGAGTTAACTAGAGTATGTTGTTAAAAAAAATTGATTGAAGTGTATTTTAATCCTAAATCATCTCACCCAAGCTAGGTTTTAAATACACTTATCCTTATGAGTTTTGTGAGATGAGGATTTCTTTTATCTTTATTAAATTAAATGAGCAATTTCAAAGTGTTTAAACTTGTGTTAGATTAAGGCTTGGTTTGAGCTAGTCAAGTAGGTTTTTCCAGTATTGACTTCCAGGTCGTGGCGAGGCACATGACCTTCTTGATTATCGGAGCAACGACCACTTCCTAGACAAAGTCAATAAAGGAATCAAGTACTTGATTCACTTTAGGTTAAGCCTTGGTCTAACTAGTTAAAGACTTAGTGAGTTAGCTTCGGTCAGTTCCACTCGACTTAGTGCAGCATGTCGTGGCGAGGCACATGGCCTTCTTGATTATCGGAGCAACGACCACTTCCTAGACATGCACTTCGAAGAGCTTCCCCAACTTACTATCAGTTCCCTTGTCATAGTACTAGGTTGTTCAAGTTTAAGCTACTTTGTTTCCTATCTAGTCCATTCTACATTAAGCAAGTAAACTAGACTAAGACATTCAAGTGTTTAACTAAAACAAGGAAGGTACACTAAAGCAATCAAGTGTTAAACAAGAAAAGTTAACCAAAACATGCAAGTGTTTAACTAAACAAGGAAACAAGCAAGGTGTTAGCTCCCCCTAAATGGTAGCTAGTTTGAGTTTTGTTCACTAAATGAACTTGACTCTTGGAAACCCAAAATTGATTTGGTCCAACTTGGTTGACTAAGCTAGACTTAGGAACCCATGCTTGGACTCGATTCTTAGCATTTCGGCTAAGTAATGACATGTAAGATTTATAGGTGGACTTAGCCTTATACCCGAGTCCGGATCTGTTGTACACATCTTTTCCAAAGATCCAGTTAGATCTTCTACTTGCCTTTATAGGACTGAGTTCTCTTCCTCAAGCTTTCCAACTTGAGTTGAGTTTCTATCCTTAAATTGGCAAGTCGAAGTCTTCGAGTTGACTTGCTCCTTAAGTACTTGGACTTCCTTAAGTAGCGAGTCAACTCGATTTTCGGACTTAGCTAACTTCCTACCTAAGCATGCAGTGATACGGATCCGTGGCTTCTCTCGGATTCGAAATCAGACTCATATTCGGAACTCAACTCGGCTCCGGATCTTGATTCGGTCATAAACGCGACGAAGCTTCTCTTCGTCTCTTCCGCATCTGACTCCTCAGATGATGACTCATCCCATGTTGCCTTAAGAGCCTTCTTCTTTTCCTTTTTCGGTTTTTCTTCCTTTTTCAAATTTGCGCACTCCGACTTGTAATGTCCTTTTCCGTTACATTCGTAGTAGGTTACTTCCGATCGAGGTCTCGGCTTGTTGTCGGCCACCTTTTTGGCGTGTTTCTTTGTAAATCTTTTCTTTTGGTTGAACATTTTTCTTACCATGTTTACAATCTCCTCTTCTCCGTTTGTTTCCGACTCTGACTTGTCTTCGGACTCAACATTCACTTTTCTTTCCTTTTTAGTTGAACCTGCCATCAAAGCTATACCATTCTCAGTTTGACCCGAGTTAGCTTGTTCGTGTAGTTCAAGTTTACAAAATAGTTCATCTAACCTAATTGTGGAGAGATCCCTAGATACCCTATAGGCATCGACAATCGATGTCCATAAAGCATTTCTCGGGAATGCCTTAAGGGTATACCTAATTAAATTCCTATTCTCTATTTGATGTCCTATTAAATGTAATCCATTTAATATATCTTTAATTCTAGTATGAAGTTAACTAGCATTTTCGTTTTCGTTCATTTTATAATTAAATAATTTATTTAAAAGCATGTCCCTTTTGACCATCCTAGTGTTATTTGTACCCTCATGCAATTCAATTAACTTCTACCATAATTCTTTAGAATTTTCAAATGGACCTACCCTATTTAGCTCTTCTTTAGTAAGTCCGAATTGCAAGGTGTTAAGCGCCTTGTAATCGACTTGAGCTCTCTTCCTAATATCCGAGGTCCATTTCTCCGGTTCTAACAACTCCCCCGAGTCGTCTACCAGAGCTATAAATGTAAAATATGAAAAAAAAAAAAGTTATGTGGATTAACCCTTTAATTAATTTGGTTTGATTAGTGGGTTAATTGGGTCTAATTAGTGATTGGGTTTGAGGATTGGGCTATTGGGCTGAAATTGGGCTTGAACTGGATTGGGTCAAAGCAGATTTGGTTAAACTCGAGCTAACTTAACCAATTTGGTCAATTTAGGTTAGCTTGGCTTAACCATAAGAAGTCGATTTAACATCATCCGAACCCAATTCACCGCAAATTTTCTTCTCTTCGTCAAAATCCTAATCGCGCGACCCGCGATTTCTCCGTTTCCCCTTTTCTTACGCGAGTTCGGCGCTGACGATGCCGTCCCGATCGCCGCCGCAGCCTTCCCGATAGCACGCGACGTCGCCCACTCCTTCGGTCATCGCCGCCGTCGCGAGCTCAGCTGCCTCCGACCTTCACTCGCGCGATCGGCGATCTTCACTTTGTTTCCACCGAGAGCCAGCCAGCCGCTGTCGGCGCCTCGGTGGGTGATCCTACGAGGAAGAGGTCGACCAAGCTTCGTCGGGTTTGAATCGGGTGAGGGATTTCGTTGGGAGCTAATAGTCGACAACGGTGCTATCAAGTCGCCGACTGTGGGCTGGGGCTTCGCGAGTTCTATCAAAATCTGGTAAGTGGCTGATCGTCTCCCTTGAGTCGAACAAGATCTTTCCCTTACTTGTGTTCCTTTGCCATCAGCTTCGATTTTGAAGGGAGAGGGGTAGCAGCTGTTGAGCAGAGTAGATCGAGGAAGAGGAGATTGGTGTCATCGGACTGCGCCAGTGTATAGGGCTGGTTGTGTTGTGAGCCTCTGTTTGCCGCAGAGCTTGGGCCGGGATTTGAGATCTGACCTGTGTGGGGTGGTAGCCGATCTGTGCGTGTGGGACGAGAAGGTGAGCTAAATTGCAACTCTAATTTAGTTGTTGTTCAGATTTGTGTGTTGATTCATTGGTTGGTTTTGTAGCGATGAGTGGGGGAGACAAGGTGAGGAAGCTGCTGATACGGTTTGAAACAGCATGTTATTTAATTAGTTCATTGTTGATCTAGTTGATTTCCTTAGCTGTTGGTTGGGGAGTTTATAATGGTTGGGTTGTGGATTGCGTTGGAAGGTGAAATCTTTCACTGTTTGAGTTTGTGGGTTTTGTGGATTTTGATGTCGATTTATCTATGTAATGTGTCGACCGTGGGTGGAAGGAGGAGGCATATTGGATTCTTCCGATGATCTGTTCTTGCCGTGATGGTCTTCGACCAATTGTCTTCAAGGGAAGTTCGTGATCGATTATGAGTGTTATTTAGATATATTTACCTTAATTGATCTTGTGGATGTCGTGATCTATTATGAGTTGGGTTAGGATGTATCAGATTGGGATGCTCGAGTTTTAGCTCGTAGTCGAGGGAAGGATGCAAATATAGAAACGATGTAGTCTCTAGTTCGTATATTGGTGGACACTTGTACTTAATCATTGCTTGCTATTATGTGCGAGTTTGGGATCTGAGCGAGTCCACGCGTGAGGATTATTTGAGCTTAAGTGTCGTGGGTAATATCTACAGTCCGTAGTTTGATCGATTCTAGTGCATGTTCTTGGATTTATGTTTATACCTGTTTACCTTAAATCCACTCTTATTTAATCATATGCTTGTACTGCCTTGACCTTTGAGATATATACTCTGGTACTTCATTGATTATCTAGCTCGGATAGGAACTATAAACCCTATTATGTATTAGCTGATATATGTTCAGTAAGTACATGTGGTTAGGGTTATCTTTGTGACTTCAGATTGGGTTACGGGGTTACATCACTAGGGTTAGGTGATGGATTGGATTATGGAGTCGATTGTTATATCATACTCGTATTAGTGGTGCATCTATGGTGGATCTAGTTGTCTATGCATAGATAGGTGTGTGGTTGTCAGTATGTGACCATGGACTAGAAGTCCTAGTGTGATGGTATATCCATTAGGGATTGTATGCCTGTGTATAGTTTTATGGATGGTCGATTGTATATCGCTATTGACTAGAGGTCTTAGCGTGGTTGACGGTCAGATGAGTATGACTCTTTATGCGATAGAGAGAGTCTTATGGATTGTAGTCCTTGCATAGTTGACTTTTAGTTGACCAGGACTCCCCGTGGGATGGGGAGTGTCGCGAGGATACATGTATGGAGCTATGCATCATCACATTGCATGCATGCTGTTGACTGGGTCTCCCTTGTGGATTGAGACAAGTCGTCAGTCATCCTGCCTCCCCGGCCACTCGGGGTAGTGGTAGCAGGGTTGAGGGCAGAGCATTGGATGTGCCGCGCTCGGCCACTATGGATGGTGGTAGCTGGAGATGCGCACCTGGCCACTGTGCAGAGTGGTGTTAGCACTCGCCCACTATAGACGGTGGTTGTGTGAGGTGCTGTTGTCCTGTGTGCGGCGTTTGTCTACTCATGGGTAGGGACAGCGTGGCTTGCAGCAGGGGCCCCTAGGAGTAGTTAGCTTTTTACGCTTATACACTACTCAGTCATACTACCCAACTCGGCCACTCGAGAGTGGTGGCGGTGAGTCGAGCTAGTTGTCATTTAGCCGTGCCACCACAGCCACTCTGGGAGTCGTGGTTGGGCTATGCATTCTTGATATATATGTATGCATGTATTTGATATATGTTTTACATATGCCTGTGAGATGCTGCATTTGATTGAGCTATGATTGTTGCACATGCTTGTACATCATGATACATGCCATTTGCATTTTATTTACTGCTATGGGTTGAGCATGATACATGCGTGGATTGGTATTATATGCATTTGATTAGCATCATGTCATTGGGTGTACTGGACCGGGTTATTATCACAGTGATCATATCTTTGTTTATATATGCAGTATTGGTCGAGTATGGGTTTGACACAGTGCGTTATATGGTTATGTTATAGTATACATTCGGGATGATCTATCATATGGAGGATGAGGCCGTCAGTCGTACATTACTTTTACTTGATTGATTGATTTATGCTATGAGTAGGACATATCTATAATTCGATTACTATGCTTAGGGTGTATGTCTATTGGACTCATCTTTGTATACTGTAGATCTTCACATGTATACTTGTAGATCTATCCTTATATATTGTTCATGCACTTCTATATATTACCCGAGTTTATACTCACCACCTGGACCACAGGCTTCTGTCGCCCGAATAAGTAGAAGACTCTTTGGGCGTTGAGCTCCGTGATCCCATCTCACACCGGACGAATGGACATGTTTTCCGTATTGTTGTATTACTATGGATTGTTGTTTTGTGGTTTTAACCTGTATTGTTTCCGTATCTGTGATATACGGACGTATTGTATGTATTTGGCTTTCGCTGTTGCTTCTATTATGTTTCTTGTTGTGTCAAGTCACTCCGGAGTGCAGTTGGGTCATTGTATCTTGTTGATCTGTTTGTATTATTTCGCTATGTTTATTATGTTTGATATGATGATATCTGCGTATATCATATTGTTGTTTGAGCCTACGGGCCTTGTATTAACCCGATATGTTGCCACGTACAGGGGAGATGCCGTCCGTTTGCTTTTCGCACGGCATACTCTCGGGGCGTGACAATTTTATTGGTATCAGAGCCCTAGGTTGCGAAGTCCATTTTCGGATTTTATCTCGTTCGGACATCGAGTTTTGCTTTACTCGGTTTTGGTTTGTGAGTTCTAGGATCTGGCTGTTGCGGACATCTCCGAGCTACAAGGATTAAGGTATGTTAAGCATTGTACATATCCTTACATTGGCTATGCATTTAGTTGCTTATAACGATTGCATGACTTGTAGTATGTTAATCGATGTTTATGCAGTGGTTTGAGATGACCACGGGAGCGATATGTTGAGGTTATTAGACATGTACCTGCTATCGAAAGGTAATTACCTTTGAGAGCCGTGATCTAGTCGGAAGCGAGATTAGGTAGTCACATCTCTTGTGGAGATCAAGGATTTCAGTCTTAAGATTTCCACTAATTATGTTAGTCGGATCATTACATGGGGTAATGGCTGTGAGTACACTATTGTGATCACGGATAGTAGAGGATTAGTTTAGAGATATTCATAGAGATTTTGATCTCTGAGATGGTCGTTCTAGGTTGTATAACGTTGAGGGTACTTTTGAGTACTTAACTCGTGTTATTCAGAAGAAGCTAAGTTAGCTGCATACCATTATCCGGATTTAGCCGGTACTTGGTATAAGATATAGGAAATAACCTATGGGAAATCACACATCACTTGGCCACGGTGAAGTGATGTTGTGAGAGAGTATTTTCCCACATCATTTTCTTTGACTCATTGTCAAGGAATTCTTGGGCTTTAGGTCGAGTGATCGTTTGGTGACGAATGTACCATGCAGAGTCATTAGACTTGCGAAGGTTACGACTATTTAATAGCCCAAGAATGTGATTGGGTTGGTTTTGGCCACCCACGGGTTATCGGTTGACATCTTGATCAGGATGTTTGGATCTCCTACTAGATCCTACCGGAAGTCCTTAGACTGAGTCATGTGTATAGAAATGACTCCGTAGCAAGTGTTTTAAAGAATCGAAGATTTGATAAGCAGATATTGCAAGTCAAATTATTGGAATTGGAAGTCTCCGAATGTTTGACAAAAGGAGCAAGATTAAAGTTGTGAGTCATGAGCGACTATTGGAGAGTTTTCCGATCATAGAAGACCGATTGCAGATTGTCAGCAGCTTCTCATGTTTATCAGCGAACTCAGAGGAAAGACTCCGAAAGGAGATTATGTGTGTGCAGTGCGGGTTACGACGAGATACAGAGTCAGATTATCCGATGGACCATTGTATTTGTTTCTACTGTAAGCAGCCGGTATCTACGAGGAGAGTAGGTATTTTGAAGACTCAGTTGAAGACTATGGATGATGCTTTCGAGCGGACGATCCACAACCTCGAAAGCTGAGATTATTACAGAAGATTAGGTTATCACAGCAGCAGCGATCTACTACCCCAGATATAGTTGAAGCTCTTTGATACTTTCATCCGGAAGAAGTAAGTTACTCAGCAGTATCAGCCGCAGACATCTTAGAAGACTCAGACGTTCAGACGACAACTGTTACCTTCCCAGACGTGGTTATGCCTTATACAAAGGAGAGATTTACGATGATGGTCGTATCTACACAGTATTCCCCAGTCGCAGCTATACCTTTCACAGAGTTGGATATCGTACTACGATGTTGGCGATTCTTGATATTTTCTCTTTTGCTAGTACAATAGTGTTTACCATCTCCATTGCGATTGTTTGATTTGTATCTCGATTCGTGATTGATTTGATTTCCTCCATGTGATCTTTGAACCTACATGAGCTCAGCCGTCCAGAACAGATGTCAGACAAGTTTACATGATTACTCGAGAAGAAGTATAGAAGACCGAAGGATCGGTCCTTCGGGGTATTACTTTAGGTTATCCTATTTGCGGATATATCGAGAGATACTGGTAGTTTACAAGTATCTTTGTCTAGAACATTCTTGGATAGGGTTTGAAGAGTTCCTATCGACTGGTGGGTTGGTGATTTTCACTGAGTCGGTGAGATGTTGATCAACAACCAAGAAGTCAAGGATACCCTTAGCCTTTGCTAGACATACCTCTACTATAGACATATCCTTACGGATAGTTGGATTGTTGGGCGTTAGTATACTAGGACTCTCGGATATGCGTATAATCGAGAGTATTCGGATATAGTTTGGATGAACTCCGGGCTTGCCCTTTGCATGGGCAAGTAGGAATATGCGATTGGAGGTGATTTGAAATAGTTCGATATTGAGACCTCATCTAGGAGATGATTTTATGGGTATCAGTGTTGCTAAACACTATGGGAGATTTGTTTGCCTCAATGTTTCTTCTTGAGAAGACTTGTAACTCTTTGTTAGAAGAGAGTCAGACCTTGAGTTTATGCATCGATTATCGATGATGGAATGCAGTAGTTGTTGTGAATGAATATCCTTCGTTGTGGATAGATGATTTGTTTAGATCAGCTAAATGACACCTGTGTATATCCTAGGGTTGGCCTACGACTGGAGGTTTGATATTGTAGTGACTTAGTGTCGTACAATTATCATTGTCGGTGTGATGATTGAGCTATCATTAGCATAGGGTAAAAGGATGCAGGTGTGTGGAAGACGACATTTCATACTCGGTATGAATTTTAGGAGATGTTGATTATGTTGTTAGACTTATCGACGATTTAGTCGTTCATGGATTTGGGGAATCAAGTACTCTTGGAGTATTTAAGATCGGTTGTCATCATATCTGTGGAGGATATATTTATGGATATATTCCCAATCTTGAGGGAAGTTGTGGTTTCCCTAGATTGATTTGGGATTCACCATAAATGTGGATAGGATGTTCTAGCGATACTATACCGTCGACTTGTTGGACCAAGAAGGTGATGGAAATCACCTGGTCGAAAGTTTGTGAAGCTAGGTTTCAAGGCCTAGACGGTGACTGACTCTCGTGTCAGTGTTAGTTAATCCGTCCGATATGGATGGAAGGGTATTATACGTAGATGCATCATTTCAGGGATTAGGAGCGATCCTGATGCAGTTGAATGAGACGTATATTATGTGTATGCTGGTTGAGAAATCAACGAGATTAGTCATTATAGTCTTCCAGTTACTTTCAGTTCTAGGTGATATAATGAATTTTGGAACAGTAGATTGGTTTCTCTTGTGAGAAAGTAATTCTCCGTTTCCGAGGAGAATAGTGGGTCTGAGTTGTATTTCGATTTAGGAAGAGTTGTTTCAGGAGGCTCTTCATTCGAGAGTGATGATTTATTCGGAGTGTATCCGAAAATAGTAAGTATTGAGACGTTCAAGTTGGTGGAACGATATATGGGACACGGTTGATTTCGCCAACAAGCAAAGGTGGATTATTATGACCAATAGGGTTATGTACCGAGATAGAAGTGGTAGCCTAGTACGTTAAATTGTGTTGGGAGATTATCTAAAATTCGGAAAGGACTTGATAGGATTTGGGTAGTCGATGATCGATTAACTAGGTCCGCTCATTTTCTTCCGAGCCGTAAGATGGATTTCGTTGGATCGTTTGATGGAATTATATCCATGGAGTAACCTTGAGTATCATTTCTGATGGTGATTCATGATTCACCTTACGATTCTGGCAAAGTCTCCCATCGGTTACGAGTATAGAGCTCCACTTAGGTACAGTTATTGACCTATTAATCGGTTGATTGAAAGCGTATATAAGAGTTGGAATGTAATATTCGAGCTCAGTACTCACTTAGTCACTTGAGGTGTGATTTTTCTCCGGATACTTGAGATGGTTATTATGACATCTCATACTCGTACATGAGTCGGAAATTTGGGGACAAAATTTTTATAAGTGGGGGAGAATGTAAAATATGAAAAAAAAAAAAAGTTATGTGGATTAACCCTTTAATTAATTTGGTTTGATTAGTGGGTTAATTGGGTCTAATTAGTGATTGGGTATGAGGATTGAGCTATTGGGCTGAAATTGGGCTTGAACTGGATTGGGTCAAAGCATATTTGGTTAAACTCGAGCTAACTTAACCAATTTGGACAATTTAGGTTAGCTTGGCTTAACCATAAGAAGTCGATTTAACATCATCCGAACCCAATTCACCGCAAATTTTCTTCTCTTCATCAAAATCCTAATCGCGCGACCCGCGATTTCTTCGTTTCCCCTTTTCTTACGCGAGTTCGGCGCTGACGATCGTCGATCGCGCCGCGACCTTCCCGTAGCGGCGTCGCCCTCCTTGTCATGCCGCCGTGTCGCAAGCTCACCGCCTCGACCTTCACTCGCGCGATCGGCGATCTTCACTTTGTTTCCAACGAGCCGGCCCGGTGTCATACGGCGCCTCCGGTGGGTGATCCGGCTGAGGGAAGGGGTCGACCAAGCTTCGTCGGGTTTGAATCGGGTGAGGGATTTCGTTGGGAGCTAATAGTCGACAACGGTGCTATCAAGTCGCCGACTGTGGGCTGGGGTTTCGCGAGTTCTATCAAAATCTGGTAAGTGGCTGATCGTCTCCCTTGAGTCGAACAAGATCTTTCCCTTACTGGTGTTCCTTTGCCATACGATTTTGAAGGAGAGGGGTAGTTGGAGTAGATCGAGGAAGAGGAGATTGGTGTCATCGGACTGCGCCAGTGTGTGTTGATTCATTGGTTGGTTTTGTAGCGATGAGTGGGGGAGATAAGGTGAGGAAGCTGCTGATACGGTTTGAAACAGCATGTTATTTAATTAGTTCATTGTTGATCTAGTTGATTTCCTTAATTTGTTGGTTGGGAGTTTATAATGGTTGGGTTGTGGATTGTGTTGGAAGGTGAAATCTTTCACTGTTTGAGTTTGTGGGTTTTGTGGATTTTGATGTCGATTTATCTATGTAATGTGTCGACCGTGGGTGGAAGGAGGAGGCATATTGGATTCTTCCGATGATCTGTTCTTGCCGTGATGGTCTTCGACCAATTGTCTTCAAGGGAAGTTCGTGATCGATTATGAGAGTTATTTAGATATATTTACCTTAATTGATCTTGTGGATGTCGTGATCTATTATGAGTTGGGTTAGGATGTATCAGATTGGGATGCTCGAGTTTTAGCTCGTAGTCGAGGGAAGGATGCAAATATAGAAACGATGTAGTCTCTAGTTCGTATATTGGTCGGACACTTGTACTTAATCATTGCTTGCTATTATGTGCAGGTTTGGGATACGAAGCAGGTCCACGACCGTGAGGATTATTTGAGCTTCGTATCAGGTGGGTAATATCTACCTGGTCCGGTAGTTTGATCGATTCTAGTGCATGTTCTTGGATTTATGTTTATACCTGTTTACCTTAAATCCACTCTTATTTAATCATATGCTTGTACTGCCTTGACCTTTGAGATATATACTCTGGTACTTCATTGATTATCTAGCTCGGATAGGAACTATAAACCCTATTATGTATTAGCTGATATATGTTCAGTAAGTACATGTGGTTAGGGTTATCTTTGTGACTTCAGATTGGGTTACGGGGTTACATCACTAGGGTTAGGTGATGGATTGGATTATGGAGTCGATTGTTATATCATACTCGTATTAGTGGTGCATCTATGGTGGATCTAGTTGTCTATGCATAGATAGGTGTGTGGTTGTCAGTATGTGACCATGGACTAGAAGTCCTAGTGTGATGGTATATCCATTAGGGATTGTATGCCTGTGTATAGTTTTATGGATGGTCGATTGTATATCGCTATTGACTAGAAGTCTTAGCGTGGTTGTGATCGAAGAGTATGACTCTTTATGCGATAGAGAGAGTCTTATGGATTGTAGTCCTTGCATAGTTGACTTTTAGTTGACGGGACTCCCGTGGGATAGAGTGTCGCGAGGATACATGTATGGAGCTATGCATCATCACATTGCATGCATCTTTGTTGGAGTCTCCCTTGTGGATTGAGACAAGTTGTCGATCATCCTGCCTCCCCGGCCACTCGGGGTAGTAGTACTTGAGGTTGAGGCGAGCATTGGATGTCTGCGCTCGCCACTATGGATGGTGGTAGCTGGAGATCTTTTTGGCCACTATGCAGTGGTGTTAGCACTTTTCGCCCACTATAGGCGGTGGTTGTGTGAGGTGCGTTGTCTGTGTCGGCGTTTGTCTACTCATGGGTAGGGACAGCGTGGCTTGCGTGAGGCCCCTAGGAGTAGTTAGCTTTTTGCGCTTATACACTGCTCGATCATACTACCTGACTTCGGCCACTCGAGAGTGGTGGCGGTGAGTCGGGCTAGTTGTCATTTGTCGTGCCACCACAGCCACTCTGGTCGTGGTTGGGCCAGGTCATGACATATGCATTGCTGATATATATGTATGCATGTATTTGATATATGTTTTACATATGCCTGTGAGATGCTGCATTTGATTGAGCTATGACTGTTGCACATGCTTGTACATCATGATACATGCCATTTGCATTTTATTTACTGCTATGGGTTGAGCATGATACATGTGTTGATTCAGACTGTTATATGCATTTGATTAGCATCATGTCATTGGGTATGCGGATGGGTTATTATACAGGTGATCATATACTGTTTATATGTCTGAGTATTGGTCAGGTATGGGTTTGACCTGGTACGTTATATGGTTATGTTATAGTATACCTGTTCAGGATGATCTATCATATGGAGGACAGACCGTCAGGTACGTACATTACTTTACGTCAGTTGATCAGTTCAGTTTATGCTATGAGTAGGACATATCTATAATTACTGATTACTATGCTTAGGACTGTATGTCTATTGGACTCATGCTGTATACCTGTAGATCTTCACATGTATACTTGTAGATCTATCCTTATATGTTGTTCATGCACTTCTATATATTACCCCTGAGTTTATACTCACCACCCCTGGACCCTGGGCTTCCTGTCGCCCAGATAACAGGTAGAAGACTCTTTGGACGTTCGGAGCTCCGCCAGCTGATCCCATCTCACACCGGACGAATGGACATGTTTTCCGTATTGTTGTATTACTATGGATTGTCGTTTTGTGGTTTTAACCTGTATTGTTTCCGTATCTGTGATATACGGACGTATTGTATGTATTTGGCTTTCGCTGTTGCTTCTATTATGTTTCTTGTTGTGTCAAGTCACTCCGGAGTGCACAGTTGGGTCATTGTATCTTGTTGATCTGTTTGTATTGTTTCCGCTGTGTTTATTATGTTTGATATGATGATATCTGCGTATATCATATTGTTGTTGTGGGCCTACGGGCCTTGTATTAACCCGATATGTTGCCACGTACAGGGGAGATGCCGTCCGTTTGCTTTTCGGCACGGCATACTCTCGGGGCGTGACAATTTTATTGGTATCAGAGCCCTAGGTTGCGAAGTCCATTTTCGGATTTTATCTCGTTCGGACATCGAGTTTTGCTTTACTCGGTTTTGGTTTGTGAGTTCTGGGATCTGGCTGTTGCGGACATCTCCGAGCTACAAGGATTAAGGTATGTTAACTGTTATTACATATCCTTCTGTTGGCTATGCATTTAGTTGCTTATAACAGTGCATGACTTGTAGTATGTTAATCAGTATTTGTAACCGTGGTTTGAGATGACCACGGGAACGATATGTTGAGGTTATTAGACATGTACCTGCTATCGAAAAGGTAATTACCTTTGAGAGTCGTGATCTGGTCGGAAGCGCGAGATTAGGTAGTCACATCTCTTGTGGAGATCAAGGATTTCAGTCTTAAGATTTCCACTAATTATGTTAGTCAGATCATTACCTATGGGGTAATGAACTGCGCGAGTACACTATTGCTGATGCAGATAGTAGAGGATTAATTTAGAGATATTCATAGAGATTTTGATCTCTGAGATGGTCGTTCTAGGTTGTATAACGTTGAGGGTACTTTTGAGTACTTAACTCGTGTTATTCAGAAGAAGCTAAGTTAGCTACATACCATTATCCGGATTTAGCCGGTACTTGGTATAAGATATAGGAAATAACCTACGGGAAATCACACATCACTTGGCCACGGTGAAGTGATGTTGTGAGAGAGTATTTTCCCACATCATTTTCTTTGACTCATTGTCAAGGAATTCTTGGGCTTTAGGTCGAGTGATCGTTTGGTGACGAATGTACCATGTAGAGTCGTTAGACTTGCGAAGGTTACGACTATTTAATAGCCCAAGAATGTGATTGGGTTGGTTTTGGCCACCCACGGGTTATCGGTTGACATCTTGATCAGGATGTTTGGATCTCCTACTAGATCCTACCGGAAGTCCTTAGACTGAGTCATGTGTATAGAAATGACTCCGTAGCAAGTGTTTTAAAGAATCGGAGATTTGATAAGCAGATATTGCAAGTCAAATTATTGGAATTGGAAGTCTCCGAATGTTTGACAAAAGGAGCAAGATTAAAGTTGTGAGTCACGAGCGACTATTGGAGAGTTTTCTGATCATAGAAGACCGATTGCAGATTGTCAGCAGCTTCTCATGTTTATCAGCGAACTCAGAGGAAAGACTCCGAAAGGAGATTATGTGTGTGCAGTGCGGGTTACGACGAGATACAGAGTCAGATTATCCGATGGACCATTGTATTTGTTTCTCATGCGAGGTATCTACGAGGAGAGTAGGTATTTTGAAGACGATTGAAGACTATGGATGATGCTTTCGAGCGGACGATCCACAACCTCGAAAGCTGAGATTATTACAGAAGATTAGGTTATCACAGCAGCAGCGATCTACTACCCCAGATATAGTTGAAGCTCTTTGATACTTTCATCCGGAAGAAGTAAGTTACTCAGCAGTATCAGCCGCAGACATCTTAGAAGACTCAGACGTTCAGACGACAACTGTTACCTTCCCAGACGTGGTTATGCCTTATACAAAGGAGAGATTTACGATGATGGTCGTATCTACGATTATTCCCGATCGCTATACCTTTCACAGAGTTGGATCGTGCTACGATGTTGGCAGTTCTTCAGTATTTTACAGCCGGATGTGTATCTTTTGCTAGTACAATAGTGTTTACCATCTCCATTGCAGTTGTTTCAGTTTGTATCTCAGTTCAGCAGTTGATTTCAGTTCCTCCATGACAGTCTTTGAACCTACATGAGCTCAGCCGTCCAGAACAGATGTCAGACAAGTTTACATGATTACTCGAGAAGAAGTATAGAAGACCGAAGGATCGGTCCTTCGGGGTATTACTTTAGGTTATCCTATTTGCGGATATATCGAGAGATACTGGTAGTTTACAAGTATCTTTGTCTAGAACATTCTTGGATAGGGTTTGAAGGGTTCCTATCGACTGGTGGGTTGGTGATTTTCTCTACCGTCAGGTGAGATGTTGATCAACAACCAAGAAGTCAAGGGATACCCTTAGCCTTTGCTAGACATACCTCTACTATAGACATATCCTTACGGATAGTTGGATTGTTGGAGCGTTAGTATACTAGGACTCTCGGATGTACGTATAATCTGAGAGTATTCGGATATAGTTTCGGATGAACTCCCGGGCTTGCCACTGCATGGGCAAGTAGGAATATGCGATTGGAGGGTGATTTCGGAAATAGTTCCGATATTGAGACCTCATACCGGGAGATGATTTTATGGGTATCAGTGTTGCTAAACACTATGGGAGATTTGTTTGCCTCAATGTTTCTTCTTGAGAAGACTTGTAACTCTTTGTTAGAAGAGAGTCAGACCTTGAGTTTATGCATCGATTATCGATGATGGAATGCAGTAGTTGTTGTGAATGAATATCCTTCGTTGTGGATAGATGATTTGTTTAGATCAGCTAAATGACACCTGTGTATATCCTAGGGTTGGCCTCATTTGGAGGTTTGATATTGTAGTGACTTAGTGTCGTACAATTATCATTGTCGGTGTGATGATTGAGCTATCATTAGCATAGGGTAAAAGGATGCAGGTGTGTGGAAGACGACATTTCATACTCGGTATGAATTTTAGGAGATGTTGATTATGTTGTTAGACTTATCGACGATTTAGTCGTTCATGGATTTGGGGAATCAAGTACTCTTGGAGTATTTAAGATCGGTTGTCATCATATCTGTGGAGGATATATTTATGGATATATTCCCAATCTTGAGGGAAGTTGTGGTTTCCCTAGATTGATTTGGGATTCACCATAAATGTGGATAGGATGTTCTAGCGATACTATACCGTCGACTTGTTGGACCAAGAAGGTGATGGAAATCACCTGGTCGAAAGTTTGTGAAGCTAGGTTTCAAGGCCTAGACGGTGACTGACTCTCGTGTCAGTGTTAGTTAATCCGTCCGATATGGATGGAAGGGTATTATACGTAGATGCATCATTTCAGGGATTAGGAGCGATCCTGATGCAGTTGAATGAGACGTATATTATGTGTATGCTGGTTGAGAAATCAGCGAGATTAGTCATTATAGTCTTCCAGTTACTTTCAGTTCTAGGTGATATAATGAATTTTGGAACAGTAGATTGGTTTCTCTTGTGAGAAAGTAATTCTCCGTTTCCGAGGAGAATAGTGGGTCACAGAGTTGTATTTCGATTTAGGAAGAGTTGTTTCAGGAGGCTCTTCATTCGAGAGTGATGATTTATTCGGAGTGTATCCGAAAATAGTAAGTATTGAGACGTTCCAGTTGGTGGAACGATATATGGGACACGGTTGATTTCGCCAACAAGCAAAGGTGGATTATTATGACCAATAGGGTTATGTACCGAGATAGAAGTGGTAGCCTAGTACGTTAAATTGTGTTGGGAGATTATCTAAAATTCGGAAAGGACTTGATAGGATTTGGGTAGTCGATGATCGATTAACTAGGTCCGCTCATTTTCTTCCGAGCCGTAAGATGGATTTCGTTGGATCGTTTGATGGAATTATATCCATGGAGTAACCTTGAGTATCATTTCTGATGGTGATTCATGATTCACCTTACGATTCTGGCAAAGTCTCCCATCGGTTACGAGTATAGAGCTCCACTTAGGTACAGTTATTGACCTATTAATCGGTTGATTGAAAGCGTATATAAGAGTTGGAATGTAATATTCGAGCTCAGTACTCACTTAGTCACTTGAGGTGTGATTTTTCTCCGGATACTTGAGATGGTTATTATGACATCTCATACTCGTACATGAGTCGGAAATTTGGGGACCAAATTTTTATAAGTGGGGGAGAATGTAAAATATGAAAAAAAAAAAAAAGTTATGTGGATTAACCCTTTAATTAATTTGGTTTGATTAGTGGGTTAATTGGGTCTAATTAGTGATTGGGTATGAGGATTGGGCTATTGGGCTGAAATTGGGCTTGAACTGGATTGGGTCAAAGCAGATTTGGTTAAACTCGAGCTAACTTAACCAATTTGGTCAATTTAGGTTAGCTTGGCTTAACCATAAGAAGTCGATTTAACATCATCCGAACCCAATTCACCGCAAATTTTCTTCTCTTCGTCAAAATCCTAATCGCGCGACCCACGATTTCTTCGTTTCCCCTTTTCTTCTGGAGTTGGCAGCGATCGTCCGATCGCCGCGCCTTCCGATAGCATGGCGACGTCGCCCACTCCTTCGGTCGCATCGCCGTTCGCAAGCTCATTGCCTCCGACCTTCACTCGCGCGATCGGCGATCTTCACTTTGTTTCCGCGAGGCCTCATTGTCGGCGCCTCGGTGGGTGATCCGGTGAGGAAGGGGTTGACCAAGTCGGGTTTGAATCGGGTGAGGATTTCGTTGGGAGCTAATAGTCGACAGCGGTGCTATCAAGTCGCCCATTGTGGGCAGGGCCATGAGTTCTATCAAAATCTGGTAAGTGGCTGATCGTCTCCCTTGAGTCGAACAAGATCTTTCCCTTACTTGTGTTCCTTTGCCAGCAACTTCGATTTTGAAGGGAGAGGGGTAGCAGCTGTTGAGCAGAGTAGATCGAGGAAGAGGAGATTGGTGTCATCGGACTGCGCCAGTGTTTAGGGTTGGTTGTGTTGTGAGCCTCTGTTTGCCGCAGAGCTTGGAGCTGGGATTTGAGATCTGACCTGTGTGGGGTGGTAGCCGATCTGTGCGTGTGGGACGAGAAGGTGAGCTAAATTGCAACTCTAATTTAGTTGTTGTTCAGATTTGTGTGTTGATTCATTGGTTGGTTTTGTAGCGATGAGTGGGGGAGATAAGGTGAGGAACGTCTGGTTTGAAAGCGACATGTTATTTTATTAGTTCATTGTTGATCTAGTTGATTTCCTTAGCTGTTGGTTGGGGAGTTTATAATGGTTGGGTTGTGGATTGCGTTGGAAGGTGAAATCTTTCACTGTTTGAGTTTGTGGGTTTTGTGGATTTTGATGTCGATTTATCTATGTAATGTGTCGACCGTGGGTGGAAGGAGGAGGCATATTGGATTCTTCCGATGATCTGTTCTTAGTGATGGTCTTGACCAATTGTCTTCAAGGGAAGTTCGTGATCGATTATGAGTGTTATTTAGATATATTTACCTTAATTGATCTTGTGGATGTCGTGATCTATTATGAGTTGGGTTAGGATGTATCAGTTAGGATGCTCGAGTTTTGGCTCGTAGTCGAGGAAGGATGCAAATATAGAAACGATGTAGTCTCTAGTTAGATATATTGGTGGGACACTTGTACTTAATCATTGCTTGCTATTATGTGCAGGTTTGGGATACGAAGCAGGTCCACGACCGTGAGGATTATTTGAGCTTCGTATCAGGTGGGTAATATCTACCTGGTCCGGTAGTTTGATCGATTCTAGTGCATGTTCTTGGATTTATGTTTATACCTGTTTACCTTAAATCCACTCTTATTTAATCATATGCTTGTACTGCCTTGACCTTTGAGATATATACTCTGGTACTTCATTGATTATCTAGCTCGGATAGGAACTATAAACCCTATTATGTATTAGCTGATATATGTTCAGTAAGTACATGTGGTTAGGGTTATCTTTGTGACTTCAGATTGGGTTACTGTGTTACATCACTAGGGTTAGGTGATGGATTGGATTATGGAGTCGATTGTTATATCATACTCGTATTAGTGGTGCATCTATGGTGGATCTAGTTGTCTATGCATAGATAGGTGTGTGGTTGTCAGTATGTGACCATGGACTAGAAGTCCTAGTGTGATGGTATATCCATTAGGGATTGTATGCCTGTGTATAGTTTTATGGATGGTCGATTGTATATCGCTATTGACTAGAAGTCTTAGCGTGGTTGACGGTCAAAAGAGTATGACTCTTTATGCGATAGAGAGAGTCTTATGGATTGTAGTCCTTGCATAGTTGACTTTTAGTTGACCAGGACTCCCCGTGGGATGGGGAGTGTCGCGAGATACATGTATGGAGCTATGCATCATCACATTGCATGCATCTTGTTGACCTGGTCTCCCTTGTGGATTGAGACAAGTCGTCGATCATCCCTGCCTCCCGCCACTCGGGGTAGTGGTAGTAGGGTTGAGGCGAGCATTGGATGTCTGCGCTCGGCCACTATGGATGGTGGTAGTAGGATGCGATCTTTGCACCGCGGCGAGTGGTGTTAGTGCACTCGCCCACTATACGGTGGTTGTGTGAGGTGCGATTGTCTGTGTCGGCGTTTGTCTACTCATGGGTAGGGGACAACGTGGCTTGCGTGAGGGCCCCTAGGAGTAGTTAGCTTTTACGCTTATACACTACTCACCATACTACCCAACCTCGGCCACTCGAGTGGTGGCGGCTAGTCGGGCTAGTTGTCATTTATGTCGTGCCACCACAGCCACTCTGGGGTCGTGGTTGGGAGTCATGACGATGACCATGCATATGCATTCTTGATATATATGTATGCATGTATTTGATATATGTTTTACATATATGCAGTGAGATCTTTGCATTTGATTGAGCTATGATTGTTGCACATGCTTGTACATCATGATACATGCCATTTGCATTTTTATTTCTTTGCTATGGGTTGAGCATGATACATCGTTGATTTGATATTATATGCATTTGATTAGCATCATGTCATTGGGTGGTACAGATAGGGTTATTATCTGGTGATCATATCTTTTTATATGCAGTGTTGGTCGGTATGGGTTTGACACAGTACGTTATATGGTTATGTTATAGTATACATTAGGATGATCTATCATATGGAGGAATGAGTCAGAATGCGTACATTACTTTATCGATTGATCTGATTCGATTTATCTTATGAGTAGGACATATATTGTAATTATTGATTACTATACTTAGGGTATGTCTATTGGACTCATGCTGTATACCTGTAGATCTTCACATGTATACTTGTAGATCTATCCTTATATGTTGTTCATGCACTTCTATATATTACCCCTGAGTTTATACTCACCACCCCTGGACCCTGGGCTTCCTGTCGCCCAGATAACAGGTAGAAGACTCTTTGGACGTTCGGAGCTCCGCCAGCTGATCCCATCTCACACCGGACGAATGGACATGTTTTCCGTATTGTTGTATTACTATGGATTGTCGTTTTGTGGTTTTAACCTGTATTGTTTCCGTATCTGTGATATACGGACGTATTGTATGTATTTGGCTTTCGCTGTTGCTTCTATTATGTTTCTTGTTGTGTCAAGTCACTCCGGAGTGCACAGTTGGGTCATTGTATCTTGTTGATCTGTTTGTATTGTTTCCGCTATGTTTATTATGTTTGATATGATGATATCTGCGTATATCATATTGTTGTTGTGGGCCTACGGGCCTTGTATTAACCCGATATGTTGCCACGTACAGGGGAGATGCCGTCCGTTTGCTTTTCGGCACGGCATACTCTCGGGGCATGACAATAAATCCTTTCCTAATTGAAAACCAGACCTCTAGGTCGGTCTTCAGATATCACTCCATTCGTCTTTTTCAGTAGGAAAAGTCTTCTCCGTTAAAGAGAGGAGGGCAAACGGTACTGTATCCCTCTAAGTGTGACATTATCAATGAAATATTTTCTAAGGATAAAAATTGATTTTTAAAAAGAATCTAATATGTAGAAAACTATTTTACCAAATTTAAATATGCTGAAAAAGAATTTAAAATCCAGAAAATTATTTTAACGAATTTTAAAATATAGAAAATGATTTTAATATGCAGAAAATTATTTTAACTAATTTTAAAATACAAAAAATAAATTTAATATGCAAAAAATTATTTTAACTAATTTTAAAATGCAGAAAATGAATTTAATATACAAAAAATTATTTTAACTAATTTTAAAATTCAGAAAATGAATTTAATATGCAGAAAATTATTTTAACAAATTTTAAAATTCAGAAAATGAATTTAATATGAAGAAAATTATTTTAACTAATTTTAAAATGTAGAAAATAAATTTAATTTGTAGAAAATTATTTTAACTAATATTAAAATGCATGAAATTAATTTAATGTGCAGAAAATTATTTTAACTAATATTAAAATTTAAGAAATTAATTTAATATGCAGAAAATTATTTTAACTAATATTAAAATGCAGGAAATTAATTTAATGTGCAAAAAATTATTTTAACTAATATTAAAATACATAAAATTAATTTAATGTAATAAAAAAATTTATACTGTAATAAAAAATTATTCTAAAGCAATAAAAATTATTCTAATGCAATAAAAATTATTATAAAGCAATAAAAATTATTCTAATTAATTAAAAATTATTGTAAAGTAATAAAAATTATTCTAATGCAATAAAAAGCTCACAATGGTGGTTTCACCAACTCGGAGCGTCCCTGCTCTGATACCAATTGTAGGATCGAGTGAACCGAGAGAGGGGGATGAATCTCGGTATTTTATAATTTTAAATTATTTATTCTATTCAAAGTACGCAGCGGAATATAAAGACAATTATCGACACAAGCAATTTACTTGGTTCACAACCCGGATTGGGTTGCTACTCCAAGGCCCGTAGCTCTCCCACGAGCTACCTCGATGGGCAATTCACTAAATACCCTCCGACTCGAGAACTCTCGACTTTAGAGGGTTTCACTTTTTGCAAATGATGAAGAAGGGTAACACACTACCCACTCTTCTTAAAATTAAGTGCAGAAGCGAAATTATAAATTAAAAATAAAATACAAGATTTTATACCGACACTAAGAGATTATAGAAGTAGTTGCAGTGTGTTGGAAGGTCGGCTTGTTGTGGAATGAAAATTTAGTGGGTGAGCAAGTATTTCGGCAGCACTTCGACGTTGATTAAATGTTCATTTTGAGTTCTGGTTGAGCATGACTTTTATAAACTCTTTCCAGCCGACTGGAATGCCTTCCAGTCGACTCCACATCAGCCCGTCGATATGGTATTCATAGTCTTCCAGTCGACTGAATCCCCTTCAGTCGACTCCACGTCACTCTGCTCCGCATCGAGAAATTTCTCTCTTTAGTCGACTCAAACTCTTCAGTCGACTCAAGCCCTTTCCATCTGAATCGCACGATCTTTGATTGATTACCAGCTGATCCTGCCAAATAGGTATCCAGTCGACTGATACATCTCCAATCAACTGGACTTCAGTTGACTTGAATCCATTTAGTCGACTGATTCCTACAAAACAGGATTAGCACAAAACAAATAATATGAAATGCAATAGCAGTAGTAATACTACTCGATCTCGACTACTAAGTCCCACGCAGACTTTTTCGTCGGATCGATGCCTAGCTTTATCCCCCTACAGAGGACTCGACCTCACCTCTTCACTCGAGGCTTACCTGCCGGCTACCTGCTGGACTTACCATCCTTGACATCCGATCTGACCTACCAAGGCTTCCACCAGTTGTCCGGTCTGCCTGACCCATCTGGACTTTTTGCCGATTGTCCAGTCTCCTGACCCAACCGGTCTTCATGCCAGATGTCCGACCACGCAACCCATCTGGACTTCATGCCTGGTGTCCGATCCTCCTGATCTGTCAAGATTCATGCCTAGTATCCGGTCAACAAGACCTACTAGGACTTCCTGTTAAGCCTGCACACTTGACACTTATATTAGATCACACGTAAGTCCTAACTATTAACTATAGTTCATACATAAAAACTAAGGAGTGATGCTTACTGCATCAACATAAAACATCAAGCTCAGTCTATCAATAAAAATTTCACCATCATAACAAGTGACTGCATGCAGGTGAAGTCTCCTATTATACACAAAAATCTACAACTTGATGATCAAACTTAACTAATTTTTACCACCTTTGAAAAGATACTAAGGCATGCATAGGAAAAATTATTCGACTCAACAATACACCAACAAACAAACAAACTTAAGTCAACAGGCAACAAACAAACAAACAACACTACTTAATCTGAACATGAAAGGAAAAAAACAAATGCAGTAAATAAAAGGACACACTCCCCTTTTATGTCGGTGAAGAAGCATCCTCAAAGCGCACTTCCTCCACCAGAGCTTCGCTCGGCCCCTCGTGAAATATCTTGAGACGGTGTCCATTCACTTGGTAAGTGTTCCTTGAAGAAGGTTCCTTCACCTCTACAACACCTTAGGGAAACACATTAATAACCTGAAAAGGACCGTTCCACCTGGATCTCAACTTACCTCTGATCAACTTGAGACAAGACTGGTACACTAAAACTTTGTCGCCAATATGGAACTCCTTCCTCACAATCCTCTTATCGTGAAAATTTTTAGTCTTCTCCTTGTAAATGTTGGAGTTCTCATATGCTTCTAACCGTATCTCCTCAAGTTCATGAAGTTGGAGTTATCTTTCTCTCCCAGCTCTGTAAGCATCCATGTTGCAAGCTTTCACTACCCAGTAAGCTCTGTGCTCAATCTCCACTGGCAAGTGACATGTTTGCCAAAAACCAATATGTAAGGGGACATGCCTATGGGAGTCTTATAGGCAGTCCTGTAAGCCCACATAGCGTCCTCCAATCTTTTGCTCCAATCTTTCCTGTCTGGCCCCACTGTCTTCTCTAGTATAGATTTGATCTCTCTGTTTGACACTTCAGCCTACCCATTTGTCTAAGGGTGATAAAGAGTAGAAATCTTATGAAACACCCCATACCTGTTTAACATGGCTTTCATGCTTCTGTTGCAAAAGTGAGACCCTTGATCACTGATGATCTCCCTGGGTACCCCAAATCTACAAAATATGTTAGACCTAACAAAATCCACAACAACTGGAGAATCATCAGTCCTGGTGGGGATGGCCTCCACCCATTTGGAAACATAATGAAATGCCAAAAGAATATATGAAAATCCGAAAGATACAGGAAACATACCCATAAAATCAATACCCCAAGCATAAAATATCTCACAGAATAACAAGGGTTGTTGAGGCATTTCATTTCTACGTCCTATGTTCTTTGTTCGTTGACATCGTTCACAAGCTTTATAAAATTCATATGCATTATGAAATAAGGTGGGCCAATACAAACCATACTCTAAAACTTTCCTAGCAGTCCTTTGGGGTCCAAAATGACCCCCACACAGAGAATGACAAAAAGTAAGTACAAAATGAAACTCATAGTCAGGAACACATCGCCTAATGATCTGATCACTACAAAACTTCTTAAGGTAAGGATCATCCCATACATAATACTTGGCATCACTTTTCTATTTCTAGACTTGTGCATGAGTAAAATGTGAAGGTACAACCCCGACAACTAAATAGTTAGCAAGATTTGCATACCATGGTGTTTTACCTTGCAGGTGAAAAAATTGCTCATCTGGAAAAGAATCTGCTATGAGGGTGGGCTCCATCTCCCTCACTATCCTCCTCAAATGGTCTGCTACCAGGTTCTCCCTCCCGCTCTTATCGCGTATCTCTTTGTCAAATTCTTAAAGCAGAAGCATCCATCTAATCAGTCTCAGTTTTGCATCAGGCTTCTTCAGGAGGAATTTCAAAGCTGCATGATCAAAAAAAATAACCACATGAGAACAGAGCAAATAAGATCTAAATTTATCCAAAGCAAAAATAATCGCTAAAAGCTCTTTTTCTGTGGTGGTGTAGTTGGATTGTGCAGCATCCAATGTCCTTGAGGCGTAGCAGATCACATGAGATGCTCTATCCACTTTCTGCGCCAAGACAGCTCCCATTGCATAGTTCGAGGCGTCACACATCAACTCGAACGGTAGAGTCCAATATGGTGGTCTCAAGGTCGATGCTGATATCAAAGCTTGCTTAAGCTGGTCAAATGAGTCCTTGCACCTCTGGTCAAACTGAAACACCACCTCTTTTTGTAACAAGTTGGTCAAGGGTAGGGCAATCTTGTTGAAATCTCTGATGAAACGTTTGTAAAAATCTGCATGACCCAGAAAAGCACGTACTTCCCACATAGAAGCGGGGTAAGATAAAGAAGAAATAGCATGAATTTTAGCAGGATCTACTTCAATACCATGCACAGAGATAATATGACCTAAGACTATCCCATGCCCGACCATGAAATGACATTTCTCGAAATTCAAAACCAAATCTGTATCAATGCATCTCCGTAAAACTCTCGATAAATTTTCCAGACATGAATCAAAAGAAGAATCGCACACAAAAAAATCATCCATAAAAACCTCCATGCAGTGCTCTAATAAATCTCCAAAAATACTTACCATGCATATCTGGAATGTCCCGGGAGCATTGCAAAGTCCGAAAGGCATATGTCGATATGCAAATGTCCCCAAAGGGCAAGTGAAAGTGGTCTTCTCTTGATCCTCTTGAGCAATACAGATATGGAAATAACCGGTGTAACCATCCAGGAAGCAATAATGTGACTTGCCTGCCAACCTCTCTAGCATCTGATCAATAAAAGGTAGGGGGTAGTGATCTTTCTTGCTGGCCTGATTAAGCTTCCTATAGTCCACACAGACTCTCCAAGAGTTCTAAACTCTGGTGGGAATCAACTCATTATCTGTGTTGGCAACCACTGTAATACCAGATTTTTTCGGAACCACCTGAACAGGACTTACCCATTTACTGTCTGAAATAGGATAGATGATGTCAGCCTGTAAAAGCCTTGTCACCTCTTTCTTTACCACCTCAAGAATCAGTGGGTTAAGTCGTCTCTATGGCTATCTGACTAGTTTCACATCGTATTCCAAGTGAATCATGTGCATACAGATTGAAGGACTGATATCTGGGATATCTGTAAGCGTCCACCCAATCGCTTTCCTATGCTACCTCAGAAGATCTACTAATCTATACTCCTGATCTGACTCTAGATCTCAAGCAATAATGACGGGTCGCTGCTCGTCCTTATCCAAATACACATACTTCAAATGCTCGGGAAGAGGTTTTAATTCAAGCTTTTGTGGTTGCACATCTGATGGAAGTGATTCTTGGGGCATCGCCTGAAGAGCACAAGTCCCTACACATTCCATGTCCACATAAAAGGGCCCACAGATAGGTCCTAACAAATCATCATCAATATCAGAATCATCAGAATCAATGAAATCACTACAAAAAGTAGAAGGTACAGAGATATCCAACTAAAAAACAGACTCAGAATTGAAATCCATTCAATCCAACTCATCCTCTATATCCATGATGAGAATAGAATGATCCTCCATCGGGTGCTTCATCGCGTCCAAAATCCTGAACTGAACTATAGTATCTCCTACCTCCATAGAAAGAGTACCTGCATGCATGTCAATCTTGGTCTTGGTAGTCTTGAGGAAAGGTCTGACTAAAATAAGTGGAGCTCTACTATGCTGTGTGTCACCCTCCATGTCAAGAATATAAAAGTTTCCAGGAAATATTAGCTCTCTCACCTTAACCAACACATCCTCTATCACCCCAACTGGGTGAGTCTGACTGTGATTGGCTAGCTGAATTACTACTCTTGTCAGCTGCAAAGGTCCAATACCTAGTGAATGAAAAATTGACCTTGGCATAACATTAATGGAAGCTCCTAGATCTAACATAGCATCCTCGAACACATAGCTCCCAATCACGCAAGGTACAGTGAAAACTCCTAGATCCTCACACTTCTGAGGCAAAGGATGAATGAGTGTTGATACGTTCTTTCCAACTCTGATTAACTCATTCCCTTTCAGCTTCTTCTTATGCACACATAATTCTTTCAAAAACTTGGCATACTTGGGAATCTGCTCGATCATCATTAACAAAGGGACATTGACTTCCACCTTGCTGAACAACTCCACAAGCTCCTAAAATTCCCTAGCCTTTTCTTCACAAACCCTCTTCCTAGGCTGTGGCCTCTGATGGAAGGGCAATGGAACTGGCGACTCAGATCGTCGCGGCTGTGGATCCTGCTTTGCTCTGCACTACTGAAATCAAAAACTGGTGTCACGCCCCGAGAGCATGCCGAGCCGAAAATCAAACGGACGGCACCTCCCCTGTACGTGGCAATATTTCGGGTTAATACAAGGCCCGTAGGCCCACAACAACAACAATATATATAAACAAATAATAGCAGCGGAAATAAAGAGCGCATACCCACAACATACATAACAAAATATACATACAGGTGTACTCCACCTGACAAGACCACAGCACGAAAACCGTACATAAACTGACTACACAAAGAGTCCACGACATCACGACAAAATCCATAACAACAACAAGTCCATACATATCAAAGTCCAAGACATAACCAAAAACGAACTCCTCGGGAGACTCGGAAAACGGAGATGGGATGGATCGGTCGTAGCGACTCAAGTAAATCACGAAGACCTCTACATTACAGGGTGTGAGAAAAACCCGAATTCGGAGGTGGTGAGTAAAACTCAGCAGGTAATCAGAGAAAACATGTAAATATATGTATCAATATTACATGTCATTCAACAATTTAATCTACTCGTACAACATGTATATATCAGCATAACAATAGATATGCATGCATATACTAAATAAAACTGAACATCAACGATGCTGACATACCTGGCAGTCAGCTACTCTATCCTGATCCAACCTGGGCATATAATCACATCATAGGGTATAACAGTATAGTACTAACACGTATCTAACTTTGAGTCGAGGTATCACTGTGAATATCCGATAGGTATACAAATATCAACCTACTACCCTACAGGAATATGCAATAGCATGTATGAATATGTACAAACAAATGCAACAAACATAGTACATACAAATGCATCATCAAAGTGAGTATACATATAGACTGTATCTGTATGTATACTAATCACCATCATATATATATATATATATATATATACAAGCAGGTATGTATATATATATAATCATATGCAAAACACCGTATGATACGGCAATGCAACATGCATGGTCATGCCTGCTCACCCCTACTCGCTACCACGACCCGGTGTGGCCTGGGTGTACGACATGACAACTATCCCGACTCGGCCGCCACCACTCTCGGTGGCCAGGGTTGGGTAGTATGATCAAGTAGCATATGAGCGTAAGTAGCTCGCTACATAGCGGGGTCCCTGGCAGCCACTCCGTGACAACTGCAAATGAGTGGTCGAGTGCCACGCACCGGGACAATCCGCACGCAACTCCAACAACCATCGTCGATAATGGTAGAGTGCGGCCTGAACAAATGCTATGCCCTCACACGATTACTCCTCTGGAAGTAACACGGGAGGCGAGATATTGGCGACTCTCTCTCAACCCCAAGGGGAGGCGATGTCGTCGGTATACATCTATGACATGAGGTCTTGTCTCACATCTGAGAACATCTACCCTAGACTCTCATTCAAAAGAGTCACACCCAATTGATCGATTACACTCTCTACCTGTGAGAGTCATACTCATCTAATCGACAAGCTAGAACCATCGGATTGTAGCGACACATGCATCCACGACTCACGACTATTTACACAACCCGTGGTTGGTAAATAAATATGCAACATATAGGTATGGAGCAGGTCCTACATTTAGGGTCATACTTATCTCTGAGAGGACCTTTTACCAACTTTATAATTTAGGTCATCCTCAGTACTCTAACATCTACACCCTACTAAATAGTTAGACCTACTTACATCACATCTGTAACTCCTAGATCATGCTAGGGAATATGTGTTATCAATAATCGAGCACACATATATATCAGCGAAAAGTTCAAGCATCACGATAAGCGAGCATGATCGAGTAATATGAACACCTAACATGTTCATATCTATGTCTAAATCTGGAAATCATTACATCTACCCAGAGGAAATTACCTACCGTTATGTAGACTATATCATTGTCCGGCCTTTACATCCGAGATTCCGTCTCGTATCAACATCCTGTACATAAAACATAGAACATACTTAAGTTCTATCATACATCGAATCATCAAATCCTACATCGATCATTATATCTAACTAATTCAACATTCTCCAACCTTAATCAAATTAAATTCACCGTATTACCATGAGTCGACTCTAGCATCCACTATAAAGGTAACACATCCTACTTCATAACAGATTCAAATTAAAGGTTACCTTTCAATTGTTGAAATCACCCCCAGCTTCTTGATCTACATCAAGGTATCGGATTTAAAGTTCAAATAGCCCAATTGGAAGCAACCTCATAACCCAATCTGTTCACCAACAATTGATCATCACTCTAATAATTAAATCTGCTCATCCTATAGAAATCAGTTAACTTAATCAACATATACAACCTTACCTCTCACAACCAACCCAATGGTCGATTTACAGCTCCAATCCACCCCCTTTTCCTTGCCAAGAGCAGCCTTCATAGCTCTTTCACAGTGGTCACCACACTCACAGTTAATTCCACTGTCCAATTCTCATATCGCAGCCCTCAAATCACTGAAATGAAGCCACTATTCCTCGTCACAACCAATTCACGGTGGAAACTCAAAAATCTGACTGAAACTTTAGATTGATATGGGACTTACCCCCAATTTTGATCCCCAGCTCATAGAATCACAGAGATCTTGATCACACAGACTAGAAGACCCACCGACAAATCATCCACGTAATCCCAGCCACCGCCTCCTCTCCTCGCTCATTCGCATAGTAACTCCGACATAGCCCCCATCCAGCTACTCCACCACCTGATTCACAGCAATTAGAAACTACGCCGGTGATACTCCTCCAAATCAGTCTAACTCCGGCAGAAAACGCAGCTCCTGAATAGAACCAGGTGTCGACTTCACCGACTGAGGCGTCAGCGTGGCTTACATGGAGATCCAACCCTAGAGATCACGATCAAGAAATCGACAACCCTCACCGATGCGTGCAAGACGTCGTAGTGGAGATCAACGGCGATGGCCAAGGGTGGTGGTCGTTGGCCGGTCGCCGGGCGGCGATCGATCGCGATCCTGCAGCGCTGGCGAACAGTATACCGTGGTGCTCGCCCAGTTGCTCCAACAGCGGCGAAGGGCGACGGCGAGTGGAGGCGGTCATGGGAACCGGCAACGAGCTCCTGCAAAATGCTCGATTGACGCCGGCGGCAGTGAAAAGGAGACAACGATCGAACAAAATGGGGGAGGAGAGATCGACGCTGGAAATACGACAGGGGAGCGCCGAGGAGGTGAAGAGGAGGAGAATAAGAAGAAATGTTAAAAGAGAGGAGGAAGATAGCGTTTTAGGTGGTTGAGCTAGCCTAGCTCAAATCCAAACTAACCCAACTTGACTCTACACCAAACTAGGTTTTAATCTTCCTCCTAAATGGTCATACAAATCCCCTTTAATTTAAGAAAAATTTCCACATGATAATTTTCAATGAGAAAGGATTTTTTTTTTTTCGGTATCTTACATTCTCCCCCACTTATAAAAATTTGGTCCCCAAATTTCGTACTAACATGCAAAAATTACTTTAAGCAAGTTTTCGAAATAACCGCATACATTCCTCAAGTGAACCGATGAGGGTATCGAGCTCGGATAGTATCTACCAGCTCTCACGTAGCCTCCTCATCGGTATGATGCTGTCATCCAACTTTTATGAGTCGGATGATTTTCGTCCCACTACTGTCGCTCCTTGCGACCCAGGCTCCATCCTGGAATCACCTCGTAAGTCGCATTAGACTGAGGTAGAATTTGAAACTTCTTTCAGAGCATGATCAACATGCGACGTGTATTTCCTTAGTATAAAAACAGAAAATACGTTGTGAACACCCGCCTGTGTCGGAGGTAAAGCCAACCGATAAGCTACACCTCCATAATCCACGACACAATCTGAATAGATCCTCCAACGTTTGAATGTCATGCTCAGACAGTCCATCCGTCCGCAGATAAAATGTTGCACTAAGCCGAAGCTTTGTGCCCATATTCTGATGCAGACTCTACCAAAATCGCGAGGTAAATCGCGGGTCTCTATCAGATATAATACCCAAAGGCACGCCATACTATCTGATAATCCCTCGACAGTACAACTCTGTCAGATGATCCAACGGGTACGACCCACGAATAGGCAGAAAGTAAGCTGATTTGGTTAGTCGATCCACGATCATCTAAATCGCATCATATCCCTTACGGATTCTAGGTAATCCCGTAACCAAATCTATCATGATTTGCTCCCACTTCCATTCCGGAATTGGAATTCTCTAGAGCAATCCAGCGGGTTTTTGATGTCCAACCTTCACCCACTGGCATAACTAAACATCGAGCAGCAAAATCTGCTATAACTCTCTTTATATCATTCCACCAGTATAAACGTTTTGACTCTCGGTACATCTGAGTACCATCAGGGTGAATAGAAAATCTCCAATGATATGCTTTCTGTAGCAACTCTTCCTTAAACACGGTAACTCCGGAAACCCACCATCCTTATCAGAGACGGGAATTATTTTCTCAAAAGAGAAATCCATCAACCATCCAAAATACACTTCACCACACACTCTGTAAGTGCATGAGAGACTATAGCGACGAATCTCACTCGTTGCAATTGTTGCAACTATTCGCGCTCCAGCAACTCCACTGTAGCTACCCAGTAGCTTGTTAAATTCAATGAGCACTCCAGCAACCATTCAGTAACCTACTGCTGAGCACTTGGTCATCACATGCATGGTAAGAGTTAACTCTCACCAAGAGGTTTAAGGTTCAAACCTCACCTCTCCACTTTGAGATAATAACTACTAAAGTCACGTCATGTATATGACAGACTATCTCGTAGTTTCTTAACTGTCGTAGGCATAGGATATGTCTCATTCAACTGCATCGGAATCGTTCCGATCCCTGAAACGACGCATCTGCATACATCATCCTTTTATCCACTCCGGAAGGATTAACTAATACTTGTGTAAAAGTTAACCGCCGTCTAGGTCTTGTAACTGGTTTCACCAGCTTCCGACTAAATAATTTCCATCGTCACCTTTGTCATACAAATCCGTGGTATAGTAATGCCAAGCATTCTATCCACATCTACAGTACTAACCAAACCATGCAAGGCAAACCATCATCTACGGTGGTCGAGTGCGCAACATCCAACTACCACAATCAACAGTGGCCAAGTTACGCAACTCCAACAATCACGAATGGATCCAATCGTGTTCAGGATACACGATTCTCAAAATCCCTGGACGACTAAATCGTTTAATAGTCTAACAACACAATCAAAACTCATACAATTCATACCAAGTATGAAATTGGCATATCTACACACCTGCATCCCCTTTACTCTAAGCTGATGATATAAGTTAATCATCACATCGACAATGATAATCGTATGACATCATGTCACTACAATATCAGTACTTCAGTCGTAATCCGACCTTAGAGTATACACAGGTGTCTTTAGCTGATCTAAACAGATCATCTATCCACAACGAAGGATATTCATTTACTTTCAACAATTATATTCCATCATCGATAATCGATGCATACTTTCAAAGGTCCATCTCTCTTTCAACAAAGAGTTCCGGATCTTCTCAAGGAGAAATACTGGGATAGATAAATATCCCCTCCAACCTCTCCTATAATCGCAATTTACGTTCTTCCAATTTCCATAGTGTTTAGTAACACTTATACCAATCAAATTATCACCCGGTATAGGATCTTCGATATCGGAACTAATTTCCACAATCATTTCGATCGCCTACTCCACTTGCCTATGCAACGGCAAACCTTGGAATTCATCAGAAACTACATCCGAAGGCTCTCGGATTATACGCACCTCTTAGATACATAATCATACCATACTCTCAACAATTTGACCATCCGTAAGGATATGTCTACAGTAAAAGTATGTATATCCAAGTCTAAGGGCATCCCTTAACTTCTTAATTGTTGGTCCACCTCTCACCTAACGGTAGAGATACCACCGACCTACAAGTCGATGTAAAGGACCCTTCCACTCCAAACAAAGAATGTTCTAGACTAAGATACCCGTAAACTACAAGTATCTCTCAATATATTAATCCAGAGGGTAAAACTAGAGTAATACCCTGAACGATCAAATATCTGTTGATCCGATCCAAAAGGCTCCATATAGGTCTCGGCCTTTCCCCGAAGAGAAAAGATCAGATTCAACAGTCCGCGACAAAGCGGTCGCATTTCTACGACGAATGCCTCGGGGATTTTTTTTCCCTAGATCATCTGATCCATCCCTTAATCCTACGAACTGCAACTATAGAATACTGAATAAATACGACCATCGTCGTATACTCTCTCCTCTGTACTAATCAAATCACATCTAGAGGTAACTGTTGTTGTCTGTTGAATCTTCTACGATGTCTTTGCTGATGCTGCTTCTGTGCTGATATCTGCTGTAGGGGAGTATCAAGGAACTCCAACCATGCCTGAGGTGGTAGATCGCTGCTGACGAAATAACTCATTCTTTAGTGTTGATCTCTGCCGTCGAGACGGTGCATCATCCTCCTGGAATACCATCGATAGTCTTTAACTGAGTCTTCAACGTTCACCTCCTCCACTGTACTGGTTGCTCACAATAGCAACAGATGAACTGATCCAACGGATAATCTGACTTCGCGTGTCTTTGTGATCCGCACTGCACGCAAATAATCCCTTCGAAGTCTTTGTTCTAATTGTGCTGATATCCACGAGAACATCCTGATGATCTGCGGTTGGTCTTCTATAATCGGAAAGTAGCCCAAGGCCTCTGACTCCGATCTTGCTCCTTTTGTCCAACAGTCGGAAACTTCTGACTCTATTAAGTTGATCTGCAATATTTGCTTACCGGTCTCCAACTCTTACACCCTTGTACGGAGTCATTTCTAAACTCCTATCTCAATCCAACGTCTTCCCGGCAGGATCTGGTAGAAGATCCCGACATCCTAATCCAACTATAAGCCAATAACTCTGGGTGGCTTAAATCATCCATTCATCTTCTTGAGCTATTAGGTGGTCGTAACCTCCACAAGTCTCACGACTCTGCACAGAACACTATTACTGACCGATCACCCTTTCTTGAAGCTCAAGAATTCCTTATAATGTGTCACTAAAAGTGACACGGGGAAATACTCTCTTTCTACATCACTAGACCATGATCAAGTGATATATTATTTCCCCGAAGATTATTTTCTGCATTTACCACCAAATACCGGCTTGACCCCGATAATGGTATGCAAATAACTCTTCTTTCTCGGTATAACATGAGTTAAGTACTCAAAAGTACTCTCAAAGTTATACAACTCCGTACTAACAACTCAGGGATAAAATCCCTATGAAACACTGTAACCTAGCCTTCCGCTATCTGCATCAACAATAGTCTACTTTGTCTGTTCATTACCCACAGGTAATGATCTGACTAGCACAGTTAGTGGAAATCTCTAAGACTGTAGTCTCTTATTTCCATAATAAATGTGACGACTTGGCCCCTGTTTTCCGACTCGGTATCAGTCGACTCTCAAAGGTAAATTACCTTCTTGACATAGGTTCAAGACTCACAGACTCAACAGGTCGTTCCCGTGGTCAACTCATACCACGGTTACGAATAATAACCAACACACTACAGGTTATTCCCTGGTATAAGCATCTAAATGCATAGCCAACAAAACTAGGAGTATAAACACTAAGGTAACTCCAGTTGGTCGCCTCGGTGGACGACCCCTACTACAAGTCTGCACAGGTGTCATAACTCTATTGTATACACCTACTGATCAAGTTTAGATAAATATCTACTAAACCATAAGTTTTTCAGGAATTCTTACCTCGTGATGCTTGGAGCTCAGGTCGCTGTCCATCTCATCTCAGAAAACCAAAACCGAATAAATCGACTCCCGAGAATCCAAGACTCGACTCAAAAACAACATAACATGGCATCGCAGAACCTTGGGCTCTGATACCACTAAAGTTGTCACGCCCCGAGAGCATGCCGAGCCGAAAATCAAACGGACGGCACCTCCCCTGTACGTGGCAATATTTCGGGTTAATACAAGGCCCATAGGCCCACAACAACAACAATATATATAAACAAATAATAGCAGCGGAAATAAAGAGCGCATACCCACAACATACATAACAAAATATACATACAGGTGTACTCCACCTGACAAGACCACAGCACGAAAACCGTACATAAACCGACTACACAAAGAGTCCACGACATCACGACAAAATCCATAACAACAACAAGTCCATACATATCAAAGTCCAAGACATAACCAAAAACGAACTCCTCGGGAGACTCGGAAAACGGAGATGGGATGGATCGGCCTGACTCCAAGTCCACGAAGACCTCTACTCAGGTGACGGAAAAACCCAGGGTCGGAGGTGGTGAGTAAAACTCAGCAGGTAATCAGAGAAAACATGTAAATATATGTATCAATATTACATGTCATTCAACAATTTAATCTACTCGTACAACATGTATATATCAGCATAACAATAGATATGCATGCATATACTAAATAAAACTGAACATCAACGATCTTTCGACATACTGGCGGCACTACTCTATCTGATCCAACGGCATATAATCACATCATAGGGTATACAAAGATAGTACTAACACGATCTAACTGAGTCAAGGGTATCACTGTGAATATCCGATAGGTATACAAATATCAACCTACTACCCTACAGGAATATGCAATAGCATGTATGAATATGTACAAACAAATGCAACAAACATAGTACATACAAATGCATCATCAAAGTGAGTATACATATAGACTGTATCTGTATGTATACTAATCACCATCATATATATATATATATATACAAGCAGGTATGTATATATATATAATCATATGCAAAACACCGTATGATACGGCAATGCAACATGCATGGTCATGCCTGCTCACCCCTACTCGCTACCACGACCCCAGTGTGGCCTAGGTGGCACGACATGACAACTATCCCGACTCCAGCCGCCACCACTCTCGAGTGACCGAGTTGGGTAGTATGATCAAGTAGCATATGAGCGTAAGTAGCTCGCTACGCAACGGGGGTCCCTGCTGCTGGCCACTCCGACTGACACTGCAAATGAGCGGTCGAGTGCCACGCACCCAGGACAACTGCACGCAACTCCAACAACCATCGTCAATAATGGTAGAGTGCGGCACAACAAATGCTATGCCCTCACACCAGTTACTCCTCTGGAAGTAACCTGGGAGGCAGGATGACTGACGACTCTCTCTCAACCCCAAGGGGAGACGATGTCGTCAGTATACATGCAATGACATGAGGGTACTGTCTCACATACAGAACATCTACCCTAGACTCTCTGTTCAACAAAGAGTCACACCCAATTGATCAGTACACTCTCTACCCTGTAGAGAGTCATACTCATCTGATCCTGACAAGCTAGGACCATCGGTCCGTAGCGACACACTGTCCACGACTCACCTGACTATTTACACAACCCGTGGTTGGTAAATAAATATGCAACATATAGGTATGGAACGAGTCCTACATTTAGGGTCATACTTATCTACAGAGGACCTTTTTACCAAATTTATAATTTAGGTCATCCTCCGTACTCTAACATCTACACCCTACTAAACAGTTAGACCTACTTACATCACATCTGTAACTCCTAGATCATGCTAGGGAATATGTGTTATCAATAATCGAGCACACATATATATCAACGAAAAGTTCAAGCATACGATAAACAGAGCATGATCAAGGTAATATGAACACCTAACATGTTCATATCTATGTCTAAATCTGGAAATCATTACATCTACCCGACCAGTAGGAAATTACCTACCTGTTATGTAGACTACATTGTCCGTCTTTACATCCGAGATTCCGTCTCGTATCAACATCCTGTACACAACATAGAACATACTTAAGTTCTATCATACATCGAATCATCAAATCCTACATCGATCATTATATCTAACTAATTCAACATTCTCCAACCTTAATCAAATTAAATTCACCGTATCAGTCATGAGTCGACTCTAGCATCCACTATAAAGGTAACACATCCTACTTCATAACAGTACCAAATTAAAGGTTACCTTTCAATTGTTGAAATCACCCCCAGCTTCTTGATCTACATCAAGGTATCGGATTTAAAGTTCAAATAGCCCAATTGGAAGCAACCTCATAACCCAATCTGTTCACCAACAATTGATCATCACTCTAATAATTAAATCTGCTCATCCTATAGAAATCAGTTAACTTAATCAACATATACAACCTTACCTCTCACAACTAACCCAATGGTCGATTTACAGCTCCAATCCACCCCCTTTTCCTTGCCAAGAGCAGCCTTCATAGCTCTTTCACAGCGGTCACCACACTCACAGTTAATTCCACTGTCCAATTCTCATATCGCAGCCCTCAAATCACTGAAATGAAGCCACTATTCCTCGTCACAACCAATTCACGGTGGAAACTCAAAAATCTGACTGAAACTTTAGATTGATATGGGACTTACCTCCAATTTTGATCCCCAGCTCATAGAATCATAGAGATCTTGATCACCACAAAGAAGACCACCGACAAATTTCATCCACAGAACCGGCAGCCACCGACTCCTCTCCCCTGTTCACAGCCGCATAGTAACTCTGACATAGCCCCCATCCAGCTACTCCACCACCTGATTCACAGCAATTAGAAACTACGCCGGTGATACTCCCCCAAATCAGTCTAACTCCGACAGAAAACGCAGCTCCTGAATAGAACCATGTGTCGACTTCACCGGCTGAGGCGTCAGCGTGGCTTACGTGGAGATCCAACCCTAGAGATCACGACCGAAGAAATCGACAACCCTCAGCCGGCAGTACGTGCTCGTAGTGGAGATCAACGGCGATGGCCAAGGGTGGTGGTCGTTGGCCGTGTCTTGGCGCGATCGACGATCTGTGTCGCGCGATGAGCGAAGCGGTGTGGTGCTCGCGCAACTGATGGCGGCCGCATCGTGGACGGCGAGTTGCTCCAACAGGCGATGAAGGGCGGCGACGGCGAGTGGAGGCGGTCATGGGCACCGGCAACGAGCTCCTGCAAAATGCTCGATTGACGCCGGCGGCAGTGAAAAGGAGACAACGATCGAACAAAATGGGGGAGGAGAGATCGACGCTGGAAATACGACAGGGGGAGCGCTCGAACGACGACGGCGAGGAGGTGAAGAGCGCGGCGCGCGAGAAACCGAGAGGGAGGAGAATCGGCGTCGATTGGAAAAGAAGAAATCGGGCGTTTTGTTAAAAGAGAGGAGTCGGCGACGGGTGAAGATAAAGGCGGCTGAGAAACGTAGAAGCCATCTATCGCGAGTGAGAAACTGACGATCGGGTTCTTTTAGGTGGTTGAGCTAGCCTAGCTCAAATCCAAGCTAACCCAACTTGACTCTACACCAAACTAGGTTTTAATCTTCCTCCTAAATGGTCATACAAATCCCCTTTAATTTAAGAAACATTTCCACATGATAATTTTCAATGAGAAAGGATTTTTTTTTTTTTTTCGGTATCTTACAACTGGATATGGTACTGAAGCTACAGGGTTTGAGGTAACTCTACCACTCCGCAATGTAATCGAACTGATGTTTCCTTTAGGATTTGGGATGGTCTGAGATGGTAGCTAACTAGATCCCTGTGACTACAACTGATTAATGTTAGATGCAAGCTGGCTAATCTGTCTCTCTATGTTCTGAATAGATGCATCTGTCTTCTGCTGATATGGCTGATGCTGTACCAAAAACTGCTGCATAGGATCCTCCATTTTTTAATTTGAACTCGAATTGGGAGACTCATCTCTGACTGGCTGAACAGGAGGTCTGATATGTATTGGGTTACTCTGAATGGTTGGGGGTCTCTGAAATGCTGGCCCTGGCTGAAACGACTGCTAATAAAATGAATTTCCATACATCAGATTTGGATGATCTCTCCATCTTGGATTATAAGTAGCAGACATCGGATCATACCTGGAATGTTGCTGCTAATACTGAGGCTGATACTGAGGTTGATATTGATCCTGATATTGAGGTCTAGAAGGAAACTGATTTGTCGTAGCTACTACTTCATCCTGCTGGAGTGAAGGACATGAATCAGAAGGATGCTCTAGACTTGAACAAATACCACAAACCCTCATAGGCTGTATAGGCACTGCAGAAGATTGGCTTGCTTAATTCAGAGCCAACTGTCTAACTAATGTTGTAAGCTCCTGTAAAGAATTCTTCATCTCCGCCTGATCAGTAAAAGCCAGGTGAACCTCACTCACCCCTCTAGTCACTATTGCTCTGCTCCCGAATTGCTGTGAGTTCTCTGCCATATTTGCAATAAGCTCTCGGGCCTCACTCGGAGTCTAGTTAACTAATGCCCCTCCACTAGCTGCATCTATCATACTCCTGTCCATAGGAAGTAATCCCTCATAGAAGTACTGAATGAGCAACTGGTCACTGATCTAATGCTCGGGGCAACTGGAACATAATTTCTTGAATCTCTCCCAGTACTCATACAATGTCTCTCCAGTAGCCTGCTGAATATTGCAAATGCTTTTCCTGATGGTAGCAGTTCTGGATGTTGGGAAGAATTTCTCCAGGAATGCTTTCTTCAATTCAAGCCAACTGTTGATGCATCCAGGTGGAAGATAGTACAACCAATCCTTAGCTGCTCTAGCCAGTGAAAATGGAAAAGCTCACAGTTTGATATCCTCCTCTGAAATGCCATGTGGCTTTATAGTAGAGCATACCACATGGAACTCGTGCAAATGTCTGTTGGGATCTTCACTAAATAATCCATGGAACTTAGGAAGCAAATGAACTATATCTGATCTGAGCTCAAAATTCTCCTCTAAAGCTGAGTAGCTAATGCAAGAGTACTGGTAGGTCACATCAGGGGTTGCAAGCTCCTTCAGAGTCCTATTGTTATCTGCCATGACTATCTGCAACTCTGATGGACTACAATCAGAAGTGTCAGCTGACCTACCCTGTGCTCTCTACAGTGTGTGAAATGTCCTATCAATCTCAGGATCCAGCTCAAATAGTTTATCGCCTGAAGACCTGGTCATTATCAAAGACAACAATGAGTAACAGATAGAAATGATAGGAAAGACACCAATAACAAAAGAAAAAAAAACAAACTAACTAACTACAGTTTAAATACAAACGAACACCATTTTGTTCCCCGGCAACGGCGCCAAAATTTGATGTACGGATATTTGTCGTGGTACCGTTATAAATTATTTATCGAATCCCCTAACTACACTAATGCAGTATAGGAATGACTCGGATCGTCTCCCAATGAACCTAATGGCTGGACGTTTGTTTCTAAACATTATTAACACTGGGGATTCCTACAACTTATCAAAACAATTATTTAAAGCTACACTAATGCAAGAACGATTCAACCATGCACCACACTGTCACTATAAGATATAATGGTTAAACAATTCTGGTGAATAGATATGGAAATTAAACCTGCAAGAAGTAAATCTAACCAATTAACAATTCCTGGGAAACTAACCTAATGTGTAAAAGCAAGTAAATCACGCACCGCACTGTCACTATACAGTACAATGATCAAAGATTAACTAAACAAATGTGAACAATTCAACCAAGCACCGCACTGTCACTATACGACACAGTGGTCAAACAGTCACTAAAAACTAAACTAACAAACTTAAACAATTCAACCAAGCACCGCACTATCACTATACGGTACAGTGGTCAAAGATTAACTGAAAACTAAATGCAATAAACGTAAGCAATTCAACCAAGCACCGCACTGTCACTATATGACACAATGATTGAATGTAAATGAAAACTAAACTAACAACTAAAGCTATTCAACCAAGCACCGCACTGTCACTATATGGTACACTGGTCAAACATTAACTGAAAACTAAACGAAATAAACTTATAATTCAACCAAGCACCGCACTGTCACTATACGACACACTGGTCAAAGATTAACTAAAAATTGAAAAGTATAATTAACACTACATAAAATAAAACCAACTACAAGGTAAACACCATAAATGATCAACAACACTAACTAAACTACCAAAACAAATTACCACATGCAACACCACACAACACAAATGAAACATGATGGGAACACAATTGAAACACAACTGAACACTGGTGAAACAATACTGAAACAATACTAAAAAATAGTGAAACAGTAGTGAAACAATAGTGTAAAAAAATCGAAACAATTAGTGTAAAAAGTAGTGAAACAATTAGGGGAACAATAGAGTAAAAATTAACCAACAGTTATCCACAAACACCAGAAAAACACCACCCTCTCTGGTGACCCACGACAATACCGAACAACTCCTACAGCTTTAATGCACGGATCTCTTGTCAGAATCCGACGAAAGCTGGATCGATGGTAACGGTTCACAGCTCCGATGATGGACTTCAGGATTGCCGTGACCACGATAGTAAATGGTTGGCCCTGTAAAGATGAAGCGGCACGAATCACGACCGCGAATACGGAAGGGACCGAAGCTGTGAACGTGTACTAATCTTCACCAGCTGCTGGAAATGGGAAGTGCTGCCTAAATTGGAAGAATCAAGGCTGTCGGAATTGGAAATCTGTGCTGCCGCGACCACGACAATAGAAGGTCACTCTCAGCCTTCTGTGACCACGTCCAGCTAGGGTAGCTCAGCTCCGATTTCCAGGCTTAATAGAAGCGTCGGTGAAGAAGATTGGTCCCAAACTCTGCTCAGTCATCGAAGCTGCCGCCGCCCAACTTCAGCATCCAGCTCCGCCGGACCAAGGAAAGGAAAGGTTACTGGATGGAATGGAAATGGGGAAGACCACTGGAGCCGTCAAAAATGTCACCGAAAGGGCTAGAGTGGAGATCGCTGTCACGCGAGTGAAGGGAAGAAGATGTCGCTGTTTCATCGTGTGATTCTACCGCGATTGAGAAATTGTTGCTTTTAAAGGTGATTTTTCTCAGCCGCTCGATTGAGCCCTTTTTGATCTCAACCACCCATTTAGAGCTAGGGTTCAATAAGACCAATTAATCTTCCCTAAGTGGCCGATCAACACAATCCTAGGGCTACGATCGATTTGATCCAGATCGACGGCTGTGATTGCTCCAATTAGGTTCTCTTCATGTTCCCTATAAAATCACATTCAACCCGTGAAAAATAATACTAAAATTATAAGAATTGAACAATTAATTACAAATTGATCCAATATGTAAAAACATACTGAATAACGCTAATTACCGCATCAAAGAGCCTAAAATATCCGATATGTAAGTAAAAATTACATAATAAAAATGCGACTATCACTTATACATGACCAAACTTAGCCTACACAGTAAGCAAGTTGAGTAAATACACGAGTAATCCCGGAGTTGAGCACTAGAATGGGATAACCAGAGTACTGAGGTATTTAAGGTATACTCATGATTATGGATTGTACTATATGAGATATCCGACTGTGATCGAAGAATACAACGATACGAATTAGATATCTGATATAAAAGTTCAAAATCTAAAAATGGATATTTATTCACTTTGTGAGGTATAATCATTTCATGGAAATCTTTTAAGCAAACTTTAATAATCAGATCTACAATAGAATCTGAGTTTGTAGCTCTTGACAAGAGTTGTAAAGAGGCTGAATGACTATGACAATTCTTAAAATATGTTCCTAAATGGCCAAAATCGGCTTCGACAATTTGCATACATGAGATAGTTAATCAGCAATTGGTCGGGCACAAATCTATCTATATAATGGTAAGTCTAGATATATACATCGTAGATATAATATCATTCGACAACTACTCTCAATGAGAGTTATCACTATTGACTATGTGAAGTCAAAGGATAATCTAGCGGATCTACTAACTAAAGGATTAAACAAAGGGTTAGTTGCTAGCTCATCGCAAAGAATGGGCTTGATTAGGATGTCTAGGAAAAATATAGGTGCAAATGAAACACAGTCTATGCTGATTGGAGATCCCACAAACAAGGTTTAAAAAGACAATCTAATTGTACCAGTTTATGACATCACTATAGGGAAGAATGCACCCAATACAACAGTGAATCACTGTGGGAGATATCTCAATAAAATAGTAAAAAAAATGAAGGTTAAGATATGACTTTTAATGATCCCAATAGAGTAATATATACTCTTGAGAGGTTCCCTATGTGAGAACGAAGTAGAGCCGCTTTGAAGAGAATTGGAGGCACAATTCTTAGACTTTCTCACATAACCAGGCATATTCATGGCTAAGAATGAATACACTTATGAGACCTAAGCTATATTAGGGAGAGTCTTGGGTGAAGAGATGTCAATGTTTACACAAATGATAGAACAATTCAAAGATATCACATCTACTAATCAGCTAGTAAGCAAACATACCTTCATAAGGGAAGATTCAAAGGGTAACACCTACCTATCCTATACATGACTCTATTGTCGAAAACTATCACATACTTTGTTTGCATTCATATGGGAGATTGTTAGACAATGTGAATAGAAATGCGTAGTAGGTAGAATTAGTCCCATATTAATAATTAAGTGTCATAACAGTTGTTACATGGTGAAGAAGAGGGTGCTAACCTAGAGCTCGGATTGCACAAATTCAAATGATTTTTGTCAAAACGCTACTGCACATATCGAACTGATCAAAATATGATATGGACATGTAAATCAGCTAGAGTTTGCCTCAATATGTCTTGCTTGCTCACTTCACATGTATGTGCATGATGACATGCATGATCAAAGCCCAGGCCAAAGCGTATCACAAAAGTCCAAAGCTCACTGTGACAAACTTGGTCGGTGCCATTTCATGCTCCACATGCTTATGCATGCATTAAGCATGTGGCATGCTCAAGGCACATAAACACACACATGTTTTGCATGTTTGGAGATGATACCACCACATGCCACCTAGAAGTGGATGTGGCATGATCACAGGAGCTTAATCCTTTTTTATAAGGAGATGGAAAGAAGAGGTTAAGGCATAAGCAAGTGTTCTCTTCTTCATCCTTTGAAGAAGAAAGAAAAAGAATGAAAGTAAGGAAGTATTTTTTTTTCTTCAACCATTAGAAAAGAAAGGAAAGAGATTTTTTCAACTTTTAAAGAAGAAATAAAGAGAGTGAATCCTCATTGATTTTTTTCATTCTGCTATACTATTCTTTTCTCGATAGATCCTCATTGACTGAAGGAAAGGGCTTGGATTTTGTCAGTATTTAAATTGAGAATGATTGTTAAAGCAACCGACAACCTCTCAACGAACAATAAGCTCATCGAAGGGGGGTTTGGGCCTATATATAAGGTATCATGTAGTTGAACAACTATGTGAATTGAGCATCAGTTTGATTGGCATGGATTACAGGGGAGGCTGGTTGAGGGACAAGAGATAGCAGTGAAAAGGCTATCCAAGACATCATCACAAGGAATCGATGAGTTTAAGAATGAGGTCATGTTGATTGCTAAGTTGCAACATCAAAATCTTGTTCGATTTCTTGGTTGTTGCATTCAAGGAGGAGAAAGGATCTTGGTCTATGAGATCATGCCCAATGGAAGCTTGGATGCTTTTTTATTTAAGCCTCTAGGGTTAACTCAGTTGGTAAGTGCACATAGGGGCGGATTTAGGGGGTTGGGGGGGGGGGGGCATGACCCCCTCCCCCTCCCCCTCAAATTTTAAGCGATTATTATTAAAATTTTATTTTTTTTATTTTTTTAATTAACGTTATTATATTTTAGTACGACGACCTCTCTAATATAAAATCCTGGATCCGCCTCTGAGTGCACATGAGTAACTCTTAAATGAGCAGGGGTCAATTCCCGGAGATTTCACCATCCTAGACTATCGACCGACCCTCTCCTTTGTACTTGCCGACTAAGTTTCTGATTTACCTCCTCCACCGGTAGGGGCAGCCGGAGAAGGTCGTTAATGTGGCGGTTCCACATTTTTTTTTATGCTTTCTTATTTGGCTAGTTTATACCTTTTATTTTCCCTCTCCTATTTGGTTCATATTAATGTTTCTTATGAGTTTGTATGTAGATGAAGCTAAAAGTGCATTGTTGGATTGGAAAATGCGTCATAACATTATACTTGGGATTGCTCGAGGACTTCTTTACCTTCATCGAGATTCTAGACTTAGAATTATTCATAGAGACTTGAAAGCTAGTAATGTTCTTCTTGATAAGGAAATGACGCCCAAAATCTCAGATTTGGTATGGCGAGGATTTTTGGAGAAGATATAGAAGCAAACACAAGGAGACTTTTTAGAACATAGTATGTATAGTTCTTTCACTTTGGCCATTTGTATCATTGTCTCAATCATTTGAAACTTTGAAATTTAGTATTCTAGTCTTCTTAATTACCTTTGCATTGATCCAATGGATACATGTCACTTGAATATGCAATGGATGGAATCTTCTCAGTGAAGTCAGATGTATTTAGTTTTGGAGTTTTGTTACTTGATATCATAACATGTAGGAAGAATCGAGGAGCTTATAACTCTATCGTCCACTTAAATCTTCTCAGCCATATATGTGTCGCAAACATTTGCTCAAGTAGCTAGAATTAGTTGTTTGATCAATACATATAGGTCTAACTCCATTTTTTTTCCCTATAGATATGGAGTTTATGGAAAGAAGGCAAAGTTATGGAATTAGTTAACCAATCTATTGATCATTCACTACCGGTAGCTGAGATCCTTCATTGCTTAAAAATTGCACTTTTATGAGTTCAAGATCGACCAAGAGATAGACCGACAATGTATTCAATATTGAAAATATTGGACAATGACAATGCTCTTGAAATAGAACCTAGTCAACCTGGATTCATCGACTTTAGTGGCCCCCTTGATCAGACTAGTTCATTAACAAGAGAACAAGATTTGTCATTAAATTATCCTTCTGTGACTGCCACAAGGTCAATAGCGCAAAATAGAATTTGCTAGTATGAAATTAAATGCCTTAGAATTTGCGAAATTAATTGGCAAACTAAGTTCCTACTTCTAAATAGTGAACAACTTTACACTTTTATATGTTCTCTTTTACTATTTTATGTAGGGACCTTCGTGACCGCTAGAGGGGAGGGGTGAATAGCGTCGTCGCTTAACGATGGAATTGATTCGTGTTTGATCGTCTATACTCTTGTTAGCATAGTGGAATAGTAATGACAAATAGAAATAACAAGAAACACAATCACAACGCAAGATATAACGTGGTTCGGAACCAAATGGTTCATACTCCACGGATTGGGCTCGAATGAGCCCTAACGATGCCAATCACACACCACTATAATAAAAACTCCTTCTCGGAACAATCTGGAGGTGGAGAAACCTCGTACAATAGTTCTTAATACAATAAGAATAAAAATACAAGAAAAATACACTAAATGCAAGTAAAGAAAACATTACAAAGAGCTTTTGGATGCTTGTTTGTTTTGTTGCTTGAGTTGCACTTGGAGACCTTGATTTGCAACAACAAATCGCTCCAAACACATCCAATAACTGATGCCAAATCCTTCCTCCATGAGCTCCCTTTAAAGCTGCTCCTTGGGCTGGATTTCTCCTAGTAGTCGACTGATCGAGACCATCAATCGACTGCCCCTGTAGCTGTTGTGAGACAACGACATATACCACGTTGGATAAGTTGCAATGGATAGACCATCAGTCGACTGATCATATCCATCAGTCAACTGATGGCTCAATCAGTCGAGTGTTCGGGACGATCACTCGATTGGAGAGCCTTCTGTGCCCAAAATCTCGACCATCAGTCGACTGATCTCTAGATCAGTCGACTGCCAAGTCACTTCCCGCAGTCAAACCCTAGTTGACTCCCATCAGTCAACTGATCATAGTCCAAGTCGACTGATACACCTCAAACATGAGGTTTTAACCCAAGTATGGTGTCCCCATACTTGCTAGACCACCCTTAGCCTAAACCTAAGCCTTCTAGCCACCTCCATCAGCCTCACACCTATCGGATCCCTCCAAGTCATCCATGACTTGTTCATCCATATGCTAGCCTTCAGGTTCTTCCATAAGCTATTGTCATTCTGACGGTGTCTACACCGCCAAGGCACATTGGGCTTACGTTGCCAAGACTCCCGCTTAGACTTTACGTCGCCAACCATTGAACTTATGCTGCCAAGACTCCCGCTTGGACTTTATGCCGCCAATATTCTCCTTGGACTTTCCAAATGCCAAGACCCATGTTTGGACTTTCCCTTGCCAAGACCCATGCTTGGACTTTCCATGCCAAGACTCATGCTTGGACTTTTCCTTGCCAAGTGTCCCACTTGGACTTTCCATGCCAAGTACCCATGACTTGGACTTTACCATGACAATGTGCCATGAAAATCACATTTTAATATGTTTTTGTCAAACATCAAAATATCGCTCAAGTCAAACTCGAGTTTGGTCAATCGTGACTTGGGCCGATTGCACCAACAATCTCCCCCTTTTTGATGTTTGACAAAAACACCCTTGAGTTAGGCCCCTAACTCAAATTCCCTTACCAATTATCCTAAATTGGTAATTTTATAAGTTCTCCTCATAAATTCTCCCCCTTTTTGACTAACATAAAAAGGTTCTCTCCAAAGAGGTCAATGTTCTCATGAGGAAAAATACATCCATCATCCCATGATTGATACCTCCCCCTAAAGGCTTGCTCCCCCTTGACCGTTGCACCAACAATGTCCTTGAGAAGTCCCTAAGCTAATAGGAACACTAAACAATCAAAAATTAATGTCCAAAGTTCAACATTGAACTTTCCAACACCTTAAAATTGATACACACCCTAACAACTCTCCCAATCCATATCCAAAGGATTTTCACCCTTTCTAATGCTTCCCAAAGCATATCCTAGGGTTAGGAGTGGTTAAGAAACCCTAACATAGCTGAAATTAGGCTAAACAAACCTTGTTTACTCGAACGGATCGACTCCTTCAGATACGATCATTGCAAGAACATCATCGATCATTGCCATCAAGCGGCAGTCGACTGATAACTAAAATTTTAAAATTTAATTATCAGAATCAAAAATGAAAAAATCATAAGTAATTATACATAATTCAAAAAATCATGAAAATTCGTACATATAATACTTATAACACATACAATGGGTGAAAAATATTTGAAAAATATTTTACCCATAAAATAGGGAAATTAACACAAAGTTCAAAAGTGAAGAAAAACTTCAATATTTTAGCTCAATTTGTATCAACTTCATCAATGGTGATTGTTATCAAAAGATAAACTTCACCAAGGTTTTTCAAAATGATTTTAAAATGTTTTTGAAAACCTATATTGGATCATGTTTCTTGGGCTTAATGTACATGGCTTGAACATAAGCTTTCCCAATGATCCATAAATAATATAAGATGAGTTTTGGTTCATCTAAATGCAAAAACTATGCACCTTGAACCTAACTCATATCCTAGCATCTCACATGTATCTAGGGTGTATCAATACACATACATGTCAATGTAATGTGAGATGTGGGTTTTGGTTATACCTATACTAAGGTCTCATGCATTTTCTAGGCAACACTACTTAACTCCTTTATGACTTCAAGTTATGTCATAGTCCTTAAACTAATTTTCATTAACTTAAATGCATGAAGTATGATCATGGCATAAATGGTAGCATAAATAAACATGGCCAATGATCATGATATCATGACATATGATATAATCTAAATATACATGACATTAAAAGAAACCCTAAGCATGACCATGACATATTATATAATTAAAAATAGATATGATGTTGACATGTTATATGGAAAACAAGGCATGACAAATAAAATATAAAGGTATATAATACCTAAATTTTAAAGTTAATTGTCATTTGTTATTATTAAGTTCATTTTTCCATATTGTCAATTATCTCCCAAGTGTGCCAAAAACCCAAAATAGCACACCTCAACCTCTAAACCTAAATTGTGCCAATTTGATTGATTTTTCATAGTCCCAAAAATATATTGACACATCCTAAAATCTGTTAGGATTTAAATTCAAACCTATTTCAAAGGTATCCATAACCTTGAAAATGACCTAAAGTACCACCTTTACTATGGTTAGATTAACTACCCATCCATTCAAGGTTGGCACACCTAAACCCATCTAGCGTGAATCGATCATGCTCCTAGGAACCCAATACCTATTTGAGCTCCTTAGGTTAACTAGGTATTCCTTAGGAATGACCTCCCTAGATACCCTCCTAATGACCCTTCTAGGCTTGGTAGCCTTAGAAAAATAGGTCTTACTAAGGTCAACTCTAGAGGTAACTTCCCCTTTGACCTTCTTAATGGCTTCCCTAGATTTTCTTGAAACCCTAGCCACTAGACACACACCTTGGTTATCCTTAGGGATGACTTCCCTAGTAACCTTGTTTTTTCTAGACCTAGTTTGAGTTCCATAATCAAATGGAACATTGTGGTAGGTCTCCTTGGGCTTAGGTTTGTGACCTAAACCTTTCTTGCCCTTAGTGGACTCTTGTTTCCTAAAACCTAGGTTTTGATTCTTAGACCTAGATTTTTGATCCTTTGACCCTTGAATTTGATTTTGCATTTTTGCAAGGGTCTTTTCTAATTTCTCAAGCCTTGACCTCAAGGCTTGGTTTTCTAGCTCTAATTGTCCAATTTTTGATTTTTCATCTATTCTTTGGACATTGTTTTTCCTAGACATATGTCTAGTCCATTTAGGGTTAAAACCTAGGTGGTCCTCAATTTTCCTAATACTTGCCTTAGGTAAAATATTTTTAGGGACATTAGTCCCAAATTTCTCCTTATTCTTAAGGTTGACACTCTTATCACCTAGACAATAAAATCTATTATTTCTACTAGCATGCTTTTCGTGATGAATTGCAAGTGAATTAAAAGCATGTTTTTGCCTATAAATTAAAGAAGGTGCATTAAAATATACCTCAGGGTTTGCCTTAGAGGCTCCCCCTACACGTGTAGCTCCTTCTTTGACCTTCTTGCTCCCCCTAGGACATTGACTCCTAAAATGCCCCAGTTGTTGGCACTTGAAGCAAATGATGTGCTCCTTGCTTCTTCTAGTGGGGGCTCCGACATCCTTGACTTTTTCATTGACTTTTGGTGCCGGAGGAGTCTTCTTAACTTTTTTAGGGCATTTACTCTTGCAATGCCTATACTCCCACACTCAAAACACATAATATGGATATTATTTTGAATTAAAGTGTTTGAGTTACCTAAGGTGATGGTGAGGGTCTCTTGAGCTTGTACATCACTTCTCCCCAAAGTAGATGACTCTACTTGCCCTTGCCCTTGACCCAGAGATCTAATCTCCTCCCCCTCAATCCTAGAGGTGGAGGCTTATTTCAATTCCACCTCCTCTACTGATTCGGATGTCAACTACTCTTCAACTTTCGAATCCTCACTTGCTTGTGAGGATGATGTGCTTGCTTCCTCGGTCTCCTTCGATTGAGTCGATGAGCACTCTTCGACTTCTTGGACCGGTGATGGGCCTTCATGGAACTTTGCCACTTCGCTCCAAAGTTCCTTGGCATTCATGTAGTCCCCTAACCTAGACACAATATTGTTAGGTATTAAATCAATCAAAAATTTCATTACCTTATCATTTTCTCGAAGGGTTGGACTTGTTCTTCGATCCATCTCTTCTTCTTGTGGTATCCACCTTTTGGTCCTCTTGGATATTCAAATCCTTCCATCAAAGTAGACCACTCCTCAAGATCCCTTATCATCAGGAAGTCTTCAATTCTTGCCTTGCATTGGTTGAATCCTTCTTGTCCATAGAAATTGTACGGGATAGGTGTGTTGATGTCCCATCCTAGTCTTTCTTCAAAATCCATCTTCCCTTTAGCGTCTTTGCTCCCGGGTGTTAGTCTATAGAAGAACTCCTAGCTCTGATACCAATTGTAGGGACCTTCGTGACCACTAGGGGGGTTAATAGCATCGTCGCTTGTCGATGGAATTGATTCACGTTTGATCATCTATACTCTTGTTAGCACAGCGGAATAGTAATGACAAATAGAAATAACAAGAAACACAATCACAATGCAAGATATAATGTGGTTCAAAACTGAATGGTTCATACTCCACGGATTGGGCTCGAATGAGCTCTAGCAATGCCAATCACACACCACTATAACAATAACTCCTTGGAAGAATCCGGAGGTGGAGAAACCTCGTACAATAGTTCTTACAACAATAAGAATGAAAATACAAGAAAAATACACTAAATGCAAGTAAAGAAAACTTTACAAAAAGCTTTTGGATGCTTGCTTGTTTGGTTGCTTGAGTTGCACTTGGAGACCCTGATTTGCAGCAACAAATCACCCCAAACACGTCCAAGAATTGATGCCAAATCCTTTCTCCATGAGCTCCCTTCAAAGCTGCTCCTTGGGCTGGATTTCGCTTAGCAATCGACTGATCGGGACCCTCAGTCGACTACCCCTGTAACCGTTGTGAGACAACGACATGTGCCATGTTGGATAAGTTCCACCGGATAGAACATCAGTCGAATAATCAAACCCATCAGTCGACTGATGGCTCAATCAGTCGAGTGTTTGGGCTGATCACTCGATTGGAGAGCCTTCTGTGCCCGAAATCTTGATCATCATTCGACTGATCTCTAGATCAGTTGACTGCTTAGGCCAGCAGTGCCCATCTCTGGTAGTCGACTGCCAGGGCATTTCCCATAGTCAAACCCTAGTTGACTCCCATCAGTCGACTGACCATAGTCCCAGTCGACTGATACACCTCAAACATGAGGTTTTAACCCAAGTATGGTGCCCCTATACTTGCTAGACCACCCTTAGCCTAGACCTAAGCCTTCTAGCCACCTCCATCAGCCTCACGCCTATCAGATCCTTCCAAGTCATCCATGACTTGTTCATCCATATGCTAGCCTTCATGTGCTTCCATCAGCTATTGTCATGCTAATGGTGTCTACACCACCAATACTCCCGCTTGGACTTTACGCCACCAATATTCCCCTTGGTCTTTCCAAATGTCAAGACCCATGCTTGGACTTTCCCTTGCCAAGACCCATGCTTGGACTTTCCATGCCAAGACTCATGCTTGGACTTTTCTTTGCCAAGTACCTATGACTTGGACTTTACCATGACAATGTGCCATGACAATCACATTGTCATATGTTTTTGTCGAACATCAAAACATCGCTCGAGTCAAACTCGAGTTTGGTCAATCATGACTTGGGCTGATTGCACCAACATTTTATATATGTATGTCTAAACATGTTTGAAATGTTTGCAATTGCATTTTGGAAGACACTTGCTAAATGAAAGAGCTCTCGATAGATAGAACAGTTCGGAGTGATAGCTACTTTGATGCTCACATGATTTCATCCAAACTTTCTACATTCTCTCTAGTAATCAATGATTAGTGAAGCAATGATGTTCCTCATTGTCACAGTGATGCTATTTCTTCCTATTGATGGCAGGCAACAACAAATGGCTGAGATAAAAAACATGCTTCATAAGTTGAGGCTCTTGTGATCAATTTCTACATTGAATTGGCAGTGACAAACCAATATCTATGATTTCGATGTGGTTGAGAGTCTGCGTAGATACATGTCAAATTGTTTCTAAGGGTGGAATATTGGTAGTTGGTGAGATGGTGAAAGCCATTAAAGTTATTAATTAATGCAAACAAGTTGGAGAGTGATACTACTCCTAAGAATGGTCTTAGCTAGTCTTGATTATGGAAAACAAATCACCTTGTATATTTGATTAATCATATTTATCTATTTGTAACAAGTTAGAAGAATTCCTCTACATCATTCACACAGTTCTTCCCTCAAGCACTGTGAAGGAGGTGTGCTAGTATCTTTGACATCCTTCCAAAGAATATCGTTCGAATGAGTTGTCAATGTCCTTGGGACTAATTTGTTGTACAAAAGCACCTCTGAAAAAAACTCGTAGCTTCAATGTAAATAAAGAAAGCTCTCAAAGAAGTCCAAAGCATTTTTGCAAAAGTCTCAAATACCTATATCTAATCACACCCCTTTATTCTTATCTTCAGGGATGACTAAAGTTTTACTCGAATAGGTCAATTAGAATTTTCTCCCTTATTGAATAAACTAAAATGTCACTTAATCTTTCTTTTGTTTTTTTAATATATTAGGATTTAGTTTAACACATATTAAGATTAGATTGGATGATGTAATCAATCTAGAAAGCAATAAGAGTTTTGAATAATTGTGAGCATAGAAAAATAATTGTTATCAATCTACTATCCACTATTAATAAAAGTTCTTTTAATTGATGAGAATCACGAATCTAAAATATATATTCACAATACCGAAAGAATACAACACGATTCATATAATAGATCTAGTTTTATCAAATTTTTACAAATAACAAATATGTAAACGATGACATAAACATAAATATGAACTTGAATGCAATGGAGCAACCATCTATCATGCGTTTTCAATAAGATCCAGAGTTCTTGTGAAGAAGCCAAAGGCAGATTTTTCATAGGGATGGGGTGATGGTGTCGTAAAACTCTCCTTACCGATAGGAAACAACAAGAATTGTCAGAGTACCCAACCCTACGGGGACACACCCTATTTATAGATCGGGTTGAATCTGTTATCAATCCATCATCAATAACGGATCCGCACTCATGGATTTTATACATTAAACCTACATCAAATGAATCGAAATCCATAAATTATCGAATATATCACTTAATCGGGTTTGAACTAATATGACACAATAGAACGTGTTACGACAATAATATGGAAGTCTAGTGAATTGGAAAATCCAATCTAACAATCTCCCACTTGAGCTATATATAATTCTGCATGTAACACACGATTGAAATTCTTTAGTTGAGTTCCTTATGCCATATTTGGTCCATTAACTTCATTGGTATATGACTAAAATGATCATAGATACTCTAAATATATAATCGGTAGCAAGATCCATCAGTAATCACAATACCAATGCTATCAATGATATAGATCAGATGTGGATGTGTAGCATGAGAATTGCATGAAATGTGATCTGCATATGTCAATTCTCAATTGGTTCTCCTTATGACCCACAACAAGGTCTCAATTACATTTGCAAGAAACATATGCTAAATCACATCAACAAACCATGATCACAACCTTATGACTCAAAATATAAACCTACATCACAGTTACAAGCACTATATGTCAACCACATTAGAAAATTATGATGTTTGTATACAATGTCATAGATAAAATACATATATATCACCATACGTTAGTGTATATAATAAATTAAAATATATATGTGTTTTAATCATAAAGTAATACAGACTCCCACTGAATAGGTACTTCATCCATATGAAGAATCCTCATTCTTAGCCCATGCTGATAATGGATAATATTAAGTCTATTCAAATATGCTCTGTTAATGTTTGACCATTCTGAATTCTTTCTTTTAACCATCAAATACTTATGTCGATGCATAATGAATTTGACATATTACGGTTGTTCTTGGCCTAAAGTTATGTAACTTTATTATTGTAGGGGATCGATTGGCCGACTAGAGGGGGGTGAATAACCCTCTTATGATGGATATCGAAATTCTCTCGTCCGTTTGCTCATCTACACAATCGTTAGCGCAAGCGGGAGCATAAACAATAAAGACAAAGCAATAAATGAAAATACAAACGCTAACAAAGAAGATGTAATGTAGTTCACGGCTACGCTGCTAATCCACGGTCCGATTCGTCCAAGGTGAATCACTTCTCCAAAGCCAATCACTATTGGTCTCTCCTTTGCACCAAGCTAGGTGGAGCGTCGTTACTCACTGGACTTCCCACCGGAAGTGGGTTTTGCCAACTCAGACCTCCGGGTTAAGTACTAAAGTTTATGAATCCAAGTGATCCTTGACACGGCGGCGTTCGATAAATCGGCTCAGCACCGTAAAAGCGCTTTGATTGTAACGACCGGGCCCCTGTTGGCGGAATTCGGTGACCCCTATTGGTCAACGACCGTCGCCCCTGTTGGCGGAATTCGGTGACCCCTATTGGTCAACGACCGTCGCCCCTGTTGGCCCGTCGTTACTCACCTGGACTTCCCACCCCTGGAAGTGGGTTTTTGCCTTCCCCAGGATTCGAACTCTAGACCTCCAGGTTAAGTACTAAAGTTTATGAATCCTGGTAACCAAGTGATCATAAAGTTGTCACGCCCCGAGAGCATGCCGAACCGAAAATCAAACGGACGGCACCTCCCCTGTACGTGGCAACATTTCGGGTTAATACAAGGCCCGTAGGCCCACAATAATAACAACATATACATATAAGAACATATCAACATAACGAAAAACACAGCGGAAACAACAGGACCACAATACAATCCCACAAAGTGCATACCGGTATGACTAACACCAGAACATAAAGAAACCTCGTCAAAACCCGCACCAACATGTGCGTACATCACATAACTCAGAATACATAACCAAAACATACGGAAGACTCAAAAACTCGGACTCTCGGAGTTGAGATGAGACGATGCCGGCCAATGTGCTCAAGTCCATCACGAAGTCGGCTACTTACTACGGCGATGAAACCCAGTCCGCGAGGGGTGGTGAGTAAAACTCAGCAGGTAATAGAAAACATGTATATATGTCATATCACATGTATTTCGACAACATAATCTAGAAGTATGTATATCAAAGATAGTATATAAATACAAGCCTATAGTCTCAATGAACAACATAAAACATGCAGACATACCTGAAGTCTGCCATGCTACTCTGATCCAACCTGAACATATACCCAACATATATATATATAACAGGAAGAGTAGATCAACTCAAAATAAACTCTATCTACAGGTCAAGGTATCTATGGTCTATCCAACACATACCAATATCTGACACAATTGTATAACATATGCAAGAAACATGCATGAATATGATGTCCACCCAAATGCAGCAAGCATAGTACAAACAAATGCAACATCACAATAATCAGATATATATATATATATATAGACTGTATCCATATATATATATTAATCTCAACCATCCATATATATATATATACATGCATATATGTATATATATATGGTAATATGCAAACGCCATCGATACGGTAATGCAAAGATGCATGGTCATGTCGGCTCACCCTAAAGCTACCACGACCCGGTGGCCTCGGTGGCTCGAGCATGACAACTATCCTAACTCAACACCAACCACTACTCTCGAGTGGCCGAGTGGGCAGTATGATCGAGTAGCATATAAGCGTAAAGAGCAAGCTACACGATGGGGGTCCTCGCTGGTCACTCGAAATACTACCCATGAGTGGTCGAGTACCACACACGCAGGACTACGACGCAAATCCAACTACCACCGCCTATAGTGATAGAGTGCGGCACTCAATGCTCTGCTCTCACACGGGTAACTCCTCCTATGAGTAACCGTGGAGGCAGGATGACTGGCGACACTCTCAACCACAAGGGAGACCTCGTCGCCAGCGTGCATGTAAATGCATGAATGCAATGTCTCACATACCGACATCCACCATAGACTCTCTGTTCTACAGAGAATCATACTAACCAGATCTACGCACTCTCTATCCTGTAGAGAGTCGTACTAATCGATCATAATACTCTATCCCGTAGAGAGTCATATCAATCTAAGCGACACACTCTCTATCCTCAGTGAGAGTCGTACTCAACTAATGGACACACTCTCTATCCTGTAGAGAGTCGTACTTATCTGATTATAACAAGCTAGGACCATCGGTCCGTAGCGATACCCTAAGTATCATTCCTTTGACCATTTACTCAATACATGTTCCGTGGTAACATACAACCTAAGGGTACTAGAACTAATCCTAGGTTAAAGACATTATCTATCTACGGATGACCTTTTTACCCAATGTACCATCAGGTTGTCATCCGGACTTTACTACTTTTAAATTAATTCTAAGTTACTTACATCACCTATATATATACTCCTAATCATGATAAAATAAACATGATATCAAAGAATGGAGTTAATAGCCGACTAGAAGATCAAGCATGCGATAAAAAGAACATGGTCAAGGTAATATGAACACCTAACATGCTCATATCAATGACTAAATCAATGGAATATAACTACGGACTGTAGGAAATTACCCACCGCTTATAGACACCAATCGCCTTCACGTCCGAATATCTCGAACCAAAATCCTGCAATAAAACATATATGATCCAATCATATATCAATTCTAATATTATGATCAAATCCTAATCCTACATCAACTTTATATCTCGATTCATAGCCCAAACAAAACTAATACTTCACAGCCATTACAATGACACAACAGAGTATTATACCACCTACTTTGCACCCACCATTCGCACACAAAGACATAGAATTCTGACCTACCTTGGATGAATGCACAACACCCCCAAGCTTTCTTCACTCACCCACAGCCCACATTCATCCATAACCGAACAAACCTTTACAACCATCTCAACAGCATACATATATCCATACTCACCCTTAAATCCCTTGGTCACAAAATAGCTTAGCTTCATGCCAACATAGGAAACACAACCCGTAACACCCACTGCACAATATATAACTCCCTCACGGTTGTGAACTGAGACTCGTCACTCAAGCATCACAATTTGGAACATTTACAAGGGATTTACCTCACACACAAAAACCATCAATACTCACATGGCAGCAATCGATCCACAATCATAATGGACAGAAATGAAGAGGGAGATCAAGGTATATACCTTCCAATGGAAGCTATGTCGACAGTGCTCCCTCTTATCCCCTGTTCTGCTCGACTGAAACAAACAAAAACTCCATTGCCCAAATCTATCGATCAATCTGTAATGTTAAATAGCCACGAAACCTAGATCTTGTCTAGGATTGAGGAAGAGTAACTCTTACCTACTCCGGCAAAAATCGGCTAGGGTAGCTCACCGTTGTTGCCGGAGGCGAGCCGAGCTCGCGTCGCTCAACCCAAACCCGAAATCGGAAGGTTGAAGATGTCGACGTTGTTACTCCCGTCGATGATAGCTGCTGTGATCCAGATGCCACGGCGGTGCTGCACGATCGAGATTTGAGGAAGGAATCAAACTCAAGGGGAAAAATCGCCAAGAATAGAAACTCACTGATTCTCCCTCTCGGACTCAAAATCTCCCTAGATGCCGATGATGGCCGGAGGTGCTTGTTGCCACCGGGATTGAGAGGAATAAGGTACGATCGGCGGAGATCGGGGGGGGGGGGGGGGCGACGACGATGATCTGAGTTCGAGCAACATCGATCGCACCGACTGGAGGGTCCGCAGTGGCTGACGAGTGGGAAGAAGGGCTACGCGTCGGAGAGGAGAAGAGGGCTTGGTCGGTGGGAGATGGAAATCCGGGAGAAATAGGGATCAGCCGAAGAAAGGAATCGACGCCCACAGACACCGCCCTCTGGCAGCGCTCGGCCGGTGTTGCCCGCTCACCGTGAAGGCCATCCCTGACGAGTGGGAAGCAGCGACGGCGACTACACTCGATCGGCGACGAAAAGGAAGAGGAATAGGGTGATCGCGATGAGAAGAGATCGGAAGCCGAAGGAGGAAGAAAGAAAAACGCTCGGCTTTTAATCCGCGGTGTGAAACCGTAGAAAAAGGGTGGCTAGCGTTAATGGGAAAAAGTTGATCGGGTTTAGCAAACGGGTTAGGGTTTTAGGGATAACGGGTCGATCTAATTCTATAATCAATTAACCCCTTGTTCAATTAAACCAAGATTCAATTAATTAACCCCATAGATTTTTGTTTAAGTCCAGAAAAAATTCTATAAGATAATTTCTTAATTAACAAGGGTAAATTTTTTTTTTTTCCGGTATTTTACATTCTCCCCCACTAATAAAAATTTGGTCCCCAAATTTCGTACTTAGATACGAGAACCAACTCAAGAAATTTCCAGAACCATCACATACCCTAAGTGAAAGGATGATGATGTCGAGCTCGAATAGTATCTTCCAACTCCCACATAGCCTCATCATCGATATGATGCTGTGATCCAACCTTTACAAGTCGGATGGTCTCCGTCCCCGGTCTACATAACTCTTCGGTCGTTATAGGCAGATTCCACTGAATGAACGTGGTCCTCCTAACTGCTTTCTGCAATCCAAGACACAGGATCTCAATAGATTCTCCAATGTCTGAATCATACGCTCAGACTGTCCATCCGTTTACGGATGAAACATTGTACTGAGTCTAAGCTCTATGCCCATAGCCTACTGCATGCTCTGCTAAAATCGCGAGGTAAGTCGCGGATCTCTATCAGATATGGTACTCAAAAGTACCCTATATAATCCGATAATTTCTCGGCAGTACAACTCTGTTAGACGATCCAACAAGTTCATTCCATGCATAGGCAAAAAGTGAGCTAATTCGGCTAGTCGATCCACGATCACCCAAATTACATCATATCCTTTACGGGTTCTAGGCAATCCCGTAACGAAATGCATAGTGATACGCTCCCACTTCCATTCAAATTGGAATTTTCCGTGAGCAATCCATCGATTTACGATGTTCAACCATCACCTCATCGATATAGTAAATATCCAAAGAACAATGTTCATGTATTTCTCTTCATACCGCTTCCACCAAAGATAAACGCGTCTCATATCCCTACATCCGAGTACCACCAGTGATGTAGAGCAAATTTCAATGATGTGCTTCTGTAGCAACTCTTCCTTAATCGGATGTGTGTCCAAACACACTATCCTTATTAGAGACGGAGAGTTATTTTCTCAAAAGAGAAAACCATCAACCATTAAAAATCCACTCTACCACACACTCTGTAAGTGCATGGAAGACTATAGCGACCAATCTCTCAAGTTGCAATCGTTCGCCCAAAGAACTCCATAGTAACAACGAGTAGCTAGTTAAATTCAATGAGCACTTCGCTCCATACAACTACAAATCCAGATAATAACTACTAAAGTCACGCTATATATATATGCACTATCTCGTAGTTTCTTAACCGCCGCAGTATAAATATCTCTTCCAACATCTCCTATAATCACAACTCACGCTATTCCGATTCTTTATAGTGTTTAACAACGCCGATACCAACAAAAATATCACTGCTTATGTGATCTTTGATACCGGACTATTTCCGCAATCATTTCAACGCCTTACTCCACTTGCCTAAGAACGACAAGCCTTGGATTTCATCCAAATTACATCCGAATACTCTCGATTATACGCACCTCCGAGCATATCGTACCATACTTCCGACAATTTGACCATCCGTAAGGATATGTCCATAGTAAAAGTATGACTATCAGAGTCTAAGGGCATCCCTTGACTTCTTAATTGTTGATTCTCATCTCACCTGATGGTAGAGATACCACCGACCCACAAGTCGATGTAAAGGACCCTTCTAATCCAACTGAGAATGTTCTAGATACGTATATACTGTAACTACAAGCATCTCTCAATATATTAACCAGGGTAAAACTAGAGTAATACCCTAAACGATCAAATATCCGCTGATCCGATCCAAAAGGCTCCACAGTGTCTCGCCTTTCTCCAAAGAGAAAAGACCCACGACAAAGCGGTCGCATTTCGATGAATGATCCGAGGATCATGCTAGATCATCCGATCACATTACTTAATCCTACGAGATGCAAGAATATCAATAGATACGACCTTTGTCGATACTCTCTTATGTACTAAGCAAAACACATCCGAGGTAATCGCTGTTGTTGTCGATGAATCTTCTACGATGTCTTCGCGGATGCCGCTTCAGGCCGATCTTCCAAGGGTAGTATCAAGGAACTTCACCACGCCCGAGGTAGTAGGTTGTTGCCGCTGAGATAACCCAATCTTCGCGGTTGATCTCGCCGAGACGACGGCATCATCCTCCTGGAACGTCATTGGTAGTCTTCAACTGAATCTTCAAGGTACACCTCCACTGTACTGGTTGCTCATAAATAGCAACAGCTGAACTGCTCCAATAGATATTCTGGCTTCACGTGTCTTCATGATCTGCACTGCACGCACACAATCCCTTCGGAGTCTTTGTTCTGATTTTGCTGATATCCACAAGAACCTTCTGATGATTTGCGATTGGTCTTCTATAATCGGAAAAAGTAGCTCAAGGTCTATGACTCCGATCTTGCTCCTTTATCCAACAATCGGAGACTTCTGACTCTATTAAGTTGACTTGCAATATTTGCTTACCGGTCTCCATCTCCTAAACACTTGTACGGAGTCATTTCTAACTCCTGTCTCAATCCAACGTCTTTAGACAGGATCTGATAGAAGATCCCGGCATCCTAATCCAACTATAAGCCAATAACTCTGGGTGGCTTAAATCATCCATTCATCTTCTTGAGCTATTAGGTGGTCGTAACCTCTGCAAGTCTCACGACTGCACAAGACACTATTACTAACTCGATCACTCTTTCTTAAAGCTCAAGAATTCTTACAATGCGTCACTAAAAGTGACACGGGAAATACTTCTTTCAACATCACTAAACCATGATCAAGTGATATATATTATTTCAATGTCATTTTTCTCGCATTTTCCACCAAATACTCGGCTTAATCCCGATAATGGAATGCAAACAACTCTTCTTTATCTGTGATAACATGAGTTAAGTACTTAAAAGTACTTCAAAGTTATACAACTCAAGATTTAACAACTCAGGATAAAATCCCTATGAAATACCGAACCTAGCCTTCCGCTATCCGTGATCAACAATAGTCTATAAGTCTATTCATTACCCGCAGTAATGATCCGACTAGCATGCTTAGTGGAAATCTCTAAGTCTATAAGTCTATTCATTACCCGCAGTGTAATGATCCGACTAGCATAGCTTAGTGGGAATCTCTAAGACTGTAGTCTCGATTTCCATAATAAATGTGACGACTTGGCCCCTATTTTCCGACTCGGTATCACGGCCTCAAAGGTAAATCACCTTCTCGACATGTTCAAGACTCACAACTTAACAGTCGCTTCCGGGTCAATACATACCACTAAGCATGAATAATAACCAACAAACTACGTTATTCCTCGTTATAAGCATCTAAATGCATAGGCAATAAACCGGAGTATAAACACTAAGGTAACTCCGGTTGGTCGCTCTGGATCTACCCCTACTACAAGTACATGTATCATATCTATCAGATACACCTACGATCAAGTTTAGATAAATATCTACTAAACCATAAGTTTTCAGGAATTCTTACCTCGTGCTGCTTGGAGCTTAGGCCGCTGTCCATCTCATCTCAGAAAACCAAAACCGAATAAATCGACTCCCGAGAATCCAAGACTCGACACAAAACAACATTGTATGGCATCGCAGAACCTTGGGCTCTGATACCACTAAAGTTGTCACGCCCCGAGAGCATGCCGAACCGAAAATCAAACGGACGGCACCTCCCCTGTATGTGGCAACATTTCGGGTTAATACAAGGCCCGTAGGCCCACAATAATAACAACATATACATATAAGAACATATCAACATAACGAAAAACACAGCGGAAACAACAGGACCACAATACAATCCCACAAAGTGCATACCGGTATGACTAACACCAGAACATAAAGAAATCTCGTCAAAACCCGCACCAACATGTGCGTACATCACATAACTCAGAATACATAACCAAAACATACAGAAGACCCAAAAACTCGGACTCTCGGAGTTGAGATGAGACGATGTCAGCCAGCAGTGCTCCAAGTCCATCACGTCACTACACTTGCGGCGGCGAAAAACCTGTGGTCCGCGAGGTGGTGAGTAAAACTCGAGTAATAGAAAACATGTATATATGTCATATCACATGTATTTCGACAACATAATCTAGAAGTACAAAGTATATCAAAGATAGTATATAAATGAACAATAAAAACATGCAGACATATACTAAGTCGCCATGCTACTCGATCCAACTCAACATATACCCAACATATATATATATATAACAGGAAGAGTAGATCAACTCAAAATAAACTCTATCTACAGGTCAAGGTATCTATGGTCTATCCAACACATACCAATATCTGACACAATTGTATAACATATGCAAGAAACATGCATGAATATGATGTCCACCCAAATGCAGCAAGCATAGTACAAACAAATGCAACATCACAATAATCAGATATATATATATATATAGACTGTATCCATATATATATATTAATCTCAACCATCCATATATATATATATATACATGCATATATGTATATATATATGGTAATATGCAAAACGCCATCAGATACGGCAATGCAAAGATGCATGGTCATGTCGGCTCACCCTAAAGCTACCACGACCCGCAGGGCCTCGGTGGCTCGAGCATGACAACTGCCCCAACTCAACACCAACCACTACTCGAGTGGCCGAGTGGGCGATGATCGAGTAGCATATAAGCGTAAAGAGCAAGCTACACGATGGGGGTCCCCGCTGTTGGTCAATTGGTCACTACTACCCATGAGTGGTCGAGTACCACACACGCAGACTACGACACGCAAATCCAACTACCACCGCCTATAGTGATAGAGTGCGGCACCTCAATGCTCGCTCTCACACGGTAACTCCTCCTATGAGTAACCGGAGGCGGATGACCGCGACACTCTCAACCACAAGGGAGACCTCACGCCAGGTGCATGTAAATGCATGAATGCAATGTCTCACATACCGACATCCACCATAGACTCTGCTCTACAGAGAATCATACTAACCAGATCACGCACTCTCTATCCTCAGAGAGTCGCACTAATCGATCATAATACTCTATCCTCGTAGAGAGTCATATCAATCTAAGCGACACACTCATCCCGAGAGAGAGTCGACTCAACTAATGGACACACTCTCATCCCGTAGAGAGTCGACTTATCTCGATTATAACAAGCTAGGACCATTTGTCCCTAGCGATACCCAAAGTAACATTCCTTTGAACATTTACACAAAACATGTTCCCTGGTAACATACAACCTAAGGGTACAACAACTAATCCTACGTTAAAGACATTATCTATCTACGGATGACCTTTTACCCAATGTACCATCAAAGTTGTCATCAGGACTTTACTACTTGCACGTAACTTAAATTAATTCTAAGTTACTTACATCACCTATATATATACTCCTAATCATTATAAAATAAACATGATATCAGCAATGGAGTTAATAGCAGTCGGTAGAAGATCAAGCATGCGATAAAAAGAACAGGGTCAAGGTAATATGAACACCTAACCCGCTCATATCAATGACTAAATCAATGAAATATAACTACGGACGGTAGGAAATTACCCACCGCTATAGACACCAATCGTCTTCACGTCCGAATATCTCAACCAAAATCCTGCAACAAAACATATATGATCCAATCATATATCAATTCTAATATTATGATCAAATCCTAATCCTACATCAACTTTATATCTCGATTCATAGACCAAACAAAACTACTACTTCACATTACACAATGACACGCAGTATTATACCACCTACTTTGCCACCCACCATTCGCACACAAAGACATAGAATTTGACCTACCTGGATGAATGCACAACACCCCAAGCTTTCTTCACTCACCCATGGCCCACATTCATCCATAACCAACAAACCTTTACAACCATCTCAACGATACATATATCCATACTCACCCTTAAATCCCTTGGTCACAAAATAGCTTAGCTTCATGCCAACATAGGAAACACAACCCGTAACACCTTTGCTGACAATATATAACTCCCTCACGATTGTGATGAGACTACGTCACTCTCAAGCATCACAATTTGGAACATTTACAAGGGATTTACCTCACACACAAAACCATCAATACTCACATGAATCGATCCACAATCATAATGGAGAAATGAAGAGGAGATCAAGGTATATACCTTCCAATGGAAGCTATGTCGTGCTCCCTCTTATCCTGCTCGCTGATCAAACAAACAAAAACTCCATTGCCCAAATCTATCGATCAATTCTGAGAATGTTAAATAGCCACAGAAACCTAGATCTTGTCTAGGATTGAGGAAGAGTAACTCTTACCTACTCCGGCAAAAATCGGCTAGGGTAGCTCACCGTTGTTGCCGGAGGCGAGCCGAGCTCGCGTCGCTCAACCCAAACCCGAAATCGGAAGGTTGAAGATGTCGACGTTGTTACTCCCGTCGATGATAGCTGCTGTGATCCAGATGCCACGGCGGTGCTGCACGATCGAGATTTGAGGAAGGAATCAAACTCAAGGGGAAAAATCGCCAAGAATAGAACTCACTGATTCTCCCTCTCGGACTCAAAATCTCCTAGATGCGATGATGGCGAGGTGCTTGCTGCCACCGGGATTGAGAGGAATAAGGTACGATCGGCGGAGATCGGGGCGACGGCCGATGATCTGAGTTCGAGCAACATCGATCGCACCGACTGGAGGGTCCGCAGTGGCTGACGAGTGGGAAGAAGGGCTACGCGTCGGAGAGGAGAAGAGGGCTTGGTCGGTGGGAGATGGAAATCCGGGAGAAATAGGGATCAGCCGAAGAAAGGAATCGACGCCCACAGACACCGCCCTCTGGCAGCGCTCGGCCGGTGTTGCCCGCTCACCGTGAAGGCCATCCCTGACGAGTGGGAAGCAGCGACGGCGACTACACTCGATCGGCGACGAAAAGGAAGAGGAATAGGGTGATCGCGATGAGAAGAGATCGGAAGCCGAAGGAGGAAGAAAGAAAAACGCTCGGCTTTTAATCCGCGGTGTGAAACCGTAGAAAAAGGGTGGCTAGCGTTAATGGGAAAAAGTTGATCGGGTTTAGCAAACGGGTTAGGGTTTTAGGGATAACGGGTCGATCTAATTCTATAATCAATTAACCCCTTGTTCAATTAAACCAAGATTCAATTAATTAACCCCATAGATTTTTGTTTAAGTCCAGAAAAAATTCTATAAGATAATTTCTTAATTAACAAGGGTAAATTTTTTTTTTTTCCGGTATTTTACAACCTTTACAATCAAGATCACTCTTCTTACAATAAGAATAAAGTAAAAACAAGTAAGAAGAGTTTAGAGCTTGTGGGGCACTAGGAAGATCACTTAGAGCATAAGCATTAGCCTCTCAAAGGCTGACACCCTCTCTTTTTATAGAGAGGGCTGATTTCTTCCCGTTGGCCGCCACCGATCCGCTTGGCGATCGCTGTCCTACAAGCGACCTCCGAACACGTCGGATCGGCCGATTGTAGTCCAACGGAACTCTTAGCGTCGATGATGGACCTCACCCGATCGCCGCCTCCGTAGTTATCGCTTAGTCACTACGGCCGATTATGTGCGCGATATCCTCTAGCGATCATGTCATTCCATGGCGATCACTGGGTATAAACCCATCAGATCGGATACGATCGAACCCACTCGACTTCAGGCCGATCGCCATCACATGGCGCGATCGGTGCGGTGAAACTCAAACTTAACATAAGTTTGAGCTTCCGACGGTCGGGTAAACCTTAACCCTTGCGGTCAAGTCTCCGACACTCAGCCATTCGGCCAAGTTCACCTAATGAGCTACTTGTTAGAAATATTGGAACGGCTAGAGGGGGGGTGAATAGCGTCAATGGAATTCTTTCGCGTTTGTTTCTACAATTTCGTTAGCGCAGCGGAATATAGATAATGAAAGCAATAACGAAATATACAACACGCTAACACAACGATATAACGTGGTTCGGAACCGCATGGTTCCTACTCCACGGATCGAGCTCTAAAGAGCTCTAGTGATGCACACGCACTCACTAATCACAAATACTTCTTCTCGACACAAGTCGGAGGTGGAGAAACCCCTTACAAGTAATCTTACAACAATAAGATACTAATACAAGCAATTACAATAATGAAATACAATGCAAGTAAAGAAAACTACTTTACAATTGCCTTTGGATTGCTTGATTGCTTGGTTGCTTGAAATCACCTTGGAGTCCACTGACGGTAAATAAAGAATCGCTCCAAAACTCCTCAAGAAACCGATAGTTTTCCTCCATCACGAGCTCCTTATATAGCTTCAACCTGTGCTGGAAAAAGTCGATCAGTCGACTGATCGGGACCATCAGTCGACTGATGCCACTGTTGTCGTGAGACAACGGCTAGATCCACGCTGGATAAGTCCAACGGAACCTTCATTAGTCGACTGATTGTGACCATCAGTCGACTGATGGAGTCCTCACTCGACCAGTCGAGTCTCAACTCCATTCTGTGGCCGATTTCTCGAGCACCAGTCGACTGATTACACGATCAGTCGACTGCTCGAGCCATCAGTCGACTGCACAACTCTGGCAGTCGACTGCTAGGCCATAACCCGCAGTCAAACCCTAGTTGACTCGGTCCAGTCGACTGCCACATGGCACCAGTCGACTGGCACACCTCAAACATGAGGTTTTAACCCAAGTATGGTTCCCCCATACTTGCTAGACCACCCTTAGCCTAGACCTAAGCCTTCTAGCCACCTCCATCAGCCTCACGCCTCTCGGATCCCTCCAAGTCATCCATGACTTGTTCATCCATCGCGCTAGCATTCAGGTGCTTCCATCGGCTATGTCATGCTAACGGTGTCTACACCGCTAAGGCACTTTGGACTTACGCCGCCAAGACTCCGCTTGGACTTTACGCCGCCAACCATTGGTCTTATGCTGCCAAGACTCCCGCTTGGACTTTACGCAGCCAATATCAGACCCTTGGACTTCTCAAATGCCAAGACTCAAGCTTGGACTTTCCCTTGCCAACCCATGTTAGACTTTTCATGCCAAGACCCATGCTTGGACTTTTCATGTGCCAAGTGTCCCACTTGGACTTTCCATGCCAAGTACTCAAGACTTGGACTTTACCAAATGACAGTCATATGTTTTTGTCGAACATCAAAACATTACTCGAGTCAAACTCGAGTCCTGGTCAATCGTGACCTGGGCCGATTGCACCAACAATCTCCCCCTTTTTGATGTTTGACAAAAACCAAACAAATTATTGAGTTAGAACACTAACTCAAATCCCTTACCAATTATCCCAAATTGGTAAATACTCTCCAAATGTTCTCCCCCAAACATTCTCCCCCTTTTTGACTAACATCAAAAAGGTTTTCTCTCCAAGGAGGTCAATGTCTCATGTCCCAATGAGATCTTACAATCTCCCCCTTTGTCCAACAATACTTAGGATGCCTACCATCTTCCTAGTGATAAGTCCAATATCACTCAAGAGAGGCAATCCCATTTACTCTCCCAATTTCCAAATTGGGTCTCTCAAAAGTCCCATCAATTTCCCAATTGATGTCATATTCTCCCAATAACTTCTCCTGTTCAAGGAGAAAAAAACACATCCATCATCCCAAGATGGATACCTCCCCCTAAAGGCTTGCTCCCCCTTGACCATTGCACCAACAATGTCCTTGGGAAGTCCCTAAGCCAATAGGAACTCTAAACCATCAAAATTAAGGTTAGAAATTCAATATAGAACTTTCCAACACCTTAAAATTGATACAAACCCTAAATACTTCTCCTAATCCATATCCAATGGATTTTCACCCTTTATAATGCTTCCCAAAGCATATCCTAGGGTTAGGAGTGATTAGGGGCCATAACCGTAGCTGAAATCGGGTTAAACAATCTTGTTTTCTCCGAAATCAGGCTACCAGTCGAGTTATTCAGAAATCAGTCGACTGGCACCTCCATCCGTCGACTGCCACCAATAGCAGTCGACTGATAACTGAAATTTCCGAATTTCAGTTATCAGAGTTGAATTTTAGAAAATCATAAATAATTATACGTATATCAAAAAATCATGAAATTTGGTACGTATAATACTTATAACACATACAATCAGTGAAAAATTTTGGAAAAATATTTTTACCATCGAAATAGGAGATTGATACAAAATCCAAAAGCGATTAAGACTTTGAAGTTTAAGCTCCCTTTGTATCAATCTTATTAATGGTGATTGCTATCAAAAGATAGGCTTCACCAAGGTTTTTTAAAATGATTTTAAAACGTTTTTGAAAGCCTATTTTGAACCATAATTTATTGGCTAAATAACATAGCTTGTATATTAGCTTTCCTTATGATTCTTGGTGATAATTAGAAGAAGTTTGAGTTCATCTAGATGCACTACCCATGCACCTTGAACCTAACTTATTATCCTAGCATCTCACATGTATCTAGGATGTATAAATACACATACATGTCAATGTGATGTGAGATGTGAGTTTGAATTCACTTTATCTAGTGTTTCATGCATTTCCTAGGCAACCCTACTTGATTCCCTTATAAATGGGACTTCAAGTCATGCCATAGTCCTTAAATCAATTTCAACCAATTGCCTTAAATGCATGAATGATTATGGCATTAGAAATGATATAAATAAGCATATGCTCATAATCATGATGTCATGGCATTAAATGAAATTTAAGAACACATGACATCTAAAATAACTCTAAGCAATAACATGACATGGTATATGATAGGATGCAATTTCATGTCATGATATATCAACTTTCATAAGCAATACAATCATACAAGTACTCATCCAAACACACAAGATTTTCATAAACAAAAAAATTTCATTTAACTTAAAAATTTTAGTCTTTTACATTCAAAATCGAGATTTGCTATGATCAATCTCACCAAATCGACAACAAAAGAAAATCTAACATCCTAAATATCTAATCGCTCAGGAGGTGGCGGTGGAGGACCGACTCAGGTCCAGCCCGCATCATCTCTAACATATTGAGTCGACATCGCCGATGCGGCTCGGACTCCTCCATCCGATCGAGATGTGTGTCGAAGGATGCTCGCCCGCCAATAACTCGACGGCCTAGCGTCGAATCATCGCGATAGTCCTGAAATCTGGACTCCAGCTGGCCACGACGATCATCTGATGGACCCACCGCTGATGCATCTGCAGGCATCTGATCATCCTCATCAGCGGCGTCTACATCCTCATAGTCCTCTGCTGCATCTCTGGGTACTGGAGGATGCTCTCTGCGTGCCCTGGGTGGTGGTTGTGCGCCAACTCCATCTGGTCAGGCCCCATCCGTAGCTTTGCTAACGAGAAGTTATGAACTGATATACAGTCGTACACCTCCGATAGCGCTCTCAGAGAACCCCTGTGGATGTTGACACCTACGGACTCTAACCATGCGGTAATGATATGACCAAAAGGCATATGCACTTTCCCTTGTACAGGGGAAATGAAATGCACAATGCAGTGGAACATGTTTAATGCAAAGTTAATATCTAACCTATGACGCATGGCGTATAGTAGAAAGAGATGAGGAGGCCAAATCTTGGCCAGACCCTGAGTGACAATGGGAAGAAAACACCCAACAATGACCTTGTAAAGGACATTGTCAAAAAGTGATAACTTCAAAGTGATAGGAAATAAGTTTTGGGCTGGTGGACGAGGATAACCAAAAATGTGCTCATGCATGGACTCCATAGAGATATGGGCAAAGGGCTCTGGTAAAGGGAAATCCATGGTAGGGTAACAGATAAAAGTGTCATCTGAGGGCTTACACTCGAGAAACTCCTGCAGTATCGCAGGAGTGAACTCTAACTCGCGTTTTGCAATGCGAGTAGTGTAAGTAGGTCCGTCATCCACTTTCTTTAGGTTTTGATAAAATTCCTTAAGAAGGTCGTCTTTAATAGGATGGGTGCATAGGACGACTTTCATGAGACTATAGTATGAAATTAACTCCATGACATCACTACAATGGTGATTGAAAATCCTATCGATGTACCTAACCAACATTGGTTTGGTACAATCGAGATTCACCTCGTGGATCGTTCCTACAGCTCTCCTATTATGAATGCAATGTATGATATGACATGCAAGGGCAATAATACATGATTAGATAAACCTAAGTTATAATGAAATGAAAATTAGGGCTTGGGTAAAAAATTGTTACTTAGGCGCCATTTGAAGGTGTGGCCGGAGAGAAAACTCAGATGTTGCTGGGGGGTCGCCGGAAAACTCGCCGGAGAACTCAGACGTCGGAACCCTAATCGGAGCAAAGAAAAATACACCCTAAAACATGTGATCTAGGGCTCAAAACAAGTGAAAAAACGGAAGAGGAGAGGGTTATCTATCAAACCTAACACTTTGGCGGTTGTACTAGGAAGACTTGGTCGGAGAAGAAGAGCGATCGGAGAGGAGAAGAAGAAACTGAAGTCGCGTCGTGTGAAGACGCCGAACCCTAGCGGTTCGGCGTTATAAAATCGTGATGCAGTCGACTGATGTGGAGCATCAGTCGACTGATCGCGGTTTATTACCGGGTTGACCGAGCCGGCGATGATCGATCCGGCTCTAATCGATCTGAACCTTCCGTGACGTGTTAGATAGCATCGGGCCGATCGATGCACATCACTCCGCTTTGTCGAGCACTCGACTGATGACCCTCGGCCTCGGTGAACAGTACCATCAGTCGACTGATGTATCTCATCAGTCGACTGATGTTCAATCAGTAGAGTCATGAAGCTAGCACTCGACTGATGACCGTATCATATCACGCTACAGTGTTATCAGTCGACTGATATCTGATTTCCAGTTCTGAAATTCTAAAAATCTCGATTTCTTCATCTAATTGGTTCCATTTTATCATGTTTATCTTGTATATCGAATGTATTGATGTTAAACTTATATTCATATATTTGTTAATGTATTTTTAATGTTTTATTCCATTTTTGCAAACATTAACATTCAATGATTTCCAAATCCTAACATCTCACCCTTTCTAAGTGTTAAAATACACAATCAAGGTAAAAGACTTGTTTTGTGAGATGCAATCCATCCTAAACATTCCTTTCATGCAAACATATGGCAAAACATATGAAGCATGGTGAGTACAAGACATCAAGTTGTGTGACACTTGAGTATCGCTCTTGATGTTACTTTTACACGAACTCTTGAAGTGTGCCAACAATCAAAGTTACACACTATGATCTCTAAATCTAGATTGTGCCAATTTTGATCATTTTATCAAACTTCTCAATTAGCATTGGCACATCCTAAATCCACCTAGCATGAGTCAATCACGCTCTTAGGAACCCAAAATCGATTTGAGCTCCTAGGGTTAATTAGGTATTCCTTAGGGATAACCTCCCTAGATACCTTCCTAATGACTTTCCTAGGCTTATTAGCCTTGGTCATTTTGGTCTTGCCTAGGTTAACCTTAGGAATTGCCTTCCTAACAACCTTCTTAGTGGCCACCCTAGGTTTCTTTGAAACCTTGGCCACTAGGCACAAACCTTGGTCAACTCTAGGGATGACTTCCCCATTGACCTTGGTCTTTCTAGACCTAGTTAATGTTCCATAGTCAAATGGAACACTATGATAAGTCACCTTGGACTTAGGTTTGTGACCCAAACCATTCTTGTCCTTGTTTGACTTTTGACTCTTATGTCCTAAGTGTTGACTTTGAGATTTAGATCTAGACTTTTGATCATTTGACCCTTTAAATTGGTTTTGTATATTCCTAAGGGTCTTTTCTAGTTTTTCAAGCCTTGACCTCAAGGCTTGATTTTCAACCTCTAATTGCCCAATTGATTTTTGATTAAGTTTTTGGGCATTACCATTTTCTCTAGGCATATGCCTACCCTTCTTAGGGTTAATGCCTAAGTGGTTTTCTATTTTCTTAATGCTTTCCTTAGGAAGAGTTTTTCTAGGGACATTAGTCCCAAATTTCTCCTTTCTTGAAAAATTTACCCTCTTGGCTCCTAAGCAAAAATATTTATCTCTAGCATGCTTTTCATGGTGAATTGCAAGAGAATTAATATTTCTAGCATGCTTTTAACTTTTAAATTTGGAAGGTGCATTATTAAAATATACCTTAGGGTTAGCTATAGAAGCTCCCCCTACTTGTGATGCTCCTCCTTGCCCCTTCTTCTTCCCCCTAGGGCATTGACTCCGATAATGCCCCTTTGAATTGCACTTGAAGCATATGATGTGCTCCTTGCCTTTAGGTGTTGGGGAACCGGCATCCTTGACTTTTGGTGCTGTGGAGCTTTCCTAATCTTCTTTGGGCACTTGCTCTTATAGTGCCCGGCTTCCTACACTCAAAACATATGATATGATTTTTATTACAAATTGACATGTTTGAGTTACCTATGGTGGTGGAAGGTGTTCTGAATTGAAACTTCTTCATCTTGATCGGATGTGAAGCTTCTTCTTGATGTCTGTCGAGGAAACTCTAATCTCCTCATCAATCCTAGAAGTGGATGCTTCTTCCACTTCCTCCACCTCTTCCGACCCAGATGTTGATTCCCTATCAACCTCCGAATCCTCAAGCTCTTTGGATGAAGATGTACTTGCTTCTTTTTGAGCTTGAGAGGATGAGCACTCTTCTTCTTCTTCTTCTTCTTGGACCAATGATGAGTTTTCATGGAGCTTTGCCACTTGGCTCCACAACTCCTTAGCGTCCATATAGTCCCCTACCATACACACAATCTCATTAGGGACCAAATCAAGAATAAATTTTACTACCTTCATGTTTTTCTCGAAGGCTTGAAGTTGATCTTCACTCCACTTCTTCTTCTTGAGGAATCCTCCCTTTGGTCCTATTGGATAGCTAAAACCCTCCATCAAAATAGACCATTCTTCGAAGTCCCTCATCATTAGGAAGTCTTCAATTCTTGACTTCCATTGCTTAAACTCTTCTTGTCCATAGAAGGAGTAAGGGATTGGTGTGTTAATGTTCCATCCCAATTGTTCTTCCATCTTCACCCTCTAGCTTCTTTGTCCTAGCTCCCGGCGGTTAGTCCGTAGAAGAGCCCCGGGCTCTGATACCAATTGTTGGAGATCATCTCTACAAAACTCGTTATGCGTAGCGGAATAGAAATAATCAAAGCAATAACGAAAAGATACAATCACGAACACAAGCACAACACGAGATATAACGTGGTTCGGAACCGAAACGGTTCCTACTCCACGGATTGGGTTCGTACGAACCCTAGCGATGCCAATCACACACCACTATGATAAATACTCCTTCTCGACATAAGTCGGAGGTGGAGAAACCTCTTACAATAAGATTACAATAATAATCTAAATACAACAAGCAAATATAAGAAGAAATACAACAAGAGATGTAAAGAACACTTTACAAAAACTCTTTAGAAGCTTGCTTGTTGATTGCCTTGAATTCTCCTTCAAACTCGTGGAGGAGTGAATGCCGGAATGCGCAAGTCAATTCACTGGAAACGGATTGTTTCATGTTGTAGAAAGTAGTCTCCAACCTAAGATCTTTCCTAGCAACATGTAACTGAATCGGCCGATCGATGCCACTGTTGTCGTGAGACAACGGGTCGATCCACGCTGGAAAAATTCCAACGGATCTCTTGGCAGTCGACTGCCAACGCCCGTAGTCGACTGGCCAGTCGGCTACGAAGCGTTCTGTGCTCGACACAGAACTTAGCAGTCGACTGCCGACCCTTGGCAGTCGACTGCCGTAGACATCAGTCGACTGCCAGAGCAGTTCCAACTCTTAAATGACAGTCGAACTCAAGTCGACTCACGACAGTCGAACCGGCCATAATGCCAGTCGACTGCCAACCTCAAAGATGAGGTTTTAACCCAAGTATGGTGCCCCCATACTTGCTAGACCACCCTTAGCCTAGACCTAAGCCTTCTAGCCACCTCCATCAGCCTCACGCCTCTCGGATCCCTCCAAGTCATCCATGACTTGTTCATCCATCGCGCTAGCCTCCAGGTGCTTCCCTCGGCTATGTCATGCTAACGGTGTCTACACCGCCAAGGCACATTGGACTTACGCCGCCAAGACTCCGCTTGGACTTTACGCCGCCAATATTAATCCCCTTGGACTTCCTAAATGCCAAAACTCAAGCTTGGACTTTCCCTTGCCAACCCATGTTGGACTTTCCATGCCAAGACCCATGCTTGGACTTTCCATTTGCCAAGACCCATGCTTGGACTTCTCATTTGCCAAGACCCATGCTTGGACTTCTCATGCCAAGTACTCAAGACTTGGACTTTCCCAAATGCCAAGTACCCATGACTTGGACTTTCCATGCGCCAAGTGTCCCACTTGGACTTTTCATGCCAAGTACTCAAGACTTGGACTTAACCAAATGCCAATTGTCCCACTTGGACTTTCCATGCCAAGTACCCATGACTTGGACTTTACCTTGCCAAGACCCATGCTTGGACTTTCCATTTACCAAGACCCATTCTTGGACTTTCCAAAATCACATGGTCAACCCTAGTCAACCATTAAGGTCTTCCTCGAGTCAAACTCGAGTCCGGTCAAACATGACCCGGGTCGATTGCTCCAAGACTACTTACATTTCACTCATTCTCTCATCTCACTCGAAGTCCCTCGCCGAAGCTCTCTTCATTCGCGGCCACGTCCCTGGCAGCATCAGGCGCACGACTCTGCAATGCTCCTTCGCGTCTCTTGCCTCCAAAGTCTGCTTCCTTGGCTTCACTTCAAGTCATCTCGTCCGGCGGTCCCTCGGCAGCATCAAGCGCACGACTCTGCTGTAAAATATGGAAAAAAAAATTATTAAATAAAATAAATCATGATTAAGAAATTATCTTATATAATTTCTTAGAAGTTCATAGAAACTTTTCCAGATTCAAAAGGAGTCAATACGAGGAAGATTAAAACCTAATTGGGGAGTTTGGGCTTAACCTAGGTTGGATCTTGACCTAAGGCAAGCTCAATCCAATTGAATGGAATTTATAAGGCCTGAACCCAAATTCGATTAGCAGCAACATTTCTTCTCCTCCGATCGCGATTGCGATTTTCTCTCCTCCGCATTCTCGAGTGCGAAGCCTCACCCTCCTCCTCCCGATCGCGAGATTTCCCTCTCCAAATTTCTTTTGCCGATAGGTTCCTCACCATCGCCGATCGTTCTCCCTCTTTCGGCATTGCCGAAGATCTTCCTTGGAGCACCGATCGGCGGCCGCTCGCCGATCCTCGCCACGAGAACCAGCTGCTGTCGGCTTTCCCGAGCTGGATCTCACCTTTGTTTTCCGATGATCTACCACCGCCGACGCTCGAGCTCAGCTCACCCCGTCGCCCCGTCGCCCCATCGCAACATATGAACACCACGAGCTCTGTTCTGCAGCGAGGTTGGTCTCGTGGTGTTGCTCTCCGTTTCTGCCACTGCTGTCACTGGATTTCCTTGTGCAAGGTAAGCCGATCTGGATGTTGCTTGGATGGTAGTAAGGTTTGGATCAAGAGATCGCTGTGATTTCATCTGTGGATTCATTGGTTGAGTTTCGATTTGTGGTTTGGCAGTGTTTTTGGAGCTGTGATTTCTCTGGTGAACTGGGCAGCTAGGGGGGAAACGATTGTCGGTGGAGAATTGAGCTCGGTAAGTTTGGTTTGCTTGTATGAATTGGCTGTAGATTATGTGTATTCGTGATGTGTCGATAGCTTCACAAAGAACCTCCAAAGATCATCCATACGCTGCATGATTCCCCTATTTTTGTGAGCTTAATCAGGTTGTGACAGTGGGATTGCTTGTTTCTAATCTCGCCAATTAACCAAGTGTCGTGGTTCATATGGTTGTGAGGATTAAAAGAATTGAGTTTCTTGTAAATCCAGTTGGTGATGGATTGGGAAGGAAGGTAATATAAGTAATGATCCGAATCTGGTGTCTTAACTTGTGATTTCAGGTGATGAAGATGATATGAGTAGGGCTTTCCTTATTGGAATTGATTATGCAGATTGATACCCTAAGCTATGATCAAGATGCTGTGCAGTGGAAGCTAAACTTGGTGGATTTTGGATTTGGAATACTTTAGGAAGGTATACTATATCTGTAGTTGATGTTGTAGTTAATTGTGGATTATTAGTTGATCGAGATACAAGGTTGATGTAGAATTTGATTCGATCATTAGATATGTGATGGTACTTAATTGTATCCTATTGTTACAGGACTTTGATGGTGATGGATACATGAACGTGGAGATGGATAGCACGGATTATGGAGCAATACGTAAACTGGAACGAAGTGTAGTTTTGATCAAATTCCTGTGCATGATCTTGGATATATGTTTATACCTGTTTACCTTAAATCCACTCTTATTTAATCATATGCTTGTACTGCCTTGACCTTTGAGATATATACTCTGTTACTCATTGATTATCTAGCACGGATAGGAACTATAAACCCTATTATGTATTAGCTGATAGATGTTCAGTAAGTACATGTGGTTAGGGTTATCTTTGTGACCTCAGATAGGGTTACTGTGTTACCTAACTAGAGTTAGGTGATGGATTGGATTATGGAGTCGATCGTTATATCATAACCGTATTAGTGGTGCATTTATGGTGGATCTAGTTGTCTGTGCATAGATAAGTGTATGGTTGTCAGTATGTGACCATGGACTAGAGGTCCTAGCGCGATGGTATATCCATTATGGATTGTGTGCCTGTGTATGGTTATATGGACGGTCGATTGTATATCGCTACTGACTAGAGGTCTTAGCGTGGTGGACTGTCAGATGAGTATGACTCTTTGTGTGATAGAGAGAGTCTTGTGATTGTAGTCCTTGCATAGTTGACTTTTGGTTGACCAGGACTCCCCATGGGATAGGGAGTGAGGCGAGGATACATGTATGGAGCTATGCATCATTACATTGCATGCATGCTGACGACTGGGTCTCCCTTGTGGATGAGACGGGTCGTCAGTCATCCTGCCTCCCCGGCCACTCGGGGTAGTGGTAGCAGGGTTGAGGGCAGAGCATTGGATGTGCCGCGCTCGGCCACTAGGGATGGTGGTAGCTGGAGATGCGCACCTGGCCACTGAGCAGAGTGGTGTTAGCACTCGCCCACTATAGACGGTGGTTGTGTGACGTGCAGTTGTCCTGTGTGCAGAGCTTGTCTACTCATGGGTAGGGACGTGGCCAGCAGGACCCCAGGGAGTAGTTAGCTCATTACGCTTATATGCTACTCATTCATACTACCCAACTCGGTCACTCGAGAGTAGTGAGGGCTGGAGTCAGGCTAGTCGTCATGTCGTGCCACCCGCCACTGGGTCGTGGTTGGGATGGGTCCGCAGACATGGCCATGCATATGCACTGCTGATATATATGTATGCATGTATTTGATATATGTTTTACATATGCCTGTGAGATGCTGCATTTGATTGAGCTATGATTGCTGCATATGGTTGTTCATCATGATACATGCCATCTGCATTTTATTTACTGCTATGTGTTGAGCATGATACATGCGTTGATTCAGACTGTTATATGCATTTGATTAGCATCATGTCATTGTGTGGTACGGACCGGGTTGTTATTACAGGTGATCATATATGGTTCATATGTTGGAGTATTGGTCAGGTATGGGATTGACTTGATACATTATATGGGTTATGTTATTGTGTATCTGTCAGGATGATATAGCTTATGGTGTTGCATGCCGTACGCTGGTACATTACTTATGTTCGCTTGATCAGTTTAGTATATACATTGAGTATGACTTTACTGTAGTTACTTGTTATTAGATTTGGATATGACTCTATGTCTATTGGACTCAGGCTGTATACCTGTAGATCTTCACATCTATACTTGTAGATCGATCCTTATATGTTGTTCATGCACTTTCTATATATTACCCCTGAGTTTATACTCACCACCCCGGGACCCTGGGCTTCCTGTCACCCAGATAACAGGTAGAAGATTCCTTTGAAGTTCGGAGCTCCGCTAGCTGATCCCATCTCACACCGGACGAATGGATATGTTTTCCGTGTTGTTGTATCCTTACGGATTGTTGGTTTGGGTTTTTAGCCGTATTGTTTCCGTATATGTGATATACGGACATATTGTATGTATTTGGTCTTTGATTCGATTTCTGTTATGATTCTTGTCGTGTCAAGTCACTCCGGAGTGCACAGTTGGTCTTTGTATCTTGTTGATCTGTTTGTATTGTTTCCGCTGTGTTTAGTGTGTTTGATATGTTGATATATGTGTATATCATATTGTTGTTGTGGGCCTACGAGCCTTGTATTAACCCGATATGTTGTCACGTACAGGGGAGATGCCGTCCGTTTGCTTTTCGGCACGGCATACTCTCGGGGCGTGACAATTTTATTGGTATCAGAGCCCTAGGTTGCGAAGTCCATTTTCGGATTTTATTTCATTCAGACATCGAGTTTTGCTTTTCTCGGTTTTGGTTTGTGAGTTATGGGATCTGGCTGTTGCGGACATCTCCGAGCTACAAAGTTTAAGGTATGTTAATTGTTATTACATATCCTTCTATTGGTTATGCATTTAGTTGCTTATAACATGGATGACTTGTAGGATATTGGTTAGTATTCGTAACCGTGTTTTGAGTTTGACCACGGGAACGATATGTTGAGGTTATTAGATATGTACCTGCTATCGAAAAGGTAATTACCTTTGAGAGCCGACTGATACCGAGTCGAAAAGCAGGGATTAGGTAGGCACATCTCTTGTGGAGATCAAGGATTATGATCCTAAGATTTTCACTAATTATGTTAGTCAGATCATTACCTATGGGGTAATGAACTGCGCGAGTACACTATTGCTGATGCAGATAGTAGAGGATTAGTTTGGAGATATTCATAGAGATTTTGATCCTCGAGATGGTCGCTCTAGGTTGTATAACGTTGAGGGTACTTTTGAGTACTTAACTCGTGTTATATGAGGAAGCTAAGTTAGTGCATACCATTATCCTGATTTAGCTATTGGTGTAAGATATAGAAATAACCTACGGGAAATAATGTATCACTTAGTCACAGTGCAGTGATGGTGTGAGATAGTATTTCCCCACGTCATCTTCTTTGACTCATTGTCAGAGAATTCTTGGGCATCGAGTAGGGTGATCGCTCGTGGTAAAAGGTACCATGCAGTCGTTAGACTTGTGAAGGTTACCACCTAATAACTCGAGAATGTGATATGTCTTCTTAAGCCACCCACGGTTTATTGGTTGACATCTTGATCATGATGTTTGATCTCCTATTAGATTCTACCGGAAGTGCATAGACCGAGTCATGTGTATAGAAATGACTCCGTAGCAAGTGTTTTAAGAGTTGGAGATTTGATAAGCATATATTGCAAGTCAAATTATTGGAATTAGAAGTCTCCGAATGTTGGATAAAAGGAGCAAGATTAAAGTCATGAGTCATGAGCGACTATTGGAGAGTTTTTCGATCATAGAAGACCGATTGCAGATTGTCAGCAGCTTCTCATGTTTATCAGCGAACTCAGAGGAAAGACTCCGAAAGGAGATTATGTGTGTGCAGTGCGGGTTACGACGAGACCAGAGTCAGATTATTCGATGGACCATTGTATCTGTTTCTACTATAAGCACAGATCTACGAGGAGAGTATGTATTTAAGACTCTTGAAGACTATGGATGATGCTTTCGAGCGACGATCCACAACCTCAAAGCCGAGATTATTACGTAAGATTGGGTTATCACATCAAGAGCCGATTTACTACCTGGATATAGTAGGAGTTCTTTGATACTTTCATCCGAAGAAGTAAATTACTTCGTGATGTCGGTAGAAGATATCTCAGAAGATTCAGACGTTCAGACAACAATTGTTATCTTCCCAGACGACAACAACTGTTACCTTCCCAGACGTGGTTATGCTTTATACAAAGGAGAGATTTACGATGATGGTCGTATCTACGCAGTATTCTCCAGTTCCAGCTATACCTTTCACAGAGTTGGATCATGCTACGATGTTGGCAGTTCTTGATATTTTTGGCCGATGTACCCTTGCGATAATAGTGTTTATCATCTCCATTGCAGTTGTTACAGTTTGTACCTCAGTTTCAGCAGTTGACTTCAGTTCCTCCATGATAGTCTTTGCATCTACATGAGCTCAGCCGTCCAGAACAGATGTTGGACAAGTTTACATGATTACTCGAGAAGAAGTATAGAAGACCGAAGGATCGGTCCTTCGGGGTATTACTTTAGGTTATCTTATTTGTAGATATATCGAGAGATACTAGTAGGTATAAGTATCTTTGTCTAGAACATTCTTGGATAGGGTTCGAAGGGTTCCTATCGACTGGTGGATTGGTGATTTTCTCTACCGTCAGGTGAGATATTGATCAACAATCAAGAAGTCAAGGGATACCCTTAGCCTTTGCTAAACATACCTCCGCTATGGACATATCCTTACGGATAGTTGGATTGTGTTGAGGTATACTAGGACTCGGATGTGCACGTATAATCCGAGAGTATTCGGATATAGTCGGATGAACTCCGGGCCACGCTTTGCATGGGCAAGTAGGAATATGCGATTGGAGGGTGATTTCGAAAATAGTTCCGATATTGAGACCTCATACCGGGAGATGATTTTTATGGGTATCAGTGTTGCTAAACACTATGGGAGATTTATCTTTCCTAGTGTTTCTTCTTGAGAACACTCATAACTCTTTGTTAGAAGAGAGTCAGACCTTGAGTTTATACATCAATTATCGATGATTGGATGCAGGTATGTAGAAGTCGACATTTCATACTTGGTATGAATTTTAGGAGATGTTGATAATGTTGTTAGACTTATCGACGATTTAGTCGTTCATGAATTTGAGGAATCAAGTACTCTTGGAGTATTTGAGATCGATTGTCATCATATCATGGAGGATATATTTATGGATATATTCTCAATCTTGAGGAAGTTGTGGTTTCCTAGATTGATTTGGTATTTACCGTAGATGTGGATAGGATGCATTAGCGATACTATATCGTCGACTTTGGGACCAAGAAGGTGATGGCAAGTACTCGGAGTTTGTGAAGCTAGGTTGTCAGGCCTAGGTGGTACTTTTTGTGTCGTGTTAGTTAATCCGTCCGATATGGATGGAAGAGTATTGTACGCAGATGCATCATTTAGGGATTGGGAGCGATTCGTATGAGGCGAGACGTGTCTTATGCCTACGCTACCGAGGAATGAGATGTCATATATATGACATGGAGCTTAGCAGTTATTATCTTGAGTAGTAGATGTATAGAGCAGGAGTGCTCAGGGAGTTTTAGCTAGCTACTAGGTAGCTGCTATAGGGTTGTTAGAACACAGATAGATGCAACTGAGGAGATTAGTCATTATAGTCTTCCAGTTACTTTCTGTTCTGTGTGACAAAATGAATTTTGGAAATTATATTAATTTCTCTTGCGAGAATAAATCTCTGTCTCTAGGAAGGATAATGGTTCACAGAGTTGCATTCGCTTTAGGAAGAGTTGTTTTAGGAAACTCTTCATTCGAGAGTAATGATTTATTCGGATTGTATCTGAAAATAGTGAGTATTGAGACGTTCCAGTTGGTGGAACGATATGTAGGACATGGATGATTCCATAGTTTGATGTTGGGTATGCCCACAAGCAAAGGTGGAATATGGTGATCGGTAGGATTGCGTACCGTGATGAAGTGGGAGCCTAATGCGTTAGACTGTGTTGGGAGATTATCTAGAATTCTAAAAGGACTTGATAGGATTTGGGTAGTCGATGATCGATTAGCTAGGTCCGCTCATTTTATTCCGAGCCGTAAGATGGACTCCGTTGGATCGCTTGATGGAATTATATCCATGGAGTATCCTTGGGTATCATTTCTAATAGTGATTCATGATTCACCTTACGATTCTGGTAAAGTCTCCCATCGGTTACGAGTATAGAGCTCCACTTTAGTACAGTTGTTTACCTTTTTAGAGGTCGGTTGAGTGTATATAAGAGCTGGAATATAATATTCGAGCTCAGTACCACTTAGTCACTTGAGGTGTGACTTTTCTCCGGATACTTGAGATGATTATTTTGACATATCGTACAAGTATATAAGTCAAAAATTTGGGGACCAAATTTTTATAAGTGGGGGAGAATGTAAAATATGGAAAAAAAAATATTAAATAAAATAAATCATGATTAAGAAATTATCTTATATAATTTCTTAGGAGTTCATAGAAACTTTTCCGGATTCAAAAGGAGTCAATACGAGGAAGATTAAAACCTAATTGGGGAGTTTGGGCTTAACCTAGGTTGGATCTTGACCTAAGGCTGGCTCAATCCAATTGAATGGAATTTATAAGGCCTGAACCCAAATCCGATTAGCAGCTGCGTTTCTTCTCCTCCGATCGCGATTGCGATTTTCTCTCCTCCGCATTCTCGAGTACGAAGCCTCACCCTCCTCCTCCCGATCGCGAGATTTCCCTCTCTAAATTTCTTTTGCCGATCGGTTCCTCACCATCGCCGATTGTTCTCCCTCTTTCGGCGTTGCCGGAGATCTTCCTTCGAGGCAATCGCGCCATCTTCTTAGTCCTCGCCGAGAACCAGCATCGGCTTTTTCAGCCGGATCTCACCTTTGTTTTCCGATGATCTACCATCACACGCCGAGCTCACCGCCTCGCCGCCCCATCGCATATATCACCACGAGCTCTCATGCATGAGGTTGGTCTCGTGGTGTTGCTCTTCATTTCTGCCACTGTCGTCACCGGATTTCCTTGTGCAAGGTAAGCCGATCTGGATGTTGCTTGGATGGTAGTAAGGTTTGGATCAAGAGATCGCTATGATTTCATCTGTGGATTCATTGGTTGAGTTTTGATTTGTGGTTTGGCAGTGTTTTTGGAGCTGTGATTTCTTTGGTGAACTGGGCAGCTAGGGGGGAAACGATTGTCGGTGGAGAATTGAGCTCGGTAAGTTTGGTTTGCTTGTATGAATTGGCTGTAGATTATGTGTATTCGTGATGTGTCGATAGCTTCACAACAACCTCCAACATCATCCATACAGTTTTCGCGATTCCCCTATTTTTATGAGCTTAATCAGGTTGTGACAGTGGGATTGCTTGTTTCTAATCTCGCCAATTAACCAAGTGTCGTGGTTCATATGGTTGTGAGGATTAAAAGAATTGAGTTTCTTGTAAATCCAGTTGGTGATGGATTGGGAAGGAAGGTAATATAAGTAATGATCCGAATCTGGTGTCTTAACTTGTGAGTGATGAAGATGATATGAGTAGGGCTTTCCTTATTGGAATTGATTATGATTGATACCTAAGCTAAGATGTCAGGAAGCTAAACTTGGTGGATTTTTGGAATACTGGAATACTTTAGTTAATTGTTGATTATTAGTTGATCGAGATACAAGGTTGATGTAGAATTTGATTCGATCATTAGATATGTGATGGTACTTAATTGTATCCTATTGTTATAGGACTTTGATGGTGATGGATACATGAACGTGGAGATGGATAGCACGGATTATGTATCAGGTGGGTAATATTTACCTGGTCCGGTAGTTTTGATCAAATTCCTGTGCATGATCTTGGATATATGTTTATACCTGTTTACCTTAAATCCACTCTTATTTAATCATATGCTTTTACTGCCTTGACCTTTGAGATATATACTCTGTTACTCATTGATTATCTATAACGGATAGTAACTATAAACCCTAATATGAATTAGAAGATAGATGTTCAGTAATTACATGTGGTTAGGGTTATCTTTGTGACCTCGGATAGGGTTATCTTGTTACCTAACTAGAGTTAGGTGATGGATTGGATTATGGAGTCGATTGTTATATCATAATCATATTAGTGGTGTATATATGGTCGATATAGTTTTCTGTGCATAGATAAGTGTATGGTTGTCAGTATGTGACCATGGACTAGAAGTCCTAGCACGATGGTATATCCATTATGGATTGTGTGCCTGTGTATGGTTATATGGACGGTCAATTGTATATCGCTACTGACTAGAGGTCTTAGCGTGGTGGACTGTCAGATGAGTATGACTCTTTGTGCGATAGAGAGAGTCTTGTGATTGTAGTCCTTGCATAGTTGACTTTTGGTTGACCAGGACTCCCCATGGGATAGGGAGTGAGGCGAGGATACATGTATGGTGCTATGCATCATTACATTGCATGCATGCTGACGACTGGGTCTCCCTTGTGGATGAGATGGTCGTCATCATCCCGCCTCCCGACCACTCGGGGTAGTGGTAGCGAGGATTGAGGCGAGCATTGGATATGCCGCCTACCACTAGGGATGGTGGTAGCCGGAGATGCGCACGCCATCGAAAGCAGTGGTGTTAGCACTCGCCCACTATAGACGGTGGTTGTGTGACGTGCAGTTGTCCTGTGTGCACAACTCGTCTACTCATGGGTAGTGACAGAGCGACCAGCAGCAGGGACCCCCGGGGAGTAGTTATCTCATTACGCTTATATGCTACTCATTCATACTACCCAACTTAGTCACTCGAGAGTAGTGACGGCTGGAGTCGGGCTAGTGCATGTATTTGATATATGTTTTACATATGCACGTGAGATGTTGCATTTGATTGAGCTATGATTCTTGCATGCGTATTGTTCATCATGATGTGCCATCTGCATTTTATTCTTGCTATGTGTTGAGCATGATACATGCGTTGATTGATTATTATATGCATTTGATTAGCATCATGTCATTGTGTGGTACGGACCGGGTTGTTATTACAGGTGATCATATATGGTTCATATGTTGGAGTATTGGTCAGGTATGGGATTGACTTGATACATTATATGGGTTATGTTATTGTGTATCTGTCAGGATGATATAGCTTATGGTGTTATGCCGTCGTGCGTTGGTACATTACTTTCATTGATTGATCAGTTTAGTATATACATTGAGTATGACTTTACTGTAGTTACTTGTTATTATATTTGGATGTGACTGTATGTCTATTGGACTCAGGCTGTATACCTGTATATCTTCACATGTATACTTGTAGATCGATCCTTATATGTTGTTCATGCACTTTCTATATATTACCCCTGAGTTTATACTCACCACCCCGGGACCACAGGCTTCCTGTCGCCGGATAACAGTAGAAGATTCCTTGACGCGTTGAGCTCGCGGTGATCCCATCTCACACCGGACGAATGGATATGTTTTCCGTGTTGTTGTATCCTTACGGATTGTTGGTTTGGGTTTTTAGCCGTATTGTTTCCGTATATGTGATATACGGACATATTGTATGTATTTGGTCTTTGATTCGATTTCTGTTATGATTCTTGTCGTGTCAAGTCACTCCGGAGTGCACAGTTGGTCTTTGTATCTTGTTGATCTATTTGTATTGTTTCCGCTGTGTTTAGTGTGTTTGATATGTTGATATATGTGTATATCATATTGTTGTTGTGGGCCTACGAGCCTTGTATTAACCCGATATGTTGTCACGTACAGGGGAGATGCCGTCCGTTTGCTTTTCGGCACGACATACTCTCGGGGCGTGACATCTACAATGCTCCTTCTCCGACTCAGGCACGAGGTTGTGAGGGTGAACCCGTCAAGGCTCCATGTGCGAATTACTAAGTCCTGTAAGACTCCAACACACATATCAAATAACAATATCATCCTTACTTAAATCCTTTGCCACACACATCAAAACCTTATCATGGCAAGAGATTGCCCTAACAATCTCCCCCTTTTTGATGTGTGACAATCCGTTTAAGTTAGGTAAAAACATTTGATGAAAATTTCTAAGGTAAGAAAGCATGTAAACATAAACATGATATAACAACATGCAACTCCCCCTTAATCCATGAAACTCCCCATACAAATTTTCTCCCCCTATCATAATTTACTTAAACATAATTACTTCTCCCCCTTTGACACCATCAAAAAGATTAACACTAAGTTATAAATCCATGGCATCAAGTTAAATAAGAGGAAAATACCAAAAACATGATTAAAATCTGAAATCAGAAAATATTGGGCTATTTTTCAGGTGAGCAGTCGACTGCTATCAGTATGGCAGTCGACTGGCACAAAGGATTCCGAAATTCTGATTTTCTGGGTGAAATTCAGAAATGCATTATAAATTCCAAAAAATTCGAAAAATCATGAAATTTGAGGAACATATTTCTTTTAAGTATATCTATCAATGAAAAATAGTTTTTCAAGAAAAAATCATTATATTTTCCGATATTTGCCAAAAATCCAAAGGCTTTAAAAACCACTAGTTTTTGAGCATGTTAGTATCCATTTTAACACTTAGTATTGCTTAGGATTGTTTCAAAACATGAATAGATGGATTTTAAAGTAAGAAATTGTTTTGAAAACATATGAAATATCCAACCATGATCTTTGGGCAATATGTCTATGAATTAAACATAAGCCTTCCCCATGATTGGTCTATTATTGCTATTTTGATACCTTAAATGACCATCTAAATGCCATAGGCATTAGTGGAAATTTGTATCATCCTAACATCTCACCCATGCTAAGTTTTCAATCAAAGTAGCCTATGGTGAGTGTGAGATACATCCTAGGGGGTATTTGTATATACTTAACTATTATATTCATACAATTCTATCAAGGTTAAGTATCAACCTAACAATCCTCATGATCATAAAGGCATATATCGATTAATTCTACATTATGATCATGAAATACATGTATTCATAATCATACATTAGGTATTATATGATGATAACAAACAAAATATCACCTAAAGCATGATTCAAACCTATTTCCCATGATTATGTGCCAAATCACAATATCATAAATCATGATTGCAAACATGTGTAACAATTACATTAATCATCATGATTTATGCATTATTATTTATTTATGGACACGTTATCATCACCCAACACTATTCTAAAAATGTTGTCCCGCCATCCTAAGTCAACCAAAATATGATATAGGTCAATTCCATATGGTTGACTACCCTAGGGGTTTTCTAACCCTTAAGGATGGATTTTGGAACCCAAAATAAGTTCTTGCCTATTGGGTTCACTAGATACTCCTTGGGGATCCATTTCCTAGCTATTACCTTTTTTTTATCTTGTCCCCTAGCAATTAGGCATTTATAGGCCTTTTCATTTTTCTTTTCTTTATAACCTAGGTTCTTTTTGTTGAAGCTAGCTCTTTGGCTCCCTAAGATCATGTTCAATGTGTTGGAGCCAATTGTGAATTTTTCTAGGGCTTTTGTTAAATAATCTACCTTTTCCCTTAAGGCCCTATTTTCATTTATACATGCATCACTAACATCTAATGGCACATAAAGATCATGTGAGCATGCATCATTTAAGCTAGAAGAAATATTATCATTTAAGCATGCATTTTCTAGCTTATTTTCCAATGCCTTAATTTGATTAAGCATGCTTTTATTTTTCTTTTTCATTCCAAATAAGTCCTTAGTTAAACTAGAAATTATGGAAACTATTTTCTTAGGAGAGACATTCGTTACCATAGTTTTCATATCCTCTTCTTCTTCTTCGAATGATGAGGATGTAGAAGCTCCCCCTTCACTTGAGCTCTCCCCTCTTGAGCTTGATCCTTCATTTTCGGAGGAAGAGCAATCCAAGTCATCAAAGGCCATCAAGGCCAGATTGGTGACAAAGGCATTCTCCTCATCCGATGATGATGAGGAGGATGAGGATGGGTCATCCCAAGTCCTTGCCTTTAGAGCTTTGGTCTTCCCCTTTTCTTTTGTCTTCTTCTCCTCTTCCTTCTTTTTCTTGCTCCCCTTTTTCTTCTTCTTTTCTTCTTTCTTTTTCTTCTCTTCCTTGCTCTTGTTTAGGAGGGGACAATTGTCCCTTATGTGTCCCTCCCCTTGACAATTGTAACAAATGATCTTCCCCCTTGATCTTCTATTCCTATCATGAGATTTATCAAATCTAAAATTCTTAAATGCACGCCTTACCTTCCTTATCATGTAGGCTTCTTCGGTGCTATCCATGGAGGAGGAGGAAGACGCTTCGTCATCGGAGGAGGAGGAGATCTCTATCTTCTTCTTCCCCTTATTTGCCAACAATGCTACTCCCCTTGAAGGTTGTATTTTTGGCTCTTCTTGTATTCCTTCAAGCCTAGATTCATGTAATTCCATAGTGGAGAAAAATTCATCTAGAGTACTTACCTCTAGATTCTTTGAAATGTAAAATGAGTCCACCATTGAACTCCACTTGGATGATCGGGGGAAAGAATCTATGACCTTCATTATCATATCGCGATTGGAGAGCCTTTCTCCTACACTTGTTAGTCCATTTAAAATTTCTTTGAATCTAGAATGCAAAGAAGTTACCTTTTCTCCCTTTTCTAATTTAATGTTGGATAGTTGGGAGCGGAGGAGATCTCTCCTTGCTAGCTTTGCCTCGGATGTGCCTTCATGAAGATCAATTAGCTTCTCCAACATCTCTTTGGCACTTAAGCATTCTCCTATTCGGTTGATTTCTTGTTGGGGGAGCACATTGAAGAGATGATGCTTGGCTTTTGAATTTGCAAGGTGCTCTTCCCTTTGCCTTTTGGTCCACCTAGATTTCTCTACGAGTCGCCGACGAGAGGAATTGAAGACAATAAAACGTAGCTAGAGCCTAGATGCGTTACCCATTTAGGTTAATATTTTTATTAAATATAATGACATTTATTAAATATGTCATTATAAATGATCTAATCGGACATTATTTTTAAAATCATAATCTTTTTTAATAAATGTCATGATAAATTTTTTATAACTACATTATAAATTAAATGTCGTTAAGAAAATGTCATAATAAACTATTATTCTTGTAGTGTACCCACGACATCCCTTTCATTTTCACCTCCAGACTTTAGCTTTCCGCCGCCATCATCGCCGCCAACGTCGCCGATGTTCATCCTCAATGTCGGTATCTGTTGTGCTCGCCTCCTCCGCATTTCGCTACAGCCATTGTTTGTCGCGGCTCCCGAACCTCCGGACTTTAGCTCACGCCAACGCTTACTCCCAGTCACGCCGATGTTCATCCCCTCAATGTCGATATCCTGTTGCGCTCACCTCCTCTGCCGCGTTATGCCATTGTTTGTCGCGGCTCGATGACTGTGGTTGCAAATCATTGGTAGATATGTTTTGATGATCTTCCTTGTTCTCATGCGATTTTTTGTGCTTGAGAGGGTTAATGTTCCTTGATTGCTTCAAAGTGAATAAGAATATTGTATTGTCAATTTTCTCCAATTGTAATGCCTTGGTCTCGACCCTTGATTTGTATGTACAATCATACAAGAATTTTCCTGTCATGAAACTAGGTAATTGCTTTGAGATCTCCATCTCTTTTGGATTTTCATGAGCATTTTATTAGCTTGGAAGCTGCATCAAAGGTTCTACTTGCTTTTGCCATTTCTATTACTAATCAGCTTGAAGGAGACGTGTTGACAGTTTCTCTATGCAGATTCAATTGAAATCTTTGGCTGAAGAAATGCAGGCTATCGTCAAGGGTTTAGAAAAGGTTGAGTTGGAACTGAATGCATATGAAAATGATGGCCTTGTGTAAGAAATCTTCCGAAAAGTATGCCACCCTCCAAAAGCTTCTTGTGTTTGTATTCATGAGGTTGGTCTGGCCAAGTTATTCGCATACCTTCTAATGTCTAACATCCTTCTACGTTTTGGTTAAATGGTACGTTAGTTTTTTTGTCAAAGTAGGTAACTCTTGCATCATGGTATGCGATAACACTTGCATTTGTGATGAAAGATGCTTTGTTTAACATGTTCCCCTCTAATTGGTCATGCTTGCTAACTACATTGTATAAAGAGATGTGAACTTCTGATCTGAATTATCTGGTAAGGTTTGCCAAAATGGAAAGTAAAACATTTTGTATCATGTTATCTTGTGCCAGAATAATGAACATAAAACTTGATTAGTATCATTAAGAAGGGGCTCTTCATTGAGGTTGAAGCCAGAAATATATTTTGTGTGCTAGTTAGGAATCTTTTTTGTCACCCCTCTAGATTTAAGTTTGAGAAATTGGATTTGCCTACAATATACTGGCTAAAATTGCCAAATTCCAATATTCGTTAACGGATAGTTGTATTTATTACTTGGCAGATTCATTGCTCACCATTTTTTCGTACTTTCATTTATTAACCACACACATCATTATTGTGTGTTATATATATACAAGATTCCAAAATTCCAGGTGTTATTATTGGTTAATCTTTCCTGACCTGAACATATTTCTCTATTCTTGGTTGTTAAATTTGTCACCACTCATTATTAGTTTTCTCACTCATTAGACCTTGAAGGAATTTATTGTTGTTGCTGGAGTTGAGGTACAATTATTAACAACACTCTACACTGCAGCAGTAGGTTGCCAGCTACTTGAGTTTTAATTTCTATCATGTTGTGTATCCTTCTAACATATTCTAGTGTTGACAGGGTAGAAATGCAGATCTCCTTGCCCTATATTTTGTTGAAGATCCAACACGATGTCCCTTTGAACAAGGTTTTTGGATAATTAATTGTAGTTTCATTAATTAGATGGCCAGAGTCCCTATTTTTTAAACACCAATATGCATATCTCTATTCATAACAGCTTATTCCAATGCTTTATTAGCAATGTAGATATAGTAGCTCAGTTTAGTTCTTAAAAAGGCCTACAACTGGCCTCCTGCTTATTTCACTTCCCCTTATATCTTATTATAAGTATGCTTTACACAATTTCTATGTTTATGATTGTGTCAGTATTATGAAAAAAAGGTGTAAATAATTACATATGCATCTGCACAACTCAACTGATATTGCTTCTACATATGGTTTTCTGGGTCAACTTTCACTGGCTTTGTTATTGACTTAGAGGTGACAAACTTGATGTGTTGTTCGACTGGTTCATTGCAACCAATGGCTTCATGTTGACCCTCACAAAAACTGACATTGCATGCTTGTATAGAAAAACTAGAATCCCAAATCTAAGATGACTTAGAAAGTTATTGATGGGGATGACTGGAGAAGTATTTCATTGTGTCTAGCTCTGATTCTCAATAATTTCAGTTGTGAGGTGTCATGATAAATTGAGTTCAAGCATGTTAGCACAAGTTAATGTTAGAAATGAAATAAAGAAGATATAGAGGAAAAGAAATGGTTATCTATGCAAACAAAGCTGTTAAACTGGTGGACTGTTAAAATGGTATGCGTTGAAAGATAGTCAATGTCTTTTTTTTAAAATAAGATTGATTTTGGAAATGCATGAAAAAAAATATAGAGAAAATGAAATATTTATCGATGCAACAAAAGTTGTTAAATTGGTATGCATTGAAAGTCAGTCGATGTTTTTTTAACAAAAAAAATGAATAGGAAGAAATTTGAATGGGACAACATTGATTGGTTCATTAAGTGCAGGAATGTGCACAAAATGCAGAGGAATGAGGTCAAACTGTTGACCTTAACCTCTTGTTAGATGCGTGGCTCACATGTTGGAAATTATGAAACGATGGGTGAACTGATTTATTTTACTTAATGAGAATAACCTTTTTTTTCTCGAGTTTGAATTATTTTTTTTCCTTATACAGTTATAGCTACACTTTCAAATTTTGTGTCGTTGTTCCATAAAACACATCAGGAGAACTGCAAGCAAGATGAACTTGATAGAAAAAAGGCTGAAAAAGAGAGATGGAAAAGTCCAAAACTCCAATGCAGAACAGTAAAGATGATAGCTTCTGACCACTTGCCTTTTAGATGATCTTGTTTCCTTATGGAGCTGCGATTTCTTTACTATATTTATCAAATGTTTCTCCACCAGGAATTGAAGGAATCAAGTTTAAGCCAGCAGTTGACACAAGCAAAGGAGAAGGTTAACTTAAAAAACATAAGCGAAAAAGACATTAGATGACCTCTTAGTGCTCAACGTTGGTTTGTATCCGGTTGCTTCCTAGCAGTCAAATTCATTGAATGATACTTTATATTTTCTCATTCGATATGATATCCAATCTTTACCATTATTTTTATTAACTTTGATTATTTATTGTTTTATTTCAGTACTAATATAAATATATTTATTGAATTTGTAGGTGACAGGTACTTGAATTTTTGTGAATCAATATTATGGTCGAAGATGGTTTACCTAATTGAGTTTTTTTTATGAGACTTTGTTAGTTCTAAAATTTAATATTTTGAGTGTAGTGTGTAGTTAGTTTTGGATGTAAAAGATTCATCAAGATATTTGTAACTTTACTCAATAATTGTGGAATGAATTTCTATTTTCTATTATACTTTAAATTATATTTTTTAATTTTTTTATATTCTGAACAGAAGATGAATTGTGAAAGTGTATAAATATTAAATTCATATTTATATTAGTGATCATTTTAATGTATTTAATAAATGTCATCGTAGATTAATTGAGGAGACATTTAAAAAAATCTTATAAATGATTTTTACTGACACTTTTTATTGTCCTTATAAAAAATATAAAGCATTTGTAAATGTCAAAATAAATAAGTTTAGATGACATTTAATTTTGTCCTGATTACGATGATAAAAAGACACATATAAATGTCCTTAAAATATGATTTTTCCTGACACTTTAGAGTGTCATTATATATCTATATTAAGACACTTTTAATGTTAACATTTATATTATATAATGACATTATAAAATGTCAGGAAAGCGAGTCGGGTCTAAGACGACATCACTTTATAGGGCGTTTTTCAGTGATGTCACTAAAACATTAGTGTCACTAAAAACATACTATAAGGACATTTATTAATGTCCTTAAAGGCCATTATTCTTGTAGTGATTGGCTTCCCCTCTTCATCCCGAGGCAAAACGAAACCGGATTCCATTGTAATCATAATATCAAAATCCATTTTGAAAAATACCTCCATTCGCTTCTTCCACCAAGCGAATTCTCCTTCAAACTTCGGAGGATGGATGTTGGAGCCGGCCATTTTGAAAGTTGCTTGTTGTGGCGGTTAGTCCTCGACAAGCTTAACCTGGCTCTGATACCACTTGTAGGGGATCGATTGGCCGGCTAGAGGGGGGTGAATAGCCCTCTTACTGTCATGCCCCGAGAGCATACCGAGCCAAAAATCAAACGGACGGCACCTCCCCTGTACGTGGCAACATTTCGGGTTAATACAAGGCCCGTAGGCCCACAATGACAACAATATATAAAAATATACCAAACCACAAAAATATATATAAATCAAAACAACTACACACAGCGAAAATGATACAACAACAACAATACATCCTACACATGCATACCGGTATGACTAACACCATAACATAAAGAAAAATCTCGACAAAATCTGAATCTACAACATATACATCACGAAAACTCCAAAATACAATGGACAACGGACAGCAAGCCCAAAACAAAACACGGGAGCCTCGTGAGATGAGATAACGTCAGCTGGCGGTGCTCCAAGCTGTCACGAAGTCTTCTACCTGTTACCTGGGCGACAGAAAACCCAGGGTCCGCGGGGGGGGGTGGTGAGTAAAACTTAGCAGGTAATAGAAAACATGTATATATATGTAATATCACATGTATTTCAATGACATACTCTAGAAGTACAACAGGTATATCAGCATAGTATATAAATACAAGCATATACCGTCTAACTGAAATGAATATCATAAAATGCCACGCTACTCTGATCCAACCTGAACATATATCCAACATATATATAACAGGAAGAGTAATACCAACACATAATCTACTCATGCTACAAGCCAAGGTATCTATGGTCTATCCAACACATACCAATATTACGAAATCAATAACATATGCAAGAAACATGCATGAATATGATGTACAAATCACGACAAACATAATACAATCAAATGCAACATCACAATAAGCATATATATATAGACTGTATCTATATATGTATACTAATCACAATCATCCATATATATATATATACATGCATATATGTATATATATGGCAATATGCAAAAATGCCATCGATCGGCAATGCAAAGATGCATGGTCATGTCGGCTCACCCTAAAAGCTACCACGACCCGGTGTGGCCTCGGTGGCTCGAGCATGACAAGTCCCAACTCAGCACCAACCACTACTCTCGGTGGTAGTGGGCGATATGATCGAGTAGCATATAAAGCGTAAAGAGCAAGCTACGATGGGGGTCCGCCATTGGTCACTCAACATCACTACCCATGAGTGGTCGAGTACCACACATGCGAGGACTACGACATGCAAATCCAACTACCACCGTCTATAGTGGTAGAGTCGGCACCTCAATGCTCTGCCCTCACTGCAGGTTACTCCTCATGAGTAGCGTGGAGGCGAGATATTGGCGACCCTCTCGACCACAAGGGAGACCTCGTCGCGGCGTGCATGTAAATGCATGAATGCAATGTCTCACATACTGAGACATCCACCATAGACTCTCTATCACATGAGCAGTCATACCAATCTACTCGGCCTCTCTACATCACAGAGAGTGGTACTCAATCATAATACTCTCTATCACGAGAGTCATACTAATCTACTCGACGCACTCTCTATCCAGAGAGTCGTACTCATCCGATTATAACAAGCTAGGACCAGGTCCGTAGCGATACCCTAAGTATCATTCCTCGACCATTTACACAACACATGTTTGGTAACATACAACCTAAGGGTACTAGAGCTAACCCTAGGTTAAAGACATTATCTACCTACGGATGACCTTTTGCCCAATGTACAATCAGGTTGTCATCCGAACTTTACCATTTGCACTTAACTTAAACAAATTCTAAGTTACTTGCATCACCTATATGTATAACTCCTAATCATGATAAAATAAACATGATATCAGCAATAGAGTTAATAGCCAACGATAAAGGATCAAGCATACGATAAAAGAAGCAGGTTAAGGTAATATGAACACCTAACATGCTCATATCAATGACTAAATCTGAATGAAATACAACTACCCGGACCAGGTAGGAAATTACCCACCTGATAAGAAGCTCGTGATAATAATCTTCATGCTCGTGGACCTGCCTCGTAACCAAGTCCTGCACACAACATAAACCATCATTAAATCCCAACACATGACAACAATTTAAATCAAACCCTACATCCTTTCATATTCACTAATCTTGATCATTATATACAAATCAATTGTCTCGATACTAATTAAAGTCTCGATCACACCTCCAACATCACTTCGGCTATATCACCGTAAGTATACCCACTAGATCCAATCAACAATTCACAATGATTCAAATCAACACTGTAAACATGAACAACCCATCCATAACTATTAATCATCGTGTCAATACTAGCTCAACTATAACGTAGTATATATCCATATAAGAAATCTTCTATTACCAACAAATCCATCACAAGATTAGTTTAATCACATACAACCAACTCCTTCAATTCGATCAGCTCCTCTTTTACACACTGCCACCGACCCATTCAACCTAAGATCCGGCACCTACAATCACCGGAATTCCTACTGCAAATTCCATCCACAGCCACTTCAACCGACTGAAATTTATCAAGCTCTCAACTCACTGTCCATCCAACGAATCAAACTTGAATTTACAGCATACAGAGAAAATCAATCTTGCTTACCCGAAGTTAAACCTCGTCGGCAGCAACTCCACAGAACCGGCAGCCAATCTCCAACAACCGGCAACCCCCTTTTTCCCTACTCCTTGTTGCCGACACCAACACCTGCCCAATTCAACAGATCAAGCTCAATAAGAACAAGATCACAGCTTGACCTTATAACTCGTCCTAAATCGACGAACAATGCTGATCTTACCGAGCTAAGCTTACGTGAATAGATCCGACGACAACTGTGAGCATAAGGGGCAACGACCGACTGAGCTCGAGCTCATGTGGCGGCGGAGCAAATCTGCGACAGCGACGAGTAGGGAAGGTTGCCGACCGGGAAGAGGAGAAAGGCTCGCAATTGAGGGAAATCACCCGGTGTTGAGGTCGTCGCAGAGCAGGTCGCGGATGAGAGGGCAGAAGCCGTCGCTGAACGAAAAGGGCGAACTGGGCGTGGCCGGCGCGCGGGGAGAAGACGGCTATGGACGGCGAGCGCGTGACGCGCAGGGGCGGCGATGAGGCGCGGCGATGGGGCGCGGCGACTGTCATGGCCGGCGCGCGAGGGAGAAGGCGGCAGCGAGCACGGGCTTGAGGGAAGGAGATGGGGGCTCTGATCGCCTCGGAGACGAAGAGGAGAAGTCGCGAGGCTGAGCACAGTGGCGTTCGGCGAGAAGAGAAAGGTCGCGATTTGGGAAGAAACGGCCGATCGGGAAAATGGAAAAAATATATAATAGGTTTTTAATTAAACCTATTAATTTCTAACAGATTGTCTAAACAGGCTTTACAAAAGCCTATCCGCTTTATCCCCATAAAATGTCCATAAGACCTCCGTTTAAATCCAAAAAAATTTCTAAAAATTCCTGAAAAATTCCACAAGATATTTTATCAATTACCGAGAAATATTTTTTTTTCCGGTATTTTACATTCTCCCCCACTTATAAAAATTTGGTCCCCAAATTTCGTACCAGCATACGAGAACCAACCCAAAAGATTTCTTGCACTACTACATGCCTCAAGTGAACAAATGAGAATATCGAGCTCGGATAGCATCTTCCAGCTCCCAAGTAGCCTTCTCATCGATATGATGTTGTCCTCCAACCTTTCCGAGTCGACTGGTTTTCGTCCCACTACTGTCGCTCCTTACGACCCAGGCTCCATCCTGGAATCACCTCGTAAGTCACATTAGACTTAGGTGGAATTACTATCTCCTTCAGAACATGATCTGAACGCGGAACGTATTCCCTCAGCATATAAACATGAAATATGTTGTGAGCACCCGCAAGTGTCGGAGGTAAAGCCAACCGATAAGCTACACCTTTATAATCCACGACACAAGATCTGAATAGATCCTCCAACGTTTGAATGTCATGCTCGCATACCCATCACCCGCGGATGAAATGTTGCACTAAGCCGGTTTCGCGCCCACACCGTGCGCATCAAAAATCGCGAGGTAAATCGTGAATCTCTATCCGATATGGTACTTAAAAGTAGCCCACGCAATCTAATAATCTTTCGGTAATACAACGCTGTCAGACGATCCAACGAGTACGACCCACGAATAGAAAGGAAATGAGCTGATTTGGTCAGTCGATCCACAATCACCCAAATCGCATCATGTCCTTTACGGGTTCTAGGCAATCCCGTAACGCAATCAATAGTGATATGCTCTCACTTTCATTCCGAAATCGGAATTGTCTAGAGCAATCCAGCGAGTTCTTGATGTTCAACCTTCACCTACTGGCATACTAAACATCGAGCAGCAAAATCTGCTATAACTCTCTTTATACCATTCCACCAGTATAAACATTTCAGCTCTCGGTACATCCGAGTACCATTAGGATGAACAACACATCTCAAATGAGGTGCCTCCCGTAGCAACTCTTTCTTAAACACTGCAACTCCGGAAAACCCACCATCCTTATCAGAGATGGAAATTATTTTCTCAAAAGAGAAATCCATCAACCATCCAAGATACACTTCACCACACACTCTGTAAGTGCATGGGCGACTATAGCGATGAATCTCACTCGTTGCAATTGTTGCAACTGTTCACTCTCCAGCATCTCCATTGTAGCTACCTAATAGCTTGTTAAATTTAATGAGCACTTTTGCTCCATACAACTACAAGTCCAGATAATAACTACTAAAGTCACGTCATGTATATGACAACCCATTTCGTAGTTTCTTAACTGTCGTAAGTAAAAGATACGTTTCATTCAACTGCATCGGAATCGCTCCGATCCCTGAAATGACGCATCTGCGTATAACATCCTTTTAATCCACTTCGGAAGGATTAACTAATACTGGCGTAAAAGTTAACCGCCACCGAGGTCCTGTAAACTGGTTTCACCAGCTTCCGACTAAATGATTTCTATCGTCACCTTTGTCAAACAAGTCCGTGGTATAGTAATGACAAGCATTCTATCCACATATACGAAATTAACCAAAACATACAAGGAAAACCACCATCTATGGTCGAGCAGAACTCCAACTACCACAATCAACAGTGGCCAAGTTACGCAACTCCAACAACTACAAAAGGATCCTATCGTGTTCAGGATACACGATTCTCAAATCCCGTGATGACTAAATTGTTAATTAGTCTAACAACTTAATCACAACTCATAGAATTCATACTAAGTATGAAATTGTCGTCCTCCATACACCTGCATCCTGCTTACTCTAAGTTGATGATATATCAATCATCACAACGACTATGATAATTGTATGACACCATGTCACTACAATATCAACACTCTAGTCGTAAACCAATCCTAGAGTATACATAGGTGTCCTTAACTGATCTAAATAGATCATTTATCCACAACGAAGGATATTCATTTAAAACAACTACTGTATTCATCATCGATAATCGATGCATAATTTCAAAGGTTTATCCCTCTTTTATCAAAGAGTTCCGGATCTTCTTAAAGAGAAATACTGGGATAGATAAATATCCTCTCCAACATCTCCTATAATCACAACTTATATTCTTTCAATTCTCATAGTGTTTAATAACACTTATACCAGTCAAATTATCACTCGGTATGGGATCTTCGATACCGAAACTATTTCTGCAATCATTTCGATCGCCTACTCCACTTGCCTATGCAGCAGCAAGCCTTGGAGTTCATCCGAAATTACATCCGAAGGCTCTCGGATTATACGCACATCCGAGAGACATATCGTACCATACTTCCAACAATTTGACCATCCGTAAGGATATGTCTACAGCAAAAGTATGTCTATCAACGTCTAAGGGTATCCCTTGACTTCTTAATTATTGATCCACATCTCACCAGATGGTAGAGATACCACCGACTCACAAGTCGATGTAAAGGACCCTTCTTATCCAACTGAGCATGTTCTAGACAATGATACTTGTAAATTACAAGTATCTCTCAATATATTAATCCAGAGGGTAAAACTAGAGTAATACCCTGAACGATCAAATATCTGTTGATCCGATCCAAAAGGCTCCACGCAGGTCTCACCCTTTCTCCGAAGAGAACCAGATCAGATCCAACAGTTCGCAACAAAGCGGTCACATTTCTGCGACGAATGCCGCGGGGATTTTTCCTAGACCATCTGATCTCATTACTAAATCCTACCAGCTGCAATTGTAGGATACCGAATAGATACGACCCTCGTCGTATACTCTCTCCTCTGCACAAATCCAATCACATCTGGAGGTAACTATTGTTGTCTGCATGTGTCTTCTATGATGTCTTCTGCTAATGCTACTTCTGTGCTGATCTCTGCTGAAGGGGAGTATCAAGGAACTCCAACCACGCCTGAGGTAGTAGGTTGCTGCTGATGCGATAACTCAATCTTCTGTGCTGATCTCTGTTGTCGAGATGGTGCATCATCCTCCTGGAACACCATTGGTAGTCTTCAACTAAGTCTTCAAAGTACACCTCCTCCACTGTACTGGTTGCTCAACAATAGCAACAGTTGAACTGCTCCAACGGATAATCTGGCTTCGCGTGTCTTCGTGATCTGCACTGCACGCACACAATCCCTTCGAAGTCTTTGTTCTGATTTTGCTGATATCCTCGAGAATATTCTGATGATCTGCGGTTGGTCTTCCATAATCGGATAGTAGCTCAAAGCCTATGACTCCGATCTTGCTCCTTTACCCAACAGTCGGAGACTTCTGACTCTATTAAGTTGACCTGCAATATTTGCTTACCGGTCTCCAACTCTTAAACCCTTGTACGGAGTCATTTCTAAACTCCTGTCTCAATCCAACGTCTTCCGGTAGATCTGGTAGAAGATTCCGACATCCTTATCCAACTATAAGCCAATAACTCTGGGTGGCTTAAATCATCCATTCATCTTCTTGAGCTATTAGGTGGTCGTAACCTCCGCAAGTCTCACGACTCTGAACAGTACAATATTACTAACCGAGCACCCCTTTTATTTTTTCTTGAAGCTCAAGAATTCCTTACAAGGTGTCACTAAAAGTGACATGGGGAAATACTCTCTTACAACTTCACTAAACCATTATAAAGTGATATTTTATTTCTAGAATTTCATTTTTTGCATTTAACACCAAATACCGGTTTGATACCGATAATGGTATGCAAACAATTCTTCTTTCTCGGTATAACATGAGTTAAGTACTTAAAAGTACTCTCAAAGTTATACAACTCAAGATTTAACAACTCAGGATAAATTTCCTATGAAACTCCATAACCTAGCCTTCCGCTATCCGCAGATCAACAATAGTTCATAAGTCTGCTCATTACCCATAGGTAATGATCCGACTAGCATGCTTAGTGGAAATCTCTAAGACTGTAGTCTCTGATTTCCATAATAAATGTGACGACTTGACCCATATTTTTTTCGACTCGGTATCAGTCGGCTCTCAAAGGTAAATCACCTTTTCGACACGGTTCAAGACTCACAGACTCAACAGGTCATTCCCGTGGTCAACTCATACAACGGTTACGAATAATAACCAACACACTACAGGTTATTCCCTGGTATAAGCATCTAAATGCATAGCCAACATAACCGAAAGTATAAACCCTAAAGGTCACTCCATTGGTCGCTTCTGGACTCTACTACAAGTCTGTACAGGTGTCATAACTCTATTGTATACACCTACTGTTCAAATTTAGATAAATATATACTAAACCATAAGTTTTTCAGGAATTCTTACCTCATGCTGCTTGGAGCTCAGGCCGCTGTCCATCTCATCTCAGAAAACCAAAACCGAATAAATTGACTCCCGAGAATCCAAGACTCGACTCAAAAACAACATTGTATGGCATCGCAGAACCTTGGGCTCTGATACCACTAAAGTTGTCACGCCCCGAGAGCATACCGAGCCGAAAATCAAACGGACGGCACCTCCCCTGTACGTGGCAACATTTCGGGTTAATACAAGGCCCGTAGGCCCACAATGACAACAATATATAAAAATATACCAAACCACAACAATATATATAAATCAAAACAACTACACACAATAAACGATTGATACAACAACAATACATCCTACACATGCATACCGGTATGACTAACACCATAACATAAAGAAAAATCTCGACAAAATCTGAATCTACAACATATACATCACGAAAACTCCAAAATACAATGGACAACGGACAGCAAGCCCAAAACAAAACACGGGAGCCTCGTGAGATGAGATGACGTCAGCCGGCGGTGCTCCAAGCTGTCACGAAGTCTTCTACCTGTTACCTGGGCGACAGAAAACCCAGGGTCCGCGGGGGGGTGGTGAGTAAAACTCAGCAGGTAATAGAAAACATATATATATATGTAATATCACATGTATTTCATACAGTATATATCAAAGATAGTATATAAATACAAGCATATACCGCCTAATCAAATTAATATCATAAAATGCATATACTCAAGTTCACACGCTACTCTGATCCAACCTGAACATATATCCAACATATATATAACAGGAAGAGTAATACCAACACATAATCTACTCATGCTACAGGCCAAGGTATCTATGGTCTAACCAACACATACCAATATCTGACGCAACTGTATAACATATGCAAGAAAACATGCATGAATATGATGTACAATCAAATGCAGCAAACATAATACAATCAAATGCAACATCATAATAAGCATATATATATAGACTGTATCTATATATGTATACTAATCACAATCATCCATATATATATATACATGCATATATGTATATATATGCCAATATGAAAAAATGCCATCAGTCGGCAATGCAACATGCATGGTCATGTCGGCTCACCCTAAAGCTACCACGACCCCAGTGTGGCCTCGGTGGCTCGAGCATGACAACTGTCCCAACTCAACACCAACCACTACTCTCGAGTGGGCGAGTGGGCAGTATGATCGAGTAGCATATAAGCGTAAAGAGCAAGCTACACGATGGGGGTCCCTGCTGTTGGTCACTCCGACAGTCACTACCCATGAGTGGTCGAGTACCACACACGTAGGACTACGACATGCAAATCCAACTACCACCGTCTATAGTGGTAGAGTGCGGCACCTCAATGCTTTGTCCTCACACCGGTTACTCCTCCTATGAGTAAGTGGAGCGAGATATTGGCGACCCTCTCAACCACAAGGGAGACCTCGTCGCCAGCGTGCATGTAAATGCATGAATGCAATGTCTCACATACAGACATCCACCATAGACTCTCTATCATGTACAGAGTCATACCAATCTACTCGACGCACTCTCTATCCTGTAGAGTCAGACTCAATCGATCATAATACTCTCTATCCGTAGAGAGTCATACTAATCTACCCGACGCACTCTCTATCCTGTAGAGAGTCGTACTCATCTGATTATAACAAGCTAGGACCGCCGGTCCGTAGCGATACCCTAAGTATCATTCCTCTGACCATTTACACAACACATGTTCGGTGGTAACATACAACCTAAGGGTACTAGAGCTAACCCTAGGTTAAAGACATTATCTACCTACGGATGACCTTTTTGCCCAATGTACAATCAGGTTGTCATCCGAACTTTACCATTTGCACTTAACTTAAACAAATTCTAAGTTACTTGCATCACCTATATGTATAACTCCTAATCATGATAAAATAAACATGATATCAGCAATAGAGTTAATAGCCAACGGTAAAGGATCAAGCATACGATAAAAAGAACAGGGTCAAGGTAATATGAACACCTAACATGCTCATATCAATGACTAAATCTGAATGAAATACAACTACCCGGACCAGGTAGGAAATTACCCACCTGATAAGAAGCTCGTGATAATAATCTTCATGCTCGTGGACCTGCCTCGTAACCAAGTCCTGCACACAACATAAACCATCATTAAATCCCAACACATGACAACAATTTAAATCAAACCCTACATCCTTTCATATTCACTAATCTTGATCATTATATACAAATCAATTGTCTCGATACTAATTAAAGTCTCGATCACACCTCCAACATCACTTCGGCTATATCACCGTAAGTATACCCACTAGATCCAATCAACAATTCACAATGATTCAAATCAACACTGTAAACATGAACAACCCATCCATAACTATTAATCATCGTGTCAATACTAGCTCAACTATAACGTAGTATATATCCATATAAGAAATCTTCTATTACCAACAAATCCATCACAAGATTAGTTTAATCACATACAACCAACTCCTTCAATTCGATCAGCTCCTCTTTTACACACTGCCACCGACCCATTCAACCTAAGATCCGACACCTACAATCACCGGAATTCCTACTGCAAATTCCATCCACAGCCACTTCAACCGACTGAAATTTATCAAGCTCTCAACTCACTGTCCATCCAACGAATCAAACTTGAATTTACAGCATACAGAGAAAATCAATCTTGCTTACCCGAAGTTAAACCTCGTCGGCAGCAACTCCACAGAACCGACAGCCAATCTCCAACAACCGGCAACCCCCTTTTTCCCTACTCCTTGTTGCCGACACCAACACCTGCCCAATTCAATAGATCAAGCTCAATAAGAACAAGATCACAGCTTGACCTTATAACTCATCCTAAATCGACGAACAATGTTGATCTTACCGAGCTAAGCTTACGTGAATAGATCCGACGACAACTGTGAGCATAAGGGGCAATGACCGACTGAGCTCGAGCTCATGTGGCGGCGGAACAAATCTGCGGCAACGACGAGTAGGGAAGGTTGCCGACCGGGAAGAGGAGAAAGGCTCGCAATTGAGGGAAATCACCTGGTATTGAGGTCGTCGCAGAGCAGGTCACGGATGAGAGGCGGCGTCAGCACGAAGGGGCGAGGCGTGGCGGCTGGGAGAAGACGGCTATGGACGGCGAGCGCGTGACGCGTAGGGGCGGCGAGGCGCGATGGGCGCGGTATCGCCGTGGTCGTAGCGAGGGAGAAGGCGCGTAGGCTCGGCGCTGGCTGTGTGCTTTATGGTGGATCGCGTGCGCGTGAGGGAGAAGGCGCAGTGAGCACGGCTTGAGGGAAGGAGATGGGGCTCGATCGCCTCGAGAAAGAGGAGAAGTCGCGAGTGAGCAGCGGCGTTCGAGAAGAGAAAGGGTCGCGATTTGGGAAGAAACGGCCGATCGGGAAAACGTAAAAAATATATAATAGGTTTTTAATTAAACCTATTAATTTCTAACAGATAGTCTAAACAGGCTTTACAAAAGACTATCCGCTTTATCCCCATAAAATGTCCATAAGACCTCCGTTTAAATCCAGAAAAATTTCTAAAAATTCCTGAAAAATTCCACAAGATATTTTATCAATTACCGAGAAATATTTTTTTTTTTGGTATTTTACACTTACGATGGATGTCGGAATTCTCTCGTTCATTTGCTCGTCTACACAATCGTTAGCGCAAGCGGAAGCATAAACTATAAAGACAAAGCAATAAATGAAAATACAAACGCTAACAAAGAAGATGTAACGTGGTTCACGGCTACGCCGCTAATCCACGGTCCGATTCGTCCAAGGTGAATCACTCCTCCAAAGCCAATCACTATTGGTCTCTCCTTTGCACCAAGCTAGGTGGAGGTAACCTTTACAATCAAGATCACTCTTCTTACAATAAGAATGAAGTAAAAACAAGTAAGAAGAGTTTAGATCTTGTGGGGCACTAGGAAGATCACTTAGAGCATAAGCATTAGCCTCTCAAAGGTTCACACCCTCTCTTTTTATACAGAGGGTTAATTTCTTCTACAACGGCCTCCGAACACGCCGGATCCCGACCGCTGTAGTCCAACTAACTTGGCGCCGATCGGGACCTCACCACGATCATTCGCTCAGTCGATCGCCTTAGTCGGCTACGAGCGGTTCTGCCCGCGATATCCTCCGGCGATCATTATTCCATGGCCCGATCGGCCGGGCATAAACCTATCGATCGGATACGGTCCGAACCCTCGACTCGGAAGCGATCGCCATCACATGCGGTCGGCCGATCGGTGTGCGTGAAACTCAAACTTAACATAAGTTTGAGCTTCCGGCGGTCGGGTAAACCTTAACCCTTGCGGTCAAGTCTCCGACACTCAGCCATTCAGCCAAGTTCACCTAATGAGCTACTTACATTTCACTCATTCTCTCATCTCACTCGAAGTCCCTCGCCGAAGCTCTCTTCGTTCGCGGCCACGTCCCTCGGCAGCATCAGGCGCACGACTCTGCAATGCTCCTTCGCGTCTCTTGCCTCCGAAGTCTGCTTCCTTGGCTTCACTTCAAGTCATCTCGTCCGGCGGTCCCTCGGCAGCATCAAGCGCACGACTCTACAATGCTCCTTCTCCGACTCAGGCACAAGGTTGTGAGGGTGAACCCGCCAAGGCTCCATGTGCGAATTACTAAGTCCTGTAAGACTCCAACGCACATATCAAATAACAATATCATCCTAACTTAAACCCTTTGCCACACACATCAAAACCTTATCATGGCAAGAGATTGCCCTAACAATTATCACAGTTAATCCTGAATAACCATCAAGACCATAAATGATCACTAATTATGTAATAAATTTTGCAACAATATTCCATAATTAGATGCTTCGTAGTGATTTACATATTCAACATTCAATGTTAAGGTAACAATCAATATTTGTTTGATGCATTTCCAAATGATAACTCTTCTTAATTAACAATATGAAGATATGTCCTAACGTAAATCTCCCACTATTGAGACATCCATTAAATGTGAATTCTTAATATTCGATAACCTCCAGGTGGTTAGATCTTTGTTATATGAGCATTCAAATAATTTATTGCAAATAGTATATGACTCTCTTTACATTACATTTATTCAGGTATCTGTCTAACATTTATATTTGGTACTCTATAATCAAATGCGTACATACTTGTGCATTCATGAAGCTCCCATAACCGAAGTATGGTAACTCTCACTAAGCTTGATGTTTTTTTAATTAATCAATGATTTTCTCTCTAAAACCAAATGAGGTAATCATCTGATCAAAATTTACAATACCATTGATGGAATGCCAAATTTAAATTATAAATAGACTTATTTAGTTTGTATACTAGATGCTTTTAAAGCATCATATTCAAGGTTTGTTGCACCGTATTTATTGTTTCCTCAATGTCACCATTAAGGAAAACAGTCTAAATGTCCATTTGGTGTAGCTCCAAATCATAGTGAGCTATAAGTGTCATAATTACGCTTAGGGAGTCTTTCGTGGACACAAGTGAAAACGTCTCCTTATAATAAATATCCTTCTTCTAAATGAATCCCTCGGCTACAATGTGTATATTATATTTTTTGACATTGCCCAATAAATCCCATTTAGTTTTGGATATCCATTTACAACCAACATATTTCACTCATTTAGACAATTCGATTAGCTCCCATATGCCATTATTTGCCATGAACTTCATCTCATCTTTCATGGCTTCAATCCACTTTTTAGGGTCAGAATATTATTTGACTTTATGAAAAGAGATAGAATCCCTTTTTGATCCTATGTCAAAGTTATACTAATTATATTCACGTGAATATGTGATTCACTTTTCCTTATTAGATCTACTAAGTGACACTTGTCTTGAGGCATTTAGGGAACCTTCTCAACCATAGGAGGGAGTGTCTCAATCTAAGAAAATAGTTCCTCTACTTGCATAGGAGAGAACATAGGGAAATCATGAATACTATTCCCACTAGATGTACAATACCAATAATATAGGGTATGAAAATCATACTACTATTTTTTGCACCTGTAGTAACTGAGATAGAATGACTAGTGTTATCCTCCTCAAAAGGTATGTTTTTGAGTTTATTACTCCCACTATCCTTAATGAACTTGACATTTTTTTGTCTTAAAAAAGGACTTATTTGAGGGGTCATATAACTTAAAGCCCCTTGACTTTTTAAAATACCCCACAAAATGACTACTAATAGTCCTTGAGTCTAGTTTCTTTTCATTAGACCTATAAGATCTAGTCTCACTTGGACAATTCCAAATGTGTAATTGCCTATGGAAGGCTTCTTATTTGTCCATAGCTCATATAAAATCTTACTCATTGTCTTACTGGAAACTCTATTGAGTAGGTAAAATATAGTCTTGAGTATTTCACCCCATAAAGACTTCAGTAAAAAAAGTAAAAGATATCATACTTCTCACCATGTCTTTTAGGATTTGATTCCTTCCCTCATCTACATCATTATGATGAGGAGTATCAGACATGGTGTATTAAACCACAATCTCGCATTCAAAAAAATAATTGACAAAAGGTCCGGGATTCTATTCACCAGATTCATCATAATGATCGTAATATTCACCTCCGTAGTTGAATCTGACAATTTTCATATTCTTGCCTAGTTGATTTTCAACTTCAACTTTAAAGACCTTAAACACATCCAAAGACTGACTTATCATGCACAAGGTACAAATAGGTCTATTGAAAGTAGTCATCATTGAAACTGATAAAATATGTTTATTCATTCCAAGATGTCTTAGGGAATGATCAACATATATTTATATATATCAGTTCTAGAGCCCTACTACATCGACTTGTTTTTTTATTCCTTTTGTTAGTTATCTTCTCTTTGATACATTGTATGCATACATCAAAATCTGGTATGTCAAAGGAATCGAGAATTTGTTATTGGATATATATCCTAAATGCCTATGTATGAACAAATTCTTATTAGTCAAATTCCACTTTGTATCTATATTTTTTATAATTTCATTATTTGTGAGAGATATGGTATTTAACCTATATAGCTTATCAACTAGGAAACTTGTACTAATAAGTATTGAATTTTTAAAAATATTAAATATTTTATTTCTAAATAAACAAGAGTATCTTGATTTGTCCAAATAAGAAATGAAAATTAAGTTCTGCCTAAATGATGGAATAATATATATATTTTCCAAATTTAAAAAATATATGGGTCCCTAGTCAAAGCTAAAAAACACTAATAGCATCCTATAGTAGTCACTTTATCATCCTTGTCATTACTCATATAGATGTATCTTTAAACATCATCAAGCAATTGATTTATAATACAACCATGTATAGTGATACTCATATAAGTGGTAGCTCCAGTTTCTATTCATCGAGTGTTTGTAGGTACAATGGTAAAATTGACTTTTGAACTACAAAGTTGAAAAGTTTATTACCAGACACTGCAATATTACCATTCTTACTCATATTAATGGTTCTTTCATTTTCAATGGTTCCTAAAACTAAAGTTGATAGTTACCGAGTGTACTGAATAAAAAAAAGAGAGTATAAGAATATAATCTCATGTTATTGTTAAGCGTAAAGAGATTATAATAAATAACAAACATAGTATACATGTATAAATATGTATGAGCAAGAATAAGCTACCAAGTACAACATCACATTTAGTCTTTAGACAACAATATGATTTATTAGCGGTACTCTTAAAAGTATAGTTCCTGATAACCTTCATTAGCAATACCAAGTGCTTTCCTTTGAGCTGACACATGATGCACATAACATAAAATTATACTTTATATGAGTTATATTTGTCTAGGTATATGGTTTATAAACTTTTAATCTACCACACAAAATGTCTTTCTTTGGGTCGACATCTTGTGCACATGATCAACAAAATCTATTCTTTATATGCAAGTCATTCTGAACATATATTTAGTCTAAACATAACTTTCCTTTGAACCAATTATATTTAGTATAAATATTTATCTATCTACATAATATGTCCTAAACCTCCCTAATAATTTTCATTTTGGTGATAATATTAGTTTAAAATAGAATCATATGCATAGATAGATACATTAGAAAACTTAGTAAACTCAACTGTACTGTTGCAAGCTAATGATGCAGAAAATGACTTTAACAAAAGATTAAAAAACTTTGGAGCCTCTGAAAAGACCTTAAATGATGATTTTTAGGCTCGAAAATAGGTGTTGCTAGGTTTTACCCCTATAACAAATGTAAATCTCTAAATGAGCTTCGAAACGCATCATAGAAATTAAAAATTATGTCGTTTAGAATTTATATACATCAACTATGATCGATTTCTTTTTCATCAGTATCAGTCAACTAATCTAATGACAATCGACTGATATATATTAATTGAATGTCACAGTTTATTTGAGAACATTCTATGGATGCCTTTATAAGAACCAATTGATTGTGATAATCAATCGAGTGTCTTAGTTGGCTATCAACCCTCTTATGAGCAACCTTGGGTTCATCAGTCGACTGATATCACTAGTTGAGTATTTAGTCAACTCAAAAATATTTTTTTCCCAAATTTTACATATCAATTGACTGAGTATTTTTATAGTTGACTAGTGACAAACTAGTCGAGTGTCGTAGTCGATTCAAAAATATGTTATTTGATTTTTTAGGCTCAATAGTTGACTGCCACAATGCATCAATCGACTGATGGGTGACTTAGGATGATTTTTTTAGATCAAACATGAAGGTTTCACCATGAACAATAGAGGTTACACTGTTGTTCTTCGTGTTCTTCAAGGGAAAACTCGAAGAACTCATATTTAGTATCTAAAACTAGGTTCCATCATGGTCAACCTGACCCAATGATGACTACACCAACAATTTTCTTCTTCATCATATAACCTCGGATGTTCTATACTATCTTTCACTCATCATCAACCTATTGTCATATTGTCAAACATCAAAACTCAACTCGAGCCCAACCCTAGTTTGGTCAACCTTGACTTGAGACCTATTGCACCAATAGATCCACAAAAGATTAAAGCAATAACCAAGTGGGAGACACCCAAGATGATTCTAGAAGTTTATAGATTTTTGGGCTTAGCAAGCTACTATTGCTATTTTGTAGAAGGTTTTTTCAATATTATAAGACCTTTAACTCAACTCACTAAAAAAGGGATCAAATTCTCATGGAATGAAGCTAGTGGAGTTATCTTTCAAGAACTTAAGCAAAGACTAGTTAGTGCTCTCATCCTCATCATTCCACTGGGGAAGATGGATTTATCCTCTACATAGATGCATCAAACCAAAGATTAGGGGCAATTATGATGCAATGTAATCGAGTAGTGACTTATACCTCCAGACAATTGAAGAATCACGAGCGAAATTAACCAATATATGACCTAGAGCTAGAAGTCATTATATTTGCTTTGAAAATGTGGAGACATTATTTATATGGTGTCATATTTGAGATTTATATTGACTATAAAAGTATAAAATATTATTCACACAAAAAGAATTAAATCTATACTAGAAGAGTTTGACAGAATTTTTGAAGGACTATGATTGCAAAATAGATTATCATCCGATCAAGGCAAATGTTATAGTGGATGCACTAAGTAAAAAATCTAGAGGTGCATTTGCTCATTACAGAGTATTTGTTACAGACTTGATCCATCAATTTTTACAGTTAAACTTAATTGAAGTATGCCATATAGAACAAGGTATCTTAATCACTCTTATGGCATAATCTCTACTTGTTGAGTAGATAAATGAGAGTTAGCTACAAGATAAATATTTACAATCGATTATTGCGGAACTAGGCTATGGTCCAAAATCAAATTTCTCTCTCGATGATTATGGGGTTCTTTGATTTAGTGATAGATTATGTGCTCCAGAATGACATGTGGAAGAACTCTTATGGGAAATTCATCACTCTCGATTTTTTATACATGAAGGTACAACTAGAATGTATAGAGACCTTAAGAAAAACTATTGATGGTGGAATATGAAAAGAAATATAGCCGAGTTTGTGGCATATTGCTGAGTTTGTCAACAAGTTAAAGCGGAACATCAGAGACCTACAAGACTTCTACAAAAGATTCATATTCCTGAATGGAAATGGGAACATATCACTATGGATTTTGTTTTGTCAGATTACCGAGATCCAAAAAGAGACCTGATGCAATTTGGGTAGTTGTAGACAAATTGACTAAATCAGGACATTTCTTACCATTCGTTAGACTGATGCATTAAGTTGTTTAGCCGAGCTTTATTGTTGAGAGATTGTGAGATTATATAGAATCCCATTAAGCATCATATCTAATTGGGATTCTCATTTCACATCTAAATTTTGGCAAAGTTTACAAAAGGCTCTAGATATTGAGTTACGTTTTAGTTTTGCTTTCCACCCTCAGACAAATGGTTAATTAGAGTGCACTATTAATATCCTAGAGGATCTTTTGTGGGCTTGCATATTAGATTTTGGGGGTAGTTGGGAGGATCATCTGTATTTGTTAGAATTCACTTATAACAATAGTTTTCATTCAGCTATCCAAATGGCTCCTTTTGAATCACCATATGGAAGAGTATGTAAACCACCCATGTTATGGAATGAAGTGGACAAACATCAACTACTTGGTGCACAGTACATTTAGAGATGGTGAAGATGATTAGACAAAGATTATTGATGGTACAAAGTAGACAAATAAGCTGTGCAAGATGTAAAGAGAACTATAGTTCACAAAGGGAGACCATGTATTCCTTCATGTATCTCTTATTAAAGGTGTGGAGATTTGGAGTTATAGGAAAATTAGCACCTAGATTTATTGGGTCCTTTCATATTCTTGAACGGGTGAGCCCAATGGTTTACAGGTTTGCTCTACCATCTTCACTAGTAGGAGTACATAACATTTTCATGTGTCAATGTTGAGGAAATATACTCCAAATCCATCTCATGTGCTTGAGAGTTTGACAACACCTATGTATCTCAATGCTACTTATGAGAAATATCCAATTCATATTTTATAATACAAAGAACATCAACTTTACAAAAAGAAGATACATCTAGTAAAAGTGGCGTGGCAATATCACTCTGATCAAGAGGTCATTTGGGAGCATGAAGAAAGCATGCAAGAATGATATTCTCATCTCTTCCCTTCAAGTAACTACCTAAATTTGGAGGACCAAATTTATTTTTAGAGGATAGGATGTTATATCATGGGGAAAAATCTCAAAGGACCTAATCATAATTTCCAAAACATTGTGGGTTTTTGTAATGATGCCAAAAAAAAAATCTAACTCATGGAATAGAACTTATCCTATTTCTTCCATAGCTTCTTCTTCTTATTTTTCTTAACCTAGTACTATTTCAAAAACAAAACTTCAAATCCTTCCTTCCATTGTCGTTTTTCCTCACATCGTCATCTCTATTATTGTTGCTAGGGCCATCGCTACCCATTGATGCTACAACAACCACCATCACCACACATCAATGACACCTCTCGTCGTTTTTGACAGTGTTGTCATCGTCACGCCATTGATGCTCCACAACAAAGGCCTTCGATTTAGCTGGAGTTTTCCTGCTTATTTCTTGTTTAATGACCTTGTGGATAATTAAGTATTATTAATATGAAAATAAAAGAAAGTAATTCATGATGACTTGGTTGTGAGAAAAAAAATAGATTAACATTTTCTATTTTTGATTTAGATATTCTTATTGATTAATCAGGTACATGATGATAAGAGAACGATTTATAATTTTCCTTACTCTTGAGATGGAAAATAGATTAAGCTTTCTACTTTAGGGCTTAAATCATTTTTAATGATATTTAGTAGGTATTTTTGTATCAAAATTTTAAATCATGTCTTAATTAGGAAAAATATCAGTAATACTTCAATTAAGATTTATATTTTATTCCATAGAAGAAAATTTACTACATATTCTTTTATACCTCTATTGCTTGCACTTCAAAAATGTTAATCTTTTGCAACGAATTTGGCAACGAAATTTAAGTCAAAATTCATTGCAAATATTTTTTACAACGAATTTTGCGACGAAAATTATATCATTGCAAATGGATCGTCGCAAAAAAATTGCGACGAAAAATTCAATTCATCGCAAATTTTGTGATGAATAAAAATTTCGTCGCAAAATCTGTTGCAAATTAGTGAAAAATTGTGCAACATAATAATATTCATTGCAAAAATTTGCGATGAATTCATTTTTCGTTGCAAATTTTTGCGACGAAATGTCATTTTCATCACAAAAATTTGTGACAAAAAATGGATTTGTAGCAACTTTTTGCGACGAACTTTAGTTTTCATAGCAAAATTTGGCGATGAAAATAAATTTTTGTCACCAAATTAGGTAGATATGGGTTCAGCATGGCTATAAAAGTTTGCGACGAAAAATGGATTCGTCGCAACTTTTTGCGACGAAAACTAAATTTCGTCCCAAAAATTTGCAACGAATCTATTTTTCATTGCGAATTTTTGTGACGAACTTTAGTTTTACTCGCAAAATTTGGGGACGAAAATAAGTTTTCATCGCCAAATTAGATAGATATGGGTTTGCCAGGTTTATAAAATTTTGCGACAAAAAAAGAATTCGTGGCAACTTTTTGCAACGAAAACAAGTTTTCGTCGCAAAATTTTGCGATGAAAATAAGTTTTCGTCGCCAAATTAGTGAATTCGATAGGTTTATTGAATTTTGCGATGAGTTAAGTTTTTGTTACAAAATGTAGACTAACAGTCGACCGCCACTATCTATCAGTCGACTGATAATTGATCAATCAACTGACCAATCGACTAAAAATAAATTTGTAGACTGCTACAGTATTACCAATCGACCGCTACCTACACCAGTCAACTGATGTTCCACATTTGGCAACAAAAATATGCTTTCATTGCCAAATTAGCGAAGAAATTTTTTTATCGCTAAATTTGTGATGAATTTTGGTTTCATTGCAAATCTAAAAAATATGAAAAAAAATATATAATATAACCTACTATTTGTACCTATTTTTACAAATTTTACACCAAACACATCTAACAATATATAAAATTCACATATCAAACTTGATAAACACATCTAATTATTCCAAATAATTCTTCAACACACATAATAAATCATTCATCGTATGAAACTTATAATACAAAAATATCGAATGTAGCAAGTCAAGAAACATTTAAATATAAAAATTGAAACATAACCACTATCATCAACTCTCGAATATCTTCCCTCTCAACAATTGATCCTGCAACTGGAGAAGGAGATCCTGCAGCTGGAGAACCAAAAGATCCTATAGCTGGAGAACCAGAAGATTTAGCAACTGGAGAAGGAGATCCTGCAACTGGAGAACCAGAAGATCCTACAATTGAAGAAGGAGATCCTGCAGCTGGAGAAGAGGTCGAAGATACATATCCTGCAAGTAAATCAGACGATACAAGGGATGAAACAAAGGAAGAAAGTATCTTCATCGAATGTATAATGAATAATATGAAAAAACTTACTATATTTTATTTGAAGTACTAGACGCCGAAATAATCTACTAATATATCAAAAAAACTCTTTGACGCCTTATAACTTACAAATTTTTTCTTTACTCGATTTGCATCGCTATCTATATGTGGTATCTTAACTTTTCCGATCGAACTCTCACCTTCAACTTTCCTCTGACTTAGATTCGGAATAATATCTAGTAACATGGCATGAAGAGGATCTGTCAAAATTGTTCTAACTTCTTGTGTTGTCTTGAATTGACATTCGTGGTTCATATGTTCATGAATCTTTCTTCGAGTATTTTCTGCACTATCTTGCTCATTTATCGCTTCGAGTCGATATTTGTCGGGCAAACCAACCTGATCTTTAGCAGTATCTTTGTCTGAAGTCACATGCTTTAAGTAGTCAACTCTGCGTGGCTTAAGTCGATAAGTATCTGCAATGACTCGGAAGAAGCCGTAGAGTTGCGTGTACTAAAGCATGAGGACTAGGTAGTATACTCATTGCTAAAAGATCGATTGATGCACAGCAAATACTTCCGAAGCAATCAATGAGCAAGATAGTGCGAAAACAAATCCCAAGAAAGGTTAATGAACACGCGAACCACGGATGTCAATTCAGGACGACACAAGAAGTTAGAACAATTTTGACAGATCCTCTTCATGCCATGTTTGTCACGCCCCGAGGTAGACTCTGTCCGGCCAACGGATGGCACCCCCTTATGACAATTCCAATACGGTACAAAGTCGCAGCCAGTATAACACATATCGAAAATGTATAACAACACAGCAAAACGTATAACATCAATAGCGGAAGTCAAACATAATGGAAATACAACTCAATAACATCGGTACATCGGTATATCCGTCCATACCAAAAACAGAATCTCATATCGAATATCACAAGAGCAAAATACATCACGGTCTCCAATAGCAATAAAGTCCATATGTAGATACATGAGATGGGAAACAAAACCCTCGGAAAAACAGCGAGATGGGATCGGGTGGCAATGCTCCAAGTCTCTGCCAAAGTCTTCTATCTACCACAGCGGCGTAAAACCTGTGGTCCGGTGGTGAGTATAAAACTCAGGGGTAATATATAGAAGTGCATGAACAACATACAGGGTAAGAGATCTACAAGTATACATGTGAAGATCTACAGGTATGCAGCATGAGTCCAACAGACATACAGTACTAAGCATAGTAATCAGTAATCACATATATGTCCTACTCATAGCATAAATCAATATCGACTTACATAAAGTAATGTACATACCTGACGGTCTGTCCTCCATATGATCTATAACATCCTGAACAGGTATATCATGACATAATCCAAATAGTACACACTCATGCTCAACACATGCACAACGATATATAAAATATGCAAAAGGCATGTAGCATGATGTACAATCATATCGCAAAGAATCAAATGCAAGATCTCACGTGCATATGTAAAACATATATCAAATACATGCATACATATATATCAAGAATGCATATGCATGGTCATCGTCATGACTGCGGACCGTCCAACCACGACCCCAGTGGCGTGGTGGCACGACAAATGACAACTAGCCCGACTCTAGCTACCACTACTCTCGAGTGGCCGAGTTGGGTAGTATGAATGAGTAGTATATAAGCGTAAAAGCTAACTACTCCTAGGGTCCCCTCTGCAAGCCACGCCGTCCTACCCATGAGTAGACAAGCGCGCACAGACAAGCGTCGTAACAACCACCATCTATAGTGGGCGAGTGCTAACACCACTCTGCGTGGCGGTCGATCTCCACCTACCACCATATATAGTGGTCGGCGCGGCATCTAATGCTCGCCTCAACCTCGCTACCACTACCCCCGAAAGTGGCCGGGAGGCGGGATGTCCGATGACCCGTCTCTTCCACAAGGAAGGCCCAGTCGTCAGCATGCATGCAAATGTAATGATGCATAGCTCACACATACATCCCCCACAACACTCCCTAATCCACAAGGAGATCTAGTCAACAAAAGTCAACCATGCAAGGACGATTGATCCAGAATCCCCAACTTACTTACCTATGTATGTAAATAGGTTCATCAAGTTAACTCACTAATATATGTACTGCATAACGACGAGGACTCATCACCTAACCTAGTGATGGAACCCAGAACCCCATTTAAGTCCACACTAGTGACTACATGCATTTAATCAATACCTATCACCTAACAAACAACTGTGGTTATAATTTCTATCCGAGATAAAGGTATGATAGATTAACAATATCTCAAAGATCGCAGAGTTAAGTACAAGCACAAGATACAATATGAGTGGATCTAAGGTAAACAAGAATAACCATATGTAAAACTATCATGCACTAGAATTGATCAAACTACGGACTGTAGATATTACCCACGATACGGCTCAGATAATCCTCACGCCAGAGCCCGCCAGTATCCCAAACCTGCACATAATAACAAATTAGGATTTAGCATAACACTCCAATAATAATACGAATAAATACTATTTTATATTCGTATTATTTTCCCATCTACGAATAAGAACCATACTTATCCCAACTTCGTTACACTACCTAGGTCAACTACATAGATCTCTAAGTCTAAACAGGTCAAAGATCCATTAATATTACTCGAGCACCAATACCCGAAACAACAAGCCTAACCACTCATTGGCAATTCAAATTCACTATACTACCCAAATCCACAATCACAATATCAACTCTATCATCACAACTCTCCTTTCTACGAACACCCATAGCCGGCACAATTCTTGGTTAGGGACAATCCATCCTGACCTCAAATAGATTACAACCCAATCAAACCATCCACAGAACCTACTTTTAATCACTCGATCTCCTACACAATTAACACCACGGAAAGCCTAATTAACCACTTTCCCCATCTTGATTTTCTCCCGACAGCAGCTCTCACCCTTGACACCAAACGGAGCATCTTCGGCAACACCTCTGTTCAATCTCTGCTCACCGGAAACAATCCAGATCACGAGCTCGCATCAATTACCGTCATCCCCAATACATCTGATCGAATCAAACAAATACCCAGCAACATCTAATCCCCAATCAATCACCGAAATCACAGATTTACTCCCCAACCCCATCTGCAATTCCTAACAATCATCATCTATAGTTCCGATTCAAACAAACACCCACATCACATTTAACCGAACGAAACTCATCATACGAATACCGAAATCACTTTAACAGAGTATCACAATCCATAGATATCACAGTTGACGATATTGGGATAGATCCAACTTACCAGATCCAAACTATACCGGCGGCGATTCTTCTCGATCCTCCGCTCAGCACTCCCGAACAACCGACTGAAGACAATCCAGCAAGCACCGATCAATGGAAATCCCCAATCTACCGAGGTAATGCCAACAGCCGATCAAATACAGTAGATCCACGAAATCCTCGATGGAACTCCAACCCTAGATAGATTGCTTACCTCGATGGGCAGCTCGCTGCCACGACAACGGCGTCGCTGTCCTCCGGAAACGTCGCCGCGACTTCTTTCCCGGCGAGAACCCTCCCTTGATCCCCGTAGGAGATCTACCAATCTGGCCCGCCGTCGAGACCGGATCGCCGGATCGGCGAGCGAAAGCGCGGCAAAGAAGCGTTCGGCGCGGAGAAGAACGGAAGCGGATCGCGATGGAAATGAGACGATCAGCGTTCGGCCGGCTTTTAAATGCCGTTCGATTGATCTGGTTAACCCAGCTCAAACCTAAACTCAATCAGATTGGATTCAGCCCAGCCCATGTTCGGCCCAAGTCCATCTCAGCCCAAGCCCATGTTCAGCCCAAGCCCATCTCTTCATTTAATTTCTAATTAATCTCCTAATTAATCCTAATTAATTAACGAGTTAATTAATATATATATATATATATATATATATTTTTTTTTTTCGTATTCTACATTCTCCCCCACTTAATAAAATTTGGTCCCCAAATTTCCGTGCTTATATGCAATAATTAACGTAAGAAATTTCTTGAAATACTACATACCTCACGTAAACAGGTGAGGGTATCGAGCTCGGATGATATCCTCCAGCTCCCATGTAGCCTCCTCATCAGTGTGATACTGCCATCCAACTTTTACCAGGCGGATGGTTTTGTTTCGTAACTGACGCTCTTTGCGATCAAGAATCCGCACAGGAACCTCCTCATATGTCGCATTAGGCTGGAGTGGAATCGACACTTCTGTCAGAACATGATCCGGATGCGGTACGTATTTCCTCAGCATAGACACATGGAATACGTTATGGACGCTCGCAAGCGTCGGAGGTAGAGCCAGCCGGTATGCTACACCTCCAATCCGCTCCAATATCTCGAATGGTCCAATGTATCGGGGTGCTAATTTCCCTTTAATTCCGAATCTCTTGACTCCTTTCGTAGGCGATACACGTAGGAACACATGATCCCCTATAGAAAACTCCAGAGGTCTTCGCCTCCGATCAGCATAACTTTTCTGTCTGTCCTGCGCCTCTGACAATCGTCGTCTGATAACACGAACTAACTCTACATCGTGCTGAATACTCTGAGGGCCCAATAACTGTCGCTCCCCAACATCCTCCCACAATACTGGAGATCTGCAGGGTCGACCGTACAAAGCCTCAAAGGGAGCCATCTGAATGGAAGAGTGATAGCTATTATTATATGCGAACTCCACCAAGTGAACGTGATCCCCCCAGCTGCCTCCGAAATCCATGACGCAAGATCTCAATAAATCCTCCAAAGTCTGAATAGTACGCTCCGACTGTCCATCCGTCTGTGGGTGAAATGCAGTACTGAGACGAAGCTCGGTGCCCATAGCATGCTGAAGACTCTGCCAGAATCGTGAAGTAAAACGCGGATCTCTGTCAGATATGATACTCAAAGGTACTCCGTGCAGTCTGACAATCTCTCTGCAGTATAACTCAGCTAGTCGATCCAATGGATGTGTCTCACGAATCGGAAGAAAATGAGCGGATTTGGTTAATCTATCAACAATCACCCAAATCGCATCATGTCCTTTACGGGTTCTGGGCAACCTCCAGTAACAAAATCCATCGTAATATGTTCCCACTTCCATTCCGGAATTGGGATTCTCTGTAGCAATCCGGCGGGTCTCTGATGTTCAGCCTTTACCTGCTGGCAGACCAAACATCGAGCGACGAAATCCGCAATATCCCTCTTCATACCGTCCCACCAATAGGAACGCCTCAAATCCTGATACATCATCCGGATGTATAGCAAATCTCGAGTGATGTGCCTCTGTAATAACTCCTCCTTAATCGGATGTGTGCAGAACACATAATCTCCCTCGGAATCGGAGGACTCCAGTCTCGTCACACGAGAAATCCGTCTGTCGTCCTGAGTCCAGAGTGCTGCATAAGAACTGCAGGTGTTGATCACTAGCTTGTGCCTCCTTGATCCTCTCAATAATATCAGACTGGGCAACCATAGATACCAATATCCTCGGATGTTTGACCTGTTGAACCCCAACTGACTCAGAACTCGAACAAGATCGATCATGCGGTCAAATGACTAGCCGTAATCCCACGGGACTTCTCCGCCAAAGGTGCATCTGCTACAACGTTAGCTTTACGGATGATACCAATGGTGCAATCATAATCCTTTAGGTATTCCATCCATCTCTCTTAGATTCAATTCTTTCGAGTGAAAAGATATTTCAAACTCTTATGGTCCGTATAGATCTCAAAAGTAATCCCATACAGATAATGTCTCCATATCTTTAGCGCCAAAGATAATGGTGCTAACTCCGGATCGTGTACCGGATAATTCCTCTCATGATCCTTGCCGACGGAGGCATAAGATACTACACGGTCGAACTGCATCAAAACTGCTCCCAATCCTTGGAAAGAAGCATCAGTATATAAGACCATCCCATCGCAAGAAGAAGGAATTACCAGTATCGGTGCAGAAACTAGACGCTGCTTAAGCTCCTGAAAACTGGACTCACACGCCTCTGACCAAGCAAACTTGACTCCTTTCCGCCGAGTAAGGGTGGCTATACGAAAATCCTCCACAAATCTACGGTAATACCCGGCCAATCCAAGAAAACTACGGACTTCTGAATCGACTTTGTTGCTCCCAATCGTAATCGCTCGATTTTTGGGATCAATCAAATACCTCTGCTAGATACCACATGTCCAAGAAATCCCACAGAAGATAACCAGAATGCGCACTTACTGAATTTGGCATATAAATGCTCCCGTCGCAATGTCTCCAATACAATCCGGAGATGATGCTCATGCTCCTCCTCAGAACGAGAATATATCAAGATATCATCTATGAATACGATGACAAACTGATCTAAGTACCTCAAGAATACCCGGTTCATCAAATCCATAAATGCAGCTGGAGCATTAGTAAGACCAAATGGCATCACTAGAAACTCGTAATGTCCATAACGCGTGCGGAACGCTGTCTTCTGAACATCCTCGTCTCTTACCCTCAGCTGATGATAACCTGATCGCAGATCAATCTTGGAATACACGCAAGTATCCTTGAGCTGATCAAACAAATCCTCTATCCTCGGCAGTGGATATTTGTTCTTAACGGTTACTGCATTAAGTTGTCGGTAATCAATACATAACCGCAGAGATCCATCTTTCTTTTTAACAAACAGCACCGGAGCTCCCCAAGGTGATACACTAGGACGAACAAAACCCCTATCCAATAACTCTTGCAGCTGTATTTTTAACTCACTTAACTCTTTCGGTGCCATCCGGTATGGAGCCTTTGACACCGGTGCGGTTCCTGGAATCACCTCTATCGCGAATTCCACTTGCCTCGGAGGTGGCAAGCCCGGAAGTTCATCTGGAAATATATCCGGATACTCACGAACTACCCGTACGCTGGAAAGAGGTGGTATCTCCTCACTCTCCACTTTGACCAATGAGAATAAGTAACCCTGACAACCATGCGACAATAATCTCCGAGCCTGAAGTGCAGATATAACGGACACTCCATCATCACGGGTACCCACGAATTCCCATGCAGGCTGATCGGGTGGTCGGAAGGTCACTACTCTCGCTCTACAATCCACTGTAGCATAATATGTAGCCAACCAATCCATTCCGAGTATAATGTCGAATTCCACCATCTCTAGCACCTGAAGGTCCACCGTAAGTATATGTCCCTCAAAATCCAACGGACAACCCTCGATTACTTGATGACTGGTCAAAACCTCGCCCGATGGTAATGATACCGCTAATCCACAAGAACGAATCATAGGGATTCTCCCAATTTTTCTCAGAAATATACTAGAAATAAAGGAATGCGAGCTACCAGTATCAATCAATGTATCAGCAGGTATAGAATAAACCAAAATCATACCCCGAATGACCGATCCCTCGGCCCGCTGAGCGTCCTCTCGGGTAATGGCATAAACTCGTCCAGTCTCCACATGCGACGGCTGCGCTCCAGATATAATAGTAGAATGCCTCCACTCCGGATGGATCTGGGTCTGAGATGATGCTGCCGAGGTGACTCTGCCGCGCATAATATATCCCTCGAGAGCCTAGGTGATATATCGGCGAGTAGGTGGTCCTAATAATAACTCTCTGAGTCGGGTATAATGAATCGCTGCTGGCATCCCGGAAGAATCACTCCCATGTATATGATATATCTGAGCTGTAGGAGGTAGTGTCTGTCTCTGACCATGCATCTGCGTCCTAGGTGACCTCTGTGATGATCTTGTCGGATCTCTTTCCCTTCTTTGGAATTTCCGAACCCTCGGTGTGCCTTGAGTACACTCTCGACTAGTATGCCTGGATGCTTGCAGAATAACAAACATCTCGATCCAGGGACACTGAACACTATGATTTCCGGACCCACATCTACGACATCTAGTCATGTATCCACTCTTACGGTTCTTCTGAGAACCGCCAGACTGTCCAGAAGCTGGTCGCTTCCCTTTCTGTGCCCTAGATGATCCCTCTGAAGTACCACGAGAAGCCCCACTGATTCTGCTTCTTCCGAGTCTCGTGGTCGATCCTGCCTCGTCCTTTCCTGGACATCTGCTCTACTTCCTTCTCCTTTGCAATTTGCTGAGAAGTCATCTCAATAGACAGAGCCCTATCCAGTGCCTCACGGTACGAGTTAATGGAGGATCCAGACATTCTTACTCGAATATAGGCTGCCAAACCCTGTGTGAATTGTAACATCCGGTCCTCATCCTGTGCTACCAGACGCGGACAGAATTCCGCTAATCGAGTAAACTCTGCATTGTATTCCATAACTGATCGATCCCCCTGCTTAAGGCTTAAGAACTCCTGACGGCGTGCTGTAGAGAACGCAGAAGGAAAATCGCCTCGAATATATCTCGGAAAGCGCCGGGTGATGTTCTGCTCTCCCATCAAGGTCTTCTGCATTTTCCACCATGTAACCGCCTGCTCCCTAAGATGATAAGCTGCTAGACCCACCTTCTCCTCATCGGTGCAACTCATGAACTCAAATGTATCCTCCAAATTGTCTAACCAAGTCCGTGCAATCCAGGGATCAGACTCGCCTCGGAATAGCGTGAATCGGTCCTTGGCTGACCGTGCTAACACCGGTATACGTGCCTTGACTCTGACCCAACTGGAATCCGTAGCAGTCGGCGTAGTCAAGGGTACATCAGGCTCTTGAGGTTCCGAACCTCTGGTAGGAGACTGTCGTGGCTCCTCCTGATCAATCGGTCCTTCGGAGTTAGGCTGTTTAGATGGTCGACCTCTCTTACGAGTCTGAACAGGTGCCATAATATCGTCTGTTCACACCTGTTGAACGACTTACTTAAATATTTAATCCAGAAAATATTAAGTGTTAAGATTTCTTACTTCGGACAACTCGGAGCTCATGCCTCTGTCAATCCCATCTTACCGAAAATCGACATCAAATCAAATCAAAACGATTTCCGAGGTCCCAAAATCCGACAAAACATTATTGCATGGCATCGCAACCTAGAGCTCTGATACCAATAAAATTGTCACGCCCCGAGGTAGACTCTGTCCGGCCAACGGACGGCACCCCCTTATGACAATTCCAATACGGTACAAAGTCGCAGCCAGTATAACACATATCGAAAATGTATAACAACACAGCAAAACGTATAACATCAATAGCGGAAGTCAAACATAATGGAAATACAACTCAATAACATCGGTACATCGGTATATCCGTCCATACCAAAAACAGAATCTCATATCGAATATCACAAGAGCAAAATACATCACGGTCTCCAATAGCAATAAAGTCCATATGTAGATACATGAGATGGGAAACAAAACCCTCGGAAAAACAGCGAGATGGGATCGGGTGGCAATGCTCCAAGTCTCTGCCAAAGTCTTCTATCTACTACCTGGGCGACAGGAAACCCAGGGTCCAGGGTGGTGAGTATAAAACTCAGGGGTAATATATAGAAGTGCATGAACAACATACAGGGTAAGAGATCTACAAGTATACATGTGAAGATCTACAGGTATGCAGCATGAGTCCAACAGACATACAGTACTAAGCATAGTAATCAGTAATCACATATATGTCCTACTCATAGCATAAACTGAACGGATCGACTTACATAAAGTAATGTACATACCTGACGGTCTGTCCTCCATATGATCTATAACATCCTGAACAGGTATATCATGACATAATCCAAATAGTACACACTCATGCTCAACACATGCACAACGATATATAAAATATGCAAAAGGCATGTAGCATGATGTACAATCATATGCAGCAATCAAATGCAGCATCTCACAGGCATATGTAAAACATATATCAAATACATGCATACATATATATCAAGAATGCATATGCATGGTCATCGTCATGACCGCCCAACCACGACTCCCAGAGTGGCTGTGGTGGCACAAATGACAACTAGCCCGACTCTAGCTACCACTACTCTCGAGTGGCCGAGTTGGGTAGTATGAATGAGTAGTATATAAGCGTAAAAAGCTAACTACTCTAGGGGTCCTCGCCGCAAGCCACGCCGTCCCTACCCATGAGTAGACAAGCCTGACACAGACAACCGCACGTCGTAACAACCACCATCTATAGTGGGCGAGTGCTAACACCACTCTGCAAGGGCCAAAAGATCTCCGGCTACCACCATATATGGTGGTCGAGGCGCGCACATCTAATGCTCCGCCTCAACCTCGCTACCACTACCCCGAGTGGGGGAGGCAGGATGATGTCCGATGACCCGCCTCTTCCACAAGGAAGGCCAGCCACAAGATGCATGCAAATGTAATGATGCATAGCTCACACATACATCCCCACAACACTCCCTAATCCACAAGGAGATCTAGTCAACAAAAGTCAACCTTGCAAGTACGATTGATCCGTAACCCAAACTTAATTTCCTATGTTCAGTTAAATAGGTTCATCAATTTAACTCACTAATATATGTACGGTACAACGAAATAGGACTCATCACCTAACCTAGTGATGGAACCCTAGAACCCCATTTAAGTCCACACTAGTGACTACATGCATTTAATCAATACCTATCACTAACAAACAACCAGTGGGTTATAATTTCTATCCAGAGATAAAGGTATGATAGATTAATAGCAATATCTCAAAGATCGCAGTTAAGTACAAGCACAAGATACAATATGAGTGGATCTAAGGTAAACAAGAATAACCATATGTAAACTATCATGCACTAGAATTGACTGTAGATATTACCCAATTGACACGGCTCAGATAATCCTCACTATCATGAGCCCGCTCAGATCCCAAACCTCGCACATAATAACAACAAATTAGGATTTAGCATAACACTCCAATAATAATACGAATAAATACTATTTTATATTCAGATATTTTCCCATCTACGAATAAGAACCATACTTATCCCAACTTACACACTACCTAGGTCAACTACATAGATCTCTAAGTCTAAACAGTCAAAGATCCATTAATATTACTCGAGCACCAATACAAACAACAAGCCTAACCACTCATTGGCAATTCAAATTCACTATACTACCCAAATCCACAATCACAATATCAACTCTATCATCACAACTCTCCTTTCTACGAACACCCATAGTAGACAATTCTTGGTTAGGGACAATCCATCGACCTCAAATAGATTACAACCCAATCAAACCATCCACGTAACCTACTTTTAATCACTCGATCTCCTACACAATTAACACCACGGAAAGCCTAATTAACCACTTTCCCATCTTGATTTTCTCCGAGACTCTCACCCTTGACACCAAACGGAGCATCTTCGGCAACACCTCTGTTCAATCTCTGCTCACCGGAAACAATCCAGATCACGAGCTCGCATCAATTACCGACATCCCCAATACATCTGATCGAATCAAACAAATACCCAGCAACATCTAATCCCCAATCAATCACCGAAATCACAGATTTACTCCCCAACCCCATCTGCAATTCCTAACAATCATCATCTATAGTTCCGATTCAAACAAACACCCACATCACATTTAACCGAACGAAACTCATCATACGAATACCGAAATCACTTTAACAGAGTATCACAATCCATAGATATCACAGTTGACGATATTGGGATAGATCCAACTTACCAGATCCAAACTATACCGGCGGCGATTCTTCCCGATCCTCCGCCAAGACTCAACAACCGGCTGAAGACAATCCAGCAAGCACCGATCAATGGAAATCCCCAATCTACCGAGGTAATGCCAACAGCCGATCAAATACAGTAGATCCACGAAATCCTCGATGGAACTCCAACCCTAGATAGATTGCTTACCTCGATGGGCATTGCCATACGACAATGGCGTCGTCCTTCCTCGAACGTCGCCGCGACTTCTTTCCCGGCGAGAACCCTCCCTTGATCCCCCGGCCGGAGATCTACCAACTGGCGGCGCCGTCGAGCTGCTCGCACCGGATCGCCGACGAGGCGAGGAAAGCGCGCGGCGAAGAAGCGTTCGGCGCGGAGAAGAACGGAAGCTGATCGTGATGGAAATGAGACGATCAGCGTTCGGCCGGCTTTTAAATGCCGTTCGATTGATCTGGTTAACCCAGCTCAAACCTAAACTCAATCAGTTGGATTGATTCACCCACCATGTTAAAGTCCATCTCACCCAAGCCCATGTTCATTAAGCCCATCTCATTTCAAGCCCATGTTAATTTATTGATCCATTCTATCAATTTCCATTTAATTTGGCCCACTATTTATTTAAGCCTAATTAATCTCCTAATTAATCCTAATTAATTAACGAGTTAATTAATATATATATATATATATATATATATATATATATTTTTTTTTTTTTTTCGTATTCTACAATGTTACTAGATATTATTCCGAGTCTAAGCCAGAGGAAAGTTGAAGGTGAGAGTTCGACCGGAGAAGTTAAGATACCATATATAGATAGTGATGCAAATTGAGCGAAGAAAAAAAAAGTTATAAGGAAACTGTTGACCTTCTCAAAGATTGGTGACATCCTATAAATATATGAATCAACATAGGCATTTATTGTATCATAAAATTTGAAACTTAAAAAAAGTAATGTAAAGGGAAAAAAACAACAATAAATTCCTCGTATAATGTTACTATTTGGAAAGAAATTTCAAAATGTATGTTGTTTTTAGTTCATAAGATGATTTATTTTGTCTATCTATTTTAGTCTGCATTATGTTATTTTGATGTGGGTTATGATAAGAAATGAGAATGTTAGGGATAAATCCTAAACAGATTAACAAATGCGGTAAATATTTCTCCATATATATTAGACATCCTAAAATTCCAACGGTACTCATTCCCGATAACTTACCTTGTCTCAATATATATTAGACATCCTAAACTCATCCCTGTCTATTATTGTTTGCATTTAACTATTTCAATTTCTCACTCAGGTTACTAATCTTTCATTATTGCTAGATATTAGACACCAACAATATTTTTTTTTACCCCCACCCTAAGGATGGTACAATCTACCTATAAAGATCAAGCAATTTTGATTCATCTACCTTGTAGAGTTAGCAAACAACTTTTTATTTGAATTAGAAGGGTTAATCTTCTCTCAAATTTTCTTACATTCATGATTGATAACATAATTCAAAAAATTTTCATAAAGTAAATATGCAAGTTCATGCTTCAGTTGCATTTGATTGTTCATAAAATTTATTATAACTTCCTTGTTTGTGTTAGTCAATTTGTAAGTTTACAAGAAGATGAGAATGTCTAACAAGGAATCCAAAGGAGAGGAGAACAAAGAGAGAAAATTATCGATTTCTATCGTTTACTTTTGAGAAACTATAGGAAACTACAAGGAGGATATCCATAAAAAATAAGAGAATACAACTGTCACTTTTTTAAGAGAGCATAACTGACAGTCCTGAAGACCTCACATTAAGCTAAAGACAAATTTAGAACCCAAGATCTTAGCAACAACTAATAAGGCTCTTATTAACTAAACTAGTCAGCACCCTTAAAACACAACTATGCATCAATTTATAAATTCTAATTGCATTTTTTTTATTGAGAAACTATAAATAAGATGGAGGTAGCAAAGTGTTGCATCCAATTAAGCAAGACTTTTGTTGTTGTCTTATATAACCGAGGGGAATTGTCAGGCAATGTAATAAGCAAGTTACAAACTTATCCACCTTCAAATTAACAAATCAATTTTCTCAGAAAGTTAACGAAGTAGAACAATTAACCTTTGTGAGCTTATAACCTCTACCACGACAAGAAAATCAAGCATATGTTTGCAAACTCGATAGAAAGGTTAAATTTTAGTTTGCAACATTATTATGATCACGTCAATATGACAAACCATTATGTTCCTAGATATTATTATCCACAAGAATTTGTATCTATTTTCTTTTGAAGTTTAGATCTCAGAATTTTTTAGTAGTATTGAAATTATTCTATATCAAAACAAACAACTAAAAAGATGACAACTTGCACAAGCATCTTACTTCAACCACAAACAAGCAACCTTCATATATGAAATCCTAATCAAAATTTCACCTTGCAGTTCACACATAAATTTTGTCTCCAGAGAAATAATAGATGGTACCTGCAATCTAGCTCTCGAAGACCTGCAATCCAACTCTCACATGCAACGTATAAAACTTTTTTAAACCTACATATAGATCCAAAAAAAAAATCGAAATAGACAAGAAAAAAAATCAAAATCCTCAGAAGAGAGAAGAAAGAAAGGAAGAAAAGGAATACCCGCGTGACTTTCCTCTTTGGTTTCTCGAGATCGCTCGATGGCTCGAGCGTCAGAAGAGAGCAAAAAAGATCGGAAGAGAGGATTAAAGCATAAGATCGCTCGGTGTATTCTCTTAAAATTATCGATTTCCATGGCGGTCTTCACGTGGGATGTCATACCCCGAGAGTATGCCGAGCCGAAAATCAAACGGACGACATCTCCCCTATACGTAGCAACATATCCAGTTTATATAAGGCCCTTGGGCCCACAATAACAATACAATAAACATAACTATAACAAAACACAGCGGAAACATAATACAACTACATCACAAACTACACACAGTGCATACCCAGGCCCGTACCTAATGTAAGGCCAGAGAGACGATCGCCTCGGGCCCATTTTTAAAATAGGTTAAATGTCTCTTTAAAAGAGCCCAAAAAAAAATATAAAGGGCCCAAAAATAATTCATCAATATATTTTTTAAAATTTGTTTCGGACCCTTTAAATTTTAGGTACGACTCTATGCATACCGGTATGACTGACACCACGACATAAAAGAAACATCGAAAAACTCGAATCCACAAGTGTGTACATGTAACATCCCAAATTTTAATTCCTATTTTTATTAGAGGAAAATAGAAATAAGAATAAGAATAAGAATAATAAAAATAGGAATAGAATAATAATAATAATAATAATAATAATAATAATAAATAGAAATAATTGGTTCGTTAGTCGAGGCTTGAACCATGAACCGTTGGTTTGGGAGAATAGACTTCCCACTACTAAGTCATAAGATTACCAATGGATAGGATATAACAAAATATATCTATAGGCGAAAAAAAGGAAAGATTGGTTAATTTGACTAATTATTTAAAGGGGTAATTAAATGAAGAAAACTCTAATATATATATATATATATATATATATATATATATATATATATATATATATATATAGATTATTTTATTATAGAATCTCTCTCTCCTCTCCTTTAAACTACCGCCGAATCAAAGAAAAAAAAGAAAAAAAAAGAAAGAGCCTCCATAATTTCTTCCTCGTGGATTAATTGAATAGGAAATTTTTCAAAAAGGGGTGAGTTATCAAAAATCCAATAAAAATTTTATATGATTAGGGAGAAGTCATGAATTTAATTGAAGAAGGAATTAATTCTGTTAAAGAGAGAGATTTAAGGAAATTTATAAGGGAATAGGTTAAGCCTTGACGGTTATAAATTTAACCTCCCTAATACCCTAGAGGACACCTCTCTACTCTCTCTTGGTCCCTCCACCGCCGAACCACACATCAAGGAGAATTTTCTCCTAGGGTTGTCTTCTCCGCCGAATCCAAGGAAAGGTGGGATTCAAGAGACCTTAGAGGGCAGCTGCTAGGGCGGGATAGAAGGTTGCATCTCATTAGGTTTTACAAATATAAGTTAAAGCAATCGAAGGTAAGTATTGCTCACCTGCAGTATAAGTAGTTATCGTATATTATTGATATATTTTTATGTGCATGTTATTTTCAGTTATGCATGGTGTTTTCAGTTACGTGATTTTACCGTTATATTATGGATAATTCAGCATCATGTTTAGATCCATGATAAGAATGTGATTCATGATCATGCATGTTGTAGATGAGTTGTAGCTTACAATCATATGCATGATATGGAGTAAGATGTAAAAATAATTCCTTTATAAAGAAAATTTAAAGATGCTCCCGGTTCGACTTGGGGATTAAGAGCACAACGATCTTCAGTATGCTCCTCATTTCAGTTTTTGGGGTCAAGAGCATAATGTGGTGCTCCTCATTCATGATTTAGGGGATTAAGAGCATTTTCTTCAGTATGTATAAGAATATAAGTATAAAGGAACATCAGCCACGTGTCGAGGCCCTCGGCCACCCTAGTAGGTTCGGTGGTCACCACCCCGACCTATTAGGAATGCTGCATTGGTACTATGTCGGGCCCATATCCGTGATGATTATTATTTTGAAGTATCGATAAGTATAAGTATAAGTAAAAGTTTTCAAAGTTAATCATTTGATTCGATATATCGCTTACAAGTTTTAAAACACTTAAGAGCATGATTTTATACAAGAGACAAGTAATCAGAGTTATGATTTCCAGTTATGTTTGCATGTGTATCAATGTATCCAGGGCAAGAGAACTAGTTGCATGATTTCATACAGTGCATGTTTTTGTGAGCATAGAAAGTACTTACTAAGCGTTGTTGCTTATAGTTTGCATTTCCTTATACTGCAGATAAAGGTAAAGAAAAGCTTCAAGAAGGCATGGCGGATGAAGTCTTTGGGTGTGTGTGGCGATTTAACAAAGGGAAGTAAAAGATCCTAAGTGCAGATGTCTAAATCAGATTTTTAGTTTCTTGTTTTCTTTTGAAATTGTTGAAGTTCAACTGGATTATTTATGGTTGAGACCAAAGAATGCTAGAGTCATATTGGGTTAGTTTTCATACTTGCATGTTAGGTGAAGATCTTGAAATGATTATTGTTTAAGTGATCTAAAAGTCTTTATGATTATTTTAGTTGTTAGCATATTGCATTAGTATATTGCATGAATTAAAGATAGAGACAGTAAAGTAGTGACATCTCCCCTGGTAGAGAGTGGAAAGACTAGGGGGGGTGTAGGAAGATGGTATCAGAGCGGGTTCTGCCCTTCCGTCACACACACATCGAGCATCAGTCCTGCCGCCTCCAAGTAAGCAAGTATTTATCTGTTTTATTTACTTTATGAGTAGTAAGGAATGCTTCTTTTAAGTTAAACATGCTCACTTAGAATGTTCTCTTTGAGTTAAACATGTTTGCATATATATATATATATATATATATATATGAAGATGATAGACAGTAAGTAATAGAGCATATCTAGATATGTATGTGAAGATGATAAAAAGTAGTGATAATAGCCTTATAGTGGTTTCACTTGATCATCTTATGATGAGTTCACGGAGTTCCGACAAGAGAATTTATCAGTAGACAAGGCGATAAGGATATTCAATAGGTTGACTCGCCTATGTCCGGAACTGGTCAGTACTGAGAAGGAAAGAGTTAGGTTGATGCTAAAGATGTTGAGACCGGAGATAGCTCTGAATGTAGCTGGTAGAATTAATAGACCACAGACCACTGAAGAGCTAGTCAGTAGTGCGCTAATCACGGAGCATTACATGAATAGTATCAAGCACCAGAAGCTAGCCTCGATAAAAAAAACAAAAGCCGTGGTTCATCGAGTCGAAACCTCGAGGCGGTAATTGGTAGGCGAAACGAAACAATGGCAAGAGAAACAATGGAATAATGTAAAGGGAGGTTCAGCCAGTAAGCAGCCTACGTATCCTACATGTTCTAAGTATGGGAGGAAGCATCCAGGAGTTTGCCGCTAGGGCGTGAGCGGGTGTTATATATGTGGTGTCGAGGACACCGCAAGCGATGCCCCACAAGACCCAATCTACCTCGCCATAGTCTATTGGTATGGAGGTAGACCGGCCCGGCTACATCGGATGCAAGGAGCCTTTGGAGGTCCTTACATCGCCAAGGAAGATTAAAGGCTCCATCGATTACACCTAATGGCGGATCTTCTCCTCACAAGGAAGAGGTAGCAAATGCTTCTACGGTGGTTCTGTCGGATACCTATCCTTAGTCGACATGCTCTACCGTCTTTGTTTGATCTTTGAGGCAACCCATTCTTTCATGTCTATGACATTTGCTAAGAAGATAGATATAACTCGGATACCTTGAATTCATTTTTTAACGACCCTACCTTGGGTGAAATAATGACATCTACACATCAAGTACCGGGCCAATTTCAGACAGAGAGCTTTATAATGATTTAATCTTGTTAGACATGCATGACTATGATGTCATCTTTGGAATGGACTTTCTTAGCAAGTACGGTGCTTCCATTGAGTGTCGTAAGCGAAGGGTAGTATTCCAACCCGAGACCGAGGCCAAATTTGAGTTTATTGGAGAACCAAGGAAGAAGACTAAGAAGTTCTTGCCCGCCATGGAAGCTCAGAAGATGCTAGCTAGTGGATGCACTGGGTATTTAGCACATCTAGTTGATACTAAGCAAGAAAGAAGCCAAAAGTTGGAAGAAGTCCCAATTGTATGTGACTACCCGGAAGTATTTCCTGACGAGCTACAAGGACTAGCACCTAGAAGGGAAGTTGAGTTTGAGATTGAACTTATTCCTGGTACCAACCCAATCTCAAAAGCACCCTATCGTATGGCTCCAGATGAATTGAAAGAGCTTCAGGAACAATTACGGGAGTTATTAGACAAGGGATTCATCCACCCTAGTCATTCCCCATGGGGAGCTCCAGTGTTGTTCGTGAAAAAGAAAGATGGATCTATGAGGATGTGCATAGACTACCGAGCCTTAAATCAAGTGACGATCAAGAACAGATATCCTCTACCAAGGATAGAGGATTTATTTGATCAATTGAAGGGAGCCACAGTTTTCTCCAAGATTGATTTGCAGTCAGGTTATCATCAAGTAAGAGTTAAAGAGGATGATATACCGAAAACAGCCTTCCGAACGAGGTATGGACACTATGAGTTCGTGGTCATGCCCTTCGGAGTGACAAATGCACCCGCTATGTTTATGGACTTGATGAATCGGATATTTAAGGAGTACCTTGACAATTTTGTGGTTGTTTTCATTAACGACATCCTTATCTACTCGAGAACCCAGGAAGAACATGTCGAACACTTGAAGACAGTCTTGCAGACCCTTCAAAGAAAGATGCTTATATGCAAAGTTCTCCAAGTGTGAGTTTTGGCTTGATCGAATATCGCTTCGGGTCATGTTATTTCAAAAGATGGAGTTATGGTAGACAAAGATAGAAGCAGTCAGTAATTGGGGTCAACCAAAGAATGCCAGTGAAGTCAGAAGTTTCCTCGGATTAGCAGGGTACTATCGAAAGTTTGTGGAAAACTTCTCAAGGATAGCTTCACCGTTGACGGTTGTTACTAGAAAGAATAAGAAGTTTGAATGGACCGAAGATTGTGAAAAGAGCTTCCTTGAATTAAAGAGGAGACTCACAAGTGCCCCAAAGGCTTACCCTTCCGTAAAGTAATGAGTGATTTGACATGTATAGTGATGCGTCCAAAATGGGACTCGGTGCAGTACTTATGCATAAGGGTAAAGTCATTGCTTATGCATCTAGACAACTCAAGGACTATGAAAAAATTACCCCACTCATGACCTTGAGTTGGCGGTGGTCTTTGCTCAAAGTTTGGAGACATTACTTATATGGAGTCCAATGCAAGATTTACAGATCACCAAAGTCCAAGTACTTCTTCACTCGAAGGATTTGAATATGCGGCGTAGATGACTTGAGCTAGTAAAGGACTATGTGAAATCCACTACCATCCCGAAAGGCAAACAAAGTAGCAGACGCACTGAGTAGAAAATCATGCGCCACCTTGATGTCCCTAGCAACACTATCCCAACCACTGGAGAAAGAGATAATGAATTTTGGAGTTGAGATCATTTCTGGACAGCTCTCCGCCTTGACCATAGTACCTACACTATTTGAGGATATATTAGCGAGATAGGACAAAGATCCTAGCATCCAAAGGATCAAGCAAGAGATCCAAGAAGGGAAGGATGAAGGATTCCGTGTCTCTGATAGTGGGGTATTATATTTGGGTGAACACCTATGTATCCCCAACGACCCAGACTTAAGAAAGAAGATCCTAGAAGAAGCTCATGGGACCCCATATTCGATGCATCCTGGATCCACCAAGATGTATCAAGATATGAAAGGGAAATTCTGGTGGCTTGGTATGAAGAGGGACGTGGCTAAGTATGTTAGCACTTGCCTGACATGTCAGAGAGTGAAAGCCGAACACCAGAGACCAGGAGGAGTTCTACAGCCTATCCAGATTCCAGAATGGAAGTGGGAGGAACTAGCCATGGATTTCATAGTAGGATTGCCCAAAACAACCAATGGCTACGATTCTATTTGGGTAGTTGTCGATAGATTGACAAAGTCTGCTCACTTCATGCCTATCAGAATATCATACTCCATGGAGCAGTTAGCCCAGTTATACGTCAAGGAAGTGATTAGACTGCATGGAGTACCTAAAACCATTATCTCTGATAGAGACAGTCGCTTCACTTCACACTTCTGGGAGTGTGTTCAGAAAGCCCTCGACACTAAGTTACGATTCAACACTGCATTTCATCCTCAGACAGATGGGCAAACAGAAAGAGTGAATCAGATTTTGGAGGACATGCTCAGAGCTTGTGCCTTGGATTTGGAAGTGCAAATATTTGTGCTTGTGAGTTTGCCTATAATAATAGTTATCAAACCACAATTGGAATGGCACCTTATGAAGCCTTGTATGGAAGGAGATGCAGACGCTTATCTGTTGGTATGAGGGTGGCGAGAAGAAAGAAATGGGACTCAAGACTGATTTTATAGATGACGCTACCAAATCTATAAAGAGCATACGCCAAAGGATAGAGACTGCCTAGAGTCAGCAGAAGAGTTACGCCGATGTCCGACGCAGACCCCTAGAGTTCCAAGTCGGAGATTCAGTTTTCATTAAGGTAGCTCCTATGAAAGGGGTAATGAGATTTGGGAAGAAAGGCAAGTTAAGTCCCAGATATATAGGCCCCTACCTGATCACCAAGAGAGTTAGTAAGGTAGCTTATGAGCTAGAGCTACCACAGGAAATGTCAGCTATCCACAATGTATTTCATGTTTCAATGCTTAAGAAGCACGTCCCAGACACCAACCAAGTGATTGAGCCATAGACGGTACAGATTCGTATGATCTAAGTTATGAAAGTCGACCTATTCAGATAATAGATCGAGCAGTCAGGAAACTAAGAAACAAAGAAATACCGTTAGTAAAAGTCTTATGACAAAGTCAAAGGGTTGAAGAAGCAACCTGGGAACGTGAGGATGACATGAAGCAAAAGTACCCTGAGCTTTTCTAAGTTTCGAGGACGAAACTTTTATAAGGTATAAGGGATTGTAACATCCCAAATTTTAATTCCTATTTTTATTAGAGGAAAATAGAAATAAGAATAAGAATAAGAATAATAAAAATAGGAATAGAATAATAATAATAAAAATAAATAGAAATAATTGGTTCGTTAGTCGAGGCTTGAACCATGAACCGTTGGTTTAGGAGAATAGACTTCCCACTACTAAGTCATAAGATTACCAATGGATAGGATATAACAAAATATATCTATAGGCGAAAAAAAGGAAAGATTGGTTAATTTGACTAATTATTTAAAGGGGTAATTAAATGAAGAAAACTCTAATATATATATATATATATATATAGATTATTTTATTATAGAATCTCTCTCTCCTCTCCTTTAAACCGCCGCCGAATCAAAGAAAAAAAAGAAGAAAAGAAAGAGCCTCCATAATTTCTTCCATGTGGATTAATTGAATAGGAAATTTTTCAAAAAGGGGTGAGTTATCAAAAATCCAATAAAAATTTTATATGATTAGGGAGAAGTCATGAATTTAATTGAAGAAGGAATTAATTCTGTTAAAGAGGGAGATTTAAGAAAATTTATAAGGGAATAGGTTAAGCCTTGACGGTTATAAATTTAACCTCCCTAATACCCTAGAGGACACCTCTCTACTCTCTCTTGGTCCCTCCACCGCCGAACCACACATCAAGGAGAATTTTCTCCTAGGGTTGTCTTCTCCGCCGAATCCAAGGAAAGGTGGGATTCAAGAGACCTTAGAGGGTAGCTGCTAGGGCGGGATAGAAGGTTGCATTTCATTAGGTTTTACAAATATAAGTTAAAGCAATCAAAGGTAAGTATTGCTCACCTGCAATATAAGTAGTTATCGTATATTATTGATATATTTTTATGTGCATGTTATTTTCAGTTATGCATGGTATTTTCAATTACGTGATTTTACCGTTATATTATGGATAATTCAGCATCATGTTTAGATCCATGATAAGAATGTGATTCATGATCATGCATGTTGTAGATGAGTTGTAGCTTACAATCATATGCATGATATGGAGTAAGATGTAAAAATAATTCCTTTATAAAGAAAATTTAAAGATGCTCCCCGTTCGACTTGGGGATTAAGAGCACAACGATCTTCAGTATGCTCCCCATTTCAGTTTTTGGGGTCAAGAGCATAATGTGGTGCTCCTCATTCATGATTTAGGGGATTAAGAGCATTTCCTTCAGTATGTATAAGAATATAAGTATAAAGGAAGTATTTTACTTTTTGACAGGGCATGTACTGCATCGGGCTACTTTGCCGAGGCCCTGGGGCCAGTTACCCTAGTAGGATCGGTGGTTGGCCACCCCGACCTATTAGGAATGCGCGCATTGGTACTATGCCGGGCCCATATCCAGGATGATTATTATTTTGAAGTATCAGTATAAGTATAAGTATAAGTAAAAGGTTTCAAAGTTAATCATTTCAGTTCAGATACTTTGTTTACAAGTTTTAAAACACTTAAGAGCATGATTTTATACAAGAGACAAGTAATCAGAGTTATGATTTCCAGTTATGTTTGCATGTGTATCAATGTATCCAGGGCAAGAGAACTAGTTGCATGATTTCATACAGTGCATGTTTTTGTGAGCATAGAAAGTACTTACTAAGCGTTGTTGCTTATAGTTTGCATTTCCTTATACTGCAGATAAAGGTAAAGAAAAGCTTCAGTAAGGTGGCATGGCGGATGAAGTGCTGGGTGTGTGTGGCGATGGAACAGTGGAAGTAAAAGTTCCTAAGTGCAGATGTCTAAATCAGATTTTTAGTTTCTTGTTTTCTTTTGAAATTGTTGAAGTTCAACTGGATTATTTATGGTTGAGACCAAAGAATGCTAGAGTCATATTGGGTTAGTTTTCATACTTGCATGTTAGGTGAAGATCTTGAAATGATTATTGTTTAAGTGATCTAAAAGTCTTTATGATTATTTTAGTTGTTAGCATATTGCATTAATATATTGCATGAATTAAAGATAGAGACAGTAAAGTAGTGACATCTCCCCTGGTAGAGAGTGGAAAGACTAGGGGGGGTGTTACAGTACATCACATAACAAGTCCAACACATAAATCCAGATCAAAATAAGGAACATCCAAAAACAAAAGAAAACGTAAATCCATTCTGGTACCCTCAGAGACGAGATGAGATGATGATAGCCAGCGATGCTCCAAGTCCATCACAAAGTTGACTACCTGTTACCTGGGCGACAGAAAAACCTAGGGTCCGTGGTGGTGAGTAAAACTCAGCAAGTAATAAGGGAGAACATGTATATATATCAAATATCACATATCATTCAATAGTAAAATCTAAAGGTACATCAGGTAAACACCAGCATGATAATCATATACATGCATATACCTTCTAACCAAATGAACAATATAAAATGCAGACATACCTGAAAGTTCTCTACGCTATACCTATCCAACCTGAGCACATATCCACAATATATATGTATATATCATAGGAAATCTGCTCTAAACCATACAACATCATAAATATTGGTCAAAGGTATCTAATGGTCCGACAAACAAGTATACAGGTATCTGACACAACCATATAACAAATGCGAGTAGCATGTATGAAGATGATGTACAACCAAATGCAGCAAGCATAGTATAATCAAATGCAACATTGCAATAAACAAATATATATATATACTAATCACAATCATCCATATATATATATATATTTACATGCATATATGTATATATATGGCAATATACAAAATGCCATAAGATACGACAATGCAGCATGCATGGTCATGCCTGTGCACCCTTACTCGCTACCACGACCCCAGTGTGGCCTAGGTGGCACGACATGACAACTGTCCCAACTCAACACCAACCACTGATCTAGAGTGGCCGAGTGGGCAGTATGATCGAGTAGCATATGAGCGTAAAGATCTCGCTACATAATGGGGGTCCCTGTTGTTGGCCACTTCGACTAACACTACTCATGAGTGGTCGAGTGCCACGCACCCAGGACAACTGCACACAACTCTAACTACCACCGTCTATAGTGGTAGAGTGTAGCATAACAAATGCTCCGCCCTCACACCAGTTACTCCTCCATGAGTAACCTGGGAGGTAGGATGACTGACGACCCTCTCAACCACAAGGGAGACTATGTCGTCAGTATGCATGCAAAAGATATGAATGTACAGTCACACATACAGACATCTATCACAGACTCTCTATTCTACAGAGAGTCATACCAATCCTATCAACGCACTCTCTATCCTGCAGAGAGTCGTACTCAACTGATCGACGACTCTATCCTCGTAGAGAGTCATACTGAATCGCTTGACGCACTTTCTATCATATAGAGAGTCGTACTCAACTCATCGATACACTCTCTATCCTGTAGAGAGTCGTACTCAACTGATCATAACAAGCTAGGACCACTGATCCGTAGTGACACACTAATCAAAATTCACTTGACCATTACATAACACCTGATCGGTAGTAAACGTGCAACATAAGGGTATTAGAATCAATCCTACGTTGAGGACCTTACTTACCCACGGATGACCTTTTACCAAATTTACAAATCAGGTCATCATCCGTACTCCAACTGTAAAATATCGGGAAAAAAAAATAATAAAATTATATTCCTCGTTAATTGATGAATTATCTTGTGGAATTTTTTTAGGAGTTTTTAGAAATTTTTCTAGCATTGAATGGAGTTCATATGATCGATTAGGAGGAAAATTAAGGTTTAAATTGGGGATTTGGGTTAGACTTGAGCTAGCTCAATCTATTGGTCAGTTTTAAACAAAACGCTCGAACCCGACCCGTATAAACCGTTTCTTTTTCTTTTCCGTTCGTTTTCTCCCCATGCCCCTTTTTCTTCCCAATCGGCGATTCTTCTTCTTCCGACTTCTCACGCGCACCGCAAATCTCACGGGTGATCTCCTCCACCACGCTGCGCTGGCAGCCGCCCACACTCGAGCTCGCCGCGTGCCGCCATGTCGAGCTGACTTATCGTTGTCGCCGCGGGCGACTCTTGATCTCGACGATGCCTCCTCGCCGTCGCCTTCCTCATACGCCGCCACGCCATCGCTGGCCGCTGATCCCCTTCGATCGCCGGTGACAGCCAGCCGGTCTACCTTCGACCACACTGGAAATCCGACGCCGCCATGTTGCCGGACCAACTGGATGTTTTCCCAAATCGACGTCGCTGTGAGCTGCTTGGCCAATTGTCGCCGGAGCAAGGTAAGGGCACGATTCTTGTTTGGTTCAGTCGATCCTTTCCATCTCAATGTGTTTTCTCATGCGAACAGCTCATCCACGACATCACTGCGGTGCTCCCACCAAAAGTGGAGCTCGACAATCATTGGGGAAGAGAACCATCGAGGGGAGGTTCCAACTGGGTAAGCTTGAACTAACTGTGATGTTCATCCGCCAATTTCTATATGTGATCTTTGTGGGGAATTTTGGGTGTTTAGCGTGATCCGGAGCCGTGAGCAAGAGAAGGGAAGGTTGTCATGACGGATTCAACATTGGGTAAGCAAGATTAACTCCTTTAGTTTGTGAATTCCTTTTTGATAGAAATTGCTATGGTGTTGGCGGTGGACAGTGAAGCTGTTAGGGTTAGAGGAGTACCTAGTGTTAAATTGCTGTGAATTCCATTTGGTTAAAAGGGTTGTGGATGGAATATGTAGTGGTTTCCAATAAACAGGGGTAGTGTGATTTATTGGCTGCCAGTTCTGTGGAGTTGCTGCCAGTGAGGATCTATTTTCCGGTAAGTAAGACATTTCCTTTGGTTTTGTCTATGCAGTTCAATTCGTTGTTAAATTGTTGTGAATGAGTCTGTGTGAGTGGTGTATGGTCGAACGACTATGAACAAGATGTGCCGGATGTGCGACTGTAATTAAAGGGGATAAGTTCTGGTTAGACCGTGTTGTGAACAGTGGTGAGGCTCTATTTATGCCTTGTATTAGAGTTGTAGTTGTCGATGGTGAATAAGGTTGATCTTGGTCTAAAAAGGGGGCTGTGAGGTGATGTTTTGACCGACTGTGAGTGAGCCGTAAACGGGTCTATGGTTGTCAATGTAGCTGTTCATAGGTTATGATCGGCTGCGAGTTGAGGTTTGATCATGTAGGGTTGTCAGATTTTATATCTGTATAGTGAGCTGGGGTGAAGCCCTATTTTGCGAGTGGATTTGTGAACTCGGTTAAGTATGGTGTTAAATGGTCAAGTCTGGCTAATTGGGGTTTCTAATTCGTATTCGATTAAGGGACGCGAATGTAGAAACGGGAGAATAACGAATTTATATATATATATTGTCGTGTGCTTGAATTTAATTATAAATGTTGAAATTTGTAGGACGTGGATACGAGATTGGTCCGCGGACGTGAGGACTCTATTGCTACGAGTATTAACATCAGGTAGGTAATTTCCTACTGGTCGGGTAGATGTAATGATTTCCAGATTTAGACATAGATATGAACATGTTAGGTGTTCATATTACCTTGATCATGCTCTGTTTATCGTATGCTTGAACTTACCGTTGATATATATGTGTGCTCGATTATTGATAACACATATTCCCTAGCATAATCTAGAAGTTACAGATGTGATGTAAGTAGGTCTAACTGTTTAGTAGCGTGTAGATGTTAGAGTACGGAGGATGACCTAAGTTGTAAATTTGGCAAAAAGGTCCTCTGTGGATAAGTATGGCCCTAGATGTAGGACTTATTCCATACCTGTATGTTGCACATTTATTCACCAATCACGGGTTGTGTGAATGGTCATGTGAGTCGTGGATGTAGGTCGCTACGGACCGATGGTCCTAGCTTGTCATGATCAGATGAGTGACTCTCTACAGGGTAGAGAGTGTACTGATCAATTGGGTGTGACTCTTTGTTGAACAGAGAGTCTAGGGTAGATGTTCTGTATGTGAGACAGTACCCTCATGTCATTGCATGCATACTGACGACATCATCTCCCCTTGGGGTTAAGAGAGAGTCGTCAGTCATCCTGCCTCCCATGTTACTTCTAGAGGAGTAACTGGTGTGATGGCATAGCATTTGTTGTGCCGCACTCTACCATTATTGACGATGGTTGTTGGAGTCGCGTACAGTTGTCCTGGGTGCGTGGCACTCGACCGCTCATTGGCAGTGTCAGTCGGAGTGGCCAGCAGCAGGGACCCCCGTTGCGTAGCGAGCTCTTTACGCTCATATGCTACTTGATCATACTACCCAACTCGGTCACTCGAGAGTGGTGGCGGCTGGAGTCGGAATAGTTGTCATGTCGTGCCACTTAGGCCACACTGGTGTCGTGGTAGCGAGTAGGGGTGAGCAGGCATGACCATGCATGCTGCATTGCCGTATCATACGGTGTTTTGCATATGATTATATATATATACATACCTGCTTGTATATATATATATATGGATGATGATGATTAGTATACATACAGATACAGTCTATATGTATACTCACTTTGATGATGCATTTGTATGTACTATGCTTGTTGCATTTGTTTGTACATATTCATACATGATACTGCATTTCCTGTATGGTAGTAGGCTGGTACTTTTATACCTGTTAGATATTCACAGTGATACCCTTGACTCAGGTTAGGATATTGTGTTAGTAATATACTTTTATACCCTATGATGTGATTATATGCCCAGGTTGGATCAAGATAGAATAGCTGACTGTCAGGTATGTCAGCATCGTTGATGTTCAGTTATTTAGTATATGCATGCATATCTATTGTTATGCTGATGTATACTTGTTGTACGAGTAGATTAGACTGTTGAATAACATGTAATATTGATACATATATTTACATGTTTTCTCTGATTACCTGCTGAGTTTTACTCACCACCTCCGACCCTGGGTTTTTCTGTCGCCCAGGTAACAGGTAGACGCCTTTGTGACGACTTGGAGCTGCGCCGATCGATCCATCCCATCTCCATTTTCCGATGTCTCCCGAGGAGTTTATTTTGTTTCTCTCTTATGGTTATGGATTTTAGTCCTATGTCATGGACCCTTGTTTTGTTATGGACTTATCGTGATGTCGATGTTTTATTTATGGTTTTGACTGTGGACTTGTCAGGTGGTGTACACCTGTATATTTTTGTTATGTATGTTGTGGGTATGCGCTCTTTAATTCCGCTGCTGTTATTTGTTATTTGTTATATATATTGTTGCTGTTGTGGGCCTATGGGCCTTGTATTAACCCGAAATGTTGCCACGTACAGGGGAGGTGTCGTCCGTTTGATTTTTGGCTTGGCATGCTCTCGGGGCGTGACAACTTTATTGGTATCAGAGCCCAAGGTTATGCGATGCCATATTATGTTGTTTTTTAGTCGAGTCTTGGATTCTCGGGAGTCGATTTATTCGGTTTTGGTTTTCTGAGATGAGATGGACAGCGGCCTGAGCTCCAAGCAGGACGAGGTAAGAATTCCTGAAAATTTATGGTTTAGTAGATATCTATCTAAAGTTGATCAGTAGGTATATACTGTTGGTGCAGTGAGGCACCGAAATCGAACCTGTGTTTTGATTATAGCAAAGACACAAAATTTAAGTCTATTTTGTTTTCTCACGAGCTGAATCGAGTGTGCAGAAGATTGATATAGCTGGAGCTGAAGGCTAGCGACACCCGGAGGAAGCCGCGGTGGTCGGGCGATACTCGAGTTACTTCGGAGGGAGCCGAAGGAATCGAGTGGAAGGCCGGAAGCAAAAGCGACACATAAGTATCGAGGTAAGCTCGTGTGTGCGAGAGTAAGTAAGGTCGTATCCTCTTTACGGGGATGATCTTAAGCGTAGATCCGACCAAAGACATCTTATAGATGGTCTAGGTCGAGATCAGATGGTCGACGACCATCGAAATTATGTTTTTATTGAGCTAACTTTGACTTGCAGCAAGCATCGATCACCCGACGGAGAACTCGATTGCTGTGTATCACCGATCGCTGAAGGTTATCAATCGATCGATGTCGCCATCACGATCGATGATGGCCATCGATCGTGATGTTCAATGATCAGATTCGAGGAGTCAAGGCTTATCACTCCACCTCAAAGCGGTTTGGTGTCCATTTGTGATTGGTTGAAGACCCACTCAAAAAGGGGCTCAAAGGCTATAAAAGGAGGGCCAAACCTAGGGTTTCATCAACAATTCTAAGTGCTCAAAAGCCTCCAGATTCCTCTGCAACTCTCGACAACGCATTCCACGTCTAGGTTTAACTTTCTTTATTATTGTCGGTCTTAGTTTTTGTTATCAGTTTGTCATTTATATTTCCGGAGCTTTTATCGTATACGAGGAGAGGGGGAGTGTCCCTCTACCTCAAGTTTTTTTGTATCGATTAACTCCTACCTCCAACGAGGAGGAGTTTGTTTAGTGATTTGCCCTCCGTGCGTGGTCAAGGACCACTAGGGCCTTGGAGTAGTAGCCTTCGGCTACGAACCAAGTAAATATCTTGTTTCTATTGTCTCCTTTACTTTTTGTTTTGCTTATCTTTCCGCTGCGTATATTTCTTTTGAAACGAATTCGAAAAAGTTTTTTCTTTCGCTATTCACCCCCCCCCTCTAGCGAACCGCATTGATCCAACAATTGGTATCAGAGCCGGGGGCGCTTAGATTTGGTGAAACCACCAATCTAACTTTTTTTCACAGATTTGTTTTTCGTTCGTTCAAATTTTTCTCCCGCACTACTAATCCAAGACGAAGTCTTGGTACTCTTCGTTTGATTTTGTTTTGCAAGTATTCGCTTTTGGAGTAGCCGACGGTCAAACGGGCATAACTTTTCGTACAAGTTGACCCACGACACGGTCTACCTACCAAATCGAAGCTCTCGCAGAGATCTACACTTCTTACCGGGGTTTACCCCCGTAACAAGCTGTTTTCATCCTCAAAAAATGACGTTTAGTAGCCTTTCGGGGACATCGAAGGTTGTGAGTACTTACTTTTTATTTAGTTTCTTATTTCTTTGCTTAACTTTCTATTTTTCATTTATTTCTTTTTATTTCCCGCACTACTAATCCAAGACGCAAGTCTTGGTACTTTCGTGTGTTTTTGTTGTTGCTAGATTTTCATTTTAGTCTCCTTGTCTTTTTGTTCTAATGGCCCATCTCGAGGGTTTTAGCACCGTCCGACCTCCGTTTTACAACGGAGATGATTTCCGTTACTGGAAAGGTCGGATGGAATGCTTTCTCAAAACCCAAATCGAGATGTGGATCATAATCCAAACGGGTTTCACACTTCCGACTAATGAAGTGGGTGACTCCTTGGATTATGATCAATGGACCGGTAACAAAACGACAAGTCGGCCGACGCTCGACACAAATCCTCCAATGTGGCCTATCCAAGGAGGAGCTAAATCGCGTCGGCCCCTTCATAAGCGCAAAAGATCTTTGGACAAAACTAATCGAGTTACATGAAGGATCGGATCAAGCTAAGGTTTGCAAACGTGATTTGTTATTCAATAAATTGTACACACTAAAAATGCAGGAACACGAGTCCGCGACGCAACTCCACGCCCGTGTCCAAGACATAGTCAACAACCTACATGCAATCGGGCAAAAGGTCGAAAACCGTGACCTTATTAGGTATGTCCTAAACTCTTTTCCGAGGACTACCTTATGGGCATCCATGGTTGATGCCTATAAGGTCTCCAAGGACCTTTCTAAAATTAGGTTAGACGAACTCTTTTCGGATTTAGAATTACATGAACAATCCAACTCGGAACCCGAGAGGGGTATAGCCTTGTTTGCAGGTTCAAAGAAGAAGAAAATCGCAAGCAAGCCACCACCACCCGAGGAGGAAGACGAGTCCGAAGAAGAAGTTGACCCAGAGTTGACTGCCGAACTAATGAACCTAGCTCGAAGGATAGCCAAGGGACGAAAGCGAACCACGACTCGACCCAACCAAGGTAAGTCTAAAAGTTCTAACATTAGGTGTTATGAGTGTAACAGGTTTGGACACATCAAGTCCGAGTGCCCCAAGCTCAACCACCAAGCACCTAAGCACAAGAAGGCACTCAACGCGACATGGGAAGAAGCGTCATCCGAAGAAGACGAAGACCACGTCTTCATGGCGAAGTCGATTAGTCGGAACACGGAGACCGAACTTGAGTCGAACTCGAGGATGACTCGGACTACGGTTACCTTCAAGTCAAGCCACGGATCGCATCCGGTTCAAAAGATACCCTTAAGGTGAGTCGAACTTTATTTAATACTTTACATAATACGGTTAGGTTTTGTCTAGGAAGTTAGCTAAGTCCGAGTCCAAGGTCGAGACCCTTGTTGAGGAGGTTAAACTCCTCAAACACGAGGTCTCCCTAACCTCTTCGACTAGTCGAGTTCAAGAGAAGGACTCAACTCGAGTTGAAAAGCTCGAAGTTGAAAACTCTCTCTTGAAAAGTCAAGTCGAAGATCTTAGGAACACGTTGGAAAGGTTCACTTCGGGATCCAAAGGACTTGACCTCCTACTTGGATCTCAAAGGGTCGTGTACAACAAGGCTGGACTCGGGTTTAACTCAAACACGACTAATAGGTCGTATATGTCGATTGTAAGTCGACATAAGAAACATGTCCAAGCATGGGTCCCTAAGAACTTTTTGATTTCAACTCTAGGATCCAACCCGTACTGGGTTCCCAAGGACCAAATCCACTATGTGGATAGACCGAACCGATTCAACGGTCTAGGGGGAGCCAGTACAAAACATGTTTGTGCTTTAACTTAGAAATTGCATGTTTTAACTTAGAATGTTTATGCTTTAACTTAGAAATTGCATGCTTTAACTTAGAAAGTTTGTACTTTAAAACTTGTGAACTCACTTAGAACAAAAACATAACCAACTAAAATTTCTCGAAAAGATTGAGCCTCGGGGAGCCTCTTTTCAAAAACATAACCAACTAAAATTTTTCGAAAAGATTGAGCCTCGGGGAGCCTCTTTTCAAAAATAACTAGTTAGACGAGGAAATAATTTTAGGTAAGTCAAGTCATCATTTTCTTGAGAATGGCTTTGTCTAAGGAAGTGGTCGATGATCCGATAAAAGAAGGCCCTCCGTGCCTCGCCACGACACCATGATCTTGAAAAGGTAAACTTGACAAGCCTAGGGTTAAATCCAAATCTAACATAAAATTACTTGAACCTAAATCCACTCAATCAACTTAATTGAAAGTCATCTCAAAAAAACACATAAGTATAACATGCTTGATCATATAGACTCCGGCGAGATGACCTAGGGTTAACAACTTACAACCAATTTTCTTAACAAAATCTAACATCCAATCCAACCACCTTGTGTGTAGGATCAATGGATGTTGGACGATTGCTCCCGAGCACATGACCAGGGATCAACTCAAATTCGCAGCTTCGATTCAAACGACAAGGATCGGTAGCCTTTGGAAATAACGGCAAGCTCAAAATCATCGGATCAGGTGATATCGAGCTTAACACAAATTTTGTTATTAAAAATGTATTACTTGTAGAGAATTTTGAATATAACTTACTTAGTGTAAGCCAATTGTGTGATAATAACTATAAGGTTATATTTCTAGAAAATGAATGCATAATTAATACCAACGAAACCTCTAAAACAATTCTTAAAGGAACTAGAAATAACAACATTTATACGATCAATTTAACCAACTCCTCAACTAAGTGTCTTATGACACGGCAAGAGGAATCATGGTTGTGGCACCGACGACTCGGTCACTCACACCCAAGACTCGTCCACAAGATGAGTCAGAGTGGCTTAGTCAGAGGCTTACCCAACCTCAACAACTTGTTTAATAAAATCTGTAATGCTTGTCAACAAGGAAAACAACCTAGGACAAAAAACAATTTAACTAACCAAGAACGAACCTCAAGTGTAATTGAGCTCCTGCATATGGATCTATTCGATTCACATGGAGCCAAGTCACTCAATAAAAGTCAATATTGATTAGTCATAATTGGCGGACTACTCGAGTTTACAGGTTAGGTTCATCAAACATAAAAATGATACCCTAGATCAATTAATTAATCTATTCAAATTAATCGAGAATCAAAAAGACCTTAAGGTTAAAAGACTTAGAAGCGATCATGGTGGTGAATTCAAAAATCAAAGGTTCACTTACGTAACCTAAGCGGATACCACCATGAATTCTCACGCCTAGGACCCTCAAAAAATGGCCTAGTGGAGCGGAAAAACCGAACGCTACAAGAAGCCGCTAGGACCATGTTGAGCGAATATGACCTACAGATAGGTTTTGGGCGGCGAAGCAAATAGGATCCTTATGGTAAAGAGGCACCTTAAGACCTCGTCGAGATTTATCACGATAAAATACCTAACATCAAGTACTTTAGGGTATTTGGGTGTAAGGTACATATCCTAAACACTAAGGATTACCTAGGAAATTTACATCCAAAACCACGGTAGGAATCTTTCTAGGATACTCGACTACAAGTAGAGCTTATAGAGTATATAACCACGACACCCTTAGAGTCGAGGAGACTATCAATGTAGTGTTCGATGAAGGACATGAACCTACAAAACCCCCGGCCACCCCAATTAGCGAGCTGATTCATACTAGACCTTACTCGATTCCGGAGATCGGGTCTAGTGTTAATCCTAACCTAAGTCAACCTAGTCACTCTATTGATCAAGTGATAGATGACTCCAACCAAACTAGTGTTCAACCAAGTCACCACATTGATCAAGCATTAGGTGGCACAAAGCCCAACCCAATCTAGGATTGACTAACCACCCTATCGATCAAGTGATAGGAGATACAATCTAGGAGTTGAAAACTAGAGCATCCTATAGGAACCTTAGTCAAATTTCCTTAATTTCAAAGATAGAACCCAAATCAATTGAACAAGCTCTTCTTGATCCCGATTGGATTATTGCAATGCAAGAAGAGCTAGCTCAATTTACTAGGAACGAGGTGTGGGAATTAGTACCACCACCTAAAGACAAAACGATAATTGGAACAAGGTGGGTGTTTCGAAATAAGCTTGATGATAAAGGTGAAGTAGTTAGAAACAAGGCTAGGTTAGTCGCCAAAGGTTTTAGCCAAGTCGAAGGCTTAGATTACGACGAAACCTATGCCCCAGTAGCTAGACTCGAATCCATTCGAATGTTGCTAGCTTATGCCGCACATCGAGGATTTAAGCTATTTCAAATGGATGTTAAGTCGGCATTCCTAAATGGATACATTAAAGAAGAAGTTTATGTTAGCCAACCCCTAGGATTCGAAAATCTAGATAAACCCGACCATGTTCTAAAACTTAAGAAAGCTCTCTATGGACTTAAACAAGCTCCTCGAGCTTGGTACGAGAGACTTTCAATCCATCTTAAGTCAAAAGGGTTTAACCAAGGCTTAGTTGACCCAACTCTCTTTGTAAAAACCTTAGGTAAAGAAATATTCATAGCTCAAATTTACGTAGACGATATAATTTTTGGAACCTCTAACTCAGCCTTACTAAACGAGTTCGTTTCGCTCATGGAAAGTGAGTTCGAAATGAACTTGGTAGGCGAGTTAAGTTTCTTTTTAGGTCTACAAATTAAACAAACTAAGGATGGTATATACCTATATCAACAAAAATACACTAAGGAGTTAATTAAAAGATTTGGAATGCAAGACGCTAAGGTAATAAACACCCCAATGGCAATAAATGTTAACATAGGAGAAGACCCAGAAAGTAAGTTCATTGACTTAAAGTACTATAGGAGCACAATAGGAAGTCTTCTATACTTAACTGCGAGTCGACCCGACATCCTATTCGTAGTAAGTATGTGCGCCAGGTTTCAAACCTGTGCTAAGGAGTCTCACCTAACCCTAGTTAAGCGTATCCTTAGATATCTAAAGGGTACACTTAATGTCGGTATTTGGTATCCTAGATCTACCGAGTTCGAACTAATCGGCTACTCCGATTCGGATTATGCCGGTAGTAAACTCGATAGAAAGAGCACGAGTGGTTGTTGTCAACTACTCGGCTCGAGTCTAGTGAGTTGGTGCAGTAGGAAGCAACATTGTGTTGCCTTATCTACCACCGAAGCCGAATACATCGCGATGGGTGAGTGTGTCACTCAACTTCTTTGGATGAAGCACACTCTCCGCGACTTTAAGTTAGACTTTACGAATACTAAACTTCACGTAGATAACATTAGTTCAATTAATCTTACCAAGAATCCAATATGTCACTCTAGGACCAAACATATAGAAGTCAAACACCATTTCATTCGAGAACATGTGGCCAACGGAGCCATACAACTTGAGTACGTCGAATCGAAGTCTAACCTAGCAGACATATTTACTAAACCACTACCCGAAGCCGAATTTAGTCTCTTGAGACGAAAATTAGGCATGTGCGTAATAGAATAGGAACTTGCAAATTATATTTTCTTACTACTATTTCTTACTTTTTCATGGAACTAGCATAGGACATACCTTAGATATCATGATCCTATAGATTTAAGGAGCCAGTACATCTCACAACACATAGGACTAATGTGTTTGTGTACTTAGCCACGTAGATGGGCGTGAGATGTTAGGACCCTACTCCAGGTTCCAAGATGTAGATCAAGTGCGTCAATATGAACCTCGGAGTATAAATATGCAACTAATATTAACCAACTCTAATCAGGACTTGTTGATAATATCATTTCAATCAAGTCAAACTAGAGTTGAACATTTAGATGAATTATTTTCACATACTATTTTTAAAATCATCATGCTTGGACTTAGGGTTTTCTTAAAACCCCCCCACTTTTTCCTTGATTTATGTCAAAAGGGGGAGAAAAGGCCAAAGTTAAGGTTCAAGAAAAGGCCAAAGTTAAATTTCAAAATTTTGAAATTGATAACTTAACTTAACACTGTGATTCTGGCCTAAGTTAAGGGGGAGTAAGGTTTAGGTTTCAACTCTTCGGAATTGAAAACTTTAAAGGCCCAAGTTAAGAAATCAAAAGTTAAACCTTTTGAATAATTAACCTTTTGACTTAACTTTTGATTACTTAACTTGCACTTATTTTTGACTCTAAGAAGCCTAAGTTAAGTAATGCCATTTACTTAACTCATTATCTTTTGTGTTTGGAGAGCTAAAAGTCTTTTTCAAGTACTCACCCTCTCGAGGGGAGGGTTCCTCTAAGGAGAACTTGAGAAATATTTTTACTACTCCTACTTTTGCTTCTTGTCTTTCTTGTTTCTTAATTTCCTTAACTTTGTGTGTTTTTGCCATATATCAAAAAGGGGGAGATTGTTGGTGCAGTGAGGCACCGAAATCGAACCTGTGTTTTGATTATAGCAAAGACACAAAAGTTAAGTCTATTTTGTTTTCTCACGAGCTGAATCGAGTGTGCAGAAGATTGATATAGCTGGAGCTGAAGGCTAGCGACACCGAGGAAGCCGCGTGGTCAGCGATACTCGAGTTACTTCGAGGAGCCAAGGAATCGAGTGGAAGGTTGGAAGCAAAAGCGACACGTAAGTATCGAGGTAAGCTCGTGTGTGCGAGAGTAAGTAAGGTCGTATCCTCTTTACGGGGATGATCTTAAGCGTAGATCCGACCAAAGACATCTTATAGATGGTCTAGGTCGAGATCAGATGGTCGACGACCATCGAAATTATGTTTTTATTAAGCTAACTATGACTTGCGGCAAGCATCGATTGCCGACTTGGAGGACTCAGTGTATCACGATCGGCGAAGGTTATCAATCGGCGATCTTGCCATCGATCGACGATGGTCAATGATCAGATTCGAGGAGTCAAGGCTTATCACTCCACCTCAAAGCGGTTTGGTGTCCATTTGTGATTGGTTGAAGACCCACTCAAAAAGGGGCTCAAAGGCTATAAAAGGAGGGCCAAACCTAGGGTTTCATCAACAATTCTAAGTGCTCAAAAGCCTCGCGACGCAACTCTACAACGAAGTCCTTCCATTCCTACGTCTAGGTTTAACTTTCTTTATTATTGTACGTCGGTCTTAGTTTTTGTTATCAGTTTGTCATTTATATTTCCGGAGCTTTTATCGTATACGAGGAGAGGGGGAGTGTCCCTCTACCTCAAGTTTTTTTGTATCGATTAACTCCTACCTCCAACGAGGAGGAGTTTGTTTAGTGATTTGCCCTCCGTGCGTGGTCAAGGACCACTAGGGCCTTGGAGTAGTAGCCTTCGGCTACGAACCAAGTAAATATCTTGTTTCTATTGTCTCCTTTACTTTTTGTTTTGCTTATCTTTCCGCTGCGTATATTTCTTTTGAAACGAATTCGAAAAAGTTTTTTCTTTCGCTATTCACCCCCCCTCTAGCGAACCGCATTGATCCAACATATACAATAGAGTTATGACACCTGTATAGACTTGTAGTAGGGGTCGTCCATCGAGGCGATCAACCGGAGTGACCTTTAGGGTTTATACACCCGGTTATGTTGGCTATGCATTTAGATGCTTATACCAAGGAATGACCTGTAGTGTGTTGGTTGTTGTTCGGAACCGTGGTATGAGTTGACCATGGGAACGACCTGTTGAGTCTGTGAGTCTTGAACCCGTGTCGAAAAGGTGATTTACCTTTGAGAGTCGACTGATACCGAGTCGGAAAAACATGGGTCAGGTCATCACATTTCTGGTTGAAATCAGAGATTTCAGCCTTAGAGATTTTCATTAACGGTACTAGTCAGATCATTACCTGTGGGTAATGAATAGACTTGTAGACTATTTGTGATGCAGATAGCGGAAGGCTAGGTTACGGTGTTTTATAGGGATTTTATCCCTGAGTTGTTCGTACTGAGATGTATAACCTTGAGAGTACTTTTAAGTACTTAACTCATGTTATACCAAGAAAGTAGAGTTATTTGCATACCATTATCGGGGTCAAGCCGGTATTTGGTGAAAAATGCAGAAAATAATCTTCGGGAAATAATATATCACTTGATCATGGTTTAGTGATGTTGAAAGAGAGTATTTCCCCGTGTCACTTTTAGTGACGCATTGTAAGGAATTCTTGAGCTTCAAGAAAGGGTGATCGGTCAGTAATAGTGTACTGTGAAGAGTCGTGAGACTTGCAGAGGTTACGACCACCTATTTTAGTATGACAACTTGTTGACAACAGTCGGAGACTTCTGACTCTATTAAGTTGACCTGCAATATTTGCTTACCGGTCTCCAACTCTTAAACCCTTGTACGGAGTCATTTCTAAACTCCTGTCTCAATCCAACGTCTTCCGGTAGATCTGGTAGAAGATTCCGACATCCTTATCCAACTATAAGCCAATAACTCTGGGTGGCTGAAATCATCCATTCATCTTCTTGAGCTATTAGGTGGTCGTAACCTCCGCAAGTCTCACGACTCTGAACAGTACAATATTACTAACCGAGCACCCCTTTTATTTTTTCTTGGAGCTCAAGAATTCCTTACAAGGTGTCACTAAAAGTGACATGGGGAAATACTCTCTTTCAACATCACTAAACCATGATCAAGTGATATTTTATTTCTCGAATGTCATTTTTTGCATTTAACACCAAATACCGGTTTGATCCCGATAATGGTATGCAAACAATTCTTCTTTCTCGGTATAACATGAGTTAAGTACTTAAAAGTACTCTCAAAGTTATACGACTCAGTACGAACAGCTCAGGGATAAATTTCCTATGAAACTCCATAACCTAGCCTTCCGCTATCTGCATCAACAATAGTCTACAAGTCTGTTCATTACCCATAGGTAATGATCCGACTAGCACAGTTAGTGGAAATCTCTAAGACTGTAGTCTCTGATTTCCATAATAAATGTGACGACTTGACCCATATTTTTTTCGACTCGGTATCAGTCGGCTCTCAAAGGTAAATCACCTTTTCGACACGGTTCAAGACTCACAGACTCAACAGGTCATTCCCGTGGTCAACTCATACCACGGTTACGAATAATAACCAACACACTACAGGTTATTCCCTGGTATAAGCATCTAAATGCATAGCCAACATAACCGAAAGTATAAACCCTAAAGGTCACTCCGGTTGGTCGCCTCGGTGGACGACCCCTACTACAAGTCTGCACAGGTGTCATAACTCTATTGTATACACCTACTGTTCAAATTTAGATAAATATATACTAAACCATAAGTTTTTCAGGAATTCTTACCTCGTGCTGCTTGGAGCTCAGGCCGCTGTCCATCTCATCTCAGAAAACCAAAACCGAATAAATTGACTCCCGAGAATCCAAGACTCGACTCAAAAACAACATTGTATGGCATCGCAGAACCTTGGGCTCTGATACCACTAAAGTTGTCACGCCCCGAGAGCATACCGAGCCGAAAATCAAACGGACGACACCTCCCCTGTACGTGGCAACATTTCGGGTTAATACAAGGCCCGTAGGCCCACAATGACAACAATATATAAAAATATACCAAACCACAACAATATATATAAATCAAAACAACTACACACAGCGGAAACGATACAACAACAACAATACATCCTACACATGCATACCGGTATGACTAACACCATAACATAAAGAAAAATCTCGACAAAATCTGAATCTACAACATATACATCACGAAAACTCCAAAATACAATGGACAACGGACAGCAAGCCCAAAACAAAACACGGGATCCTCGTGAGATGAGATGACGTCAGCCGGCGGTGCTCCAGTACATCACGGTCTTCTACATTACAGGCGACGAAAACCTGTAGTCCGCGGGGTGGTGAGTAAAACTCGAGTAATAGAAAACATGTATATATATGTAATATCACATGTATTTCAATGACATACTCTAGAAGTACAACAGGTATATCAGCATAGTATATAAATACAAGCATATACCGTCTAATCAAATGAATAACATAAAATGCAGACATGCACAAGTGCATCGCTACTCTGATCCAACCTGAACATATATCCAACATATATATAACAGGAAGAGTAATACCAACACATAATCTACTCATGCTACAGGCCAAGGTATCTATGGTCTAACCAACACATACCAATATCTGACGCAACTGTATAACATATGCAAGAAAACATGCATGAATATGATGTACAATCAAATGCAAGCATAATACAATCAAATGCAACATCACAATAAGCATATATATATAGATTGTATCTATATATATATACTAATCACAATCATCCATATATATATATACATGCATATATGTATATATATGACAATATGCAAAAATGCCATCAGTCGGCAATGCAGTATGCATGGTCATGTCGGCTCACCCTAAAGCTACCACGACCCCAGTGTGGCCTCGGTGGCTCGAGCATGACAACTGTCTCAACTCAACACCAACCACTACTCTCGAGTGGCCGAGTGGGCAGTATGATCGAGTAGCATATAAGCGTAAAGAGCAAGCTACACGATGGGGGTCCCTGCTGTTGGTCACTCAGACAGTCACTACCCATGAGTGGTCGAGTACCACACACGCAGAACTACGACACGCAAATCCAACTACCACCGTCTATAGTGGTAGAGTGCAGCACCTCAATGCTCTACCCTCACACCGGTTACTCCTCCTATGAGTAACCGTGGAGGCAGGATGACTGACGACCCTCTCAACCACAAGGGAGACCTCGTCGCCAGCGTGCATGTAAATGCATGAATGCAATGTCTCACATACAGACATCTACCATAGACTCTCTATCCTGTACAGAGTCATACCAATCTACTCGACGCACTCTCTATCCTGTAGAGAGTCGTACTCAACTGATCATAATACTCTCATCATAGAGTCATACTAATCTACTCGGCACTCTCTATCACAGCAGAGAGTCGTACTCATCCGATTATAACAAGCTAGGACCGCGGTCCGTAGCGATACCCTAAGTATCATTCCTCCGACCATTTACACAACACATGTTGGTGGTAACATACAACCTAAAGGGTACTAGAACTAACCTAGGTTAAAGACATTATCTACCTACGGATGACCTTTTGCCCAATGTACAATCGGGTTGTCATCGACTTTACCATTGCACTTAACTTAAACAAATTCTAAGTTACTTGCATCACCTATATGTATAACTCCTAATCATGATAAAATAAACATGATATCGGCAATAGAGTTAATAGCCAGCGGTAAAGGATCAAGCATACGATAAAAGAAGCATGGTCAATTGTAATATGAACACCTAACATGCTCATATCAATGACTAAATCTGAATGAAATACAACTACCTGGACCAGGTAGGAAATTACCCAACTGATAAGAAGCTCGTGATAATAATCTTCATGCTCGTGGACCTGCCTCGTAACCAAGTCCTGCACACAACATAAACCATCATTAAATCCCAACACATGACAACAATTTAAATCAAACCCTACATCCTTTCATATTCACTAATCTTGATCATTATATACAAATCAATTGTCTCGATACTAATTAAAGTCTCGATCACACCTCCAACATCACTTCGGCTATATCACCGTAAGTATACCCACTAGATCCAATCAACAATTCACAATGATTCAAATCAACACTGTAAACATGAACAACCCATCCATAACTATTAATCATCGTGTCAATACTAGCTCAACTATAACGTAGTATATATCCATATAAGAAATCTTCTATTACCAACAAATCCATCACAAGATTAGTTTAATCACATACAACCACCTCCTTTAATTCGATCAGCTCCTCTTTTACACACTGCCACCGACCCATTCAACCTAAGATCCGACACCTACAATCACCGGAATTCCTACTGCAAATTCCATCCACAGCCACTTCAACCGACTGAAATTTATCAAGCTCTCAACTCACTGTCCATCCAACGAATCAAACTTGAATTTACAAAGATACAGAGAGAAAATCAATCTTGCTTACCCGGTTTAAACTCGGCAAAGAATCTCCACGTAAGAAATCTCCAACAACCGCAACCCCTTTTCCCTACTCCTTGTTGCACCAACACCGCCTAAATTCAATAGATCAAGCTCAATAAGAACAAGATCACAAATTGACCTTATAACTCGGCCCTAAATCGATTTAACAATGTTGATCTTACTGAGCTAAGCTTACGGAATAGATCCGACTACAACGTGGAGCATAAGGGGTAACGACCGATCGAGCTCAAGCTCATGTGGCGGAGGAACAAATCATGAACGACGAGTAGGGAAGGTTGCGACCGAAGAGGAGAAAGGCTCGCAATTGAGGGGAAATCACCCGTATTGAGGTCGCCGCAGAGCAGTCACGGATGAGAGGGCGGTTGCCGCTGAACGAAGGGCGAATCGGGCGGGCTGGCGCGGAGAAGACGGCTATGGACACGAGCGCGTGACGCGCAGGGCGGCGGCGAGGCGCGCGATGGGGGGCGTGGCGATCGTGGTCGGCGCGAGGGAGAAGGCGTGATGTGGCTCGCGGCGGTGGCCTCGTGGTGCTTATGCGGATCGCGCGTGAGGAGAAGGCGGCAGCGAGCACGGGCTTGAGGGAAGGAGATGGGGCCTGACGCTCGAGACGAAGAGAGGAGAAGTCGCGAGGCCGAGCAAGCGGCGCCGCAGAAGAGAGTAAGGGTCGCGATTTGGGAAGAAACGACCGATCGGGAAAACGTAAAAAATATATAATAGGTTTTTAATTAAACCTATTAATTTCTAACAGATAGTCTAAACAGGCTTTACAAAAGACTATCCGCTTTATCCCCATAAAATGTCCATAAGACCTCCGTTTAAATCCAGAAAAATTTCTAAAAATTCCTGAAAAATTCCACAAGATATTTTATCAATTACCGAGAAATATTTTTTTTTTTTGGTATTTTACACTTACGATGGATGTCGGAATTCTCTTGTTCGTTTGCTCGTCTACACAATCGTTAGCGCAAGCGGAAGCATAAACTATAAAGACAAAGCAATAAATGAAAATACAAACGCTAACAAAGAAGATGTAACGTGGTTCACGGCTACGCCGCTAATCCACGGTCCGATTCGTCCAAGGTGAATCACTCCTCCAAAGCCAATCACTATTGGTCTCTCCTTTGCACCAAGCTAGGTGGAGGTAACCTTTACAATCAAGATCACTCTTCTTACAATAAGAATGAAGTAAAAACAAGTAAGAAGAGTTTAGATCTTGTGGGGCACTAGGAAGATCACTTAGAGCATAAGCATTAGCCTCTCAAAGGTTCACACCCTCTCTTTTTATAGAGAGGGTTAATTTCTTCCCGTTGGCCGCCACCAGTTGACTGTTGCCCTTGGCAGTCGACATTCGTCACTACAACGACCTCTGAACACGTCGGATCCCGACCGTTGTAGTCCAACGGAACTCTTGGCAGTCGACTGATAGACCTCACCAGTCGACTGCTGCCTCCGTAGTGGATCGCTTAGTCGGCCACGAGCGGTTCTATTCGCCGCGATATCCTTCCGGCACGATCCATTCCATGGCGTGATCACGGGAATAAACCCATCATCGGATACGGGCCGAAGAACCCACTCGACTCGGGGCCGATCGCCATCACATGGCGGCCGATCGGTGCCGTGTGAACCTCAATCTTAACATAAGTTTGAGCTTCCGGCGGGTGGGTAAACCTTAACCCTTGCGGTCCAAGTTCCGACACTCACCATTCACCAAGTTCACCTAATGAGCTACTTACATTTCACTCATTCTCTCATCTCACTCAAGTCCTCGCCAAGCTCTCTTCGTCGGGCCACGTCCCTGAAGATCAGCGACGACTGCAATGCTCCTTCGCCTCTCTTGCCTCCGTCCGCTTCCTTGGCTTCACTTCAAGTCATCTCGTCCGGAGGTCCCTCGCGGCCGCAAGCGTCGACTTACAATGCTCCTTCTCCGACTCGTGCACAAGGTTGTGAGGGGTGAACTCCGCCAAGGCTCCATGTGCGAATTACTAAGTCCTGTAAGACTCCAACGCACATATCAAATAACAATATCATCCTAACTTAAACCCTTTGCCACACACATCAAAACCTTATCATGGCAAGAGATTGCCCTAACAATTATCACAGTTAATCCTGAATAACCATCAAGACCATAAATGATCACTAATTATGTAATAAATTTTGCAACAATATTCCATAATTAGATGCTTCGTAGTGATTTACATATTCAACATTCAATGTTAAGGTAACAATCAATATTTGTTTGATGCATTTCCAAATGATAACTCTTCTTAATTAACAATATGAAGATATGTCCTAACGTAAATCTCCCACTATTGAGACATCCATTAAATGTGAATTCTTAATATTCGATAACCTCCAGGTGGTTAGATCTTTGTTATATGAGCATTCAAATAATTTATTGCAAATAGTATATGACTCTCTTTACATTACATTTATTCAGGTATCTGTCTAACATTTATATTTGGTACTCTATAATCAAATGCGTACATACTTGTGCATTCATGAAGCTCCCATAACCGAAGTATGGTAACTCTCACTAAGCTTGATGTTTTTTTAATTAATCAATGATTTTCTCTCTAAAACCAAATGAGGTAATCATCTGATCAAAATTTACAATACCATTGATGGAATGCCAAATTTAAATTATAAATAGACTTATTTAGTTTGTATACTAGATGCTTTTAAAGCATCATATTCAAGGTTTGTTGCACCGTATTTATTGTTTCCTCAATGTCACCATTAAGGAAAACAGTCTAAATGTCCATTTGGTGTAGCTCCAAATCATAGTGAGCTATAAGTGTCATAATTACGCTTAGGGAGTCTTTCGTGGACACAAGTGAAAACGTCTCCTTATAATAAATATCCTTCTTCTAAATGAATCCTCCACAATGTGTATATTATATTTTTGAGCCCAATAAATCCCATTTAGTTTTGGATATCCATTTACAACCAACATATTTCACTCATTTAGACAATTCGATTAGCTCCCATATGCCATTATTTGCCATGAACTTCATCTCATCTTTCATGGCTTCAATCCACTTTTTAGGGTCAGAATATTATTTGACTTTATGAAAAGAGATAGAATCCCTTTTTGATCCTATGTCAAAGTTATACTAATTATATTCACGTGAATATGTGATTCACTTTTCCTTATTAGATCTACTAAGTGACACTTGTCTTGAGGCATTTAGGGAACCTTCTCAACCATAGGAGGGAGTGTCTCAATCTAAGAAAATAGTTCCTCTACTTGCATAGGAGAGAACATAGGGAAATCATGAATACTATTCCCACTAGATGTACAATACCAATAATATAGGGTATGAAAATCATACTACTATTTTTTTAACCTTTAGTAACTGAGATAGAATGACTAGTGTTATCCTCCTCAAAAGGTATGTTTTTGAGTTTATTACTCCCACTATCCTTAATGAACTTGACATTTTTTTGTCTTAAAAAAGGACTTATTTGAGGGGTCATATAACTTAAAGCCCCTTGACTTTTTAAAATACCCCACAAAATGACTACTAATAGTCCTTGAGTCTAGTTTCTTTTCATTAGACCTATAAGATCTAGTCTCACTTGGACAATTCCAAATGTGTAATTGCCTATGGAAGGCTTCTTATTTGTCCATAGCTCATATAAAATCTTACTCATTGTCTTACTGGAAACTCTATTGAGTAGGTAAAATATAGTCTTGAGTATTTCACCCCATAAAGACTTCAGTAAAAAAAGTAAAAGATATCATACTTCTCACCATGTCTTTTAGGATTTGATTCCTTCCCTCATCTACATCATTATGATGAGGAGTATCAGACATGGTGTATTAAACCACAATCTCGCATTCAAAAAAATAATTGACAAAAGGTCCGGGATTCTATTCACCAGATTCATCATAATGATCGTAATATTCACCTCCGTAGTTGAATCTGACAATTTTCATATTCTTGCCTAGTTGATTTTCAACTTCAACTTTAAAGACCTTAAACACATCCAAAGACTGACTTATCATGCACAAGGTACAAATAGGTCTATTGAAAGTAGTCATCATTGAAACTGATAAAATATGTTTATTCATTCCAAGATGTCTTAGGGAATGATCAACATATATTTATATATATCAGTTCTAGAGCCCTACTACATCGACTTGTTTTTTTATTCCTTTTGTTAGTTATCTTCTCTTTGATACATTGTATACATCAAAACTGTATGTCAAAGGAATCGAGAATTTGTTATTGGATATATATCCTAAATGCCTATGTATGAACAAATTCTTATTAGTCAAATTCCACTTTGTATCTATATTTTTTATAATTTCATTATTTGTAAGAGATATGGTATTTAACCTATATAGCTTATCAACTAGGAAACTTGTACTAATAAGTATTGAATTTTTAAAAATATTAAATATTTTATTTCTAAATAAACAAGAGTATCTTGATTTGTCCAAATAAGAAATGAAAATTAAGTTCTGCCTAAATGATGGAATAATATATATATTTTCCAAATTTAAAAAATATATGGGTCCCTAGTCAAAGCTGAAAAACACTAATAGCATCCTATAGTAGTCACTTTATCATCCTTGTCATTACTCATATAGATGTATCTTTAAACATCATCAAGCAATTGATTTATAATACAACCATGTATAGTGATACTCATATAAGTGGTAGCTCCAGTTTCTATTCATCGAGTGTTTGTAGGTACAATGGTAAAATTGACTTTTGAACTACAAAGTTGAAAAGTTTATTACTGTGACACTGCAATATTACCATTCTTACTCATATTAATGGTTCTTTCATTTTCAATGGTTCCTAAAACTAAAGTTGATAGTTACCGAGTGTACTGAATAAAAAAAAGAGAGTATAAGAATATAATCTCATGTTATTGTTAAGCGTAAAGAGATTATAATAAATAACAAACATAGTATACATGTATAAATATGTATGAGCAAGAATAAGATACCAAGTACAACATCACATTTAGTCTTTAGACAACAATATGATTTATTAGCGGTACTCTTAAAAGTATAGTTCATGATAACCTTCATTAGCAATACCAAGTGCTTTCCTTTGAGCTGACACATGATGCACATAACATAAAATTATACTTTATATGAGTTATATTTGTCTAGGTATATGGTTTATAAACTTTTAATCTACCACACAAAATGTCTTTCTTTGGGTCGACATCTTGTGCACATGATCAACAAAATCTATTCTTTATATGCAAGTCATTCTGAACATATATTTAGTCTAAACATAACTTTCCTTTGAACCAATTATATTTAGTATAAATATTTATCTATCTACATAATATGTCCTAAACCTCCCTAATAATTTTCATTTTGGTGATAATATTAGTTTAAAATAGAATCATATGCATAGATAGATACATTAGAAAACTTAGTAAACTCAACTGTACTGTTGCAAGCTAATGATGCAGAAAATGACTTTAACAAAAGATTAAAAAACTTTGGAGCCTCCAAAAGACCTTAAATGATGATTTTTAGGCTCGAAAATAGGTGTTGCTAGGTTTTACCCCTATAACAAATGTAAATCTCTAAATGAGCTTCGAAACGCATCATAGAAATTAAAAATTATGTCGTTTAGAATTTATATACATCAACTATGATCGATTTCTTTTTCATCAGTATCAGTCAACTAATCTAATGACAATCGAATGATATATATTAATTGAATGTCACAGTTTATTTGAGAACATTCTATGGATGCCTTTATAAGAACCAATTGATTGTGATAATCAATCGAGTGTCTTAGTTGGCTATCAACCCTCTTATGAGCAACCATGGGTTCATCAGTCGACTGATATCACTAGTTGAGTATTTAGTCAACTCAAAAATATTTTTTTCCCAAATTTTACATATCAATTGACTGAGTATTTTTGTAGTTGACTAGTGACAAACTAGTCGAGTGTCGTAGTCGATTCAAAAATATGTTATTTGATTTTTTAGGCTCAATAGTTGACTGCCACAATGCATCAATCGACTGATGGGTGACTTAGGATGATTTTTTTAGATCAAACATGAAGGTTTCACCATGAACAATAGAGGTTACACTGTTGTTCTTCGTGTTCTTCAAGGGAAAACTCGAAGAACTCATATTTAGTATCTAAAACTAGGTTCCATCATGGTCAACCTGACCCAATGATGACTACACCAACAATTTTCTTCTTCATCATATAACCTCGGATGTTCTATACTATCTTTCACTCATCATCAACCTATTGTCATATTGTCAAACATCAAAACTCAACTCGAGCCCAACCCTAGTTTGGTCAACCTTGACTTGAGACCTATTGCACCAATAGATCCACAAAAGATTAAAGCAATAACCAAGTGGGAGACACCCAAGATGATTCTAGAAGTTTATAGATTTTTGGGCTTAGCAAGCTACTATTGCTATTTTGTAGAAGGTTTTTTCAATATTATAAGACCTTTAACTCAACTCACTAAAAAAGGGATCAAATTCTCATGGAATGAAGCTAGTGGAGTTAGCTTTCAAGAACTTAAGCAAAGACTAGTTAGTGCTCTCATCCTCATCATTCCACTGGGGAAGATGGATTTATCCTCTACATAGATGCATCAAACCAAAGATTAGGGGCAATTATGATGCAATGTAATCGAGTAGTGACTTATACCTCCAGACAATTGAAGAATCACGAGCGAAATTAACCAATATATGACCTAGAGCTAGAAGTCATTATATTTGCTTTGAAAATGTGGAGACATTATTTATATGGTGTCATATTTGAGATTTATATTGACTATAAAAGTATAAAATATTATTCACACAAAAAGAATTAAATCTATACTAGAAGAGTTTGACAGAATTTTTGAAGGACTATGATTGCAAAATAGATTATCATCCGATCAAGGCAAATGTTATAGTGGATGCACTAAGTAAAAAATCTAGAGGTGCATTTGCTCATTACAGAGTATTTGTTACAGACTTGATCCATCAATTTTTACAGTTAAACTTAATTGAAGTATGCCATATAGAACAAGGTATCTTAATCACTCTTATGGTATAATCTCTACTTGTTGAGTAGATAAATGAGAGTTAGCTACAAGATAAATATTTACAATCGATTATTGCGGAATTAGGCTATGGTCCAAAATCAAATTTCTCTCTCGATGATTATGGGGTTCTTTGATTTAGTGATAGATTATGTGCTCCAGAATGACATGTGGAAGAACTCTTATGGGAAATTCATCACTCTCGATTTTTTATACATGAAGGTACAACTAGAATGTATAGAGACCTTAAGAAAAACTATTGATGGTGGAATATGAAAAGAAATATAGCCGAGTTTGTGGCATATTGCTGAGTTTGTCAACAAGTTAAAGCGGAACATCAGAGACCTACAAGACTTCTACAAAAGATTCATATTCCTGAATGGAAATGGGAACATATCACTATGGATTTTGTTTTGTCAGATTACTGAGATCCAAAAAGAGACCTGATGCAATTTGGGTAGTTGTAGACAAATTGACTAAATCAGGACATTTCTTACCATTCGTTAGACTGATGCATTAAGTTGTTTAGCCGAGCTTTATTGTTGAGAGATTGTGAGATTATATAGAATCCCATTAAGCATCATATCTAATTGGGATTCTCATTTCACATCTAAATTTTGGCAAAGTTTACAAAAGGCTCTAGATATTGAGTTACGTTTTAGTTTTGCTTTCCACCCTCAGACAAATGGTTAATTAGAGTGCACTATTAATATCCTAGAGGATCTTTTGTGGGCTTGCATATTAGATTTTGGGGGTAGTTGGGAGGATCATCTGTATTTGTTAGAATTCACTTATAACAATAGTTTTCATTCAGCTATCCAAATGGCTCCTTTTGAATCACCATATGGAAGAGTATGTAAACCACCCATGTTATGGAATGAAGTGGACAAACATCAACTACTTGGTGCACAGTACATTTAGAGATGGTGAAGATGATTAGACAAAGATTATTGATGGTACAAAGTAGACAAATAAGCTGTGCAAGATGTAAAGAGAACTATAGTTCACAAAGGGAGACCATGTATTCCTTCATGTATCTCTTATTAAAGGTGTGGAGATTTGGAGTTATAGGAAAATTAGCACCTAGATTTATTGGGTCCTTTCATATTCTTGAACGGGTGAGCCCAATGGTTTACAGGTTTGCTCTACCATCTTCACTAGTAGGAGTACATAACATTTTCATGTGTCAATGTTGAGGAAATATACTCCAAATCCATCTCATGTGCTTGAGAGTTTGACAACACCTATGTATCTCAATGCTACTTATGAGAAATATCCAATTCATATTTTATAATACAAAGAACATCAACTTTACAAAAAGAAGATACATCTAGTAAAAGTGGCGTGGCAATATCACTCTGATCAAGAGGTCATTTGGGAGCATGAAGAAAGCATGCAAGAATGATATTCTCATCTCTTCCCTTTAAGTAACTACCTAAATTTGGAGGACCAAATTTATTTTTAGAGGGATAGGATGTTATATCATGGGGAAAAATCTCAAAGGACCTAATCATAATTTCCAAAACATTGTGGGTTTTTGTAATGATGCCAAAAAAAAAATCTAACTCATGGAATAGAACTTATCCTATTTCTTCCATAGCTTCTTCTTCTTATTTTTCTTAACCTAGTACTATTTCAAAAACAAAACTTCAAATCCTTCCTTCCATTGTCGTTTTTCCTCACATCGTCATCTCTATTATTGTTGCTAGGGCCATCGCTACCCATTGATGCTACAACAACCACCATCACCACACATCAATGACACCTCTCGTCGTTTTTGACAGTGTTGTCATCGTCACGCCATTGATGCTCCACAACAAAGGCCTTCGATTTAGCTGGAGTTTTCCTGCTTATTTCTTGTTTAATGACCTTGTGGATAATTAAGTATTATTAATATGAAAATAAAAGAAAGTAATTCATGATGACTTGGTTGTGAGAAAAAAAATAGATTAACATTTTCTATTTTTGATTTAGATATTCTTATTGATTAATCAGGTACATGATGATAAGAGAACGATTTATAATTTTCCTTACTCTTGAGATGGAAAATAGATTAAGCTTTCTACTTTAGGGCTTAAATCATTTTTAATGATATTTAGTAGGTATTTTTGTATCAAAATTTTAAATCATGTCTTAATTAGGAAAAATATCAGTAATACTTCAATTAAGATTTATATTTTATTCCATAGAAGAAAATTTACTACATATTCTTTTATACCTCTATTGCTTGCACTCCAAAAATGTTAATCTTTTGCAACGAATTTGTCAACGAAATTTAAGTCAAAATTCATTGCAAATATTTTTTACAACGAATTTTGCGACGAAAATTATATCATTGCAAATGGATCGTCGCAAAAAAATTGCGACGAAAAATTCAATTCATCGCAAATTTTGTGATGAATAAAAATTTCGTCGCAAAATCTGTTGCAAATTAGTGAAAAATTGTGCAACATAATAATATTCATTGCAAAAATTTGCGATGAATTCATTTTTCATTGCAAATTTTTGCGACGAAATGTCATTTTCATCACAAAAATTTGTGACAAAAAATGGATTTGTAGCAACTTTTTGCGACGAACTTTAGTTTTCATAGCAAAATTTGGCGATGAAAATAAATTTTTGTCAACAAATTAGGTAGATATGGGTTCAGCATGGCTATAAATGTTTGCGATGAAAAATGGATTCGTCTATAACTTTTTATGCATTTAAAATTAATTTCGTCCCAAAAATTTGCAACGAATCTATTTTTCATTGCAAATTTTTGTGACGAACTTTAGTTTTACTCGCAAAATTTGGGGACGAAAATAAGTTTTCATCGCCAAATTAGATAGATATGGGTTTGCCAGGTTTATAAAATTTTGCGACAAAAATGAATTGGTAACTTTTGCAACAAACAAGTTTGCAGAAATTTTGCGATGAAAATAAGTTTTCGTCGCCAAATTAGTGAATTCGATAGGTTTATTGAATTTTGCGATGAGTTAAGTTTTTGTTACAAATACTATCTATCAATGATCATTGATAATAGATCAATCCACTGACCAGTCGATTAAAAACAGATCTGTAGACTGCTACAGTATTATCAATCGACTGCTACCTACATCAGTCGACTGATGTTCCACATTTGGCAACAAAAATATGCTTTCGTCGTCAAATTAGCGACGAATTTTTTTTTTTATCACTAAATTTGTGACGAATTTTGGTTTCATTGCAAATATGAAAAAAAAACACTATAATATAACCTACTGTTTGTACCTATTTTTACAAATTTTACACCAAACACATCTAACAATATATAAAAATTCACATATCAAACTTGATAAACACATCTAATTATTCCAAATAATTCTTCAACACACATAATAAATCATTCATCGTATGAAACTTATAATACAAAAATATCGAATGTAGCAAGTCAAGAAACATTTAAATATAAAAATTGAAACATAACCACTATCATCAACTCTCGAATATCTTCCCTCTCAACAATTGATCCTGCAACTGGAGAAGGAGATCCTGCAGCTGGAGAACCAAAAGATCCTATAGCTGGAGAACCAGAAGATTTAGCAACTGGAGAAGGAGATCCTGCAACTGGAGAACCAGAAGATCCTACAATTGAAGAAGGAGATCCTGCAGCTGGAGAAGAGGTCGAAGATACATATCCTGCAAGTAAATCAGACGATACAAGGGATGAAACAAAGGAAGAAAGTATCTTCATCGAATGTATAATGAATAATATGAAAAAACTTACTATATTTTATTTGAAGTACTAGACGCCGAAATAATCTACTAATATATCAAAAAAACTCTTTGACGCCTTATAACTTACAAATTTTTTTTCTTCGCTCGATTTGCATCGCTATCTATATGTGGTATCTTAACTTCTCTGGCCGAACTCTCACCTTAAACTTTCCTCTGGTTAGATTCAGAATAATATCTAGTAACATGGCATGAAGAGGATCTGTCAAAATTGTTCTAACTTCTTGTGTTGTCTTGAATTGACATTCGTGGTTCATATGTTCATGAATCTTTCTTCGAGTATTTTCTGCACTATCTTGCTCATTTATCGCTTCGAGTCGATATTTGTCGGGCAAACCAACCTGATCTTTAGCAACAAGTATACTGTCTAAAGAGTCACATGCTTTAGTAGTCAACTCTGTGGCCCCTTCCGAGTCAATAAGTATACTGCAGTGACTCAGAAGAAGCCATAGAGTTGCAGACTAAAGCATGAGACTTTTTAGGTAGTATACTCATTGCTAAAGATCAGATTGGATTGCCTGACAAATATCGACTCGAAGCAATCAATGAGCAAGATAGTGCGAAAACAAATCCGAAGAAAGGTTAATGAACACGCGAACCACGGATGTCAATTCAGGACGACACAAGAAGTTAGAACAATTTTGACAGATCCTCTTCATGCCATGTTACTAGGTATTATTCCGAGTCTAAGCCAGAGGAAAGTTGAAGGTGAGAGTTCGACCGGAGAAGTTAAGATACCATATATAGATAGTGATGCAAATTGAGCGAAGAAAAAAAAAGTTATAAGGAAACTGTTGACCTTCTCAAAGATTGGTGACATCCTATAAATATATGAATCAACATAGGCATTTATTGTATCATAAAATTTGAAACTTAAAAAAAGTAATGTAAAGGGAAAAAAACAACAATAAATTCCTCGTATAATGTTACTATTTGGAAAGAAATTTCAAAATGTATGTTGTTTTTAGTTCATAAGATGATTTATTTTGTCTATCTATTTTAGTCTGCATTATGTTATTTTGATGTGGGTTATGATAAGAAATGAGAATGTTAGGGATAAATCCTAAACAGATTAACAAATGCGGTAAATATTTCTCCATATATATTAGACATCCTAAAATTCCAACGGTACTCATTCCCGATAACTTACCTTGTCTCAATATATATTAGACATCCTAAACTCATCCCTGTCTATTATTGTTTGCATTTAACTATTTCAATTTCTCACTCAGGTTACTAATCTTTCATTATTGCTAGATATTAGACACCAACAATATTTTTTTTTACCCCCACCCTAAGGATGGGACAATCTACCTATAAAGATCAAGCAATTTTGATTCATCTACCTTGTAGAGTTAGCAAACAACTTTTTATTTGAATTAGAAGGGTTAATCTTCTCTCAAATTTTCTTACATTCATGATTGATAACATAATTCAAAAAATTTTCATAAAGTAAATATGCAAGTTCATGCTTCAGTTGCATTTGATTGTTCATAAAATTTATTATAACTTCCTTGTTTGTGTTAGTCAATTTGTAAGTTTACAAGAAGATGAGAATGTCTAACAAGGAATCCAAAGGAGAGGAGAACAAAGAGAGAAAATTATCGATTTCTATCGTTTACTTTTGAGAAACTATAGGAAACTACAAGGAGGATATCCATAAAAATAAGAGAATACAACTGTCACTTTTTAAGAGAGCATAACTGACAGTCCTGAAGACCTCACATTAAGCTAAAGACAAATTTAGAACCCAAGATCTTAGCAACAACTAATAAGGCTCTTATTAACTAAACTAGTCAGCACCCTTAAACACAACTATGCATCAATTTATAAATTCTAATTGCATTTTTTTTATTGAGAAACTATAAATAAGATGGAGGTAGCAAAGTGTTGCATCCAATTAAGCAAGACTTTTGTTGTTGTCTTATATAACCGAGGGGAATTGTCAGGCAATGTAATAAGCAAGTTACAAACTTATCCACCTTCAAATTAACAAATCAATTTTCTCAGAAAGTTAACGAAGTAGAACAATTAACCTTTGTGAGCTTATAACCTCTACCACGACAAGAAAATCAAGCATATGTTTGCAAACTCGATAGAAAGGTTAAATTTTAGTTTGCAACATTATTATGATCACGTCAATATGACAAACCATTATGTTCCTAGATATTATTATCCACAAGAATTTGTATCTATTTTCTTTTGAAGTTTAGATCTCAGAATTTTTTAGTAGTATTGAAATTATTCTATATCAAAACAAACAACTAAAAAGATGACAACTTGCACAAGCATCTTACTTCAACCACAAACAAGCAACCTTCATATATGAAATCCTAATCAAAATTTCACCTTGCAGTTCACACATAAATTTTGTCTCCAGAGAAATAATAGATGGTACCTGCAATCTAGCTCTCGAAGACCTGCAATCCAACTCTCACATGCAACGTATAAAACTTTTTTAAACCTACATATAGATCCAAAAAAAAATCGAAATAGACAAGAAAAAAAATCAAAATCCTCAGAAGAGAGAAGAAAGAAAGGAAGAAAAGGAATACCCGCGTGACTTTCCTCTTTGGTTTCTCGAGATCGCTCGATGGCTCGAGCGTCAGAAGAGAGCAAAAAAGATCGGAAGAGAGGATTAAAGCATAAGATCGCTCGGTGTATTCTCTTAAAATTATCGATTTCCATGGCGGTCTTCGCGTGGGATGTCATACCCCGAGAGTATGTCGAGCCGAAAATCAAACGGACGACATCTCCCCTATACGTAGCAACATATCCAGTTTATATAAGGCCCTTGGGCCCACAATAACAATACAATAAACATAACTATAACAAAACACAGCGGAAACATAATACAACTACATCACAAACTACACACAGTGCATACCGGTATGACTGACACCACGACATAAAAGAAACATCGAAAAACTCGAATCCACAAGTGTGTACATGTAACATCCCAAATTTTAATTCCTATTTTTATTAGAGGAAAATAGAAATAAGAATAAGAATAAGAATAATAAAAATAGGAATAGAATAATAATAATAATAATAATAATAATAATAATAATAAATAGAAATAATTGGTTCGTTAGTCGAGGCTTGAACCATGAACCGTTGGTTTGGGAGAATAGACTTCCCACTACTAAGTCATAAGATTACCAATGGATAGGATATAACAAAATATATCTATAGGCGAAAAAAAGGAAAGATTGGTTAATTTGACTAATTATTTAAAGGGGTAATTAAATGAAGAAAACTCTAATTTATATATATATATATATATAGATTATTTTATTATAGAATCTCTCTCTCCTCTCCTTTAAACTGCCGCCGAATCAAAGAAAAAAAAGAAAAAAAAAGAAAGAGCCTCCATAATTTTTTCCTCGTGGATTAATTGAATAGGAAATTTTTCAAAAAGGGGTGAGTTATCAAAAATCCAATAAAAATTTTATATGATTAGGGAGAAGTCATGAATTTAATTGAAGAAGGAATTAATTCTGTTAAAGAGAGAGATTTAAGGAAATTTATAAGGGAATAGGTTAAGCCTTGACGGTTATAAATTTAACCTCCCTAATACCCTAGAGGACACCTCTCTACTCTCTCTTGGTCCCTCCACCGCCGAACCACACATCAAGGAGAATTTTCTCCTAGGGTTGTCTTCTCCGCCGAATCCAAGGAAAGGTGGGATTCAAGAGACCTTAGAGGGCAGCTGCTAGGGCGGGATAGAAGGTTGCATCTCATTAGGTTTTACAAATATAAGTTAAAGCAATCGAAGGTAAGTATTGCTCACCTGCAGTATAAGTAGTTATCGTATATTATTGATATATTTTTATGTGCATGTTATTTTCAGTTATGCATGGTGTTTTCAGTTACGTGATTTTACCGTTATATTATGGATAATTCAGCATCATGTTTAGATCCATGATAAGAATGTGATTCATGATCATGCATGTTGTAGATGAGTTGTAGCTTACAATCATATGCATGATATGGAGTAAGATGTAAAAATAATTCCTTTATAAAGAAAATTTAAAGATGCTCCCCGTTCGACTTGGGGATTAAGAGCACAACGATCTTCAGTATGCTCCCCATTTCAGTTTTGGGGGTCAAGAGCATAATGTGGTGCTCCTCATTCGTGATTTAGGGGATTAAGAGCATTTCCTTCAGTATGTATAAGAATATAAGTATAAAGGAAGTATTTTACTTTTTGACATGTACCGGGCATCAGTTTCTCCCACGGACTGAGGCCCTCAGTTTCAGTTACCCTAGTAGGTTCGGTGGTTGGCCACCGGCCTATTAGGAATGCACATGCATTACTATGCCGGGCCCATATCCAGGATGATTATTATTTTGAAGTATCAGTATAAGTATAAGTAAAAGTTTTCAAAGTTAATCATTTCAGTTCAGATACACTGTTTACAAGTTTTAAAACACTTAAGAGCATGATTTTATACAAGAGACAAGTAATCAGAGTTATGATTTCCAGTTATGTTTGCATGTGTATCAATGTATCCAGGGCAAGAGAACTAGTTGCATGATTTCATACAGTGCATGTTTTTGTGAGCATAGAAAGTACTTACTAAGCGTTATTGCTTATAGTTTGCATTTCCTTATACTGCAGATAAAGGTAAAGAAAAGCTTCAGTAAGGTGGCATGACGGATGAAATGTTGGGTGTGTGGCGACTTTTAACAAAGTGGAAGTAAAAGATCCTAAGTGCAGATGTCTAAATTAGATTTTTAGTTTCTTGTTTTCTTTTGAAATTGTTGAAGTTCAACTGGATTATTTATGGTTGAGACCAAAGAATGCTAGAGTCATATTGGGTTAGTTTTCATACTTGCATGTTAGGTGAAGATCTTGAAATGATTATTGTTTAAGTGATCTAAAAGTCTTTATGATTATTTTAGTTGTTAGCATATTGCATTAGTATATTGCATGAATTAAAGATAGAGACAGTAAAGTAGTGACATCTCCCCTGGTAGAGAGTGGAAAGACTAGGGGGGGTGTAGGAAGATGGTATCAGAGCGGGTTCCGCCCTTCCGTCACACACACATCGAGCATCAGTCCTGCCGCCTCCAAGTAAGCAAGTATTTATCTGTTTTATTTACTTTATGAGTAGTAAGGAATGCTTCTTTTAAGTTAAACATGCTCACTTAGAATATTCTCTTTGAGTTAAACATGTTGATATATATATATATATATATATATATGAAGATGATAGACAGTAAGTAATAGAGCATATCTAGATATGTATGTGAAGATGATAAAAAGTAGTGATAATAGCCTTATAGTGGTTTCACTTGATCATCTTATGATGAGTTCACGGAGTTCCGACAAGAGAATTTATCAGTAGACAAGGCGATAAGGATATTCAATAGGTTGACTACTTTATGTCAGAATAGTCGATCTTGAGAGGAAAGAGTTAGGTTGATGCTAAAGATGTTGAGGCCGGAGATAGCTCAAATGTAGGTGGTAGAATTAATAGACCACGGACCACTTTGAAGAGCTAGTCGGTGGTCACGCTAATCACGGAGCATTACATGAATAGTATCAAGCACCAGAAGCTAGCCTCGATAAAAAAAACAAAAGCCAGGGAAGTTCAGGGGGTCAGAAACCTCAGAGCAGTAATTCGAACTGGAAGCGAAACAACAATGGAATAATGTAAAGGGAGGTTCAGCCAGTAAGCAGCCTACGTATCCTACATGTTCTAAGTGTGGGAGGAAGCATCCAAGAGTTTGCCACTAGGGTGTGAGCGAGTGTTATATATGTGGTGTCGAGGGACACTTCGCCAAACAGTGCCCCACTAAGACCAATCTGTCTCGCCAGTCTATTGGTAGATGGAGGTAGACCAGCCTACCTACATCGGATGGAGGAGCCTTTGGAGGGTCCTTACATCAGCCAAGGAAGATTAAAGGCTCCATCAGTTACACCTAATGGCCGGATCTTCTCCCTCACCAAGGAAGAGGTAGCAAATGCTTCTACGGTGGTTGCAGGTCAGATACCTATCCTTAGTCAGCATGCTACCGTACTGTTTGATACTGGGGCAACCCATTCTTTCATGTCTATGACATTTGCTAAGAAGATAGATATAACTCCGGATACCTTAGATATTCAGTTTTTAATGACCCTACCTTCGGGTGAAATAATGACATCTACACACTGGTTGCGTGCCGTGCCGGTCAGAATTTCAGACAGAGAGCTTTATAATGATTTAATCTTGTTAGACATGCATGACTATGATGTCATCTTTGGAATGGACTTTCTTAGCAAGTACGGTGCTTCCATTGAGTGTCGTAAGCGAAGGGTAGTATTCCAACCCGAGACCGAGGCCAAATTTGAGTTTATTGGAGAACCAAGGAAGAAGACTAAGAAGTTCTTGTCCGCCATGGAAGCTCAGAAGATGCTAGCTAGTGGATGCACTGGGTATTTAGCACATCTAGTTGATACTAAGCAAGAAAGAAGCCAAAAGTTGGAAGAAGTCCCAATTGTATGTGACTACCCGGAAGTATTTCCTGACGAGCTACCAGGACTAGCACCTAGAAGGGAAGTTGAGTTTGAGATTGAACTTATTCCTGGTACCAACCCAATCTCAAAAGCACCCTATCGTATGGCTCCAGCTGAATTGAAAGAGCTTCAGGAACAATTACGGGAGTTATTAGACAAGGGATTCATCCGCCCTAGTCATTCCCCATGGGGAGCTCCAGTGTTGTTCGTGAAAAAGAAAGATGGATCTATGAGGATGTGCATAGACTACCGAGCCTTAAATCAAGTGACGATCAAGAACAGATATCCTCTGCCAAGGATAGAGGATTTATTTGATCAATTGAGGGGAGCCACAGTTTTCTCCAAGATTGATTTGCGGTCAGGTTATCATCAAGTAAGAGTTAAAGAGGATGATATACCGAAAACAGCCTTCCGAACGAGGTATGGACACTATGAGTTCGTGGTCATGCCCTTCGGAGTGACAAATGCACCCGCTATGTTTATGGACTTGATGAATCGGATATTTAAGGAGTACCTTGACAATTTTGTGGTCGTTTTCATTGACGACATCCTTATCTACTCGAGAACCCAGGAAGAACATGTCGAACACTTGAAGACAGTCTTGCAGACCCTTCAACAAAGACAATTATATGCAAAGTTCTCCAAGTGTGAGTTTTGGCTTGATCGAATATCGTTTCTGGGTCATGTTATTTCAAAAGATGGAGTTATGGTAGACCCGACAAAGATAGAAGCAGTCAGTAATTGGGGTCAACCAAAGAATGCCAGTGAAGTCAGAAGTTTCCTCGGATTAGCAGGGTACTATCGAAAGTTTGTGGAAAACTTCTCAAGGATAGCTTCACCGTTGACGGTTCTTACTAGAAAGAATAAGAAGTTTGAATGGACCGAAGATTGTGAAAAGAGCTTCCTTGAATTAAAGAGGAGACTCACAAGTGCTCCAGTGCTTACCCTTCCAGAAAGTAATGAGGGATTTGACCTATATAGTGATGCATCCAAGATGGGACTCGGAGCAGTACTTATGCAGAAGGGTAAAGTCATTGCTTATGCATCTAGACAACTCAAGGACTATGAAAAGAATTACCCCACTCATGACGAAAGGGTCTTTGCTCCGAAAGTTTGGAGACATTACTTATATGGAGTCCAATGCAAGATTTACACAGATCACCGTAGTCAAGTACTTCTTCACTCAGAAGGATTTGAATATGCGACAGCGTAGATGGCTTGAGCTAGTAAAGGACTATGACTGTGAAATCCACTACCATCCTGGAAAGGCAAACAAAGTAGCAGACGCGCTGAGTAGAAAATCATGCGCCACCTTGATGTCCCTAGCAACACTATCCCAACCACTGGAGAAAGAGATAATGAATTTTGGAGTTGAGATCATTTCTGGACAGCTCTCCGCCTTGACCATAGTACCTACACTGTTTGAGGATATATTAGCGAGACAGGACAAAGATCCTAGCATCCAAAGGATCAAGCAAGAGATCCAAGAAGGATGAAGGATTCCGTGTCTCTGATAGTGGGGTATTATATTTGGGTGAACGCCTATGTATCCCCAACGACCCAGACTTAAGAAAGAAGATCCTAGAAGAAGCTCATGGGACCCCATATTCGATGCATCCTGGATCCACCAAGATGTATCAAGATATGAAGAGGGACGTGGCTAAGTATGTTAGCACTTGCCTGACATGTCAGAGAGTGAAAGCCGAACACCAGAGACCAGGAGGAGTTCTACAGCCTATCCAGATTCCAGAATGGAAGTGGGAGGAACTAGCCATGGATTTCATAGTAGGATTGCCCAAAACAACCAATGGCTACGATTCTATTTGGGTAGTTGTCGATAGATTGACAAAGTCTGCTCACTTCATGCCTATCAGAATATCATACTCCATGGAGCAGTTAGCCCAGTTATACGTCAAGGAAGTGATTAGACTGCATGGAGTACCTAAAACCATTATCTCTGATAGAGACAGTCGCTTCACTTCACACTTCTGGGAGTGTGTTCAGAAAGCCCTCGGCACTAAGTTACGATTCAGCACTGCATTTCATCCTCAGACAGATGGGCAAACAGAAAGAGTGAATCAGATTTTGGAGGACATGCTCAGAGCTTGTGCCTTGGATTTTAAAGGAAGCTGGTGCAAATATTTGTGTTTGGCAGAGTTTGCCTATAATAATAGTTATCAAACCACAATTGGAATGGCACCTTATGAAGCCTTGTATGGAAGGAGATGCAGATCGCCTATCTGTTGGTATGAGGGTGGCGAGAAGAAAGAAATGGGACTCAAGACTGATTTTATAGATGACGCCACCAAAGCTATAAAGAACATACGTCAAAGGATAGAGACTGCCCAAAGTCGGCAGAAGAGTTACGCCGATGTCCGACGCAGACCCCTAGAGTTCCAAGTCGGAGATTCAGTTTTCATTAAGGTAGCTCCTATGAAAGGGGTAATGAGATTTGGGAAGAAAGGCAAGTTAAGTCCTAGATATATAGGCCCCTACCTGATCACCAAGAGAGTTAGTAAGGTAGCTTATGAGCTAGAGCTACCACAGGAAATGTCAGCTATCCACAATGTATTTCATGTTTCAATGCTTAAGAAGCACGTCCCAGACACCAACCAAGTGATTGAGCCATAGACGGTACAGATTCAGACAGATCTAAGTTATGAAAGTCGACCTATTCAGATAATAGATCGAGCAGTCAGGAAACTAAGAAACAAAGAAATACCGTTAGTAAAAGTCTTATGGCAAAGTCAAAGGGTTGAAGAAGCAACCTGGGAACGTGAGGATGACATGAAGCAAAAGTACCCTGAGCTTTTCTAAGTTTCGAGGACGAAACTTTTATAAGGTATAAGGGATTGTAACATCCCAAATTTTAATTCCTATTTTTATTAGAGGAAAATAGAAATAAGAATAAGAATAAGAATAATAAAAATAGGAATAGAATAATAATAATAATAATAATAATAATAAAAATAAATAGAAATAATTGGTTCGTTAGTCGAGGCTTGAACCATGAACCGTTGGTTTGGGAGAATAGACTTCCCACTACTAAGTCATAAGATTACCAATGGATAGGATATAACAAAATATATCTATAGGCGAAAAAAAGGAAAGATTGGTTAATTTGACTAATTATTTAAAGGGGTAATTAAATGAAGAAAACTCTAATTTATATATATATATATATATATAGATTATTTTATTATAGAATCTCTCTCTCCTCTCCTTTAAACCGCCGCCGAATCAAAGAAAAAAAAAAGAAAAGAAAGAGCCTCCATAATTTCTTCCTTGTGGATTAATTGAATAGGAAATTTTTCAAAAAGGGGTGAGTTATCAAAAATCCAATAAAAATTTTATATGATTAGGGAGAAGTCATGAATTTAATTGAAGAAGGAATTAATTCATAAAGAGAGATTTAAGAAAATTTATAAGGAATAGGTTAAGCCTTGATGGTTATAAATTTAACCTCCCTAATACCCTAGAGGATCTCTACTCTCTCTTGGTCCCTCCACTGAACCACACATCAAGGAGAATTTTCTCCTAGGGTTGTCTTCTCCGCCGAATCCAAGGAAAGGTGGGATTCAAGAGACCTTAGAGGGTAGCTGCTAGGGCGGGATAGAAGGTTGCATCTCATTAGGTTTTACAAATATAAGTTAAAGCAATCGAAGGTAAGTATTGCTCACCTGCAGTATAAGTAGTTATCGTATATTATTGATATATTTTTATGTGCATGTTATTTTCAGTTATGCATGGTGTTTTCAATTACGTGATTTTACCGTTATATTATGGATAATTCAACATCATGTTTAGATCCATGATAAGAATGTGATTCATGATCATGCATGTTGTAGATGAGTTGTAGCTTACAATCATATGCATGATATGGAGTAAGATGTAAAAATAATTCCTTTATAAAGAAAATTTAAAGATGCTCCCCGTTCGACTTGGGGATTAAGAGCACAACAATCTTCAGTATGCTCCCCATTTCAGTTTTTGGGGTCAAGAGCATAATGTGGTGCTCCTCATTCATGATTTAGGGGATTAAGAGCATTTCCTTCAGTATGTATAAGAATATAAGTATAAAGGAAGTATTTTACTTTTGAGGGCATGTAACGCATCGGCTACCCACGGGCCGAGGCCCTCGATTTGCCATTACCCTAGTAGGATCTGGTTGGCCACCCCGACCTATTAGGAATGCGCGCATTGGTACTATGTCGGGCCCATATCCAGGATGATTATTATTTTGAAGTATCAGTATAAGTATAAGTATAAGTAAAAGTTTTCAAAGTTAATCATTTCAGTTCAGATACACTGTTTACAAGTTTTAAAACACTTAAGAGCATGATTTTATACAAGAGACAAGTAATCAGAGTTATGATTTCCAGTTATGTTTGCATGTGTATCAATGTATCCAGGGCAAGAGAACTAGTTGCATGATTTCATGGTATGTTTTTGTGAGCATAGAAAGTACTTACTAAGCGTTGTTGCTTATAGTTTGCATTTCCTTATACCGCAGATAAAGGTAAGAAGGTGGCATGGCATGATGAAGTCTTTGGGTGTGTGGCGATGGAACAGTGGAAGTAAAAGTTCCTAAGTGCAGATGTCTAAATCAGATTTTTAGTTTCTTGTTTTCTTTTGAAATTGTTGAAGTTCAACTGGATTATTTATGGTTGAGACCAAAGAATGCTAGAGTCATATTGGGTTAGTTTTCATACTTGCATGTTAGGTGAAGATCTTGAAATGATTATTGTTTAAGTGATCTAAAAGTCTTTATGATTATTTTAGTTGTTAGCATATTGCATTAATATATTGCATGAATTAAAGATAGAGATAGTAAAGTAGTGACATCTCCCCTGGTAGAGAGTGGAAAGACTAGGGGGGGGGGGTGTTACAGTACATCACATAACAAGTCCAACACATAAATCCAGATCAAAATAAGGAACATCCAAAAACAAAAGAAAACGTAAATCCATTCTGGTACCCTCGGAGACGAGATGAGATGATGATAGCCAGCGATGCTCCAAGTCCATCACAAAGTTGACTACCTGTTACCTGGGCGACAGAAAAACCTAGGGTCCGTGGTGGTGAGTAAAACTCAGCAAGTAATAAGGGAGAACATGTATATATATCAAATATCACATGTCATTCAATAGTAAAATCTAAAGGTACATCAGGTAAACACCAGCATGATAATCATATACATGCATATACCTTCTAACCAAATGAACAATATAAAATGCAGACATACCTGAAAGTTCTCTACGCTATACCTATCCAACCTGAGCACATATCCACAATATATATGTATATATCATAGGAAATCTGCTCTAAACCATACAACATCATAAATATTGGTCAAAGGTATCTAATGGTCCGACAAACAAGTATACAGGTATCTGACACAACCATATAACAAATGCGAGTAGCATGTATGAAGATGATGTACAACCAAATGCAGCAAGCATAGTATAATCAAATGCAACATTGCAATAAACAAATATATATATATACTAATCACAATCATCCATATATATATATATATATATATATATTTACATGCATATATGTATATATATGGCAATATACAAAATGCCATAAGATACGACAATGCAGCATGCATGGTCATGCCTGTGCACCCTTACTCGCTACCACGACCCCAGTGTGGCCTAGGTGGCACGACATGACAACTGTCCCAACTCAACACCAACCACTGATCTAGAGTGGCCGAGTGGGCAGTATGATCGAGTAGCATATGAGCGTAAAGATCTCGCTACATAATGGGGGTCCCTGTTGTTGGCCACTTCGACTAACACTACTCATGAGTGGTCGAGTGCCGCGCACCCAGGACAACTGCACATAACTCTAACTACCACCGTCTATAGTGGTAGAGTGTAGCATAACAAATGCTCCGCCCTCACACCAGTTACTCCTCCATGAGTAACCTGGGAGGTAGGATGACTGACGACCCTCTCAACCACAAGGGAGACTATGTCGTCAGTATGCATGCAAAAGATATGAATGTACAGTCACACATACAGACATCTATCACAGACTCTCTATTCTACAGAGAGTCATACCAATCCTATCAACGCACTCTCTATCCTGCAGAGAGTCGTACTCAACTGATCGACGCACTCCCTATCCTGTAGAGAGTCATACTCGACTGTTTGATGCACTTTCTATCATATAGAGAGTCGTACTCAACTCATCGATGCACTCTCTATCCTGTAGAGAGTCGTACTCAACTGATCATAACAAGCTAGGACCACTGATCCGTAGTGATACACTAATCAAAATTCACTTGACCATTACATAACACCTGATCGGTAGTAAACGTGCAACATAAGGGTATTAGAATCAATCCTACGTTGAGGACCTTACTTACCCACGGATGACCTTTTACCAAATTTACAAATCAGGTCATCATCCGTACTCCAACTGTAAAATATCGGGAAAAAAAATAATAAAATTATATTCCTCGTTAATTGATGAATTATCTTGTGGAATTTTTTTAGGAGTTTTTAGAAATTTTTCTAGCATTGAATGGAGTTCATATGATCGATTAGGAGGAAAATTAAGGTTTAAATTGGGGATTTGGGTTAGACTTGAGCTAGCTCAATCTATTGGTCAGTTTTAAACAAAACGCTCGAACCCGACCCGTATAAACCGTTTCTTTTTCTTTTCCGTTCGTTTTCTCCCCATGCCCCTTTTTCTTCCCAATCGGCGCGATTCTTCTTCTTCCTGACTTCTCACGCGCAGCCGCAAATCTCGCCGGGTGATCTCCGCCTCCACGCCGCGCCGCTTGCAGCAGCTCGCCCACACTCGAGCTCGCCCGCCGCCGTCGCCATGTCGAGAGCTGACCCTATCGTTGTCGCCGCGGGCGACTCTTGATCTCGACGATGCCTCCTCGCCGTCGCCTTCTCCTCGCTAGCCCATGCCATCGCTGCCGCTGATCCCCTTCGATCGCCGGATACCAAATTGGTCTACCTTCGACCACACTGGAAATCCGACGCCGCCATGTTGCCGGACCAACTGGATGTTTTCCCAAATCGACGCCGCCGTGGAGCCGCCACAATTGTCGCCGGAGCAAGGTAAGGGCACGATTCTTGTTTGGTTCAGTCGATCCTTTCCATCTCAATGTGTTTTCTCATGCGAACAGCTCGTCCACGACATCACTGCAGTTGGGCGTTCCGACCAAAAGTGGAGCTTTCCGACGAATTGGGCTGTTGGGGAAGAGAACCATCGAGGGGGAGGTTCCAATCCTGGGTAAGCTTGAACTAACCTGTGATGTTCATCTGCCAATTTCTATATGTGATCTTTGTGGGGAATTTTGGGTGTTTGGGCAGTGATCTGGAGCTGGTGAGCAGAGAAGGGAAGGTTGCTGTCGACGGGATTCAACATTGGGTAAGCAAGATTAACTCCTTTAGTTTGTGAATTCCTTTTTGATAGAAATTGCTATGGTGTTGGCGGTGGACAGTGAAGCTGTTAGGGTTAGAGGAGTACCTAGTGTTAAATTGCTGTGAATTCCATTTGGTTAAAAGGGTTGTGGATGGAATATGTAGTGGTTTCCAATAAACAGGGGTAGTGTGATTTATTGGCTGCCAGTTCTGTGGAGTTGCTGCCAGTGAGGATCTATTTTCCGGTAAGCAAGACATTTCCTTTGGTTTTGTCTATGCAGTTCAATTCGTTGTTAAATTGTTGTGAATGAGTCTGTGTGAGTGGTGTATGGTCGAACGACTATGAACAAGATGCTTGGATGCGATCATCGTAATTAAAGGATAAGTTCGTTAGACCGTGTTGTGAACAGTGGTGAGGCTCTATTTATGCCTTGTATTAGAGTTGTAGATGGTGAATAAGGTTGATCTTTCAAAAAGGGGTGGAGGTGATGTTTTGACCGATTGTGAGTGAGCCATAAACGGGTCTATGGTTGTCAATGTAGCTGTTCATAGGTTATGATCGGCTGCGAGTTGAGGTTTGATCATGTAGGGTTGTCAGATTTTATATCTGTATAGTGAGCTGGGGTGAAGCCCTATTTTGCGAGTGGATTTGTGAACTCGGTTAAGTATGGTGTTAAATGGTCAAGTCTGGCTAATTGGGGTTTCTAATTCGAATTCGATTAAGGGACGCGAATGTAGAAACGGGAGAATAACGAATTTATATATATATATTGTCGTGTGCTTGAATTTAATTATAAATGTTGAAATTTACAGGACGTGGATACGAGACTGGTCCGTGGACGTGAGGACTCTATTGCTACGAGTATTAACATCAGGTAGGTAATTTCCTACTGGTCGGGTAGATGTAATGATTTCCAGATTTAGACATAGATATGAACATGTTAGGTGTTCATATTACCTTGATCATGCTCTGTTTATCGTATGCTTGAACTTACCGTTGATATATATGTGTGCTCGATTATTGATAACACATATTCCCTAGCATAATCTAGAAGTTACAGATGTGATGTAAGTAGGTCTAACTGTTTAGTAGCGTGTAGATGTTAGAGTACGGAGGATGACCTAAGTTGTAAATTTGGCAAAAAGGTCCTCTGTGGATAAGTATGGCCCTAGATGTAGGACTTATTCCATACTTGTATGTTGCACATTTATTCACCAATCACGGGTTGTGTGAATGGTCATGTGAGTCGTGGATAAGTGTCGCTACGACCGATGGTCCTAGCTTGTCATGATCGAGATGAGTGACTCTCTGGTGGTAGAGAGTGTATCTGATCAATGGGTGTGACTCTTTGTTGAACAGAGAGTCTAGGGTAGATGTTCGTATGTGAGACAAGACTTCATGTCATTGCATGCATGACGACATCATCTCCCTTGGGGTTAAGAGAGTCGTCAATCATCCCGCCTCCCATGTTACTTCCAGAGGAGTAATCGTGCGGTGAGGGCATAGCATTTGTTATGCCGCACTCTACCATTATTGACGATGGTTGTTGAGTCGCGCAGCTTGTCCGGGTGCGTGGCACTCGACCGCCATTGGCGTGTCGGTCACCGGAGTGGCCAGCAGGGGACCTCGCTAGCGAGCTCTTTACGCTCATATGCTACTTGATCATACTACCCAACTCGGTCACTCGAGAGTGGTAGCGGCTGGAGTCGGAATAGTTGTCATGTCGTGCCACCTAGGCCACACTGGTGTCGTGGTAGCGAGTAGTGGTGAGCAGGCATGACCATGCATCGCATTGCCAGATCATCATCATACGGTGTTTTGCATATGATTATATATATATACATACCTGCTTGTATATATATATATATGGATGATGATGATTAGTATACATACAGATACAGTCTATATGTATACTCACTTTGATGATGCATTTGTATGTACTATGCTTGTTGCATTTGTTTGTACATATTCATACATAATACTGCATTTCCTGTATGGTAGTAGGATGGTACTTTTATACCTGTTAGATATTCACAGTGATACCCTTGACTCAGGTTAGGATATTGTGTTAGTAATATACTTTTATATCCTATGATGTGATTATATGCCCAGGTTGGATCAAGATAAATTTAAGATCGCTGATGTTCAGTTATTTAGTATATGCATGCATATCTATTGTTATGCTGATGTATACTTGTTGTACGAGTAGATTAGACTGTTGAATAACATGTAATATTGATACATATATTTACATGTTTTCTCTGATTACCTGCTGAGTTTTACTCACCACCTCCGACCTTGGGTTTTTCTGTCGCCCAGGTAACAGGTAGACGCCTTTGTGACGACTTGGAGCTGCACCGATCGATCCATCCCATCTCCATTTTCTGATGTCTCCCGAGGAGTTTATTTTGTTTCTCTCTTATGGTTATGGATTTTAGTCCTATGTCATGGACCCTTGTTTTGTTATGGACTTATCGTGATGTCGATGTTTTATTTATGGTTTTGACTGTGGACTTGTCAGGTGGTGTACACCTGTATATTTTTGTTATGTATGTTGTGGGTATGCGCTCTTTAATTCCGCTGCTGTTATTTGTTATATATATTGTTGTTGTTGTGGGCCTACGGGCCTTGTATTAACCCGAAATGTTGCCACGTACAGGGGAGGTGTCGTCCGTTTGATTTTTGGCTTGGCATGCTCTCGGGGCGTGACAACTTTATTGGTATCAGAGCCCAAGGTTATGCGATGCCATATTATGTTGTTTTTTAGTCGAGTCTTGGATTCTCGGGAGTCGATTTATTCGGTTTTGGTTTTCTGAGATGAGATGGACAGCGGCCTGAGCTCCAAGCAGCACGAGGTAAGAATTCCTGAAAATTTATGGTTTAGTAGATATCTATCTAAAGTTGATCAGTAGGTATATACTGTTGGTGCAGTGAGGCACCGAAATCGAACCTCTGTTTTGATTATAGCAAAGACACAAAAGTTAAGTCTATTTTGTTTTCTCACGAGCTGAATCGAGTGTGCAGAAGATTGATATAGCTGGAGCTAAAGGCTAGCGACACCCGGAGGAAGCCGCGGTGGTCGGGCGATACTCGAGTTACTTCGGAGGGAGCCGAAGGAATCGAGTGGAAGGCCGGAAGCAAAAGCGACACGTAAGTATCGAGGTAAGCTCGTGTGTGCGAGAGTAAGTAAGGTCGTATCCTCTTTACGGGGATGATCTTAAGCGTAGATCCTACCAAAGACATCTTATAGATGGTCTAGGTCGAGATCGGATGGTCGACCATCGAAATTATGTTTTTATTGAGCTAACTTTGACTTGCGAAGCATCACCGATCGCACTTGAGGACTCGATGCCGCGGTATCCCGATCGCTGAAGGTTATCAATCGATCCGATGTCCATCGGCCGATCGATGATGGCCATCGATCGGTGATGGTCAATGATCAGATTCGAGGAGTCAAGGCTTATCACTCCACCTCAAAGCGGTTTGGTGTCCATTTGTGATTGGTTGAAGACCCACTCGAAAAGGGGCTCAAAGGCTATAAAAGGAGGGCCAAACCTAGGGTTTCATCAACAATTCTAAGTGCTCAAAAGCCTCCGTTACGCTGCAACTCTACGACAACGAAGTCCTTCCATTCCGACGTCTAGGTTTAACTTTCTTTATTATTGTACGTCGGTCTTAGTTTTTGTTATCAGTTTGTCATTTATATTTCCGGAGCTTTTATCGTATACGAGGAGAGGGGGAGTGTCCCTCTACCTCAAGTTTTTTTGTATCGATTAACTCCTACCTCCAACGAGGAGGAGTTTGTTTAGTGATTTGCCCTCCGTGCGTGGTCAAGGACCACTAGGGCCTTGGAGTAGTAGCCTTCGGCTACGAACCAAGTAAATATCTTGTTTCTATTGTCTCCTTTACTTTTTGTTTTGCTTATCTTTCCGCTGCGTATATTTCTTTTGAAACGAATTCGAAAAAGTTTTTTCTTTCGCTATTCACCCCCCCCTCTAGCGAACCGCATTGATCCAACAATTGGTATCAGAGCCGGGGGCGCTTAGATTTGGTGAAACCACCAATCTAACTTTTTTTCACAGATTTGTTTTTCGTTCGTTCAAATTTTTCTCCCACACTACTAATCCAAGACGAAGTCTTGGTACTCTTCGTTTGATTTTGTTTTGCAAGTATTCGCTTTTGGAGTAGCCGACGGTCAAACGGGCATAACTTTTCGTACAAGTTGACCCACGACACGGTCTACCTACCAAATCGAAGCTCTCGCAGAGATCTACACTTCTTACCGGGGTTTACCCCCGTAACAAGCTGTTTTCATCCTCAAAAACGACGTTTAGTAGCCTTTCGGGACATGAAGGTTGTGAGTACTTACTTTTATTTAGTTTCTTATTTCTTTGCTTAACTTTCTATTTTTCATTTATTTCTTACTATTTAACGAACTACTAATCCAAGATGCAAGTCTTGGTACTTTCGTGTGTTTTTGTTGTTGCTAGATTTTCATTTTAGTCTCCTTGTCTTTTTGTTCTAATGGCCCATCTCGAGGGTTTTAGCACCGTCCGACCTCCGTTTTACAATGGAGATGATTTCGCATCGAAAGGTCGGATGGAATGCTTTCTCAAAACCCAAATTGAGATGTGGATCATAATTCAAACGGGTTTCACACTTCCGACCAATGAAGTGGGTGACTCCTTGGATTATGATCAATGGACCGTTGCAACAAAACGACAAGTCGAAGCCGACGCTGAGGCGACACAAATCCTCCAATGTGGCCTATCCATGGAGGAGCTAAATCGCGTCGGCCCCTTCATAAGCGCAAAAGATCTTTGGACAAAACTAATCGAGTTACACGAAGGATCGGATTAAGCTAAGGTTTGCAAACGTGATTTGTTATTCAATAAATTGTACACACTAAAAATGCAGGAACACGAGTCCGCGACGCAACTCCACGCCCGTGTCCAAGACATAGTCAACAACCTACATGCAATCGGGCAAAAGGTCGAAAACCGCGACCTTATTAGGTATGTCCTAAACTCTTTTCCGAGGACTACCTTATGGGCATCCATGGTTGATGCCTATAAGGTCTCCAAGGACCTTTCTAAAATTAGGTTAGACGAACTCTTTTTGGATTTCGAATTACATGAACAATCCAACTCGAACCCGAGAGGGGTATAGCCTTGTTTGCAGGTTCAAAGAAGAAGAAAATCGCAAGCAAACCACCACCACCCGAGGAGGAAGACGAGTCCGAAGAAGAAGTTGACCCAGAGTTGACTGCCGAACTAATGAACCTAGCTCGAAGGATAGCCAAGGGACGAAAGCGAACCACGACTCGACCCAACCAAGGTAAGTCTAAAAGTTCTAACATTAGGTGTTATGAGTGTAACAGGTTTGGACACATCAAGTCCGAGTGCCCCAAGCTCAACCACCAAGCACCTAAGCACAAGAAGGCACTCAACGCGACATGGGAAGAAGCGTCATCCGAAGAAGACGAAGACCACGTCTTCATGGCGAAGTCGATTGAGTCAGACACGGAGACCGAACTTGAGTCGAACTCGAGGATGACTCGACTACGGTTACCTTCAAGTCAAGCCACTGACACGCATCCTGCTCAAAAGATACCCTTAAGGTGAGTCGAGCTTTATTTAATACTTTACATAATAAGGATAGGTTTTTGTCTAGGAAGTTAGCTAAGTCCGAGTCCAAGGTCGAGACCCTTGTTGAGGAGGTTAAACTCCTCAAACACGAGGTCTCCATAACCTCTTCGACTAGTCGAGTTCAAGAGAAGGACTCAACTCGAGTTGAAAAGCTCGAAGTTGAGAACTCTCTCTTGAAAAGTCAAGTCGAAGATCTTAGGAACACGTTGGAAAGGTTCACTGGGATCCAAAGGACTTGACCTCCTACTTGGATCTCAAAGGGTCGTGTACAACAAGGTCGACTCGGGTTTAACTCAAACACGACTAATAGGTCGTATATGTCGATTGTAAGTCGACATAAGAAACATGTCCAAGCATGGGTCCCTAAGAACTTTTTGATTTCAACTCTAGGATCCAACCCGTACTGGGTTCCCAAGGACCAAATCCACTATGTGGATAGACCGAACCGATTCAACGGTCTAGGGGGAGCCAGTACAAAACATGTTTGTGCTTTAACTTAGAAATTGCATGCTTTAACTTAGAATATCTCTATTAGGAGTTGCACCATTAGGAATTGAAACACAAGATCGGTATTCGCACACATATAACCGCAATAACATCGGGTCCACTACTAATGGGTTAGGTATTAAGAAGGCTTCTACCATCATGACTTCCATCAATACAAGTTTGGAATACTCCAAAAATTAAATTAGTAATACGTAACCGGAACGAAGTCATTTTCTTGAGAATGGCTTTGTCTAAGGAAGTGGTCGATGATCCGATAAAAGAAGGCCCTGGCCTCGCCACGACCTGGAAGCCATGATCTTGAAAAGGTAAACTTGACAAGCCTAGGGTTAAATCCAAATCTAACATAAAATTACTTGAACCTAAATCCACTCAATCAACTTAATTGAAAGTCATCTAAAAAAAACACATAAGTATAACATGCTTGATCATATAGACTCCGGTGAGATGACCTAGGGTTAACAACTTACAACCAATTTTCTTAACAAAAATCTAACATCCAATCCAACCACCTTGTGTGTAGGATCAATGGATGTTCGCTGACACATGACCGGGGATCAACTCAAATTCGCAAAGCTTCGATTCAAACGACAAGGATCGGTAGCCTTTGGGAATAACGGCAAGCTCAAAATCATCGGATCAGGTGATATCGAGCTTAACACAAATTTTGTTATTAAAAATGTATTACTTGTAGAGAATTTTGAATATAACTTACTTAGTGTAAGCCAATTGTGTGATAATAACTATAAGGTTATATTTCTAGAAAATGAATGCATAATTAATACCAACGAAACCTCTAAAACAATTCTTAAAGGAACTAGAAATAACAACATTTATACGATCAATTTAACCAACTCCTCAACTAAGTGTCTTATGACACGGCAAGAGGAATCATGGTTGTGGCACCGACGACTCGGTCACTCACACCCAAGACTCGTCCACAAGATGAGTCAGAGTGGCTTAGTCAGAGGCTTACCCAACCTCAACAACTTGGTTAATAAAATCTGTAATGCTTGTCAACAAGGAAAACAACCTAGGACACAACACAAGTTAACTAACCAAGAACGAACCTCAAGTGTACTTGAGCTCCTGCATATGGATCTGTTCGATTCACATGGAGCCAAGTCTCTCAATAGAAGTCAATATTGCTTAGTCATAATTGACGACTACTCCAGGTTTACCTGGGTTAGGTTCATCAAACATAAAAATGATACCCTAGATCAATTAATTAATCTATTCAAATTAATCGAGAATCAAAAAGACCTTAAGGTTATAAGACTTAGAAGCGATCATGGTGGTGAATTCGAAAATCAAAGGTTCACCGACTTCTGTAACCTAAACGGATACCACCATGAATTCTCCTGCCCTAGGACCCCTCAACAAAATGGCCTAGTGGAGCGGAAAAACCGAACTCTACAAGAAGCCGCTAGGACCATGTTGAACGAATACGACCTACCCGATAGGTTTTGGGCAGAAGAGTTAGACGCTATGTCCAAAATAGGATCCTTAGGGTAAAGAGGCACCTTAAGACCTCGTACGAGATTGATCACGATAAAATACCTAACATCAAGTACTTTAGGGTATTTGGGTGTAAGGTACATATCCTAAACACTAAGGATTACCTAGGGAAATTTACATCCAAAACCACGTAGGAATCTTTCTAGGATACTCGACTACAAGTAGAGCTTATAGAGTATATAACCACGACACCCTTAGAGTCGAGGAGACTATCAATGTAGTGTTCGATGAAGGACATGAACCTACAAAACCTCCGGCAACCCCAATTAGCAGCCGATTCATACTAGACCTTACTCGATTGGAGATCAGGTCTAGTGTTAATCCTAACCTAAGTCAACCTAGTCACTCTATTGATCAAGTGATAGATGACTCCAACCAAACTAGTGTTCAACCAAGTCACCACATTGATCAAGCATTAGGTGACACAAACCCAACCCAATCTAGGATTGGACTAACCACCCTATCGATCAAGTGATAGGAGATCCTAATCTAGGAGTTCAACTAGAGCATCCTATAGGAACCTTAGTCAAATTTCCTTAATTTCAAAGATAGAACCCAAATCAATTGAACAAGCTCTTCTTGATCCCGATTGGATTATTGCAATGCAAGAAGAGCTAGCTCAATTTACTAGGAACGAGGTGTGGGAATTAGTACCACCACCTAAAGACAAAATGATAATTGGAACAAGGTGGGTGTTTCGAAATAAGCTTGATGATAAAGGTGAAGTAGTTAGAAACAAGGCTAGGTTAGTCGCCAAAGGTTTTAGCCAAGTCGAAGGCTTAGATTACGACGAAACCTATGCCCCAGTAGCTAGACTCGAATCCATTCGAATGTTGCTAGCTTATGCCGCATCGAGGATTTAAGCTATTTCAAATGGATGTTAAGTCGGCATTCCTAAATGGATACATTAAAGAAGAAGTTTATGTTAGCCAACCCCAGGATTCAAAATCTAGATAAACCCGACCATGTTCTAAAACTTAAGAAAGCTCTATGGACTTAAACAAGCTCCTCGAGCTTGATGCGAGAGACTTTCAATCCATCTTAAGTCAAAAGGGTTTAACCAAGGCTTAGTTGACCCAACTCTCTTTGTAAAACCTTAGGTAAAGAAATATTCATAGCTCAAATTTACGTAGATTTATATAATTTTTGGAACCTCTAACTCATTTACTAAACGAGTTCGTTTACGCTCATGGAAAGTGAGTTCGAAATGAACTTGGTAGGCGAGTTAAGTTTCTTTTTAGGTCTACAAATTAAACAAACTAAGGATGGTATATACCTATATCAACAAAAATACACTAAGGAGTTAATTAAAAGATTTGGAATGCAAGACGCTAAGGTAATAAACACCCCAATGGCAATAAATGTTAACATAGGAGAAGACCTAGAAAGTAAGTCCATTGACTTAAAGTACTATAGGAGCACAATAGGAAGTCTTCTATACTTAACTGCGAGTCGACCCGACATCCTATTCGCAGTAAGTATGTGCGCCAGGTTTCAAACCTGTGCTAAGGAGTCTCACCTAACCCTAGTTAAGCGTATCCTTAGATATCTAAAGGGTACACTTAATGTCGGTATTTGGTATCCTAGATCTACCGAGTTCGAACTAATCGGCTACTCCGATTCGGATTATGCCGGTAGTAAACTCGATAGAAAGAGCACGAGTGGTTGTTGTCAACTACTCGGCTCGAGTCTAGTGAGTTGGTGCAGTAGGAAGCAACATTGTGTTGCCTTATCTACAACCGAAGCCGAATACATCGCGATGGGTGAGTGTGTCACTCAACTTCTTTGGATGAAGCACACTCTCCGCGACTTTAAGTTAGACTTTACGAATACTAAACTTCACGTAGATAACATTAGTTCAATTAATCTTACCAAGAATCCAATATGTCACTCTAGGACCAAACATATAGAAGTCAAACACCATTTCATTCGAGAACATGTGGCCAACGGAGCCATACAACTTGAGTACGTCGAATCGAAGTCTAACCTAGCAGACATATTTACTAAACCACTACCCGAAGCCGAATTTAGTCTCTTGAGACGAAAATTAGGCATGTGCGTAATAGAATAGGAACTTGCAAATTATATTTTCTTACTACTATTTCTTACTTTTTCATGGAACTAGCATAGGACATACCTTAGATATCATGATCCTATAGATTTAAGGAGCCAGTACATCTCACAATACATAGGACTAATGTGTTTGGGTACTTAGCCACGTAGATGGGCGTGAGATGTTAGGACCCTACTCCAGGTTCCAAGATGTAGATCAAGTGCGTCAATATGAACCTCGGAGTATAAATATGCAACTAATATTAACCAACTCTAATCAGGACTTGTTGATAATATCATTTCAATCAAGTCAAACTAGAGTTGAACATTTAGATGAATTATTTTCACATACTATTTTAAAATCATCATGCTTGGACTTAGGGTTTTCTAAAACCCCCCACTTTTCCTTGATTTATGTCAAAAGGGGAGAAAAGGCCAAAGTTAAGGTTCAAGAAAAGGCCAAAGTTAAATTTCAAAATTTTGAAATTGATAACTTAACTTAAAACTTTGATTCTGGCCTAAGTTAAGGGGAGTAAGGTTTAGGTTTCAACTCTTGAATTGAAAACTTTAAAGGCCCAAGTTAAGAAATCAAAAGTTAAACCTTTTGAATAATTAACCTTTGACTTAACTTTTGATTACTTAACTTGCACTTATTTTTGACTCTAGAAGCCTAAGTTAAGTAATGTCATTTACTTAACTCATTATCTTTGTGTTTGGAGAGCTAAAAGTCTTTTTCAAGTACTCACCCTCGGCCAAGGGGAGGTTCCTCTAAGGGGAGAACTTGAGAAATATTTTTACTACTCCTACTTTTGCTTCTTGTCTTTCTTGTTTCATGCACTTAATTTCCTTAACTTTGTGTGTTTTTGCCATATATCAAAAGGGGAGATTGTTGGTGCGTGAGGCACCAAATCGAACTCTGTTTTGATTATAGCAAAGACACAAAAGTTAAGTCTATGTGGGAAGATTGATATAAATTTGGGAGAGTGAAGGCTAGCGACACCCGGAGGAAGCCGCGGTGGTGGCGATACTCGAGTTACTTCGAGGAGCCAAGGAATCGAGTGGAAGGCGGAAGCAAAAGCGACGTAAGTATCGAGGTAAGCTCGTGTGTGCGAGAGTAAGTAAGGTCGTATCCTCTTTACGGGGATGATCTTAAGCGTAGATCCGACCAAAGACATCTTATAGATGGTCTAGGTCGAGATCAGATGGTCGACGACCATCGAAATTATGTTTTTATTGAGCTAACTTTGACTTGCAGCAAGCATCGATCATTGCCCGGGAGGACTCATTGCGGTATGTATCGATCGGCTGAGAAGGTTATCAATCGTGATCTTGCCATCGATCGACTAAAGATGGCCATCACGATCGTGATGGTCAATGATCGATTCGAGGAGTCAAGGCTTATCACTCCACCTCAAAGCGGTTTGGTGTCCATTTGTGATTGGTTGAAGACCCACTCGAAAAGGGGCTCAAAGGCTATAAAAGGAGGGCCAAACCTAGGGTTTTATCAACAATTCTAAGTGCTCAAAGCCTCCGTTACGCTGCAACTCTACGACAACGAAGTCCTTCCATTCCGACGTCTAGGTTTAACTTTCTTTATTATTGTACGTCGGTCTTAGTTTTTGTTATCAGTTTGTCATTTATATTTCCGGAGCTTTTATCGTATATGAGGAGAGGGGGAGTGTCCCTCTACCTCAAGTTTTTTTGTATCGATTAACTCCAACCTCCAACGAGGAGGAGTTTGTTTAGTGATTTGCCCTCCGTGCGTGGTCAAGGACCACTAGGGCCTTGGAGTAGTAGCCTTCGGCTACGAACCAAGTAAATATCTTGTTTCTATTGTCTCCTTTACTTTTTGTTTTGCTTATCTTTCCGCTGCGTATATTTCTTTTGAAACGAATTCGAAAAAGTTTTTTCTTTCGCTATTCACCCCCCCCCTCTAGCGAACCGCATTGATCCAACATATACAATAGAGTTATGACACCTGTATAGACTTGTAGTAGGGGTCGTCCATCGAGGCGATCAACCGGAGTGACCTTTAGGGTTTATACACCCGGTTATGTTGGCTATGCATTTAGATGCTTATACCAAGGAATGACCTGTAGTGTGTTGGTTGTTGTTCGGAACCGTGGTATGAGTTGACCATGGGAACGACCTGTTGAGTCTGTGAGTCTTGAACCCGTGTCGAAAAGGTGATTTACCTTTGAGAGTCGACTGATACCGAGTCGGAAAAACATGGGTCAGGTCATCACATTTCTGGTTGAAATCAGAGATTTCAGCCTTAGAGATTTTCATTAACGGTACTAGTCAGATCATTACCTGTGGGTAATGAATAGACTTGTAGACTATTTGTGATGCAGATAGCGGAAGGCTAGGTTACGGTGTTTCATAGGGATTTTATCCCTGAGTTGTTCGTACTGAGATGTATAACCTTGAGAGTACTTTTAAGTACTTAATTCATGTTATACCAAGAAAGTAGAGTTATTTGCATACCATTATCGGGGTCAAGCCGGTATTTGGTGAAAAATGCAGAAAATAATCTTCGGGAAATAATATATCACTTGATCATGGTTTAGTGATGTTGAAAGAGAGTATTTCCCCGTGTCACTTTTAGTGACGCATTGTAAGGAATTCTTGAGCTTCAAGAAAGGGTGATCGGTCAGTAATAGTGTACTGTGAAGAGTCGTGAGACTTGCAGAGGTTACGACCACCTAATAGCTCAAGAAGATGAATGGATATTTTAAGCCACCTACGATTGTTGGCTTACTGTTGGGTTAAGATGACGGGATCTTCTACCAGATCCTGTCGGAAGACGTTAGATTGAGACAGAAGTTTAGAAATGACTCCGTACAAGAGTTTAAGAGTTGGAGATCGATAAGCAAATATTGCAAGTCAACTTAATAGAGTCAGAAGTTTCCGACTGTTGGATAAAAGGAACAAGATCGGAGTTATAGTCTTTGAGCTATTTTCCGATTATAAAAGACCAACCGCAGATCATCAGGATGTTCTTGTGAGTATCAGCGAAATCAGAACAAAGACTCTGAAGTGATTATGTGCGTGCAGTGCGGATCACGAAGACACGCAAAGTCAGATATCCATTGGGGCAATTCAGCTGTTGCTATTGTTGAGCAACCAGTATAGTGAAGGAGGTGTACCTTGAAGATTCAGTTGAAGACTATCGATAGTGTTCCAGGAGGAAGATGCATCGTCTCGACAACAGAGATCAACACAGAAGGTGTGGGTTACCTTATCAGCATCAACCTACTACCTCAGGCGTGGTTGGAGTTCCTTGATACTCCCCTTCAGCAGAGATCATCACAGAAGCAGCATCAGCAGAAGACATTGTAGAAGACTCAGCAGACAATAACAAGTAGTTACCTCCAGATGTGTTTTGCTTAGTGCAGAAGAGAGAGTATCTGGAAAGGTCGATCTATTTGTATTCTGATTGCAGCTCGTAGGATTTAGTGATGGGATCAGATGATATAGGAAAAATCCCCGCGGCATTCGTCGCAGAAATGTGATCGCTTTGTCGTGAACTGTTGGATCTGATCTGGTTCTCTTCGGAGAAAGGCCGAGACCTGTGTGGAGTCTTTTGGATCGGATCAACAGACATTTGATCGTTCAGGGTATTACTCTAGTTTTACCCTCTAGATTAATATATTGAGAGATACTTGTAGTTTACATGTATCTTTGTCTAGAACATTCTAAGTTGATTAGAAGGGTCCTTTACATCGACTTGTGGGTCGGTGGTATCTCTACCGTCTGGTGAGATATGGATCAATAATTAAGAAGTCAAGGGATACCCTTAGACTTTGATAGACATACTTTTGCTATAGACATATCCTTGCGGATGGTCAAATTGTTGAGAGTATGGTATGATTATGTATCTAAGAGGTGCGAATAATCCGAGAGTATTCGGATGAACTCCTAGCCTTGTCGTTGCTTAGGCAAGTTGAGTAGGCGATCGAAATGATTACGAAAATAATTCTGGTATCGAAGATTGCATATCGAGTGATAATTTTGTGGGTATCAGTGTTGTTAAACACTATAAAAGAATTGGAATAATGTGAGTTGCAATTATAGGAGATGTTGGAGGGGATATTTATCTATCTCAGTATTTCTCTTTGAGAAGATCTGGAACTCTTTGTTGAAAGAGAGATGGACCTTTGAAAGTATGCATCGATTATCGATGATGGAATACAGTAGTTGTTGTGAAGAGTATCCTTCGTTGAGGATGAATGATCTACTTAGATCAGCTAAAGACACCTGTGTACACTCTAGGGTTGGTTTACGACTGGAGAGTTGATATGATAGTGACATAGTATCATATAAGTATCATTGTCGTTGTGATGATTGATATATCATCAGCCTAGAGTAAAGGGGATGCAGGTGTGTAGAGACGACAATTTCATACTTGGTATGAATTGTATGAGTTTTGATTGAGTTCTTAGACTAATTAACGATTTAGTCGCCACTGGATTTGAGAATCGTGTATCCTGGACACAATTGGATCAGTTGTGGTTGTTGGAGTTGCGTAACCTGGCCACTATTGATAGTGGTAGTTGGAGTTGCGCACTCGACCACCGTAGATGGTGGTTTTCCTTGTATGTTTTGGTTAATATTGTAGATGTGGATAGAATGTCTTAGCATTACTATACCACAGACTTGTTTGACAAAGGTGATCATTTAGTCGGAAGCTGGTGAAACCAGTTTACAGGACCTAGACGGCGGTTAACTTTTACACGAGTATTAGTTAATCCTTCCGGGGTGGATAAAAGGATGTTCGCAAATGCATCATTTCAGGGATCGGAGTGATTCCGATACAGTTGCATGAGACGTAATTTATGCTTACGTCAGTTAAGGAACTACGAGATAAGCGATCATACTTATGACGTGGGCTTAGTAGTTATTATCCTGATTAGTAGATGTATGGAGCAGGAATGCTCATGGGATTTTGGATTAGCTACTGGGTAGCTACTATAGAGTTGTTGGAACTCAAACAATTGCAACAAGGGACATTGGTCGCTAAAGTCTCCCATGCACTTACAGAGTGTGTGGTGGAGTGGATTTTAGATGGTTGATGAATTTCTCTTTTGAGAAGATAATCCCTCGTCTCTGAGAAGGATAGTATATTCCGGACACGCGTCCAGTCAAGGAAGAGTCGCTACAGAAAGTATATCATTGGAGATTTGCTATTCACCCTGAGGGTACTCAGATGTAGCGAGAGTTGAAATGTTCATACTAGTGGAATGGTATAAAGAGAGTTATAGCAGATTTTGCTGCTCGATGTTTAGTATGCCAGTAGGTGAAGGCTGAACATCAGAAACTCACTGGATTTCTCTAGAAAAATTCCGATTCCGGAATGGAAGTGGGAGCGTATCACGATTGATTTCATTACGGGATTGCCTAGAACCCGTAAGGGACGTGATGCGATTTTGGTGATTATGGATCGACTTACCAAATCAGCTCACTTCTTTCCTATTCGTGGGTCGTACCCATTGGACCATTCGACAGAGTTGTATTGTCGGAAGATTATCGGATAGGGATTCGCGATTTACCTCGCGATTTTGGCAGAGTCTGCATCAGACTATGGGCACAAAGCTTCGGCTAAGTGCAACATTTCATCCGCGGACTGATGGACTGTCTGAGCATGACATTCAAACGTTGGAGGATCTATTCAGATCTTGTGTCGTGGATTATGGATGCGGTGCTCACAATGTATTTCTTGTTGTTATACTGAGGAAATACGTGTCGCATGTTGATTATGTTCTAAAAGAGGTTTCGATTCTACCTCTGTCTAATGCGACTTACGAGGAGATTTCAGTGCGTATTTTTGGTCGCAATGAGCGTCAATTGCAGAACACAACCATCCGACTCATAAAGGTTGGATGACAGCATCATATTGATGAGGAGGCTACTTAGGAGCTAGAAGACACTATCTGAGCTCGATAGTCTCATCTGGTCACTTAAGGAAGGTATGTGGTCCTTTCGAAAAACTTGCTTGAAGTAATTTTGCATGTTAGTATGAAATTTGGGGACCAAATTTTTATAAGTGGGGGAGAATGTAAAATATCGGGAAAAAAAATAATAATAATAAAATTATATTCCTCGTTAATTGATGAATTATCTTGTGGAATTTTTTTTAGGAGTTTTTAGAAATTTTTCTAGCATTGAATGGAGTTCATATGATCGATTAGGAGGAAAATTAAGGTTTAAATTGGGGATTTGGGTTAGACTTGAGCTAGCTCAATCTATTGGTCAGTTTTAAACAAAACGCTCGAACCCGACCCATATAAACCGTTTCTTTTTTTTTCCGTTAATTTTCTCCCCGTGCCCCTTTTTCTTCCCAATCGGCGCGATTCTTCTTCTTCTCGACTTCTCACGCGCAGCCGCAGATCTCGCCGGGTGATCTCCGCCTCCATGCCGCACCGCTCGTAGCAGCTCGCCCGCCGCCGTCGCCATGTCGGGAGCTGACCCTATCGTTGTCGCCGCGGGCGACTCCTGATCTCGACGACGCCTCCTCGCCGTCGCCTTCTCCCTCGGCGCCACGCTGGCCAAGCCGTGATCCCCTTCGATCGCCGTGACAACCACCAATCTACCGACCACACCGAAACCGCCGCCACGCGGCCGGACCAACTGGATGTTTTCCCAAATCGACGTCGCTGTGAGCTGCTTGGCCAATTGTCGCCGGAGCAAGGTAAGGGCACGATTCTTGTTTGGTTCAGTCGATCCTTTCCATCTCAGCGTGTTTTCTCACGCGAACAGCTCGTCCACGACATCATCGCGGCTTAGGCGTGCTCCGACCAAAAGTGGAGCTTCCGATGAATTGTTGGGGAAGAGAACCATCGAGGAGGTTCCAATCCGGGTAAGCTTGAACTAACTTTGTGATGTTCATCTGCCAATTTCTATATGTGATCTTTGTGGGGAATTTTGGGTGTTTGGGCAGTGATCTGGAGCCGGTGAGCAGAGGAGAAGGGAAGGTTGCTGCCGACGGGATTCAACACTGGGTAAGCAAGATTAACTCCTTTAGTTTGTGAATTCCTTTTTGATAGAACTTGCTCTGGTGTTGGTGGTGGACAGAAGTTAGGGTTAGGAGTACCTAGTGTTAAATTGCTGTGAATTCCATTCGGTTAAAAGGGTTGCGAATGGAATATGTAGTGGTTTCCGATAAACAGGGGTAGTGTGATTTATTGGCTTCCGGTTCTGTGGAGTTGCTGCCGGTGAGGATCTATTTTCCGGTAAGCAAGACATTTCCTTTGGTTTTGTCTGTGCAGTTCAATTCGTTGTTAAATTGTTGTGAATGAGTCTGTGTGAGTGGTGTATGGTCGAACGACTATGAACAAGATGTGTCGGATGTGCGACTGTAATTAAAGGGGATAAGTTCTGGGTAGACCGTGTTGTGAACAATGGTGAGGCTCTATTTATGCCTTGTATTAGAGTTGTAGTTGTCGATGGTGAATAAGGTTGATCTTGGTCTAAAAAGGGGGTTGTGAGGTGATGTTTTGACCGACTGTGAGTGAGTCGTAAACGGGTCTATGGTTGTCAATGTAGCTATTCATAGGTTATGATCGGCTGCGAGTTGAGGTTTGATCATGTAGGGTTGTCAGATTTTATATCTGTATAGTGAGCTGGGGTGAAGCCCTATTTTGCGAGTGGATTTGTGAACTCGGTTAAGTATGGTGTTAAATGGTCAAGTCTGGCTAATTGGGGTTTCTAATTCGTATTCGATTAAGGGACGCGAATGTAGAAATGGGAGAATAACGAATTTATATATATATATTGTCGTGTGCTTGAATTTAATTATAAATGTTGAAATTTGCAAAACGTGGATACGAGACTGGTCCGCGGACGTGAGGACTCTATTGCTACGAGTATTAACATAAGGTAGGTAATTTCCTACTGGTCGGGTAGATGTAATGATTTCTAGATTTAGACATAGATATGAACATGTTAGGTGTTCATATTACCTTGATCATGCTCTGTTTATCGTATGCTTGAACTTACCGTTGATATATATGTGTGCTCGATTATTGATAACACATATTCCCTAGCATAATCTAGAAGTTACAGATGTGATGTAAGTAGGTCTAACTGTTTAGTAGCGTGTAGATGTTTGAGTACGGAAAATGACTTAAGTTGTAAATTTGGCAAAAAGGTCCTCTGTGGATAAGTATGGCCCTAGATGTAGGACTTATTCCATACCTGTATGTTGCACATTTATTCACCAATCACGGGTTGTGTGAATGGTCATGTGAGTCGTGGACAGTGTGTCGCTACGGACCGATGGTCCTAGCTTGTCATGATCAGATGAGTGACTCTCTACAGGGTAGAGAGTGTACTGATCAATTGGGTGTGACTCTTTGTTGAACATACAGTCTAGGTTAGATGTTACGTATGTGATGTGAGACAAGTATGTCATTGTCATTGCATGCATACACGACATCGCCTCCTTGGGGTTGAGAGAGAGTCGTCAGTCATCCTGCCTCCCAGGTTACTTCTAGAGGAGTAACTGGTGTGAGGGCATAGCATTTGTTGTGCCGCACTCTACCATTATTGTCGATGGTTGTTGGAGTCGCGCAGGCGTCTGGGCGCGGCACTCGACCGCTCATCGGGCGATGTCCGGAGTGGCCAGCAGGGACCCCCGTTGCGTAGCGAGCTCTTTACGCTCATATGCTACTTGATCATACTACCCAACTCGGTCACTCGAGAGTGGTGGCGGCTGGAGTCGGGATAGTTGTCATGTCGTGCCACCTAGGCCACACTGGGGTCGTGGTAGCGAGTAGGGGTGAGCAGGCATGACCATGCATGCTGCATTGCCGTATCATACGGTGTTTTGCATATGATTATATATATATACATACCTGCTTGTATATATATATATATATGGATGATGATGATTAGTATACATACAGATACAGTCTATATGTATACTCACTTTGATGATGCATTTGTATGTACTATGCTTGTTGCATTTGTTTGTACATATTCATACATGATACTGCATTTCCTGTATGGTAGTAGGCTGGTACTTTTATACCTGTTAGATATTCACAGTGATACCCTTGACTCAGGTTAGGATATTGTGTTAGTAATATACTTTTATACCCTATGATGTGATTATATGCCCAGGTTGGATCAAGATAGAATAGCTGACTGTCAGGTATGTCAGCATCGTTGATGTTCAGTTATTTAGTATATGCATGCATATCTATTGTTATGCTGATGTATACTTGTTGTACGAGTAGATTAGACTGTTGAATAACATGTAATATTGATACATATATTTACATGTTTTCTCTGATTACCTGCTGAGTTTTACTCACCACCTCCGACCCTGGGTTTTTCTGTCGCCCAGGTAACAGGTAGACGCCTTTGTGACGACTTGGAGCTGCGCCGATCGATCCATCCCATCTCCATTTTCCGATGTCTCCCGAGGAGTTTATTTTGTTTCTCTCTTATGGTTATGGATTTTGGTCCTATGTCATGGACCCTTGTTTTGTTATGGACTTGTCGTGATGTCGATGTTTTATTTACGGTTTTGACTGTGGACTTGTCAGGTGGTGTACACCTGTATATTTTTGTTATGTATGTTGTGGGTATGCGCTCTTTATTTCCGCTGCTGTTATTTTTTATATATATTGTTGTTGTTGTGGGCCTACGGGCCTTGTATTAACCCGAAATGTTGTCACGTACAGGGGAGGTGTCGTCCGTTTGATTTTCGGCTCGGCATGCTCTCGGGGCGTGACACCAACATCTACACCCTACTACACATTTATAGATCTACTTACATCACATCTGTAACTCCTCAATCATTATAAAGGAAAATGTGATATCAATATTAGAGCATATATGGCCAACGACAAGTAACAAGCACAAGAATAAATAAGAGCAGGGTCAAGATAATATGAACATATAATATGATCATATATATGTTTAAATATGTATGCAACGACAACTACCTGACCAGGTTAGGAAATTACCCACCTGTTAAATAGCTCTGCTAGCTGTCCATGTTAAATACCGGAAAAAAATAATATAATGCTTGTTAATTAGGAAAATACCCTATAGAATTTTCTAGGAATTTTTAGAAATTTTCTTGGACTTAAATGGAAAGTTTTATGGCAGTTGCGGAGAAAAATTTAATAGTCTTTGGGGAAAGCCTGTTTTGGTTGACTATTATAGGGTCTAAAATCTGACCCGTTATTCTCGAAACCCGACCCGTTTGGTCAAACCCAATCCATTGTAAACCCGTCCCTTTATTCCTCGCTATCGCTCTTTAACCCTCGAGCGTTTACTTTCTCCCACTGCGACATTTCTTCTCCCCAATCCCTATTCCTCTTCCGCCCGATCTTCGCCGCAGCCACTTAAATCGCAATTCTTCTTCTCGCCGAGGGTTGCCGCCGCTTCTTCTTCTTCTCTTCTCTCCCTCGTGGGCCCGACCATGCCCAGCCGCCGAATGCCTCTATTTTTCAGCCATCGCACACGCGTCGCCACCCTTGTGCATCGGCCAGCGGCCAGCAGCCATCAGCCGCGACCTTCGCACACTCGCCGCCGGATCTGCTCTTCCCACTCATCGCCGACTGCTCCCTCTAGATCTTGATAGCAGTGACTCCGCGCCGGTGTTATGCTCCTTTGTGAGGTCTGCTCAACTCGGCGTCGCCCTCTCCCTCTCCTCGCGGCAGGCGGCGATCGTCGGATTGGACGATCTCCGTGGGCAATCAAGGCAGCGAGCCTACGCGGCTAGAAGCTTACGTCGACGGCTAGAGGGTGCGTGGTCGGGAGTTGGGTCAGCGGAGTCGGCATCGCGGGCTGATCTGAGGCTGGGATCTTTGTTGAGCAAGGTAACACCTGCTCCTTCCTGATCTTGGACGAGATTTTAGGTTTTGCTTTGGTATTCAATTTGGGCAGAAAACATAGCTGTTGGATGATGATCCGAGGCTTGGATCATGGATTGGTTGCAGTGATTGTCGACATTGCGCCTGCCGAAGCAGCGATTCGGGAGGACGTGTAGCTTGCGATTGTCGCCGGAAGCTAATGATGGCAATGTCGTGAGGTTGGTTGTTTGGTTCATCTTGATTCACAACAGCAATTGGATTTGATTTATCCTTGTTCATAGCCGTGATTGGCTCTGGTTTTGTTTGGTGGTGTTGATGAGCTGTGTCGGTGGTGATGAATGGATGGAGTTGGCTGGGGAGGAGTATGAACACGACTGCTCAGGGTGGTGTATAAGCTGTGGATGTTATGGTTTCTGGATAGGTGCTTTTGGATAAGCCGAGGCTGATTCCAATAGTTGAAGGTAAGCTTTAAATTGTATGTTATACATTAGATGTTTAATTCTTGAAGAATGCACAATTGTGTTTCTAGGATAATTAGATCCGTGTATAAATCATAATTAGATTTTGGTTGGATTTATTTGCAGTTAAAAGGGTGGGCAGATCAGATTTCCATAAGTGGATTATGAAGTTGGTTATGATTGAAGCAAAGATTATGTAAGTTCTGATCTTGTTATAGTGTGCAGTAGCAAGGTGGTTTCTGATTATGGTAGTAGTGTTATTGTAGGATTATATCTGTGATTAGTGGAGACTGGAGTTATTTTGATTATATTGAGATTCTATGATTTCAGGACTTTGATGCGAGGTGAATTCGCGGACATGAAGACAGTTATGGTTTACATATCAGGTGGGTAATTTCCTACTTGGTCCGGGTAGATGTATTCCATTCAGATTTAGTCATAGATATGAGCATGTTAGGTGTTCATATTACCTTGACCCTACTCTTATTATCGTATGCTTGAACTTATCGTTGGATGTATTTATGCTCAATTGTTGATATCACAAGCACATGTAACTGAACGAATAGGAGTTATAGATGTGATGTAAATTGGCCTAGATCTTTAGCATGGTGTAAATGTTAGTACGGGGGATGACCTAATTTATAAATTGGCAAAAAGGTCATCGGTGGGTAGGTAATGCCCTAAAAGTAGGATTTATTTCCAATACCCGTATGTTGCATACTATTACCAACCATGAGTTGTGTAATGGTTAAGTGAAAGGTGATTAGTGTGTCGCTACGGACCGGTGGTCCTAGCTTGATATGATTAGTCTAGTACGACTCTCTATTGGAGAGAGAGTTATGATCAGTCGAGTACGACTCTCTATAGGATAGAGAGTGCGTCGATCAGTTGAGTACGACTCTCTATTGGAGAGAGAGTTATGATCAGTCGAGTACGACTCTCTACAGGATAGAGAGTCCGTCGATCAGTTGAGTACGACTCTCTACAGGATAGAGAGTGTATTGATCAGATGGGTACGACTCTTTGTTGAACAGAGAGTCTGTGGTAGATGGTTGTACGTGTGACAGCATACTCATGTCATTTGCATGCATTCTGACGACATAGTCTCCCTTGGGGTTGAGAGAGTCGTCAGTCATCTTGCCTCCCAGAGCACTCCCCGAGGAGTAACTGGTGTGAGGGCAGAGCATCTGTTGTGCCGCACTCTACCACTATAGACGGTGGTAGTTGGAGTTGCGTGCAGTTGTCCTGGGTGCGTGGTACTCGACCACTCATTGGTAGTGTTAGTCGGAGTGGCCAGCAGCAGGGACCCCCGTTGTGTAGCGAGCTCTTTACGCTCATATGCTACTTGATCATACTGCCCACTCGGCCACTCTATAGCAGTGGTTGGTGTGAGTTGGGACAGTTGTCATGTCGTGCCACCTAGGCCACACTGGGGTCGTGGTAGCGAGTAGGGGTGAGCAGACATGACCATGCATGCTGCATTGCCGTATCTGATGGCACTTTGCATATTACCATATATATATATACATATATGCATGTATATATATATATATATATGGATGGTTGAGATTAATATATATATAGATGCGGTCTATATATATATGATTATTGTGATGTTGCATTTGATTGTACTATGCTTGCTGCATTTGGGTGTACATCATATTCATGCATGTTTCTTGCATTTGTTATACGATTGTGTCGGATATTGGTATGGGTTGGACATACCATTAGATACCTTGACCTGTAGCTAGAGTATATTTTGAGTTGATCTACTCTTCCTGCTATATATATATATATGTTGATATATATTCAAAGTGTGGATCAGAGTAGTAAGAGCGCACTTCAGGTATGTCTGCATTTTTATGTTGTTTATTTGGTTAGACGGTATATGCTTGTATTTATATACTATACTGATATACCTGTTTTACCTCTAGAGTATGTTGTTGAAAATACATGTGATATGACATATATACATGTTTTTCTATTACATGCTAAGTTTTACTCACCACCCCAACGGACCCTGGGTTTTTCTATCACTGTAATGTGTAGAAGTCTTCGTGGCTTGAGCACACTACCGACATCGTCTCATCTCACCTCTGAGGCTTCCGTGTTTGTGTTGGATTTTTCCGTACATCTTGTTATGTATTCGGAGTTTTCGTGATGTTATGTATTATATGATGCACGTACATGTTGGTGCGGGTTTTGACGAGGTTTTCTTTATGTTCTGGTGTTAGTCATACCGGTATGCATGTGTGTAGGTTGGGATGTTATTGTATCATGTTTCCGCTGTGTTTTGTGTAGTTGTTGTTTCATATATATATATTGTTGTTATTGTGGGCCTACGAGCCTTGTATTAACCCGAAATGTTGCCACGTACAGGGGAGATACTGTCCGTTTGATTTTTGGCTCGGCATGCTCTCGGAGCGTGACAACTTTAGTGGTATCAGAGCCCAAGGTTCTGCGATGCCATATAATGTTGTTTTGTGTCGAGTCTTGGATTCTCGAGAGTCAATTTGTTCGGTTTTGGTTTTCTGAGATGAGATGGACAGCAGCCTGAGCTCCAAGCAGCATGAGGTAAGCATTCCTAAAAACTTATGGTTTAGTAGATATTTATCTAAACTTGATCAGTAGGTGTATACAATAGAGTATAACACCTGTGCAAACTTGTAGTAGGGGTCGTCCACCGAGGCGACCAACCGGAGTGACCTTTAGGGTTTATACTCCCGGTTATGTTAGCTATGCATTTAGATGCTTATATCAGGGAACAACCTGTAGTGTTTTGGTTATTATTTGTAATCGTGGTATGAGTTGACCACGGGAATGACCTGTTGAGTCTGTGAGTCTTGAACCTGTGTCGAGAAGGTGATTTACCTTTGAGAGCCGACTGATACCGAGTCCGAAAACAGAGGCCAAGTCATCACATTTATTATGGAAATCAGAGACTACAGTCTTAGAGATTTCCACTAACTGAGCTAGTCAGAGCATTACCTGTGGGTAATGAATAGACTTGTAGACTATTGTGATGCAGATAGCGGAAGGCGAGATTACGGTGTTTCATAGGGATTTTATCCCTGAGTTGTTCGTACTGAGTTGTATAACTTTGAGAGTATTTTTGAGTACTTAACTCATGTTATACCGAGAAAAAAGAGTTGTTTGCATACCATTATCGGGATCAAGCCGGTATTTGGTGATAAATGCAGAAAATAATCTTCGAAAAATAATATATCACTTGATCATGGTTTAGTGATGTTGAAAGAGAGTATTTCCCCGTGTCACTTTTAGTGATACATTGTAAGGAATTCTTGAGCTTCAAGAAATGGTGATCGGTTAGTAATAGTGTACTGTGCAGAGTCGGGAGACTTGCGGAGGTTACAGTCACCTAATAGCTTAAGAAGATAAGCCACCCAGAGTTTTTGGCTTATAGTTGGATAAGGATGCCGATATCTTTTACCAGATCCTGCTAGAAGATGTTAGATTGAGACAGGAGTATAGAAATGACTCCGTACAACGGTTTAAGAGTTGGAGACCGGTAAACAAATATTGCAGGTCAACTTATTAGAGTCAGAAGTCTCCGACTATTGGAAAAAGGAGTAAGATCAGGGTCACAGGCCTTGAACTACTTTTCGATTATAGAAGATCAATCGTAGATCATTAGAATGTTCTTGTGGATATCAGCAAAATCAGAACAAAGACTCCGAAGGGATTGTGTGCGTGCAGTGCAGAGCACGAAGACATGCGAAGTCAGATTATCCATTGGATTAGTTCAGCTGTTGCTATTGTGAGCAACCAGTACAGTGGAGGAGGTGTACTTTGAAGACTCAGTTGAAGACTATCGATGGTATTCCGGGAGGAAGATGCATCATCTCGACAGCAGAGATCAGCACAGAGGATTGGGTTATTTCATTAGCATCGACCTACTACCTCAGGCGTAGTTGAAGTTTCTTGATACTCCCCTTCAGCAGAGATTCACACAGAAGCAGCATCAACAGAAGACATCTTAGAAGATTCAGTAGACAACAACAGTTACCTCCAGATGTGATTTGATTTATACAGAGGAGAGAATATACGACGATGGTCGTATCTATTCGGTATTCTACAGTTGCAGCTAGTAGGGTTAGGTGATGGGATGGGATGATCTAGGAAAAAATCCTTGGATCATTCATCACAGAAATGGGATTGCTTTGTCGCAAACTATTGGATCTGATCTGGTTCTCTTTGAAGAAAGGTCGAGACCTGCGGGAAGCCTTTTGGATCAGATCGACAGATATTTGATCGTTCAGGGTATTACTCTAGTTTACCCTCTGAGTTAATATATTGAGAGATGCTTGAATTTACAGGTATATGTTTCTAGAACATTCTTAGTTGGATTAAAAGGGTTCCTATACATCGACTTGTGGGTCAGTGGTATCTCTACTGTATGGTGAGATGTGGATCGACAATTAAGAAGTCAAGGGAGTCCCTTAGACTTGGATAGAGATATCTTTACTGTAGACATATCCTTACGGATGGTCAGGTTGTTGAGATTATAGTATGATTATGTCTCTCAGATGTGCGTATAATTCAAGAGCATTCGGATGTAGTTGTGGATGAACTCCTAGCCTTGTCGTTGTATAGGCAAGTGGAGTAGGCGATCGAAATGATTGCGGAAAATAGTTCTGGTAACGAAGATCACATACCGAGTGATAGTTTTGTTGGTATCAGTGTTGTTAAATACTATAGGAATTGGAAGAATGTAAGTTGTGATTATAGGAGATATTGGAGGGGATAATTATCTGTCCCAGTATTTCTCCTTGAGAAGATCCGAAACTCTTTGTTGAAAAAGAGATGAACCTTTGAAAGTATGCATCGATTGTCGATGATGGAATACAGTAGTTATTGTGAAGAATATCCTTCGTTATGAATAAATGATCTATTTAGATCAGCTAAGGACACCTGCGTATACTCTAGGGTCAATTTACGCCTGGAGCGTTGATATTGTAGTGACAGGGTGTCATACAATTATCATTGTCGTTGTGATGATTAATATATATCATCATCTTAGAGTAAATATGATGCAGGTGTATGAAGGACGACATTTCATACTTAGTATGAATTTACGAGCTGTTGTTAATGATATTAGATGTATTTAACGATTTAGTCGTCCATGAATTTGAGAATCGTGTATCCTGGACACGATTGGATCAGTTTATGGTTGTTGGAGTTGTGTAACCTGGCCACTGTTGATTGTGGTAGTTGGAGTTGCGCACTCGACCACCATAGATAGTGGTTTTCCCTGTATGAATTGGTTAGTACTGTAGATGTGGATAGAATGTTTTAGCATTACTATACCACAGACTTGTTTGACAAAGGTGATGTTGGAAATTATTTAGTTGGAAGCTGGTGAAACCAGTTTACAGGACCTAGATGACGATTAACTTTTACACGAGTATTAGTTAATCCTTTTGGAGTGGACAAAAAGGATGTTGTACGCAAATGCATCATTTCAGGGATCGGAGTGATTCCAATGCAGTTGAATGAAACGTATCTTTTACTTACGACAGTTAAGAAACTACGAAATAGGCTGTCATATACATGACGTGGCTTTAGTAGTTATTATCTGGATTTGTAGTTGTATGGAGCAGAAGTGCTCATGGGATTTTAACTAGCTACTGGGTAGCTACTGTAGAGTTGCAACTTGCGAGATTGGGCGCTATAGTCTCCCATGCACTTACAGAGTGTGTGGTGGAGTGGATTTTGGACGGTAGGTGGACTTCTCTTGTGAGAAGATAATTTTTCGCCTCTAATATGGATATGTATTTTGGACACATCCACTTAAGATAGAGTTGCTATCGGAGGCACCTTATTTGGGATTTGCTATGCATCCTGGTGGTACTCAGATGTACCGAGAGTTGAAACGTTTATACTGGTGGAATGGTATAAAGAGAGTTATAGCAGATTTTGCTGCTCGATGTTTAGTCTGCCAGTAGGTGAAGGTTGAACATCAGAAACTCGCTGGATTGCTCTAGAAAATTCCGATTCCGAAATGAAAGTGGGAGCATATCACGATTGATTGCGTTACGGGATTGCCTAGAACCCATAAAGGACGTGATGCGATTTGGGTGATTGTAGATCGACTGACCAAATCAGCTCATTTCCTTCCTATTTGTGGGTCGTACTCGTTGCACCATCCGGCAACGTTGTATTACTGAAAAATTATTAGATTGCGTGGGGGTACTTTTAAGTACCATATCGGATAGAGATTCGCGATTTACCTCGCGATTTTTGGCAGAGTCTGTACCAGACTATGGGCACAGAGCTTCGGCTTAGTGCAACGTTTCATCCGCAGACAAATGAACAGTCTGAGGGTATCATTTAGATGTTGAGGATCTATTCAGATCTTGTGTCGTGGATTATGGAGGTGTAGCTTATCGGTTGGCTTTACCTCCGACACTTGCGGGTGTTCACAACGTATCTCATGTTTCTATACTGGGTAAATACGCGCCGCAATCTGACCATGTTCCGAAGGAGGTATTAATATCACTTCAGTCTAATGCGACTTATGAGAATATTCCAGTGCGAATTCTTGGTCGCAAGGGGGGTGTCCGTTGTGAAACGAGACCATCCGACTCTTAAAGGTTCGATGACAACATCATATTGATGAGGAGGCTACTTAGGAGCTGGAAGATACTATCCGAGCTCGATAGTCTCATCTGTTCACTTAAGGAAGGTATGTGGTCCTTTCGGAAACTTGCTTGAAGTAATTTTGCATGTTAGTACAAAATTTGGGGACCAAATTTTTATTAGTGGGGGAGAATGTAAAATATCGGAAAAAAAATAATATAATACTTGTTAATTAGGAAAATACCCTATGGAATTTTCTAGGAATTTTTAGAAATTTTCTTGGACTTAAATGGAAAGTTTTATGGCAGTTGCGGAGAAAAATTTAATAGGCTTTGGGGAAAGCCTGTTTTGGTTGACTATTATAGGGTCTAAAATCTGACCCGTTATTCTCGAAACCCGACCCGTTTGGTCAAACCCGATCCATTGTAAACCCGTCCCTTTATTCCTCGCTGTCTCTTTTTAACCCCCGAGCGTTTCCTTTCTCCCACTGCGACATTTCCTCTCCCCGATCCCTATTCCTCTTCCGCCCGATTTTCACCGCAGCCACTTAAATTGTCACGCCCCGAGAGCATACCGAGCCGAAAAACAAACGGATGACACCTCCCCTATACGTGGCAACATTTCGGGTTAATACAAGGCCCGTAGGCCACAACAATAACAACATATATATATATATATAACAACATAACGAAAACACAGCGGAAACAACACGACAACAATACAATCCCACAGAGTGCATACCGGTATGACTAACACCAGAACATAAAGAATCCTTGTCAAAACTCGCACCAAAATGTGCGTACATCACATAACACACAACACCACGATAAACTCAGAATACATAACCAAAACATACGAAGACTCAAAAACTCGGACTCTCGGAGTTGAGATGAGACGATGCCAGCCAGCGGTGCTCCAAGTCCATCACGAAGTCAGCTACCTGTTACCTGGGCGACAAAAAAACCCAGGGTCCGCGGGGGTGGTGAGTAAAACTCAGCAGGTAATAGAAAACATATATATATGTAATATCACATGTATTTCAATGACATATCAAGATGTACAACAGGTATATCAGCATAGTATATAAATATAAGCATATACCGTCTAACCAAATGAACAACGAAAAATGCAGACATACCTGAAGTCTGCTACGCTACTCTGATCCAACCTGAACATATATCCAACATATATATATAATAGGAAGAATAATACTAACTCATAATCTACTCATGCTACCGGTCAAGGTATCTAATAGTCTGTCCAACACATACTAGTATCTGACACAACTGTATAACATATGCAAGAACCATGCATGAATATGATGTACAATCAAATGCAGCAAGCATAATACAATCAAATGCAACATCACAATAAGCATATATATATAGACTGCATCTATATATGTATACTAATCACAATCATCCATATATATATATATATATATACATGCATATATGTATATATATGGCAATATGCAAAATGCCATAAGTCGGCAATGCAGCATGCACGGTCATGTCGGCTCACCCTAAAGCTACCACGACCCCTGTGTGGTCGCGGTGGCTCGAGCATGATAACTGTCCCAACTCAACACCAACCACTACTCTTGAGTGGCCGAGTGGGCAGTATGATCAAGTAGCATATAAGCGTAAAGAGCAAGCTACACGATGGGGGTCCCTGCTGTTGGCCACTCCGACAGTCACTACCCATGAGTGGTAGAGTGCCACACACGCAGGACTACGACACGCAAATCCAACTACCACTATCTATAGTAGGCGAGTGCAGCACCACAATGCTCTGCCTCACCTACAGTTACTCCTCCTGAGTAAGTGGAGGCGAGATGACAGTGACACTCTCAACCACAAGGAGACCTCGTTGCGTGCATGCAAATGCATGAATGCAATGTCTCACATCTGAGACATCCACCATAGACTCTCTATTCTACAGAGAATCATACTAACGGATCAACGCACTCTCTATCCCGCAAAGAGTCGTCTAATCGATCATAATACTCTCTATCCCAGAGAGTCATACCAATCTAATCGACGCACTTCTATCTTGTAGAGAGTCATACTCAATCGATAGACGCACTCTCTATCACTGAGAGTCGTACCTAACTGATCGACGCACTCTCTATCCTGTAGAGAGTCGTACTCAAACCGATTATCAAGCTAGGACCACAGGTCCATAGCGACACATTAAGTACCATTCACTCGACCATTTATACAATACATAGTCAGTGGTAAACATGCAACCTAGGGGTACTAGAATTAACCGTAGGTTCAAGACCTTATCTACCCACGGATGACCTTTTTGTCCAATTTACAATCAGGTTGTCATCCGGACTTTACTACTTGCACTTAACTTAAACAAAATCTAAGTTACTTACATCACCTATATTTATAACTCCTAATCATGGTAAAATAAACATGATAACAGCAATGGAGTTAATAGCCAACGGTAAAGTATCAAGCATACAATAAAAAGAATAGGGTCAAGATAATATGAACACCTAACATGCTCATATCTATGACTAAATCTGAATGCAATACATCTACCCGGACCAGGTAGGAAATTACCCACCTGCTATAAAGCTCGTACTGATTGTCTTCATGTCCAAATCTTTGTCGTGAATCAACATCCTGCAACCAAAGAATGCAACATATATTTAAGTTCTATCGTCAATCTAATAGTAGAACCAAACAAATTCCTTAACCCTATTGAAACCTATAGAATACTGTCATCTCCAAAATACCCAAACATTGTATATAAATTCACAATGGAACCAATAACATCATCATCTCATAAATTAGATTAGATATGGCGTCACAACTAGAATACCCCCTACTCTAATCCCAAATTGGACTTACCCAAGCTTAGCCTCACCTGCATAGCTTTTGATCACCTAAAGTTATCCGATTTGAATCATTCTGTTGAATAAACACAGTTTCCATGGCCCACTGCATATCCAAAAATCATTCACTAGCAATTACCTGTAATAAAAAGAACATAAGCTTCCTATGATCAATTCCCCAAATCTTTAATCCATAAATAGATTTGCTCATCCTATAAGAATTTTGTTAACTTAATCAACCTATGCAACCTTACCTTGCAAATTAAATCGATCCAACTTCCCAGTTTAATCCCAATTGTCAACACAGCTCAACAATCACAACTCACACTCACAGTGTCCTTCACAGCCGGTGCTCCTTGCTCACAACCACCTCCTTGATCTCACATGGTAGCTCCCAAACTCACACGATTGAAAATTTACCCACAAAAATCGAAGTGGATAGAAAAGAAAGGAGATCAAGTCATTATACCAAAAATTGACACCCCACCGGCGTCATCTCTATAAATCACCTCTGGTCGGATCGAATAAGGTCTCTAGCTGGCTGGCTCAGCAATGGAGAGTGCGAGCACAAAAAGGAGAAGAGGATCTGCGATGCGCTCAACAACCGCTCCACGACATATGTTGGCCGGTCGTCGAACCGAGATCGACAGGGAGAGGCGGCAACAAGAAGTAGATGCGATCGGCGACACCGATCGAAGGTGGTAGTCAACCAGCCAACGCCGATACGGAGAACAGGCAGTGGTCGGCGATGGCCAAGGTTGGGGTTGCTGGCCACGTGCGCAGGGACGGTGGGACGTGAGGTGGTCTGCCCGGGAGCCACGAGAGGTCGTGGATGGTCGCGGGCGGCAGTGAGCGGTGCGGAGACGCAGTGGCGGCGGTAGGGCTGCAGCGGCGAAATGAGGAATCGAGAGGGAGGGCTTGCGGCGTGGTCGGGCGCGCGAGGGAGAGAAGAGAAGAAGAGTTGCGATCGGGAATGAGAAAAGATTAGGGAAAAAGAATCGGCAGAGAAGAAAAAAAAGAACCGCTCGGGAAGGGAAAAGTCGGCGTTGAGGAAATGGCCGAACGGAAGGGATCAGGTCCATTAACGGGTTTTGGGAAATAAACGGGTCGGATTTCAGACCCGTTAAGCCTTTTAACTCCTTATAAGCAAAGAGGGTCTTGGAAATCTCCATTTAAGTCCAGAAAAATTTCTGAAAATTCCTAGAAAATTCCATAGGGTATTCTCCCAATTACCCAACATTTATTTTATTATTATTATTTTTTTTTCTGTGGTATTTTACATTCTCCCCCACTTAATAAAATTTGGTCCCCAAATTTCGTACTAACATACGAGAACCAACTCAAGAGATTTCTTGAACTACTACATGCCTCAAATGAACAAATGAGGATATCGAGCTCAGATAGTATCTTCCAGCTCCCATGTAGCCTCCTCTTCAGTAGGATATTGTCATCCAACATTTACGAGTCGGATGGTCTTGTTCCGCTATTGTCGCTCCTTGCGACCCAAATCGTTTCACCCCTTTCGAAGGTGAAACACGCAGAAATACCTATTCCCTGACTTCCTCCCACAACACAGGAGATATACAGGGTCTACCGTATAGGGCCTCATAAGAAGTCATCTGAATGAATGAGTGATAACTATTCTTATAATCAAATTCCACTAAAGGAATGTAATTCTCCCAACTACCTCCATAATCCATAACACAATATCTTAATAGATCCTTCAGAGTCTAAATGATACACTCAGACTGTTCATCTGTTTGCGGATGAAACGTTGCACTAAGCCGAAGCTCTGTGCCCATAGTCTGGTGCAGACTCTACCAAAATCGCGAGGTAAATCGCGCATCTCTATCTGATATGGTACTTAAAAGTACCCCACGCAATATGATAAACTTTCGGGTAATACAACGTTGTCGGATGTCCAACGAGTACGACCCACGAATACGAAGGAAATGGCTGATTTGGTCAGTCGATCCACAATCACCCAAATCGCATCATGTCTTTTACGGGTTATAGGCAACCCCGTAACGAAATCAATAGTAATATGCTCCCACTTCCATTCCGAAATCGGAATTTTCCTAGAGCAATCTATCGGATTTTTGATGTTCAACTATCACCTGCTGGCATACTAAACATCGAGCAGCAATATCTGCTATAACTCTCTTTATGTCATTTCACCAGTATAAACGTTTCAACTCTTGGTACATCCGAGTATCACCAAGGTATATAGCCCATCTCAAATGATGTGCCTCCTGTAGCAACTCTTTTTTAAGTGGATGCGTGTCCGGAACACACTATCCTTATTAGAGACGGAGAATTATTTTCTCAAAAGAGAAATCCATCAACCCTTCAAAATTCACTCTACCACATACTATGTAAGTGCATGGAAGACTATAGCAATCAATCTCACTTGTTACAACTGTTTGCGTACCAGCAACTCTATAGTAGCTACCCAGTAGCTAGTCAAAACTCCATTAGCACTTCAGCTCCATATCACTACAAATCCAAACAATAACTACTAAAGCCTCGTCATGTATATGACAGACTATCTCGTAGTTTCTTAACTGACGTAGGCATAAGATATGCCTCATTCAACTGCATCGGAATAGTTCTGATCCCTTAAATGACGCATCTGCGTACAACTTCCCTTTTATCCACTCCGGAAAGATTAACTAATACTCGTGTAAAAGTTAACCGCCATCTAAGTCCTATAAACTGGTTTCACCAGCTTCCTACTAAATGATTTACAACATCACCTTCGTCAAACAAGTCTGTGGTATAGTAATGCTAAAACATTCTATCCACATCTACTGTAATATCTAAACCATACAAAGAAAACCACCATCTACGGTGGTTGAGTGCGCAACTCCTACAACCAGAACCAACATTAGCCAGGTTACGCAACTCCAACAACTACAAAAGGATCCAATCGTGTTCATGATACACGATTCTCAAATCCAGTGATGACTAAATCGTTAATTAGTCTAACAACTTAATCAAAATTCATACAATCCATACTAAGTATGAAATTATCGTCCTCCATACACCTGCATCCCCTTACTCTACGCTGATGATATATACTAATCATCACAATGACACTGATAATTGGATGACACCATGTCACTACAATATCAATGTTCCAGTCGTAGATCGATCCTAGAGTATGCACAGGTGTCCTTAACCGATCTAGACAGATCATTTATCCACAACGAAGGATATTCTCTTTTAACAACTATCGCATTCCATCATCGATAATCGATGCATACTTTCAAAGGTCCATCTCTCTTTCAACAAAGAGTTCCGGATCATTTCAAGGAGGAATGCTGGGATAGATAAATATCCTTTCCAACATTTCCTATAATCGCAACTTACATTCTCCCAATCCTCATAGTGTTTAGTAACACTTATACTAGTCCAATTATCACCCGATATAGGATCTTCAATACCGGAACTATTTTCGCAATCATTTCGATCGCCTACTCCACTTGTCTATGTAACGACAAGCCTTGGAGTTCATCCAAAACTACATCCGAACACTCTCAGATTATACGCACATCCGAGAGACATATCGTACCTTACTTCCAACAATTCGACCATCCGTAAGGATATGTCCATAGTAAAGATATGTTTATTCAAGTCTAAGGGTATCCCTTGACTTCTTAATTATTGATCCACATCTCACCAGACGGTAGAGATACCACCGACCCACAAGTCGATGTAAAGGACCCTTCTAATCCAACTAAGAATGTTCTAGACAAAGATACCTGTAAACTACAAGTATCTCTCAATATATTAATCCAGAGGGTAAAACTAGAGTAATACCCTGAATGATCAAATATCTGTTGATCCGATCCAAAGGCTCCCCGCAGGTCTCCTCCTTTCTCCGAAGAGAACAAGATCAGATCCAACAGTCCGCGACAAAGCGGTCGCATTTCTGCGATGAATGATCCGAGGATCATGCTAGATCATCTGATCACATTACTTAATCCTACGAGTTGCAACTGAAGATTACCGAGTAGATACGACCATCGTCGTATACTCTATCCTTTGTACAAAGTCAATCCACATCTGGAGGTAACTGTTGTTGTTGTCTGCATGAGTCTTCTATGATGTCTTCTGCTGATGCTGCTTCTGTGCTGATCTCTACTGAAGGATAGTATCACGAAACTCCAACCACGCCTGAGGTAGTATGTTGATGCTGATAAGGTAACCCACATCTTCTGTGTTGATCTCTGCTGTCGAGACGATGCATCTTCCTCCCGGAACACCATCGATAGTCTTCAACTGAATCTTCAAGGTACACCTCCTCCACTGTACTGGTTACTCAACAATAGCAACAGCTAAACTGCTCCAACGGATAATCTGGCTTCGCGTGTCTTCGTGATCTGCACTGCACGCCCACAATCCCTTCGGAGTCTTTGTTCTGATTTTGCTGATATCCATGAGAACATCCTGATGATCCGCGGCTAGTCTTCTATAATCGGAAAAGTAGCTCAAGGTCTATAACTCCGATCTTGCTCCTTTATCCAACAATCTGAGACTTTTGACTCTATTAAGTTGACCTGCAATATTTTCTTACCGGTCTCCAACTCTTAAACTCTTGTACGGAGTCATTTTTAAACTCCTGTCTCAATCCAACGTCTTCCGGCAGGATCTGGTAGAAGATCCCGACATCCTAATCCAACTATAAGCCAATAACTCTGGGTGGCTTAAATCATCCACTCATCTTCTTGAGCTATTAGGTGGTAGTAACCTCTGCAAGTCTCACGACTCCACACAGTACACTATCACTAACCGATTACCCTTTCTTGAAGCTCAAGAATTCCTTACAATGTGTCACTAAAAGTGACATGGGGAAATACACTCTTCCAACATCACTAATCCATGATCAAGTGATATATTATTTCCCGAAGATTATTTTCTGCATTTATCACCAAATACCGGCTTGACCCCGATAATGGTATGCAAATAACTCTACTTTCTCGGTATAACATGAGTTAAGTACTTAAAAGTACTCTCAAAGTTATACAACTCAGTACGAACAACTCAGGGATAAAATCCCTATGAAACTCCATAACCTAGCCTTCCGCTATCTGCATCAACAATAGTCTACAAGTCTGTTCATTACCCACAGGTAATGATCTGACTAGCACAGTTAGTGGAAATCTCTAAGACTGTAGTCTCTGATTTCCATAATAAATGTGACGACTTGGCCCCTGTTTTCCAACTCGGTATCAGTCGGCTCTCAGAGGTAAATCACCTCCTCGACACAGGTTCAAGACTCACAGACTCAACAGGTCGTTCCCGTGGTCAACTCATACCACGGTTACGAATAATAACCAACACACTACAGGTTATTCCCTGGTATAAGCATCTAAATGCATAGCCAACATAACCGGGAGTATAAACCCTAAAGGTCACTCCGGTTGGTCGCCTCGGTGGACGACCCCTATTACAAGTCTGCACAGGTGTCATAACTATATTGTATACACCTACTAATCCAATTTAGATAAATATCTACTAAACCATAAGTTATCAGGAATTCTTACCTCGTGCTGCTTGGAGCTCAGGCCGCTGTCCATCTCATCTCATAAAACCAAAACCGAATAAATTGACTCCCGAGAATCCAAGACTCGACTCAAAAACAACATTGTATGGCATCGCAGAACCTTGGGCTCTGATACCACTAAAGTTGTCACGCCCCGAGAGAATACCGAGTCGAAAATCAAACGGACGACACCTCCCTTGTACGTGGCAACATTTCGGGTTAATATAAGGCCCGTAGGCCACAACAATAACAACATATATATATAACAACATAACAACATAACGAAAACACAGCGGAAATAACACGACAACAATACAATCCCACATAGTGCATACCGGTATGACTAACACCAGAACATAAAGAAGCTCGTCACAAAACCCGACAACATGCGTAGATCACATAACACACAACACCACGATAAACTCAGAATACATAACCAAAACATACGAAGACTCAAAAACTCGGACTCTCGGAGTTGAGATTAGACGATGTCAGCCAGCAGTGCTCCAAGTCCATCACGAAGTCAGCTACCTGTTACCTGGGCGACAGAAAAACCCAGGGTCCGCGGGGGTGGTGAGTAAAACTCAGCAGGTAATAGAAAATATGTATATATGTAATATCATATGTATTTCAACGACATATCTAGATGTACAACAGGTATATCAGCATAGTATACAAATACAAGCATATACCGTCTAACCAAATTAACAACGAAAAATGCAGACATACCTGAAGTCTGCTACGCTACTCTGATCCAACCTGAACATATATCCAACATATATATATAACAGGAAGAATAATACTAACTCATAATCTACTCATGCTACCGGTCAAGGTATCTAATAGTCTGTCCAACACATACCAGTATCTGACACAACTGTATAACATATGCAAGAAACATGTATGAATATGATGTACAATCAAATGCAGCAAGCATAATACAATCAAATGCAGCATCACAATAAGCATATATATATAGACTGCATCTATATATGTATACTAATCACAATCATCCATATATATATATATACATGCATATATGTATATATATGGCAATATGCAAAATGTCATAAGTCGGCAATGCAGCATGCATGGTCATGTCGGCTCACCCTAAAGCTACCACGACCCCAGTGTGGCCTCGGTGGCTCGAGCATGACAACTGTCGCAACTCAACATCAACTACGACTCTCGAGTGGCTGAGTGGGCAGTATGATCGAGTAGTATATAAGCGTAAAGAGCAAGCTACACGATGGGGGTCCCTGCTGTTGACCACTCCGACAGTCACTACCCATGAGTGGTCGAGTGCCACACACGCAGGACTACGACACGCAAATCCAACTACCACCGTCTATAGTGGTAGAGCGCGACACCACAATGCTCTTCCCTCACACCGGTTACTCCTCCGATGAGTAACCGTGGAGGCAGGATGACTGGCGACACTCTCAACCACAAGGGAGACCTCGTCGCCAGCGTGCATGCAAATGCATGAATGCAATGTCTCACATACAGACATCCACCATAGACTCTCTATTCTACAGAGAATCATACTAACCAGATCAACGCACTCTCTATCCTACAGAGAGTCATACTCAACTGATCATAATACTCTCTATCCTGTAGAGAGTCATACCAATCTAATCGACGCACTCTCTATGTTGTAGAGAGTCGTACTCAACTGATAGACGCACTCTCTATCCTGTAGAGAGTCGTACCTAACTGATCGACGCACTCTCTATCCTGTAGAGAGTCGTACTCAAACCGATTATCAAGCTAGGACCACAGGTCCATAGCGACACATTAAGTACCATTCACTCGACCATTTATACAATACATAGTCAGTGGTAAACATGCAACCTAGGGGTACTAGAATTAACCGTAGGTTCAAGACCTTATCTACCCATGGATGACCTTTTTGTCCAATTTACAATCAGGTTGTCATCCGGACTTTACTACTTGCACTTAACTTAAACAAATTCTAAGTTACTTACATCACCTATATTTATAACTCCTAATCATGGTAAAATAAACATGAGCGCAGCAATGGAGTTAATAGCCAACGGTAAAGTATCAAGCATACGATAAAAAGAGTAGGGTCAAGATAATATGAACACCTAACATGCTCATATCTATGACTAAATCTGAATGCAATACATCTACCCAGACCAGGTAGGAAATTACCCACCTGCTATAAAGCTCGTACTGATTGTCTTCATGTCCAAATCTTTGTCGTGAATCAACATCCTGTAACCAAAGAATACAACATATATTTAAGTTCTATCGTCAATCTAATAGTAGAACCAAACAAATTCCTTAACCCTATTGAAACCTATAGAATACTGTCATCTCCAAAATACCCAAACACTGTATATAAAACCACAATGGAACCAATAACATCATCATCTCATAAATTAGATTAGATATGGCGGCACAACTAGAATGCCCCCAACTCTAATCCCAAATCGGACTTACCCAAGCTTAGCCTCGCCTGCATAGCTTTTGATCACCTAAAGTTATCCGATTTCAATCATTCTGTTGAATAAACGCAGTTTCCATGGCCCACAACATATCCAAAAATCATTCACTAGCAATTACCTGTAATAAAAAGAACATAAGCTTCCTATGATCAATTCCCCAAATCTTTAATCCATAAATAGATTTGCTCATCCTATAAGAATTTTGTTAACTTAATCAACCTATGCAACCTTACCTTGCAACCAAATTCTGATCCAACTTCCCAGTTTAATCCCATTTGTCAACACAGCTCAACAATCACAACTCACACTCACAGTGTCCTTCACAGCCGGTGCTCCTTGCTCACAACCACCTCCTTGATCTCACATGGTAGCTCCCAAACTCACACGATAGAAAATTTACCCACAAAAATCGAAGTGGACAGAAAAGAAAGGAGATCAAGTCATTATACCAAAAATTGACACCCCACCGGCGTCATCTCTATAAATCACCTCTGGTCGGATCGAATAAGGTCTCTAGCAGGTTGGCTCAGCAATGGCGAGTGTGAGCACAAAAAGGAGAAGAGGATCTGGACCGGACTGCCGCTCCAAACAGCACTGCTGCTCACGACATATGTTGGCCGGTGTCGTGAAACCGGAGATCAGACAACAGGGGAGAGGCGGCAGCAAGAAGTAGATGCGATCGGCGACACCGATCGAAGGTGGCAGTCAACCAGCCGACGCCGATACGGAGAACAGGAAGTGGTCGGCGATGGCTAAAGTTGGGGTTGTTGGCCACGTGCGCAGGGACGGCGGGACGTGAGGTGGTCTGCCCAGGAGCCGCGAGAGGTCGTGGATGGTCGCTGGCGGCGGTGAGCGGTCCGGAGACGCAGCGACGGCGGTAGGGCTGCAGCGGCAAAACGAGGAATCGAGAGGGAGGGCTTGCGGCGTGGTCAGGCGCGCGAGGGAGAGAAGAGAAGAAGAGTTGCGATCGAGAATGAGAAAAGATTAGGGAAAAAGAATCGGCGGAGAAGAAAAAAAAGAACCGCTCGGGAAGGGAAAAGTCGGCGTTGAGGAAACGGCCAAACGGAAGGGATCGGGTCCATTAACGGGTTTTGGGAAATAAACAGGTCGGATTTCAGACCCGTTAAGCCTTTTAACTCTTTATAAGCAAAGAGGGTCTTGGAAATCTCCATTTAAGTCCAGAAAAATTTCTGAAAATTCCTAGAAAATTCCATAGGGTATTCTCCCAATTACCCAACATTTATTTTATTATTATTATTTTTTTTTCTGTGGTATTTTACATAAATCACAATTCTTCTTCTCGCCGAGGGCTGCCGCCGCTTCTTCTTCCTCTCTTCTCTCCCTCGCCGACCATGCCCCCGAATGCTCTGCTGACTCGCCATCGCGCCACGCTACCATGCGCATCGGCTGGCCGGCAGACCATCGATTGTTACCTTCGCACACTCGCCGTCGGATCTGCTCTTCCCACTCGTCGCCGACTGCTCCCTCTAGATCTTGATAGAAGCGAATCCGCGCCGATGTTATGCTCCTTTGTGAGGTCTGCTCAACTCGACATCACCCTCTCCCTCTCCTCGTGGCAGGCGGTGACCGTCGGTTTGGACGATCTCCACGGGCAATCAAGGCGTGGCGTCTTGGCGGCTAAAGCTTACGTCGGGCGAGAGGCGTGGTCGGGAGTTAGTCGTGAGTCGGCATCGCGGGCTGATCTGAGGCTGGGATCTTTGTTGAGCAAGGTAACAACTGCTCCTTCCTGATCTTGGATGAGATTTTAGGTTTTTCTTTGGTATTCGATTTGGGCAGAAAACATAGCTGTTGGATGATGATCCGAGGCTTGGATCATGGATCGGTTGTAGTGATTATTGACGTTGAACTGCCTCTAGCGAACAGAGCAGTTCAGGGAGGACCGATTGTCGCCAGAAGCTGATGATGCCAGTGTCATGAGGTTGGTTGTTTGGTTCATCTTGGTTCACAGCAGTAATTGGATTTGATTTATCCTTGTTCACAGCCGTGATTGGCTCTGGTTTTGTTTGGTGGTGTTGATGAGCTGTGTCGGTGGTGATGAATGGATGGAGCTGGCTGGGGAGGAGCATGAACACGACTGCTCAGGGTGGTGTATAAGCTGTGGATGTTATGGTTTCTAGATAGGTGCTTTTGGATAAGCCGTGGATGATTCCAACATTTGAAGGTAAGCTTTAAATTGTATGTTATACATTAGTGTTTAATTCTTGAAGAATGCACAATTGTGTTGCTAGGATAATTAGATCCGTGTATAAATCATAATTAGATTTTGGTTGGATTTATTTGCAGTTAAAAGGGTGGGCAGATCAGATTTCCATAAGTGGATTATGAAGTTGGTTGTGATTGAAGCAAAGATTATGTAAGTTCTGATCTTGCTATAGTGTGCAGTAGCAAGGTGGTTTCTGATTATGGTAGTAGTGTTATTGTAGGATTATATCGGTGATTAGTGGAGACTGGAGTTATTTTGATTATATTGGGATTCTATGATTTCAGGACTTTGATGCGAGGTGAATTCGCGGACATGAAGACAATTATGGTTTACGTATTAGGTGGGTAATTTCCTACCTGGTCTGGGTAGATGTATTGCATTCAGATTTAGTCATAGATATGAGCATGTTAGGTGTTCATATTACCTTGACCCTGCTCTTTTTATCGTATGCTTGAACTTATCGTTGGATGTATTCTTGCTCAATTGTTGATATCACACATATACCCTATCATGATTTAGGAGTTATAGATGTGATGTAAATTGGCCTAGATGTTTAGCATGGTGTAAATGTTAGTACGGGGGATGACCCAATTTATAAATTGGCAAAAAGGTCATCGGTGGGTAGGTAATGCCCTAAAAGTAGGATTTATTTCTAATACCCTTATGTTGCATACTATTACCAACCATGAGTTGTGTAATGGTTAAGTGAAAGGTGACTAGTGTGTCGCTACGGACCGGTAGTCCTAGCTTGATATGATTAGTCTAGTACGACTCTCTATTGGAGAGAGAGTTATGATCAGTCGAGTACGACTCTCTATAGGATATTGAGTGCGTCGATCAGTTGAGTACGACTCTCTCTATTGAAGAGAGAGTCATGATCAGTCGAGTACGACTCTCTACAGGATAGAGAGTCCGTCGATCAGTTGAGTACGACTCTCTACAGGATAGAGAGTGTATTGATATGATGGGTACGACTCTTTGTTGAACAGAGAGTCTGTGGTAGATGGTTGTACATGTGACAGCATACTCATGTCATTTGCATGCATTCTGATGACATAGTCTCCCTTGGGGTTGAGAGAGTCGTCAGTCATCTTGCCTCCCAGAGCACTCCCCGAGGAGTAACTGGTGTGAGGGAAGAGCATCTGTTGTGCCACACTCTACCACTATAGACGGTGGTAGTTGGAGTTGCGTGCAGTTGTCCTGGGTGCGTGGTACTCAACCACTCATTGATAGTGTTAATCGAAGTGGCCAGCAGCAGGGACCCCCGTTGTGTAGCGAGCTCTTTACGCTCATATGCTACTTGATCATACTGCCCACTCGACCACTCTATAACAGTGGTTGGTGTGAGTTGGGACAGTCATGTCGCCACCACCTAGGCCCTGCGGGTCGTGGTAGCAGTAGGGTGGGACATGACCATGCATCTTTGCATTGCCATATCTTATGGCACTTTGCATATTACCATATATATATCATATTCATGCATATATTCTGCATGTTTCTTATATTGTATATAATAGGATCTTGGATAATTGGCTGAGCATACCATTAGATACCTTGACCTGTAGCTAGAGTATATTTTGAGTTGATCTACTCTTCCTGCTATATATATATATGTTGTATATATGTTCAGTTGGATCGAGTAGTGTACTTCGTGCATGTCTCCAGCATTTTTATGTTGTTTATTTGGTTAGACGGTATATGCTTGTATTTATATACTATACTGATATACCTGTTTTACCTCTAGAGTATGTTGTTGAAAATACATGTGATATGACATATATACATGTGTTTTCTATTACCTGCTGAATTTTACTCACCACCCCAACGGACCCTGGGTTTTTCTGTCGCCCAAGTAACAGGTAGAAGTCTTCGTGACGGCTTGGAGCACCGCCGGCTGACATCGTCTCATCTCACCTCCGAGGCTTCCGTGTTTGTGTTGGATTTTTCCGTACGTCTTGTTATGTATTCGGAGTTTTCGTGATGTTATGTATTATATGATGCATGCACATGTTGGTGCGGGTTTTGATGAGGTTTTCTTTATGTTCTGGTGTTAGTCATACCGGTATGCATGTGTGTAGGTTGGGATGTTATTGTATCATGTTTCCGCTGTGTTTTGTGTAGTTGTTGTTTCATATATATATATATATATATATATATATATTGTTGTTATTGTGGGCCTACAAGCCTTGTATTAACCCGAAATGTTGCCACGTACAGGGGAGATGCCGTCCGTTTGATTTTCGGCCCGGCATGCTCTCGGGGCGTGACAGTCCACGTGTACAAGCATCTGTCACTAATCAAAGTCCATGTTTAACTTTCTTTGCATAGCTTTCTTGATCTATATTTGAAAATCTAATATGAACAATTCAGATCAACTAAAGACAACAACCTATCTCCACTTGTAATTGCAAAATGTATCATAGGTATCATCAATCCAATTTAAACCTTATCTCAATCATTTAGCTTCCACAACCCATCTGGAACACTCTTCCCCTGTTCACCATCATCCATGAAACCACAATCAAATTAGCTGCACAACAATCATATATCAAAATTTCCGAAACATCAACTTACCTGACCTTGCCTCCCCCATTCACAGCCGATCTAAAACAAATCCTATTCATGTTTCCCTCAGCTTGCTCAAGCGAAAGAAATGCCTTCCCCACAAATCAAAAACATTACAACCCAATCGCCATGCCAAAATCGAAAACACAATTGATCCAAAGATCTGATCATAAGAGACGACGACATTAGCTATGGCAGCATCGAGGCTGAGCTCACACCTTGGCTGGGCTCGCAATAACCAAGGGCAGCACGAGTCATGCGGAGAAGCAGTGATCTGCAAGCTACGCTGACGATGCTCCATGAAGGGACAAAAGGCAACAGACTGCCTAGGGTGGTCATAGCTAATCGTGGTGGCTGGTGTGATTGTCCGCGATGGAGACCGACATATCACATACGAGAAAACCGTCGAAGGAAACCGACAGCGACAAAGGGGCCAGCACAAGGCAATGTCGCTCGGAGGAGAGACAGCTATGGTGACGATCAAACTCTGGAATCCTCACGGTGAAGAACGTAGTCGGTGTTTCGATCAGTGCCTCCAGCGGGAAGATCGCCGGCCTATAGGGTAGCGGCGATCTGAGCCAGAAACCACCATGAAGGAGAGCAGAGGAGAGTGACACACGGGGAAGTGAACAGGTCGACGGAGACCAGCCAACACGTCCAACTACGGCGGAGGTCGGGTGGAGCAAATCTGCGGCAGCGACGAGTAGGGAAGGCTGCCGACTGGGAAGAGAAGAAAGGGCTTGCGATTGAGGGAAATCACGCGGTGTTGAGGTCGTCGGAGAGGAGGTCGCGGATGAGAGGGCAGAAGTCGTCGCTGAGCGGAAAGGGCGAGCTGGGCATGGCCGGCACGCGGGGAGAAGGCGGCTATGGATGGCGAGCGCATGATGTGCAGTGGCGGCGGTACAGTGGCGCAGGGAAGAAGGCGGTGGCAGCGAGCGGGAAGGAGAGGAGGCGGATCGGGAAGAGGAAGGAAAAGAGAGAAGTCGCGGCGTGAGAAGGAAAAGAAACGCTTGGGGAAGGGAAAAGTCGGCGTTGAGGAAATGATTGAATGGAAGGGATCGGGTTTGGGTTCGAGCGTTTTTTTTTTTTAACCGACCAAATGATTGAGCTAGCTCAAGTCTAACCCAATCACCTATTTAATTAAGCCTTAATCTTCCTCCTAATCGATCTTATGAACTCCATTCAATTCTAGAAAAATTTCTAAAAACTCTTGAAAAATTCCACAAGATAATTTCTTAATTAACAAGGAGTATTTTTTTTTGGTATCTTACATTCTCCCCCACTAATAAAAATTTAGTCCCTAAATTTCATACTTAAATACGATAATATATCCAATAAATTTCTTGAACTACCACATACCTTAAGTGAACAGATGAGGGTACCAAGCTCGGATAGTATCTTTCAGCTCCCACATAGCCTCCTCATTAGTATAATGATGTCATCTAACTTTTACCAGTCGGATGGTTTTGTTGCTCAACCGGCATTCCTTATGACCAAGGATCTGCATCGGAATCTCCTTATATGACGCATTAGGCTGAAGTGGGATTGGTACTTCCTTCAGAACATAATCTGAACGTGGCACGTATTTCCTCAACATAGAAACATGAAATACGTTGTGAGCACCCGCAAGTATCGAAGGTAAAGCCAACCTATAAGCTACACCTTCAATCCGCTCCAATATCTCAAACGGACCAATATAGCATGGAGCTAATTTTCCTTTTAGTCCAAATCATTTCACCCCTTTCGTAGGTGAAACACGCAAGAATACATGATCCCCTACTAAGAATTCTAAAGGCCTTCGTCTTCGAAATCCATAACACAATATCTCAGCAAATCCTCCAATGTCTAAATAGTGCACTCAGACTGTCCATCTATTTGCGGATGAAATATTGTACTAAGCCGAAGCTCTGTGCCCATGGCCTACCGACGACTCTGCCAAAATCGCGAGGTAAATCGTGGATCTCTATCAGATATGATACTTAAAGGCACTCCATGCAGCCTGATAATCTCTCGGCAGTACAACTCCGTCAGACGATCCAACGAGTCCGTCCCACGAATAGGCAGAAAATGAGCTAATTTGGTTAGTTGATCCACGATCACCCAAATCGCATCATGTCCTTTACGGGTTCTAGGCGATCCCGTAACGAAAATCCATAGTGATGTGTTCCCACTTCCATTCCGGAATCAAAATTTCCTGAAGCAATCCAGCAGGTTTCTAATGTTCAGCATTAACCTGTTAGCATACTAAATATCGAGCAACAAAGTTTGCAATGTCTTTCTTCATACTATTCCACCAGTATAACCGTTTTAAATCTCGGTACATCCGAGTATCACCAGGATGTATATCAAATCTCAAATGATGTGCTTCCTATAGCAACTCTTCCTAAAACTATTGCAACTCCGGAATCCACTATCATTATCTGAGATGGGAACTTATCTTCTCACAATAGAAGTCCATCTACCGTCCAAAACCCACTCCACCACACACTCTGTAAGTGCAAGGGAGACTATAGCGACCAATATCCCTTGTTGCAACTATCCGTGTTCCAGCAACTCTCTAGTAGCTATCCAGTAGCTAGTCAAAACTCCATGAGCACTTCTGCTCCATACAACTACTACACAAGATCATATCCGCTAAACCCACGTCACGTGCATAATAGCTTATTGCATAGTTTCTTAACTGATTTAAGCATAAGATATGTCTCATGCAACAGCATCGGGATCGCTCCGTTCCTTGGTACGATGCATCTGCGTACAACATCTTTTTATTCACCTCGGAAGGATTAACTAATACTCGTGTAAAAGTTAACCGCCGTTTAGGTCCTGTAAACTGGTTTCACCAACTTCCGTCTAAATGATTTCCATTATCACCCTTGTCAAACAAGTCCGTGGTATAGTAATGTTAAAACATTCTATCCATATCTACATTAATAACCAAATCATACAAGGCAAACCACCATCTACGGTGGTTGAGTGCGCAACTCTAACTACCACAATCAACAATGGCCAGGTTATGCAACTCCAACAACCACAAGCTGATCCAATCGTGTCCAGGATACACTATTCTCAAATCCAGTGGCGACTAAATCATTAAATAGTCTAACAACTTAATCAAAACTCATAAAAATCATACTAAGTATGAAATTGTCGTCTTTACACACCTGCATCCTTTTTACTTTACACGGATGATATATCAATCATCACAACGACACTGATAATTGTATGATATCATGTCACTACAATATCAACACTCCAGTCGTAAACCAACCCTAGAGTATACACAGGTATCCTTAGCTTATCTAAACAGATCATCTATCCACAACGAAGGATATTCACTTTTAACAACTATCGTATTCCATTATCGATAATCGATGCATAATCTCAAAGGTCCATCTCTCTTTCAACAAAGAGTTCCGGATCTTCTCAAGGAGAAATATTGGGACAGATAAATATCCCATCCAACACCTCCTGTAACCGCAACTTACATTCTTCCAATTCCCATAGTATTTAGTAACACTTATACCAATCAAATTATCACCCGGCATGGGATCTTCAAAACCCGAACTATTTCTGCAATAATTTCGATCGCCTACTCCACTTGCGTATGCAACGGCAAGCCTAGGAGTTCATCTGAAACTACATCCAAATACTCTCAGATTATATGCACATCCGAGAGACATATCATACCATACTTCCAATAATTTAACCATCCGTAAGGATATATCTACAGTAAAGGTATGTCTATCAGAGTCTAAGGGCATCCCTTGACTTCTTAATTGTTGATCCACATCTCACCAGATGGTAGAGATACCATCGACCCACAAGTCGATGTAAAGGAACCCTTCTAATCAGAACTAAAAATGTTCTAGACAAGGATACTTGTAACCTACAAGTATCTCCCAATATATTAACCTAGAGGGTAAACTAAAGTAATACCCTGAACGATCAATTATTTGTCGATCCGATCCAAAGGCTCCCTGCAGGTCTCAGTCTTTCTCCGAAGAGAATAAGATCAGATCCAACAGTCCGCGACAAAGTGGTCGCATTTCTGCGAAAATGAACTGGGGATTTTTCCTAGATCATCTGATCCCATCACTTAATCCTACGTGCTGCAACTGTAGAATACAGAATAGATACAACCATCGTCGTATACTCTCTCCTCTATACAAAGCCAATCCACGTCTGGGAGGTAACCGTTGTTGTTGTCTGCATGAATCTTGTAAGATGTTTTCTGCTGATACTGCTTCTGTGATGATCTCTGCTGAAGGGAAGTATCAAGGAACTCCAATCACGCCTGAGGTAGTAGGTCGCTGCTGATGAGATAACCCAATCTTTTGTGCTAATTTCTGCTATCGAGACAGTGCATTATCCTCCTGGAACACCATTGATAGTCTTCAACTGAGTCTTCAAAGTATACCTCCTCAAATGTACTGGTTGCTTACAATAGCAACAGATGAACTGATCCAATAGATAATCTGACTTCACGTGTCTTCTATAATCGAAAAGTAGCTCAAGGCCTATGATTTCGATCTTGCTCCTTTTATCCAATAGTCGGAGACTTCTGACTCTAATAAGTTGACCTGCGATATCTGCTTATCGGTCTCCAACTCTTAAACACTTGTACGGAGTTATTTCTAAACTCCTGACTCAATCCAACATCTTTCGACAAGATCTAATAGAAGATCCAGTCATCTTAATCCAACAATAAGCCAACAACCGTAGGTGGCTTAAAACATCCATTCACATTCTTGAGCTATTAGGTGAGCGTAAACTCTGCAAGTCAAATGACTCTGCATGATATTCCCGTTATCGACGATCACCCTACTTGAAGCTCAAGAATCTCCTACAATGTGTCACAGAAAGTGACGTGGGGAAAATACTCTCTCTCAACATCACTAACCATGATCAAGTGATATATTATTCCCCGAATATTATTTTCTGCATTTACCATCAAATACCGGCTTGATCCCGATAATGGTATGCAAATAACTCTACTTTCTCTGTATAACACGAGTTAAGTACTCAAAGGTACCTTCCAAGTTATACAACCCAGTACGAACGAATCAGGGATCAAAATCCCTATGAAACACCTTATACTTACCCTCTTCTTGCTGTATATGTATGGCAATAATAGTATACACATCTAGTCCATTACCCCACGGGTAATGATCTGACTAGCACCGTTAGTGAAAATCCGTAAGATTATAGTCTTTGATTTCCACAAGAAATGTGACGACTTGACCACTATTTTCTGACTCAGTATTAGTCGGCTCTCAAAGGTAAATCACCTTTTCGACACAGGTTCAAGACTCACAGACTCAACAGGTCGTTATCGTGGTCAACTCAAACCACAATTACGAAGAATAACCAACGCACTGCCTATTATTCCTTGTTATAAAAATTGAAAGCATAGCCAATAAAATCGAGGGTATAAACCCTAAAGGCAACTCCGACTGGTCGTCTCGGTGGACGACCCCTACTACAAGTCTGTACAAGTGTCATAACTCTAACCGTATACACCTATTGATCAAGTTTAGATAAATATATACTAAACTATAAGTTATCAGGAATTCTTACATCGTGCTGCTTGGAGCTTAGGCCACTGTCAGTTTCATCTCAGAAAACCAAAACCGAAACAAATCGACTCCCGAGAATCAAAGACTCAAAAATAAAAATCATTGTATGGTATCGCAGAACCTAAGGCTCTAATACCACTAAAGTTGTCATGCCCCGAGAGTATGCCGAGCCGAAAATCAAACGGACGACATCTCCCCTGTACGTGGCAAAATATCTAGTTTATACAAGGCCCTTGGGCCTACAATAACAATACAATAAACATAACTACAACAAAACACAGCGAAAACATAATACAACTACATCACAAACTACACACCGTGCATACCGATATGACTAACACCACGACATAAAAGAAACATCGAAAAACCTGAATCCACAAGTGTGTACATCACATAACAAGTCTAACACATAAATCCGGATCGAAATAAGGAACATCCGAAAACAAAAGAAAACGTAAATCCATGTTGGGACCCTCGGAGATGAGATGAGACGATGACAGTCAGTGATGCTCTAAGTCCATCACGAAGTTGGCTACCTATTACCTGGGTGACAGAAAAACCCAGGGTCTGTAGTAGTGAGTAAAACTCAACAGGTAATAAGGGAGAACATGTATATATATCAAATATCACATGTCATTCAACAGTAAAATCTAAAGGTACATCAGGTAAACACCAACATGATAATCATATACATGCATATACCTTCTAACCAAATGAACAATGTAAAATGCAGACATACCTGAAAGTCCGCTACGCTACACTTATCAAACCTGAGCACATATCCACAATATATATGTATATATCACAGGAAATCTGGTCTAAACCATACAACATCATAAATACTGGTCAAAAGTATCTAATGGTCCGACCAACAAGTATACAAGTATCTGACACAACCATATAACAAATGCGAGTAGCATGTATGAAGATGATGTACAACCAAATACAGCAAGCATAGTACAATCAAAGGCAACATCACAATAAGCATATATATATAGACTGAATATATATATATATACTAATTACAATCATATATATATATATATATATATATATATATATATATATATATATATATATACATGCGTATATGTATATATATGGCAATATGAAAAACGTCATAAGATACGACAATGCAACATGCATGGTCATGCCTGTGCACCCCTACTCGCTACTACGACTCTAGTGTGGCCTAGGTGGCACGACATGACAATTGTCCCAACTCAACACCAACCACTGCTCTAGAGTGGCCGAATGGCCAGTATGATCGAGTAGTATATGAGCGTAAAGAGCTTGCTACATAATGGGGGTCACTATTGCTGGCCACTCCGACTAACACTACTCATGAGTGGTCGAGTGCCACGCACCCAGGACAACTGCACACAACTCCAACTACCACCGTCTATAGTGGTAGAGTGTGGCACAACAAATGCTCTGCCCTCACACTAGTTACTCCTCCATGAGTAACCTGGGAGGCAGGATGACTGACGACCCTCTCAACCATAAGAGAGACTATGTCGTCAGTATGCATGCAAATGATATGAATGCACAGTCATGCATATAGACATCTATCACAGACTCTCTATTCTACAGAGAGTCATACCAATCTGATCAACGTACTCTCTATCCTATAGAGAGTCGTACTCAACTGATCGATGCACTCCCTATTTTGTAGAGAGTCATACTCGACTGTTCGACACACTCTCTATCATGTAGAGAGTTGTACTCAACTGATCGATGCACTCTCTATCCTGTAGAGAGTCGTACTCAACTGATCATAATAAGCTAGGACCACCGGTCCATAGCGACACACTAATTACAATTTACCTGACCATTACATAACACCTGATCGGTAGTAAACGTGCAACATAAGGGTATTAGAATAAATCCTACATTCAGGACCTTACTTACCCACGGATGACCTTTTACCAAATTTACAAATCAGGTCATCATCCATACTCCAACATCTATACCCTACTAAACATTTATAGATCTACTTACATCACATCTGTAACTCCTCAATCATGATAAATGAAAATATGATATCAACATTAGAGCATATATGGCCAACGACAAGTATCAAGCACAAGAATAAATAAAAGCAGGGTCAAGATAATATGAACATATAATATGATCATATATATGTTTAAATCTGTATGCAACGACAACTACCTGACCAGGGTAGGAAATTACCCACCTGTTAAATAGCTCTGCTAGCTGTCCACGCGTACAAGCATCTGTCACTTATCAAAGTCCATGTTTAACTTTCTTTGCATAGCTTTCTTGATCTACATTTGAAAATCTGATATGAACAATTCAGATCAACTAAAGACAACCTATCTCCACTTGTAATTGCAAAATGTATCATAGGTATCATCAATCCAATTTAAACCTTATCTCAACCATTCAGCTTCCACAACCCATCTGGAACACTCTTCCCCTATTCACCATCATCCATGAAACCACAATCAAATTAGCTACACAACAATCATATACCAAAATTTCCGAAACATCAACTTACCTAACCTTGCCTCCGCCATTCACAACCGATCTAAAATAAATCCTATTCATGTTTCCCTCAGCTTGCTCAAGCGAAAGAAATGCCTTCCCCACAAATCAAAAACATTACAACCCAATCGCCATGCCAAAATCGAAAAAACAACTGATCTAAATATTTGAGCACAAGAGACGGCGACATTAGCTATGGTAGCATCGGGGCTGAGCTCACACCTTGGTTGGGCTTGCAATAACCAAGGGCAGCATGAGTCATGCGGAGGAGCAGTGATCTGCAAGCTATGCCGACGATACTCGATGAAGGGACGAGAGGCAACAGACTGCCTAGGGTGGTCACAGTTGATCGCGGTGACTGGTGCGACTATCCATGATGGAGACCGGCAGATCACATCCGAGAAAACCGTCGAAGGAAACCGACAATGACAAAGGGGCCAACACAAGGCAATGTCGCTCGGAGGAGAGACAACTATGGTGATGATCAAACTTTGGAATCAGCGCCTCGGCGAGAAGATCGCCCGGCCTCTGAGGCCGCGATCTGAGCTTGAAACCACCATGAAGGAGAGTAGAGGAGAAGTGAGCAGACGATGGAGACCCCGGCGTCAATTGTGGCGGAGGTCGAGGAGAAAATCTGGCGGCAGCGAGTAGGGAAGGTTGTCGACCGGGAAGAGAAGAAAGGGCTCACAATTGAGGGAAATCATGCGGTGTTGAGGTCATCGGAGAGGAGGTCACAGATGAGAGGGAAGAAGCTGTCGCTGAGCAAAAAGGGTAAGCTGGGCATGGCTAGCGTGCGGGGAGAAGGCGACTATGGACGGCGAGCGCATGACGCACAAGGGCGGCGGTGCAGTGGCGTAGGGAAGAAGGCGGCGGCAGCGAGCGGGAAGGAGAGGAGGCAGATCGGTAAGAGGAAGGGAAAGAGAGAAGTCGCAACGTGAGAAGGAAAAGAAGCGCTAAGGGAAGGGAAAAGTCGACGTTGAGGAAATGGCTGAACGGAAGGGATCGGGTTTGGGTTTGAGCATTTTTTTTTTAAACCGGCCAAATGATTGAGCTAGCTCAAGTCTAACCCAATCACCTATTTAAGCCTTAATCTTCCTCCTAATCGATCTTATGAACTTCATTTAATCCCAGAAAAATTTCTAAAAACTCCTGAAAAATTCCACAAAATAATTTCTTAATTAACAAGGAGTATTTTTTTTTCAGCATCTTACATGGGATGTCGTTGGTGCCAGTAGAACGGAGACTGGGAGAGGTGTGGTTGCAGCCTGTTCTGCACCTTGGTGACGATGAGTGTGGGAGTAGGCGGAGAGGTGCCATTGCCTCCACCAAGGAAAAAGGGGGTGGAAAAGCATTCCTTGCGAAAATAGCACTGCAGAGGTTGGTGTTATCGGCGAAGGTGGAGGGCTCGAATGAGTCCAGCACTGCGGTCATCGGGACAACACCGGAGAGGTTGTTTTCCGAGATGTTGAAGTCCTTTTCCTCTCAAAAGGCAGCTGATCCACCACCGCCGGAGAAAAAGGCAACGTTCTCTGAAGCCTTCGCTCAGAAGGTGGCCGATCCATCGCCACCGGAGAAGAAGGCGACTGATCCACCGCCGTCGGAGAAGAATGCGGCGTTACTCCGAAGACTCCATTCATATCCGGTGATCCATCGCCGTCGGAGAAGAAGGTGGCTAAGGCTGAAGTTGGGGTGGGGCCGTCGACCATACCGCACAGATCCGGCAATCCACCGTCGGATCTACGAAGATCCGGCAATGGATGGTCGGAGTTTGAGAGAGAAAGAGAGAGGAGGGCATTTCGGAGAAGGGACGTGAGGTTGCGAGCGTGAGAGGAAAAGGATAAGTGTGGGCAATTAAATGGGATTTTGCGACGAAAATATTTTGTTTCCATTTTCGTTGCAATTTGGCGATGAATTTCATATTCGTTGCAAAATCTGCGACGAATTTATATTTTCGTTGCAGATTTTGTGACGAATATGAAATTCGTCGCAAAATTTTGGGTAGGATGGCACGTTTTGTTTTACGATAATCACCACTTTTTTCAAAAATAATTAAAAAAGGGTAATGAAAATATTTCTTTGCCAAATTCATTACAATTTTGTGACGAAAAAATATATTAGTTGCAAAATCTGCAATGAATTCCATATTCGTCGCAAAATCAGCGATGAATTTATATTTTCGTTGCAAAGTTTGTGACGAATATGAAATTTGTCGCAAAATTTTGGGTAGCATGCCATGTTTTCTACATTTTCTTTTATGACATCTTAAAAATAATTAAAAAAGAGCGACGAAAATATTTCATTGCCAAATTCGTTGCAATGTTGCGACGAAAAAATATATTCGTTGCAAAATCTGCAACGAATCCCATATTCGTCAGAAAAATCTACAACGAATCCCATATTCATCACAAATTTTGCGACAAAAATGAAATTTGTCACAAATTTTGGGACACTGGAAGCAAATTTTATTGGGATTTTAATTAGAATTTTACAACGAAAATGGAATTCGTTTCACATTTTGCGACAAAAATCCAAATTTGTTGCAAAATGTGCAATGAATTCCCAATTCGTTGCAAACTTTTGCAATGAATTTGATTTTTTTGTCTCAAATTTGCAACGAATTAATAATTCATTGCAAAACATTGACGATATTTACAATGAAATATAATTCGTTGCAAGTTTACGATGAATTTTTTTGTTGCAAATATCATTACTAATTTGCGATGATTTAAAAATTCGTCGCAAATTTCATTGCAGATTTCCAACGAAATATTTTTGTTGCTAAATTTCGTCGCTATTTGGGTATATTTTTGTAGTGTTGGTCATATTCTTTTATATTTGTTTGACCTTTTATATTCTGTGTTGTTTGTCAAATTGTTATATCTTATAAAAATTACATCGTATTTATAATAGTAAAATTTCAAAATTTAAAAGTAAAATTGGGAAACTTAGAATAATTTTCTTAAGGAGAACTCAACACATTATGATAACTCGAAGTGAACACATAACAAAAATGGTTTTATGAAGATAATTGCCTAAACTAAATTTTATGATAGAACTTCGGCTCAAAGGTTGTAAGAATTTATATAACTTCTCAACTTAATTGATGAAGAAATGAATGTAACTCTTATTTTCGATTCGATAATCGATAAAAGTTATAATATTGGTCATATTGAGTAACTAAATAATGTCATATAAATATAGAACTTTTACTTTGTATTTTAAAGATAGATAAATAAATAACTTTAACTCATGGAGTGGATTGTGAATCGTTCATCCTATTTCGTGTGAGACACCTCACGGGATAAATTGCAGATCATTCATCCTATTTTTATGTGAGGTATTTTGAGTGGATTATAGGTTGTTCATTCGATATACATATACAAATGATATACTTCATATTGGATGGATTGTAGGTCGTTCATCCTGTGCATATACAATACATCTCTACTGGGTGTGTTGCAGGTTGCTTACCTTTATCTTATATTTATATATGACGTGTTTCATATCAAGTGGATTGCAGGTCATTCACTTTGATATATACAAAACATTCTAGAAGGGTGGATTATTGCAGGTTGTTCAGTCATTCAATATTTATATTTGAGTTATATATTTAAGTAAGAGCAATATGTATTAATGTTGAAAATGAAAAATTGAATAAACTGATGAAATTAATTAACAAATGAATAAAAGTTTAATTAAAGGAATAATAATTAATGGTGTTCAAAATGTAAAAAAAATATAAATTATTTCTTTTATTATTGATCTTTTGAATTATATATATTCATGTACGTCTTTTCTTACTCCATTTTGTATATTGTGCTTATTCTTCGTTCCTTTGACCTCCAAATTCGCAAACTCAAGGCAATTGTCATGGTTCAATCAATATTATAATTGGTTACTCAGAGATTATTCAGTGATAGTTTGGAGATATAACTTCTACATAATCTATTCAGTTTATTTCCTTTTTAGCATTGTCTATCATTTATACATTTAGATATTTTAGTGTTGTTCCTATTTCATTGTTCTGATAGTTAAGTCAATGTTTTAAGACAAATATATAGTTATATTTTTCTACATTATTTAATAAAATATTGTATATTTATGTTCGTACAATCTTGTGTATTCTTCTTGGATATTCTTTATGGTGTTTGATATAGTAATGAATATTATCTAAACAGAAAAGTTATCCTTCATATAGGGATGAAAGCCTTCGGATAGTAACATATATGGATTGTGTCATTTCATCTTTGGTTTTCCTCTTGAAAAATTCATATAAATGCATTTTCTATAAATAGATTCTTAGGGCTAGTTTGTCGTTGCAAAAGTGAATGAAAAGGAGTGAGAGGAACAATAAATGCACATTAAAGAGAAACTCATTTTTTACTGATGTTGTAAAATACCAGAAAAAAAAATAATATGGTTAGGAGTTAATTACATATAGACAAGCTTAGGAAATTTTAATAGTTCAATCAAAATTGGGTTAATTGAATTTGGTTAATGGTTTATAGGATTAAAACCCAATAAGCATTTCCTGGGCCCAACCCGTTAACTCCACCCAACCCGTTAAATCGTTAAATGACCGCCGATTCTTCCGTCCGTTTCTCGCCGACGCAACCTCCACGCGCGAGCGTTTCGTGGAGCAGAGTGAATCTCCGTCGACTCCGCTGCCGGCGCTGCTTTCACAAGCCTCCCTCGATTTCCTTTTCTCCCTCACAGCGTCGGCTTCCTCTCGCGACTTCTTCACTTCTGCGGCGATTTCTTTTCCACCTGCCGGCGCACGATCTTCCTCCCCCGAAATGAAGACCTCGCCCATCTGCCTTCTTCTCGTGCCTCCAACCTTCCTCTGCTGATTGTAGGGGGATCGAACGGCCGGCTAGAGGGGGGTGAATAGCCCTCTTACTATGGATGTCGGAATTCTCTCGTTCGTTTGCTCGTCTACACAATTGTTAGCGCAAGCGGAAGCATAAACAATAAAGACAAAGCAATAAACGAAAACACAAACGCTAACAAAGAAGATGTAATGTGGTTCACGGCTACGCCGCTAATCCATTGTTAGTGCTTATAAGCTCCACATATCTCCACAATGGCATGATATTGTCCACTTTGGGTCTAAGCCCTCATGGTTTTATTTTTGGGCTTTACCCAAAAGGCCTCATACCAATGGAGATATCTTTTTTCTTATAAGCACATGATCTTTTCCATGTCTTACCAATGTGGGACTTTGATTGTATTCCCCATACTCCCAACAATCCCCCCCTCAAACGAAGGACCACATTGGGCCCCCCCTCAAGCCTATCCCTCCTCGAAGGATTTTCTCTGCTTGATGTCCGATCTTCAACCCACCAGGACTTCCTGCCAGTTGTTTGGTCCCCCCGACCCAACTAGACTTCCTTCCTGATGTCTGGTTCTCTTGATCCGGACGTGGGAGCTCAACTTCCTTCGTTCGAGGTTCATGGCTTGACATGGACCACGGCTCTGATACCAATTGTTAGTGCATATAAGATCCACATATCTCCACAATGGTATGATATTGTCCACTTTGGGCCCAAGCCCTCATGGTTTTGTTTTTGGGCTTTACCCAAAAGGCCTCATAACAATGGAGATATCTTTTTTCTTATAAGCACATGATCTTTTCCATGTCTTACCAATGTGGGACTTTGATTGTATTCCCCATACTCCCAACAATCCCCCCCTCCCGTCAGACAGACTCGAGATCATCTCAGCAGGTGTAGAGATCTGCTGAGAACGATCCTCTACAGCTACCGATCCAGAGAATCTGAGCCGTTAATCACGCTCTGATCTCGAATCCACATGTCATCATCCAGATTGTGTTGCCTGTCTCCTTAACACTCAAGGATACAGTCGTACGATCCTATAGAACAGATCCTGTTCAAGTAAAATACCAAAAAAAAAAAAAAAAAAAAAAAAAAAAAAAAAAAAAAAAAGTGTGTTTGGCGATACCTGGTTAGGGATATACCTAGACCTAACCTAGATCTAAATGGGTTGGGTTTAATTAATGGAGCTTAGGGTTAAATTAACCTAGGCTTAATTGAACTTTTGGGTTAATGGATTTTAGGATTAAACCCAAACCACTAACCCTCAAACCCGACCCGTTAAATCATTAAAACCATCGCCGTTTCCTTCCCATTAAACTCCCCGTTCGTCCGTTTCTTCACCGCACGCACGCCGAAATCTCTTCTTTCGGTTTCTTATCTCCTCCCGCGATAAATCGCTGATCGATCTTCTCTGCCCCTGTTCGCTTTCTCCTCCGCGCGACTTACGCAACCCTCGCCGGCCGGAGATCGCCGGCGATTCCTCGCGCACTCACCGAGCAGATCTTCCTCCTCGAAACGAAGACCTCGCCATCCGCTTCTTCTCGCGCCTCCAACCTTCCTCCGCCGACTCTCCTCAGGTCGAGAGGACCCATCGAGCAGGCCCCCGCGACCTTCGGAGTTCTTCCCTGCCAAATCGCCGGCTGCCGACGTTGTCCTGTGCTCGGTGAAAGGTCCGGCTGGAGGGGGGGAGTGCCGGGTTTGGTCTCTGGTGGAGGTTTTCTCTGGTTAGGGCAGCCATCTGCGAGCCTTTTTCCCTCGCGATTGTTGATCTCTGTTGATGATCAACGCTCGAACTAGGTAAGGGTGATCGTTTCCTTCTTTTGGGACGGGGATACATATCCCTTTGTGATTTGCCGTGACCTAAATTGTGGGCAGGGATCGTGAGCGACGATCGCAATCAGTGAACGGAACTGTTGGTTTTCGGCCGACTGGGAATTACAACAGCAAGGTGAGGATCGTCTGCCTTTGTTTTTCTCGATCTCGAAGGATCCGCCTCGTGAATGTGTTCCTTCGTGTTGGGCGAATCTTGAGCACGATTCTCCGAGGAACGCGAGATAGGAAGGAGGGGGCCGTGGTGAAATCCAGGCGGTGTATATCTCAAATTGCTCTTTTCTCGCTGCTGATCGCTTGATTGTTCGTTGTGGTAGGCTTAGAAGGAGCTGTAAATGGTAGGTGGTGTTCTGTAGTAGGGTTGTAAATGAGCTAGGAGCTGGATCTGGAATTTCAGTAATCTGGCTAGTTATTGTTTCCATAGTTGTGAGAGATAAATGAGGTTGTTCTTGATTTTTATTCAAGATTGGGTTGTTGTGATTATGATGTTAATCGTACCAATTGAGGGTATACTGTTGATGGTTGGTTAGTAGCCGATTAGATTAAACCGTAGATTTAGGGTACCAATACCCTGTCGACGCCATCAATGGCGTCTCTTTAGATCGGGTCATAAGGATCTCGGGGCCGATCGCTAAGGTCAACTCGACCGCTAAGTTCTAAAACTTGTAGCAACATGTAACTGAACTCCGCGGCCGTGAGGATTTCATTGCTACGAACATTTACAGCAGGTGGGTGATTCCTACCCCGGTCAGGTAGTAATGCATACAGATTTAGATGCATGATCATCTTAAATGATCATGTTACCTTGATCTTGTTCTATTCATCTTATGCTTGATACTTTATCCGTTGGCTTTTAACTCCTTGCTATCATGTTATGTTACCATGATTAGGAGTTATACACATAGATGATGTAAATAACTTAGAATTTGTTTAAGTTAAAAACAAGTAGTAAGGTACAGATGACAACCTGATTGTAAATTTGGCAAAAAGGTCGTTCGTAGGTAGATGATGTCTTGAACCTAGAGTTAATTCTAGTACCCCTTAGATTGCATGTTTCTACCGACCATGCATTATGCAAATGGTCGGGTGAATGGTATTTAGGGTGTCGCTACGGACCGGTGGTCCTAGTATGATACGATCGATTGAGTACGACTCTCTCTGAGGATAGAGAGTGCGTTGATCTGGTTAGCATGACCCTCTGTAGAGTAGAGAGTCTATGGTGGATGTCTATTTGTGAGACCTTACATTCATGTCATTTGCATGCACGCTGGCGACGATGTCTCCCTTGTGGTCGAGAGTGTCGCCAGTCATCCTGCCTCCACGGTTACTCATAGGAGGAGTAACCGGTGTGAGGGCAGAGCATTGTAGTGCCGCACTCTATCACTACAGACGGTGATAGTTGGATTTGCGTGCCGTAGTCCTGCGTGTGTGGCACTCGACCACTCATGGGTAGTGACTGTCGGATTGGCCAACAGCAGGGACCCCCATCGTGTAGCTTGCTCTTTACGCTTATATGCTACTCGATCATACTGCCCACTCGGCCACTCGAGAGTAGTGGTTGGTGTTGAGTTGGGACAGTTGTCATGCTCGAGCCACCGAGGCCACACTGGGGTCGTGGTAGCTTTAGGGTGAGCCGACATGACCATGCATATTGCATTGCCGACTTATGGCATTATTGCATATTACCATATATATACATATATGCATGTATCTATATATATGGATGATTGTAATTAGCATACGTATATAGATGCAGTCTATATATAGATATGCTCATTGTGATGCTGCATTTGTATGTACTATGTTTGTTGCATTTGTTTGCACATATTCATACATGTTATTACATTCTTCTGTATGATAGTAGGCCATCACTTGTATACTGGTTAGTTATTCACTGTGTTACCCTTGACCCGTAGCAGGATGTAGTATGAGTTAGTTTTATTCTTTATACCATATGTTGTGTATATGTGCTCAGGTTGGATAGATGTAGCGTAGCAGACGTTCAGGTATGTCTGCAGTTCATATTGACTTTTGGTTAGATGGTATATACATGGATATATTATCATGCTAGTGATACCAGTAGATTTTACTGTCGAAATACATGTGATATTAATATACATGTTTATCTATCACCTGCTGAGTTTTACTCACTCCCACGGACCCTGGGTTTTTTCTGTCGCCCAGGTAACAGGTAGAGATCTTCGTGACGACTTGGAGCTGTGCCGGCGATCCATCCCATCTCCACCTTTTGAGTCTCAGGATTTGTGATTTGTATTGGTGTTATGGATTTTGTTCTATGTATGGACTTCGTCTTATGTTGTGGATGTCACTTTATGTCGATGTTTTATGTACGGATTTTTGTACCGTGGTCTTGTCAGGGGTGTACACCCGTATGTTTTGGTAGATTTTGTTGTGGGTATGTGTTTATGTTTCCGCTGTGTGTTTGATATATTTATATCTGTTTATGATGTTGTTGTTGTGGGCCTACGGGCCTTGTATTAACCTGAGATGTTGCCACGTACAGGGGAGATGCCGTCCGTTTGATTTTCGGCACGGCATACTCTCGGGGGCGTGACAACTTTATTGGTATCAGAGCCCAAGGTTCTGCGATGCCATACAATATTGTTTTTGAGTCGAGTCTTGGATTCTCGGGAGTCGGTATATTTTTCGGTTTTGGTTTTTGTGAGATGGGATAGACAGCGGCATAAGCTCCGGGCAACACGAAGTAAGTATTCCTGATAATTTATATTTTAGTTAGATGCTTATCTAGACTTGTTCAACAGGTGAATACTGTCAGAGTTATGCCACCTGTTCAGACTCGTGGTCGAGGTCGTCCATCGGTGAGCTCGAGAGGAGGGGCGAGATCTGAGAGCGAGCGCTCGCTCAAGCACCACCTCGGCCACCCCTATTGGTGATCCGGGCCTCGAGAATCCGGATACACCGCGACTACGCCGAGCCCACAGAGTCCGAGGCTCGATGATAAGTCACGGATACTCGTGTTAGCCGCGATCGGCCAAGGAGAAGTTCACCTTGTTAGAAGTCAGGCCCATGGATTGCCCGATCTTGGGGAAAATATGGGAAGACACCTTGAGTATATGAACTGCGGATGTGGAGAAGGTGGGCCTTCTTGCATATCATCTCGGAGATCGGGCTATCACTTGGTGGAAATTACGAAGACTACATTTAGGGGGCGTGGGATTACTTGGTCCGACTTTGAGATGCTACGGAGGCGGTACACCTTCTTCGGCGCTTACAAGACGGCGTCGAGTTTCTAAGCTCAAGCAAGGTGACCGCTCGTTATGGAGTACAACGCAGAGTTTACAGACTATCGAGTTCGCCTCATCCGGTAGCACAGATCTGCAGATGTACCAGCCACCTGTGGCCTAGCAGCTTATATCGAGCTAGGATGTCGAGGATCTAGCATTACCTCCTACAGGAGGCATTGGACCGTGCCCTCTTTATCGAGATGACTTCCCAAAGAAATCTCCAAGGAGAAGAAACAGTATGACTAAGGGCAGCGCAGAACTGTGGTTCAACTCGTGGGACTCGAAGAAAGGAGCAAAAGGAACTACACGAGGTGCGGCGAAGGGTCTAGATCGCAGAAGGGAAGCGCCCAAAGATCGTAGTTCTCTGGAGGGTCTCGGAAGAACTGTAAGAGTCGAGCGTAAGTGGATGTTATAAATGCGATCCGAAGTCATAGAGCTCCAGAGTGTCCTTTGAGCAGGGCTTACTATTGCAAGCAACCCGGACATACTAGCCGAGATCAGACGCTGAGAGCACTTGAGTTTCGTAGCTCTAATAAGGGAAGATACCCAACCAAGAGATACAGAGACCAAAGATCACAGATGCCTTATGGAGAGAGGCCAAGACTTCACCAAAGACACTTATACAGATACAGGGAAGCGCTCCTACAGTGATGCCGACAGCGATCCAGTATCCTGCATCTCCTGTGATCTATTACCTGTGGGTATCGACACGCTGCTCCCTCACTCGTGGATACCTTATGCACCGCCTGCTACTCTCGATCACAGAGCCGAGATCCAAATGGAGTGGAGGCACACTACTACTTCGTCCGGGATGCAGCCGACGAATATAGAGACTGGACGAGTCTTTGCTATCACTAGAGAGGAGGCACAGCGGGCTGATGGATCAGTCATACGCGGTATGGTTTCAGTTTATGCTATATATGCTGATACGTTGATAGATACAGGTAGTTCCCATTCATTCGTATCTAGAGTATTTCTGAGGAGAGTTGGAAGAATCCCAAGGGTTCGTTCTTGTGGGTTAGCAGTATCCTTGCCATCAGGAGAGGTGCTGACTAGCCACCAAGAAATCAAGGGTTGCCCATTAGACTTTGACGGGCATATCCTTACAGTGGACCTTCAGGTGTTGGAAATGATAGAGTTCGATATTATTCTCGTGATGGATTTCACGCTTATCACGCTACAGTGGATTGTAGAGCAAGAGTGGTGACTTTCCGACCACCAGATCAACCAGCTTGGGAATTTGTTGGTACTAGAGACGATGGATTATCCATTATATCAGCTCTACAAGCTCAGAAGCTATTGGCGCATGGTTGTCAAGGTTATCTGTTATCTCTAGTCAAAGTTGAGAACGAAGGACTACCACCCCTCTCTGATGTGCGAGTAGTCCGAGAGTATCCAGATGTATTTCCCGATGAACTTCCAGGCTTGCCACCTCCTAGGCAAGTTGAATTTGCGATAGAGGTGATTCCAGGAACCGCGCCTATATCGAAACCTCCTTATCGGATGGCGCCAAAGGAGCTGAATGAACTTAAAGTTCAATCAGGAGTTCCGGATAATGGATTCATCCGACCTAGTGTTTCACCATGGGGAGCACCAGATTTCTTTGTCAAGAAGAAGGATGGATCGCTGCGGTTATGTATTGACTATCACAATTGAATGCGATACAAGTTAAGAACAAATATCCACCGCGAGGATAGAAGATTTATTCGATCACCTTAAGGATACATGTGTGTATTCTAAAATTGACCGCGCCGTGATATCATCACGATGATAAGAGATGAGGATGTTCAGAAAACAGCTTTCCGCACCCGTTATGGACATTACGAGTTTCTAGTGATGCCTTTTGGTCTCACGAATGCCCCAGCTGCATTTATGGACTTAATGAACCGGGTATTCCTGAGGTATATAGATCAGTTCGTAATAGTGTTCATCGACGATATATTGATTTATTCTCGATCCGAGGAAGAGCATGAACAACATGCGGATAGTATTGGAAATTTTACAGAGCTTGTATGCCAAGTTTAGCAAATGTGCGCTCGTTATCCTCCTGGGTTTTCTTGGACATGTGGTGTCTAACAGAGGTATTTCAGTATATCCTCAAGATCGAGGCTATTACCGCTGGGAGCAGCCAAAATCGGGCCTCAGAAGTCCGTAGTTTCCTTGGTCCGCCGGGTATTATCGGAGATTCGTGGAGGGATTCTCGAGTATCGCCATGCCACTCTCGCTCTCGACTCGGAAAGGGGTCAAATTACCGTCGAGGCTTGTGAAACTAGCTTCCAGGAGCTTAGCGACGGCTAGTTTCGCACCTATCTTAGTGATTCCTTACGTGTTGATGGGATGGTCCTCTATACGGATGCTTCTATCCAAGGGTTGGGTGCGATCTTGATGCACCCAACCGTGTGGTATCTTATGCCTCCCTCAACTAAAAGATCACGAGAGAAATTACCGGTGCACGATCCGAGTTAGCCGCCATTATTTTCGCATTGAAGATATGGAGGCACTACTTATATGGGATTACCTTTGAGATCTACACGCACTATAAAAGTCCAAGTATCCTGCTCACGAAAGAGTCAATCTAAGACGAGACGATGGATGGAATATCTGAAGGATTACGACGCACCATCGATCATCCGGAAAGGCTAATGTGGTAGCAGATACCGAGCAGAAGTCTCGTGGAGTTCGCCACCATCTCGACGAAGCATCGATCTAGTTCGACAGCTTCAGAGTTGGGATTGTCTCACGACACAAACACCCCGAGGATATTAGTTTGAGAGGATCAAGGAAGCACAAGTCGCTGATCAACATCCGCAGCTTTTGAGCAAAGACGATAGACTCGAACGCGTCGACGGATTTCGAGCGACGAGAAGGGTGTGCCGTTCCGAGGCGACTATGTGTTCGGACACACACCCGATTAAGGAAGAACTTCTATAGAAGCACATCGATCGAGATTTGCTATACATCCGGGTGGTACTCGGATGTACCGAGATTTGAAGCGCTTATACTGGTGGACCGGTATGAAACGAGATATTGCGGACTTTGTTGCACGATGCCTAGTATGCCAGCAAGTGAAGGCCGAACATCGAAACTGGGTTACTTCAGAAATCCGATCCGGAATGGAAGTGGGAGCATATCACGATGGACCGGGATTACCAGAACCCGTAAAGGACATCCGCGATTTGGGTGATCGTGGATCGATCTCACTTCCTTCCGCGCGTGAGACGGATTCATTGGATCGTCTAGCAATTATCTTCTTAGAGAGAGATCATCGATGCATGGTGTACCATTGAGTATCATATCCGATAGAGATCCGCGCTTTACTTCCGATTCGCGGATGCGTGAGCCAGCCATGGGCACAGAGCTTCGACTCAGTACAGCCTTTCATCCGCAGACAGACGGACAGTCCGAACGTACCATTCAGACTTTGGAGGATCTATTGAGATCTTGCGTCATGGATTTCGGTGGCAGTTGGGAGGATCACATTCCTTTAGTGGAATTTGCCTACAACAACAGCTACCACTCTTCTATCCAGATGGCTCCATTCGAGGCATTATACGGCAGACCCTGCAGATCTCCTGTGTTATGGGAGGAAGTTGGGGAACGACAGATATTGGGGCCTCAGAGTATCCAGCAGGATGCAGAGTTGGTACGAGTTATCAGACGACGGTTATCTGAGGCACAGGATCGGCAGAAAAGTTATGCGGACCAGAGGCGAAGGCCTTTGGAATTCTCAGTCGGGGACCATGTATTCCTACGAGTGTCACCCACCAAAGGAGTCAAGAGATTTGGGCTAAAAGGAAAGTTAGCCCCCCGCTACATTGGTCCATTTGAGATATTAGAGCGGATTGGGGGTGTAGCTTATCGGTTGGCTTTACCTCCGACACTTGCGGGTGTTCACAACGTATTCCATGTATCTATGCTGAGGAAATACGTGCCGCGATCTGACCATGTTCTGAAAGAAGTTCCGATACCACTCCAGGCGAATGCGACTTATGAGGAGACTCCGGTGCGGATTCTTGGTCGCAAGGAGCGACAGTTGCGGAACAAAATCATCCGACTTGTAAAAGTGGGATGGCAGCACCATACGGATGAGGAGGCTACCTGGGAGCTGGAGGATACTATCCGAGCTCGATACCCTCATCTGTTTACCTGAGGTATGTGGTTATTTCAGAATATGCTTGCATTAAGTACGAAATTTGGGGACCAAATTTTTATAAGTGGGGGAGAGTGTAAAATACCAAAAAAAAAAAAAAAAAAAAAAAAATGTGTGTTTGGCGATACCTGGTTAGGGATACACCTAGACCTAACCTAGATCTAAATGGGTTGGGTTTAATTAATGGAGCTTAGGGTTAAATTAACCTAGGCTTAATTGAACTTTTGGGTTAATGGATTTTAGGATTAAACCCAAACCACTAACCCTCAAACCCGACCCGTTAAATCATTAAAACCATCGCCGTTTCCTTCCCATTAAACTCCCGTTTCCGTTTCTTCACGCTACGCACGCGAAATCTCTTCTTCGGTTTCTTATCTCCTCCATCGCGACAAATCGCGATCGATCTTCTCTCTGCTCCGACCTGTTTTTCTCTCCTCCACGCGACGCAGCCCCTCGGAGATCGTCGGCGATTCCCTGCGGCCCGGAGCAGGATCTTCCTCCTCAAACGACCTCGCTCATCGCCTTCTTCTCGCGCCTCAACCTTCCTCTGCGGCTCTCCTGTGTCGAGAGGACCCATCGAGAGCCCCGCGACCTTCGGAGTTCTTCCTGCCAAATCGCTCGCCGACGTTGTCCGTTGCTCGGTGAAAGGTCGAGGGAGTCGGGTTGGTCTCGGTGGAGGTTTTCTCTGGTTAGGGCAGCCATCTGCGAGCCTTTTCCCTCGCGATTGTTGATCTCATTGATGATCAACGCCTTTCGAACTAGGTAAGGGTGATCGTTTCCTTCTTTTTGGGACGGGATACATATCCCTTTGTGATTTCCGTGACCTAAATTGTGGGCGAGGATCGTGGCGCCGATGTGTCGATGAAGCAGGCTGTTGGTTTACTGATCGGGTAGAATTACAACCAAGGTGAGTATCCGTTCCTTTGTTTTCTCGATCTCGGAAGGATCTGCGTGAATATGTTCCTTCGTGTTGCTAATCTTGAGCACGGATTCTCCAGGAGCGAGATAGGAAGGAGAGATTGGTGAAAATCAGGCGGGTATATCTCAAATTGCTCTTTTACGCTGTTATTTGTTTTGATTGTTCGTTGTGGTAGGCTTAGAAGGGTGTAAATGGTAGGTGGTGTTCGTAGTAGGGTTGTAAATGAGCTAGGATCTGGAATTTGATGTCGGCTAGTTATTGTTTCCATAGTTGTGAGAGATAAATGAGGTTGTTCTTGATTTTTATTCAAGATTGGGTTGTTGTGATTATGATGTTAATCGTACCAATTGAGGGTATACTGTTGATGGTTGGTTATAGTGAATCGACCATGGTTGATTGGGACTTTTAATTCACATTCGATAGAAGGATGCGAATATAAGAACGATGTAGTAGTGAATTTATCTATGTATTTTGTAAGCTATTTGTACTAAAATGTAATTGATGCTAATTGCGGGGACGTGGATCACGAGACAGTCATGACCGAGGATTTCATTATCACGAACATTTACAGCAGGTGGGTGATTCCTACCCCGGTCAGGTAGTAATGCATACAGATTTAGATGCATGATCATCTTAAATGATCATGTTACCTTGATCTTGTTCTATTCATCTTATGCTTGATACTTTATCCGTTGGCTTTTAACTCCTTGCTGCTATCATGTTATGTTACCATGATTAGGAGTTATACACATAGATGATGTAAATAACTTAGAATTTGTTTAAGTTAAAAACAAGTAGTAAAGTACAGGATGACAACCTGATTGTAAATTTGGCAAAAGGTCGCTCGTAGGTAGATGATGTCTTGAACCTAGAGTTAATTCTAGTACCCTTAGATTGCATGTTTCTACCGACCATGCATTATGCAAAATGGTCGGGTGAATGGTATTTTAGGGTGTCGCTACGGACCGGTCCTAGTATGATCGATCATTGAGTACGACTCTCTACAGGATAGAGAGTGCGTTGATCTGGTTAGCATGACCCTCTGTAGAGTAGAGAGTCTATGGTGGATGTCTATTTGTGAGACCTTACATTCATGTCATTTGCATGCACGCTGGCGACGATGTCTCCCTTGTGGTCGAGAGTGTCGCCAGTCATCCTGCCTCCACGGTTACTCATAGGAGGAGTAACCGGTGTGAGGGCAGAGCATTGTAGTGCTGCACACTATCACTACAGACAGTGATAGTTGGATTTGCGTGTCGTAGTCCTGCGTGTGTGGCACTCGACCACTCATGGGTAGTGAGCCGGATTGGCCAACAGCAGGGACCCCCATCGTGTAGCTTGCTCTTTACGCTTATATGCTACTCGATCATACTGCCCACTCGGCCACTCGAGAGTAGTGGTTGGTGTTGAGTTGGGACTGTTGTCATGCTCGAGCCACCGAGGCCACACTGGGGTCGTGGTAGCTTTAGGGTGAGCCGACATGACCATGCATATTGCATTGCCGACTTATGGCATTATTGCATATTACCATATATATACATATATGCATGTATCTATATATATGGATGATTGTAATTAGCATACGTATATAGATGCAGTCTATATATAGATATGCTTATTGTGATGCTGCATTTGTATGTACTATGTTTGTTGCATTTGTTTGCACATATTCATACATGTTATTACTTTCTTCTGTATGATAGTAGGCCATCACTTGTATACTGGTTAGTTATTCAATGTGTTACCCTTGACCCAGAAAGTGTGATGTAGTATGAGTTAGTTTTATTCTTTATACCATATGTTGTGTATATGTGCTCAAAGTTGGATAGATGTAGCGAGTGACGTTCGTATGTCTGCAGCTCATATTGACTTTTGGTTAGATGGTATATACATGGATATATTATCATGCTAGTGATACCGAGATTTTATCATCGAAATACATGTGATATTAATATACATGTTTATCTATCACTCACCGAGTTTTACTCACTCCCACGGACTTCGGGTTTTTCCGTCGCCTGTAATGTAGAGATCTTCGTGATTTACTGAGTCTACGCGATCCATCCCATCTCCACCTTTTGAGTCTCCCGAGGATTTGTGATTTGTATTGGTGTTATGGATTTTGTTCTATGTATGGACTTCGTCTTATGTTGTGGATGTCACTTTATGTCGATGTTTTATGTACGGATTTTTGTACCGTGGTCTTGTCAGGGGTGTACACCCGTATGTTTTGGTAGATTTTGTTGTGGGTATGTGTTTATGTTTCCGCTGTGTGTTTGATATATTTATATCTGTTTATGATGTTGTTGTTGTGGGCCTACGGGCCTTGTATTAACCTGAGATGTTGCCACGTACAGGGGAGATGCCGTCCGTTTGATTTTCGGCACGGCATACTCTCGGGGGCGTGACATCCATGGTCCGATTCGTCCGAGGTGAATCACTCCTCCAAAGCCAATCACTATTGGTCTCTCCTTTGCACCAAGCTAGGTGGAGGTAACCTTTACAATCAAGATCACTCTTCTTACAATAAGAATTGAGTAAAAACAAGTAAGAAGAGTTTAGAGCTTGTGGGGCACTAGGAAGATCACTTAGAGCATAAGCATTAGCCTCTCAAAGGCTCACACCCTCTCTTTTTATAGAGAGGGCTGATTTCTTCCTCGCCACGATCAGCCGCTTAGCGATCATTGCCGTTACTACAACGGCCTCCGAACACGCCGGATCCCGACCGTAGTCCAACGGAACTCTTGGCAATGATCGATGGACCTCACCACGATCGCCGCCTCCGTAGTCCGCCTGCCACACGAGTGGTTCTCGCGCGATATCCTCTGGCGCAATGACCGCCATTCCATGGCAATGACTCGGGCATAAACCCATCACGGATACTAGTCGAACTCACTGACAGAGGCAATGATCGCCATGACATGGCAATGATCGGTGTCTGAAACTCATTCGACACTGGCCAAATGGCCAAGTTTCACCTAAGAGCTACCCTCCCGGGTTACAATCGCCACTCTCATCTCTGAGTCCTCGCCTCGGTTCTCTTCGCTTCGGCCACGCCCCTCGGCGATCAGCGCATGGCTCTGCAATGCTCCTTCGCGTCTCTTGCCTCGAAGTCTACTTCCTCCGGCTTCACTCCAAGCTTCTCGTCCGGCGGTCCCTCGGATGCTCCAAGCGCACGGCTTCCACAAAGCTATCCTTCACCGACTCAAGGCACAAGTCATGAGATGTGAAACTCGCCATGGCTCCATGTGTGAATTACTAAGTCCTGCACGACTTCAACGCACATATCAAATCAACATAACACACTAACTTAAACCCTTTGCCACACCATCAAAACCATATTACGGCAAGAGATTGCCCTAACAATCTCCCCCTTTTTGATGTGTGGCAATCCGTTTAAGTTAGGTAAAAACATTTGATATAAATTTTAAAGGAAAGAAAGCATGTAAACATAAACATGATATAGCAACATGCAACTCCCCCTTAATCCATGAAACTCCCCCTTAATTTCTCCTCCTATCATAATTAACTTAAACATAATCATTTCTCCCCCTTTGACACCATCAAAAAGATTATCACTAAGTTAAAAGCACATGACATCAAGTCTAATAGAAAGAAAATACCACAAGTTGATTTAAACTCGGAATTCAGCCTTTACTGGTCTGATATTCAGGTCATCGATCGACCGTTGAGACTACCAATGATCGCACTGTTTTCGGGATTTCTGATTTCTGAGGTGAATTTCAGAAATGCATTAAAAATTCCAAAAATTTTGAAAAATCATGAAATTTGGGGAACACATTTCTTTTAAGTATATCTATCAGTGAAAAATATTTTTTCATGAAAAATCATTATATTTCCATGTATTTGCCAAAAATCCAAAAGCTTTAAAAACTACTAGGTTTTTTATCATAAGAGTATCCATTTTAATACCTAGTCTTGCATCCAATTGTTTCAAAACATGAATACATGTATTTTAAAGTAAGAAATTGTTTTGAAAACATATGAAATATCCAACCATGATCTTTGGGCAATATGTCTATGAATTAAACATAAGCCTTTCCCATGATTGGTCTATTATTGCTATTTTGATACTTTAAATGACCATCTAAATGCCATAGGCATTAGTGGACATTTGTATCATCCTAACATCTCACTCATGCTAAGTTTTCAATCAAGGTAGCCTATGGTGAGTGTGAGATGCATCCTAGGGGGTATTTGTGTATAATTAACCAATATATTCATGCAATTCTATCAAGGTTAAGTATCAACCTAATAATCCTCATGATCATAAAGGCATATATGAATGAATTCTACATTATGATCATAAAACTCATGTATTCATCAAATAATAGTCATGCATTAGGTATTATAAGATTATAATAAACAAAGTATCACCTAAAGCATGATTCAACCCTATTTCCCATGATTATGTGCCAAATATCAATAGCATAAATCATGATTGCTACCATACATAGCAATTATATTAATCATCATGATTTAAGCATTATTATCTATTTATGGGCACGTTATCATCACCCAACACTATTTAAAAATGTTGTCCCGCCATCCTAAGTCAACCAAAATATGATATAGGTCAATTCCATATGGTTGACTACCCTAGGGTCATCCTAACCCTTAAGGATGGATTTTGGAACCCAAAATAAGTTCTTTCCTATTGGGTTCACTAAGTATTCCTTGGGGATCCATTTCCTAGCTATTACTTTCTTCTTATCTTGTCCCCTAGCTATTAGGCATTTGTAGGCCTTTTCATTTTTCTTTTCCTTGTAGCCTAGGCCCTTTTTGTTGAAACTAGCTCTTTGGCTCCCTAAAATCATGTTCAAAGTGTTGGAGCCAATTGTGAATTTTTCTAGGGCTTTTGTTAAATAATCTACCTTTTCCCTTAAGGCCCTATTTTCATTTATACATGCATCACTAACATCTAATGGCACATAAAGGTCATGTGAGCATGCATCATTTAAGCTAGAAGAAATATTATCATTTAAGCATGCATTTTCTAGCTTATTTTCCAATGCCTTAATTTGATTAAGCATGCTTTTATTTTTCTTTTTCATTCCAAATAAGTCCTTAGTTAAACTAGAAATTATGGAAACTATTTTCTTAGGAGAGACTTTTGTTACCATAGTTTCCATATCCTCTTCTTCTTCTTCGGATGAGGAGGATGTAGAGGCTCCCCCTACACTTGAGCTCTCTCCTCTTGAGCTTGATCCTTCATTTTCGGATGAAGAGCAATCCAAGTCATCAAAGGCCATCAAGGCCAAATTGGTGACAAAGGCATTCTCCTCATCCGATGATGATGAGGAGGATGAGGATGGGTCATCCCAAGTCCTTGCATTTAGAGCTTTGGTCTTCCCCTTTTCTTTTGTCTTCTTCTCCTCTTCCTTCTTTTTCTTGCTCCCCTTTTTCTTCTTCTTTTCTTCTTTCTTTTTCCTCTCTTCCTTGCTCTTGTTTAGGAGAGGACAATTGTCCCTTATGTGCCCCTCTCCTTGGCAATTATAGCATATGACCTTCCCCCTTGGTCTTCTATTCCTATCATGAGATTTATCAAATCTAAAATTCTTAAATGCACGTCTTACCTTCCTTACCATATAGGCTTCTTCGGTGCTATCCATGGAGGAGGAGGAAGACGCTTCGTCATCGGAGGAGGAGGGGATTTCCATCTTCTTCTTCCCCTTTGACGCTATCAAAGCTACTCCTCTTGAGGGTTGAATTCTAGGCTCTTCTTGTATTCCTTCAAGCCTAGTTTCGTGGAGCTCCATTGTTGAGAAAAATTCCTCCAAGGTACTTACTTCCAAGTTCTTGGAGATGTAAAATGAATCCACCATGGAGCTCCATCTTGAGGACCGGGGAAAGGCATCTATGGCCTTCATTACCATATCCCAGTTGGAGAGCTTTTCTCCTACACTTGTTAGCCCAATTAATATTTCTTTAAATCTAGAATGTAGGGAAGTTACCTTTTCTCCCTTTTCTAATTTGATGTTTGAGAGTTGGGAGCGGAGGAGGTCTCTCCTAGCTAGCTTGGCCTCGGATGTGCCTTCATGGAGTTCTACAAGCTTTTCCCACATCTCTTTGGCGCTAGCACATTCTCCGATCCGGTTGATCTCTTGTTGAGGGAGCACATTGAGAAGATGATGTTTTGCCTTTGAGTTTGCAAGGTGTTCCTCTCTTTGCTTCTTAGTCCAACGTGATTTTTCAATTGGTTCACCCCTTTCATCCCTAGGCAACTCGAAACCATTTTCCATTATAAGCATAATATCAAAATCGGTCTCGAAGAATACCTCCATTCTCTTTTTCCACCAAGAGAATTCGCCGTCGAACTTCGGTGGGTGGATGTTTGAGCCGGCCATTTTTGATGTAGAGTTTGTTGCGGCGGTTAGTCCGGTGACAAGAAACCTTGCTCTGATACCACTTGTAGGGGGATCGAACGGCCGGCTAGAGGGGGGTGAATAGCCCTCTTACTATGGATGTCGGAATTCTCTTGTTCATTTGCTCGTCTACACAATCGTTAGCGCAAGCGGAAGCATAAACAATAAAGACAAAGCAATAAACGAAAACACAAACGCTAACAAAGAAGATGTAACGTGGTTCACGGCTACGCCGCTAATCCACGGTCCGATTCGTCCGAGGTGAATCACTCCTCCAAAGCCAATCACTATTGGTCTCTCCTTTGCACCAAGCTAGGTGGAGGTAACCTTTACAATCAAGATCACTCTTCTTACAATAAGAATGGAGTAAAAATAAGTAAGAAGAGTTTAGAGCTTGTGGGGCACTAGGAAGATCACTTAGAGCATAAGCATTAGCCTCAGCACACCTCTCTTTTATAGGGCTGATTTCTTCGATGTTGGCACCTGCGGTCACGATCATCTGGATCGCTGATCATGGCACGATCGCATTGCCTCCGCGCTGACGCATGGGCCATCGGCCGATTCTCTGATTCACCGATCGATCGGAGATCATTCGGACATGGCAATGATCGGGGCCGAAAAACCCATCCGACACTTGGCCAAATGGCCAAGTTTCACCTAAGAGCTACCCCTCCCGGGATACATTCGCTCACTCATCTCCTGGAGTCCTCGCCTTGAAGTTCTTTTCGCTCGACCACCCTAAAGATCGACGGCTCGCAATGCTCCTTCGCGTCTCTTGCCTCAAAGTCTACTTCCTCCAGCTTCACTCCAAGCTTCTCGTCCAGCGGTCCCTCGGATGCTCCAAGCGCACGGCTTCCGCAAAGCTATCCTTCACCGACTCAAGGCACAAGTCATGAGATGTGAAACTCGCCATGGCTCCATGTGCGAATTACTAAGTCATGCACGACTTCAACGCACATATCAAATCAACATAACACACTAACTTAAACCCTTTGCCACACCATCAAAACCATATTATGGCAAGAGATTGCCCTAACACCGATTTTCACCTGTGTCGAGAGAACCCATCGAGTAGGCCCCCGACGACCTTCGGAGTTCTTCACACCGCCATGATGTCCTGTTTCTGAAAGGTCCAGGAGGGTGTGGTGGAGGTTTTTGTAAAATAAAGTAAAAAAAAAATTATATGGATTAAACCCTTTAATTAATTTGGTTTAATTAGTGGATTAATGGATTAATTTAGTATTGAGTTGATTGAGTCCAATGCTAGTTGGATTTGAATTGGGGATTTTGAATCGATTGGGTTAGACCTAGGTTGGTTGTGGTTGGACTTGAGTTAGCTCAAGTCGTTGACCGACTTTTAAAAGCCTGTCGAACCCGAACCTGGTCAATTCCCTCATCGCGATTTCTTCCCTCTTCCCTTCATCACGCGATTTCTTCCTCTAGCTGCGATCCCTCTCCTTCTCCATCGCGTTTCCTTCCCCGATCGTGATTTCTCTTCATCTCCCCGCCGCGCTCACCACCATCGCCGATTGAGCTCATGATCTCCTCCTCATGGCCGCGCTTGTCGACCTTCTACCGATAGGGATCTCATCGCACTTTTCGAGCGAGCCACGATCGTCACCGATGGTGGAGGATCCCGTCGCCGATTTTCTTTCTCAATCGTCCCACTTTTGATGCTATAACTCAGAGCTCTCCGCCACTCCTCCTCAAGCATCGAGTGGTCGCCAACGCCTGAGTTGTCGATTCCTTCCTTCCTTGGTTCACACCGCGTGAGGTATTGTCCGACGCCGATTTGGACCGAGTTTCTCTTTGATCGCAGCCAATTCGATTACTCAAATCGCCGTCCAATGATTTCTTCTTCTTGTAGATGTTCTTTCGATCAGAGACTGAGGCAACGATACATCCGCCGTTTGGTTCTCAAGCTAGACTGCTTCAACCTAGTTAGTTAGTTCTTCTTCTTCCACACTTCCACGATAGCTTGATTCTAGAGCTCCAAGAGATGCTAAAGATGCCATGGAAAAAAAAGGGTGAGTGAGTGGTGGTAAGGATTTTGGATTATTGTTGGTTTAGGATTTGATTCAATTTAGAGTAAATTGTTTCATATAAATCTATGAATGGAGGAGTATTGTGGATTTGGGTATCAATCTGAGTTGTATGGATGTTTTCGATTAGAATCGGGGCTGTGATTTGGATTGGTAAGATTGATCCGGAGTTGATTTAAGTTCTGTGATTTCAAGTTGTTGTGTCGTGTGTGTGGAAGAGAAGCTGCAGGTAGCTGCCGACGAGTTGATTTGAGTGTGTTTAGATCTATTTATCTTAATTGATCTTGTGGATGTCAGTAATCTATTGTGAGTCTAATTATGGTGTATCAGATTTGGGTAATCAGAATTTCTACCTCGTAGACGAGGAAAGGATGAGAGTATATGAATGATGTAGTGTTTAGTTCCTATGTTTGTTGGATACTTGTACTTAATCATTGTTTGCTATTATGTGTTTTGGGATTTTTAAGCGAGTCCACCGTGAGGATTATTCGAGCTCAGATCGTGGGTAATATCTATCTAGTAGTTTTGATCAAATTCTAGTGCATGATCTTGGATTTATGTTTATACTGTTTAAATCCACTCTTATTTAATCATGCTTGTACTTGCCTTGACCTTTGAGATATAAACTCGTACTTCATTGATTATCTAGCTCGGATAGGAACTATAAATCCTATTATGTATTAGGTGATGGATCGTACAGTGGTTAGTTATCTTTGTGACCTGATTGTGTTTTGTGTTACATCACTAGGGTTAGGTGATGAATTGGGTTATGGAGTCGATCGTTGTATCGCATATATATTAGTTGCATCTATGGTGGATTTAGTTGTCCGTGCATAGATAAATGTATGTGTGGTAGTCAATTATGTTACTAGCATGATGATTGTATATCCATTATGGATCGTATATCTGTGTATGGTTATATGAATGGTCGATAGTATCTCGCTACTGACTAAAGGTCTTAGCGTGGTTGACTGCCAAATGAGTATGACTCTTTGTACGATAGAGAGAGTCTTGTGGATTGTAGTCCTTGCATAGTTGACTTTTGGTTGACCAGGACTCCCCGTGAGATAGGGAGTGTTGCGAGGATACTGTGGATCTATGCATACATTTGCATGCACGCATCTGGTCTCCTTATGGATGAGCAGTCGGATTATCTACCTCCCTTCCACCACTCGAGGTAGTGTTGAGCATTGGATGTTGCCGCGAGCATGGATAGTCGGAGATGCGACCGCGGCAGTGGTGTTAGCACTCCACTATGACGGTGGTTGTGTGACGTGTAGTTATCTGCGGCGTTGTCTACTCACGGTAGGATGGTTTGTAGGGCTGTGACTTTTCTTACGCTTATATGCATACTACCCAACCTTGGTCCACCACTCGAGAGTGGTGGCACCGAGTAGTTGTCATTTGGTGCCACCACTGACTCACTGGGTCGTGGTCTGGAATAGATCGTCGATTATATGTATGCATATATTGATATATGTATATATATTGTGAGATGCTTTGCATTTGATTGAGCTATGATTGTTGCACATGCTTGTACATCATGATACATGCCATTTGTATTTTATATATCATGTGTTGAGCATGATACATGCAGATTGCATTGTATGCATTCATTAGCATTGGTGGGTTGTTATTACAGGTGATGATCATATACCGCTCATATATTGGAGTATTGGTCGTATGATATGAATTGATCGTTATATGGTTATGTTATTGTATAATTGCTCGTGATGATCTAGCATATGGCGTTAAGGCATCGCTAGGTACGCTGGTATATTACTTCATGTTTGATTGATTTAGTATATACATTGAGTATGACTTTCGTAGTTACTTGTTATTAGAGTTGGATAGGATGTATGTCTATTGGACTCATGTTGTATATACTGTAGATCTTCACATGTATACTTGTAGATCTTTTCCTATATGTTCATGCACTTTCTATATATTACCCTCGAGTTTATACTCACCACCCTCGACTTCGGTTTTTCTGCCGAGTAGAAGATTCCTTGGACATTTAGAGCTCCGCCAGCTGATCCGATCTCACATCGGATGAATGGATATGTTTTTCGTGTTGTTGCATCCTTACGGATTGTTGGTTTGGGTTTTTACCCTGTATTGTTTCCGTATTTGTGATATACGGACGTATTGTATGTATTTGGTCTTTGATTCGATTTCTGTTATGATTCTTGTCGTTTTGAGTGCACAGCGATTGTGTGTTATCTTGTATCTTTGATATATTGATATCTTTATGTTATATTATTGTTGTGGGCCTACGGGCCTTGTATTAACCCGATATATTGCCACGTACAGGGGAGATATCGTCCATTTACTTTTCGATACGGCATACTATCAGGGAGTGACAGTTTTCTCCAAATAGGGCAGCCATCTGCGAGCTTTTTCCCTCGCGATTGTTGATCTCTGTTGCCGATCAACGCTGGAACTAGTGATTAGGGCAGCGGTGTGGTCATTAGGGTTCCGGCGAACCAAGCCGTCCATTGCCGATTGGAGTCGAGGAAAGGTAAGCAGTGATCTTGGATTCTCCTTACCTTGAACGAGAGTGTGATGCTCTGTGAATTTGGTGTGGCTAAGCTTGAAACCTAATTTGGGCAGTGGTTGTTCCCAGCCAACTGAGGATCTTTGAGGGATTGTTTCTGTCGGTGAAGTTCTACTATCGGTAAGCCTAGTTTTTTCCTTAGTTAGGTTACCGATGATCTTACCATGGAGATTTGGAGCAGAGGTTTTCTTCATTGAGTTGAGGTTTGGGAAAAGTTATATTCTGTGGAGGTTCCAAAAAAAAATTGTGTTAAGCATGAATTATTTTTCCCTTATTTTCCTTCACCATTGGATTAGTTACCTTGCTATGCTAATGTGGTCTCTTAGAGTGTTGAATGGTAAGGGTAATTGGGAATGGGTTAGTGAATAGGTTAATGGTGTGGCGAATTGTGGTAGTTGCCTTAATGATAGGTAATTAGGTCTTGGCTAGTCGAGATTGGTCCTAAAATTAGTGCGAATGTCGGTTGTCGATCGAGCTATGAGGTGCTCTGATCTTGGCTATACGAATGAGATAACTGATTCGATAAGAGGATATGGATTTGTGGATAGTAGCTAATTCGTATTGTTGTTGTATGCTCTCACTGAATGATAATTGATGATATTTGCAGGACGTGGATACGAGACTGGTCCGCGGACATGAGGACTCTATTACCACGCGCATTGACAGCAAGTGCGTGATTCCTACCCTGGTCAGGTAGTTAATGCATACAGATTTAGATGCATGATCATCTTAAATGATCATGTTACCTTGACCCTGTTCTATTTATCTTATGCTTGATACTTTATCCGTTGGCTATTAACTCCTTGCTGCTATCATGTTTATTTTACCATGATTAGGAGTTATACATATAGATGATGTAAATAACTTGGAATTTGTTTAAGTTAAGTACAAGTAGTAAAGTCCGGATGACAACCTGATTGTAAATTGGGCAAAAAGGTCATCCGTAGGTATATGATGTCTTGAACCTAGAGTTAATTCTAGTACCCTTAGATTGCATGTTTCTACCGACCATGCATTATGTAAATGGTCGGGTGAATGGTATTTAGGGTGTCGCTACGGACCGGTGGTCCTAGTCCGACATTTATCGTGAGTACTCTCACAGGATAGAGAGTGTGTTGATCTGGTTAGCACGACCCTTTGTAGAATAGAGAGTCTATGGTGGATGTCTGTTTGTGAGACCTTACATTCATGTCATTTGCATGCACGCTGACGACAATGTCTCCCTTGTGGTAGAGAGTGTCGCCAGTCATCCTGCCTCAACGGTTACTCATAGGAGGAGTAACCGGTGTGAGGGCAGAGCATTGTAGTGCCGCACTCTATCACTACAGACGGTGATAGTTGGATTTGCGTGTCGTAGTCCTGCGTGTGTGGCACTCGACCACTCATGGGCAGTGACTGTCGGAGTGGCCAACAGTAGGGACCCCCATCGTGTAGCTTGCTCTTTACGCTTATATGCTACTCGATCATACTGCCCACTCGACCACTCGAGAGTAGTGGTTGGTGTTGAGTTGGGATAGTTGTTATGCTCGAGCCACCGAGGCCACACTGGGGTCGTGTTAGCTTTAGGGTGAGCTGACATGATCATGCATGCTGCACTGCTGACTTATGGCATTTTTGCATATTACCATATATATACATATATGCATGTATATATATATATATGGATGATTGTGATTAGCATACGTATATAGATGCAGTCTATATATAGATATGCTTATTGTGATGCTGCATTTGTATGTACTATGTTTGTTGCATTTGTTTGCACATATTCATACATGTTATTACATTTTTTTGTATGGTAATAGGCCAGTACCTGTATACTTGTTAGTTATTCATTGTGATACCCTTGACCCATATCAGGATGTAGTATAGTAGTACTATTCCTTATACCATATGTTGTGGATATGTGCTCAGGTTGGATAGGTGTAGCATAGCGTATATCTGTATGTCCTGTATATTGACTTTTGGTTAGAAGTTATATATACATGGATATGTTATCATGCTAGTGATACTGTAGATTTCTTGTCGAAATATATGTGATATTAATATACATGTTTATCTATTACTCACGAGTTTTACTCACTCCCACGACTGGGTTTTTCTCACCCCCTGTAATGTGTAGAAGTCTTTGTGACGACTTGGAGCTGAGCCGGCGATCCATCCCATCTCCACATTTTGAGTCTCCCGAGGATTTGTGATTTGTGTTTGTGTTATGGATTTTTGGTTCTATGTTATTCACTCGAGTTTATGTATGGACTTCGTCGTTTGTTGTGAACCTTGTTTTGTGTCGTTGCTTTATGTACTATTTTAGTACTGTAGTCTTGTCAGGTGGTGTACACCTCTATGTTTTTGGTATTCATGTTGTGGTATGTGTTTATGTTTCCGCTGTGTGTGTGTTTGATATACTTATATCTGTTTATTATGTTATTGTTGTGGGCCTACGGGCCTTGTATTAACCCGAAATGTTGCCACGTACAGGGGAGATGCCGTCCGTTTGATTTTCGACACGGCATACTCTCGGGGCGTGACAACTTTATTGGTATCAAAGTCGAAGGTTCTGCGATGCCATATTATGATTTTGTTTTTGAGTCTTGGATTCTCAGGAGTCGTTATATTTTTCGATTTTGGTTTTTGTGAGATGGGATCGACAATGCATAAGCTCCGGCAAGACGGCGTAAGTATTCCTGATAATTTATACTTTAGTTAGATACTTATCTAGACTTGTTCAACAGGTGAATACTGTCAGAGTTATGCCACCTGTTCAGACTCGTGGTCGAGGTCGTCCATCCAGCGGCCGAGGGAGGGAGCGAGATACCGCTGAGGCCAGGCACTGCTACTCAAGCACCACCTCAGCGAACCCCTATTGGTGATTCGGAGCCTCAGAATCCGAATACACAACTGACTACGCCAGAGCCCACAGAGTCCAGTAGGCTCAATGATAAGTCACGGATACTCGTGTTAGCACGATCAGCCAAGGAGAAGTTCACCTTGTTCCGAGGGGAGTCCGACCCATGGATTGCCCGATCTTGGCTGGAAAATATGGAAGACACCTTCGAGTATATGAACTGCACATATGTGGAGAAGGTGGGCCTTGCTGCATATCATCTCAGAGATCAGGCTGTCACTTGGTGGAAATTGCTGAAGACTCTATCTGGGGAGCGTCGGATTACTTGGGCCAGCTTTCGAGACGCTTTCTGGAGGCAGTACTTTCCTTCGGCATTTTCTACAGCACGTCGTCAGGAGTTTCTAAGCCTGAAGCAAGGTGATCGTTCTATTATGGATTACAACGCAGAGTTTACCAGACTATCAGAGTTCTGCTCTCATCTGGTAGCATAGGATTCAGACCGGATGTACTAGTTCACCCAGGGCCTAGCAGCTTATATCAGAGCGAGGATGTCAGGATCTAGCATTACCTCCTCTGAGGAGGCATTGGGCCGTGCGCTCTTTATCAAGATGACTTCCCAGCAAATCTCCAAGGAGTAAGATATCGAGAAACAGATGACTAAGGGGCGGCGAACCGAGTTCACTCGGGGACTCGAGAAGAAAGGGGAGCAAAAGGAACTACGCGAGGTGCGGCGAAGGGTCACTAGATCGCGAAGAAAGCGTCGACATCGAGTTCTCTGGAGGGTCTCGGAAAGAACCGTAAGAGTCGAGCAAATGGATGTTATAAATGCGGATCCGAAGTCATAGAGCTCAGTGTCCTTTGGAAGCGGCCGGTTTTGTTACTATTGCAAGCAACCCGGACATACTAGCGAGATCAGATGAGAGCACATTGGAGTTTCGATAGCTCTAATAAGGGAAGCATCCAACCAGCGGCGGCGAGGCGGCACGCGTATGCGATCTTATAACAGAGGCGGGGTACCTCCACCGACACTTATATCGGATGCGGGCGCTCCTACGATGATGCCGGCGATCCGATATCCTCTGCATCTCCGGTAATCTACTACCCGAGAGTATCTGCACCTCAGCAGTTTGTACCAGCCAATTCTCAGGGATACCTTATGCCTGCACCAGCTACTCAGCCCCCAGTATCACAGAGCCATGATCCAGCCGGAGTGGAGGCACACTACTACTTCATCAGGGATGCAGCCGACGAATATAGAGACTGGACGAGTTTTTGCTATCACTAGAGATGAGGCACAATGGTCGAGGGATCATACATCTGTATGGTTTCAGTTTATTCTATATATGCTAATACTTTGATTGATACCGATAGTTCTCATTCATTCGTGTCTAGAGTATTTCTGGGTAGAGTTGGAAGAATCCCTATGGTTCGTTCTTGTGGGTTAGCAGTGTCCTTGCCATCAGGAGAGGTGCTGACTAGCCACCAAGAAATCAAGGGTTGCCCATTAGACTTTGACGGGCATATTCTTATAGTGGACCTTCAGGTGTTGGAAATGATAGAGTTCGATATTATTCTCGGTATGGACTGGTTGGCCGCTTATCACGCTACAGTGGATTGTAGAGCAAGAGTGGTGACATTAGACCACGGATCAACGACTTGGGAATTTGTTGGTACAGAGATGATGGGTTATCTATTATATCGGCTCTGAGGCTCGAAGCTATTGGCTCAGGGTTGTCAAGGTTATCTATTATCTCTAGTCAAAGTTGAGAACGAAGGACTACCGCCCCTCTCTGATGTGCAAGTAGTCCGGGAATATCCAGACGTATTTCCCGATGAACTTCCAGGCTTGCCACCTCCTAGGCACGTGGAATTTGCGATAGAGGTGATTCCAGGAACCGCGCCTATATCGAAACCTCCTTATCGGATGGCACCAAAGGAGCTGAATGAACTTAAAGTTCAACTGCAGGAGTTGCTAGATAATGGATTCATCCGCCCTAGTGTTTCACCCTGGGGAGCACCGGTACTCTTTGTCAAGAAGAAAGATGGATCGTTACGGTTATGTATTGACTATCGGCAACTGAATGCAGTCACAGTTAAGAACAAATATCCACTGCCGAGGATAGAAGATTTGTTCGATCTGCTTAAGGATACATGTGTGTATTCTAAAATTGATCTGCGCTCAGGATATCATCAGCTTCGGATAAGAGATGAGGATGTTCAAAAAATAGCTTTCTGCACCCGTTATGGACATTACGAGTTTCTAGTGATGCCATTTGGTCTCATGAATGCCCCAGTTGCATTTATGGACTTAATGAACCGGGTATTCCTGAGGTATATAGATCAGTTCGTGATAGTGTTCATCGACGATATATTTATTTATTCTCGATCCGAGGAAGAGCATGAACAACATCTGCGGATAGTATTGGGGATATTGCGACAGGAGTAGTTGTATGCCAAGTTTAGCAAGTGTGCGTTCTGGTTATCCTCAGTGGGTTTTCTTGGACATGTGGTGTCCAATAGAGGTATTTCTGTAGATCCCCAGAAGATTGAGGCGATTACCAGTTGGGAGCAACCAAAATCAGTTCAGGAGGTCCGTAGTTTCCTTGGTCTGGCTGGGTATTACCGGAGATTCGTGGAGTGATTCTCGAGTATCGCCATGTCACTCACTCGTCTAACTCGGAAAGGGGTCAAATTCACCTGGTCAGAGGCTTGTGAAACTAGCTTCCAGGAGCTTAAGCGACGGCTAGTTTCTGCACCAATCTTAGTGATTCCTTCTGGTGTTGATGGGATGGTTCTCTATACGGATGCTTCTATCCAAGGGTTGGGAGCAGTTCTGATGCAATCCAACCATGTGGTATCTTATGCCTCCCGTCAACTAAAAGATCACGAGAGAAATTACCCAGTGCACGATCTGGAGTTAGCCGCCATTATTTTCGCATTGAAGATATGAAGGCACTACTTGTACGGGATTACTTTTGAGATCTACACAGACCATAAAAGTGCCACTGTTCACACGAAAGAGCCAATTTGAATGAGACGGCGGTGGATGGAGTATCTGAAGATTACGACCGCACATCCATCGATATCATCCGGGAAGGCTAATGTGGTAGCAGATGCTCTGAGCAGGAAGTCTCGTGGAGTTCTAGCCAGTCATCTGACAGCGGTTACTGACCTAGTTCGACAGTTCTCAGAGTTGGGACTGTTTGAACACGGTCAAACACCCCGAGGGATATTAGTTTCTATGGTTGCCCAGTCCACCATTGCCGAGAGGATCAAGGAAGCACAAGTCAGTGATCAGCATCTGTAGTTCTTGAGCAGCACGATAGACTCAGAACGTCAGACGGATTTCTCGAGTGACAAGAATGGTGTACTTCGTTTTCGAGGACGACTATGTGTTTCGGACACTCACCCAGTTAAGGAAGAACTTCTACAGGAAGCACATCAGTCGAGATTTGCTATACATCCTGGTGGTACTCGGATGTACCGAGATTTGAAGCATTTCTACTGGTGGAATGGTATGAAACGAGATATTGCAGACTTTGTCGCACGATGCCTAGTATGCCAGCAAGTGAAGGTCGAACATCAGAAACCTGCGGGGTTACTTCTGGAAATCCCGATCCCGGAATGGAAGTGGGAGCATATCACGATGGACTTCGTTACGGGATTACCCAGAACCCGTAAAGGACATACTGCGATTTGGGTGATCGTGGATCGATTAACCAAATCACTCACTTCCTTCCGTCGTGAGGCGGATTCATTGGATCGTCTGGCGGAATTGTATCTTTGAGAGATCATCAGTTGCATGGTGTACCATTGAGTATCATATCGATAGAGATCCGTGATTCCGCGATTACGCGATCTGCGGGCCATGGGCGCGAGCTTCGACTCGGTACATCCTTTCATCATGACGAGGCGGAGTCGTACCATTCAGACTCTGGAGGATCTATTGAGATCTTGCATCATGGATTTCGATGGCAGTTGGGAGGATCACATTCCTTTAGTGGAGTTTGCCTACAACAACAGCTACCACTCTTCTATCCAGATGGATCCATTCGAGGCATTATACGACAGACCCTGCAGATCTCCTGTACTATGGGAGGAAGTTGGGGAACGACAGATATTGGGGCCTCAGAGTATACAGCATGATGCAGAGTTGGTACGAGTCATCAGGCGATGATTATCAGAGGCACAGGATCGGCAGAAAAGTTATGCGGACCGGAGGCGAAGGCCTCTGGAATTCTCAGTCGGGGACCATGTATTTCTACGAGTGTCACCCACCAAAGGAGTTAAGAGATTTGGGCTAAAAGGAAAATTAGCTCCACGCTATATTGGTCCATTTGAGATATTGGGGAGGATTGGAGGTGTTGCTTATCGGTTGGCTTTACCTCCGACACTTGCGGGTGTTCACAACGTATTCCATGTATCTATGCTAAGGAAATACGTGCCACGATCTGACCATGTTCTGAAAGAAGTTCCGATACCACTCCAGGTGAATGCGACTTATAAGGAGACTCCGGTGCGAATTCTTGGTCGCAAGGAGCGACAGCTGCGGAACAAAACCATCTGACTTGTAAAGGTGGGATGGCAGCATCATACAGATGAGGAGGCTACATGGGAGCTGAAAGATACTATCCGAGCTCGATACCCTCATCTATTTACCTGAGGTATGTTGTTATTTCAGAATATGCTTGTATTAATTTTTGCATTTAAGTACGAAATTTGGAGACCAAATTTTAATAAGTCGGGGAGAATGTAAAATACCAGAAAAAAATAATAATATGGTTAGGAGTTAATTACATATAGACAAGCTTAGGAAATTTTAATAGTTCAATCAAAATTGGGTTAATTGAATTTGGTTAATGGTTTATAGGATTAAAACCCAATAAGCATTTCCTGGGCCCAACCCGTTAACTCTACCCAACCCGTTAAATCATTAAATGACCGCGCGCTTCTTCCGTCCGTTTCTTGCCGACGCAACCTCCACGCGCGAGCGTTTCGCGCAGCAGAGTGAATCGCCACCGACTCCGCCGCCGGCGCTGCCTTTCCCAAGCCTCCCTCGATTTCCTTTTCTCCCTCACAGCGTCGGCTTCCTCTCGTGACTTCTTCACTTCTGCAGCGATTTCTTTTCCACCGGCCAGCGCACGATCTTCCTCCCTCGAAACGAAGACCTCTCCCATCTGCCTTCTTCTCGCGCCTCCAACCTTCCTCTGTCGATTTTCCCCTGTGTCGAGAGAACCCATCGAGCAGGCCCCCGACGACCTTCGGAGTTCTTCCCAGCCAAACTGTCGGCTGCCGATGTTGTCCTGTGCTCGGTGAAAGGTCCGGCTGGAGGGGGGAGTGCCAGGCTTGGTCTATGGTGGAGGTTTTCTCCAGATAGGGCAGCCATCTGCGAGCTTTTTCCCTCGCGATTGTTGATCTCTGTTGCCGATCAACGTTGGAACTAGTGATTAGGGCAGCGGTGTGGTCATTAGGGTTCCGGCGAACCAAGTCGTCCATTGCCGATTGGAGTCGAGGAAAGGTAAGCAGCGATCTTGCATTCTCCTTACCTTGAACGAGAGTGTGATGCTCTGTGGATTTGGTGTGGCTAAGCTTGAAACCTAATTCGGGCAGTGGTTGTTTCCAGCCGACTGAGGATCTTTGAGGGATTGTTTCTGCTGGTGAAGTTCTACTATCGGTAAGCCTAGTTTTTTCCTTAGGTTACTGTGATGATCTTACCTTGGCTGACACCATGGAGAATTTGGAGTAGAGGTTTTCTTCAGCAGATTGAGGTTTGGGAAAAGTTATATTGCCGGTGGAGGTTCCAAAAAAAAATTGTCGGTAAGCATGAATTATTTTTCCCTATTTTCTGTTCAGTCCAGTTGGATTAGTTACCTTGCTATGCTAATGTGGTCTCCTGCCGTGAGTGTTGAACGGTAAGGGCTATAATTGGAAATGGGTCAGCTGTGAATAGGTTAACAGTTGTTGGTGTGGCGTAATTATGGGTAGTTATGCACCGTCTCAAGACGAGTAATTAGGGCTTGGTCGAGATTGGTCAGGTCCTGAAAATTAGTGCGAAATGTCGGTTGTCGATCGAGCTATGAGGTGCTCTGATCTTGGCTACGAATGGGAGTGATAACCTGTATTCGATAAGAGATATGGATTTGTGGATAACGTAGTAGCTAATTCGTATTGTTGTTGTATGCTCTCACTGAATGATAATTGATGATATTTGCAAGACGTGGATACGAGACTGGTCCGCGGACGTGAGGACTCTATTACCACGCGCATTGACAGCAGGTGGGTGATTCCTACCCTGGTCAGGTAGTTAATGCATATAGATTTAGATGCATGATCATCTTAAATGATCATGTTACCTTGACCCTGTTCTATTTATCTTATGCTTGATACTTTATCCATTGGCTATTAACTCCTTGCTGCTATCATGTTTATTTTACCATGATTAGGAGTTATAAATATAGATGATGTAAATAACTTGGAATTTGTTTAAGTTAAGTACAAGTAGTAAAGTCCGGATGACAACCTGATTGTAAATTGGGCAAAAAGGTCATCCGTAGGTATATGATGTCTTGAACCTAGTGTTAATTCTAGTACCCTTAGATTGCATGTTTCTACCGACCATGCATTATGTAAATGGTCAGGTGAATGGTATTAGGGTGTCGCTACGGACCGGTGGTCCTAGTCCGTCTGATCAGTTAGTCACGACTCTCTACAAGATAGAGTGTGATGTCTAGTTAACGACCCTCTGTAGAATAGAGAGTCTATGGTGGATGTCTATTTGTGAGGCCTTACATTCATGTCATTTGCATGCACGCTGGAGACGATGTCTCCCTTGTGGTTGAGAGTGTCGCCAGTCATCCTGCCTCCACGGTTACTCATAGGAAGAATAACCGATGTGAGGGTAGAGCATTGTAGTGCCGCACTCTATCACTACAGACGGTGATAGTTGGATTTGTGTGTCGTAGTCCTACGTGTGTGGCACTCGACCACTCATGGGTAGTAGTATCGGAGTGATGATGAGGACCCCATCGTGTAGCTTGCTCTTTACGCTTATATGCTACTCGATCATACTGCCCACTCGACCACTCGAGAGTAGTGGTTGGTGTTGAGTTGGGACAGTTGTCATGCTCGAGCCACCGAGGCCACACTGGGGTCGTGGTAGCTTTAAGGTGAGCCGACATGACCATGCATGCTGCACTGCCGACTTATGGCATTTTTGCATATTACCATATATATACATATATGCATGTATATATATATATGGATGATTGTGATTAGCATAAGTATATAGATGCAGTCTATATATAGATATGCTTATTGTGATGCTACATTTGTATATACTATGTTTGTTGCATTTGTTTGCACATATTCATACATGTTATTACATTTTTCTGTATGGTAATAGGCCAGTACCTGTATACTTGTTAGTTATTCATTGTGATACCCTTGACCCATATCAGGATGTAGTATAGTAGTACTATTCCTTATACCATATGTTGTGGATATGTGCTCAGGTTGGATAGGTGTAGCGTAGCAGACATTCAGGTATGTCTGTGTTTCATATTGACTTTTGGTTAGAAGTTATATATACATGGATATGTTATCATGCTAGTGATACCTGTAGATTTTACTGTCGAAATACATGTGATATTAATATACATGTTTATCTATTACCTGCTGAGTTTTACTCACTCCCACGGACCCTGGGTTTTTCTCGCCCGGTGAGTAGAAGTCTTCGTGGTGTGACTTGGAGCCAGCCGATCCATCCCATCTCCACATTTTGAGTCTCCCGAGGATTTGTGATTTGTGTTTGTGTTATGGATTTTTGGTTCTATGTTATTCACTCGAGTTTATGTATGGACTTCGTCGTTTATTGTGAACCTTGTTTTGTGTCGTTGCTTTATGTACTATTTTAGTACTGTAGTCTTGTCAGGTGGTGTACACCTCTATGTTTTTGGTATTCTTGTTGTGGTATGTGTTTATGTTTCCGCTGTGTGTGTGTTTGATATACTTATATCTGTTTATTATGTTATTGTTGTGGGTCTACGAGCCTTGTATTAACCCGAAATGTTGCCACGTACAGGGGAGATGTCGTCCGTTTGATTTTCGGCACGGCATACTCTCGGGGCGTGACAACTTTACGGACGACATCTCTCGGGGCGTGACAGATGTATTATATATTTTGTTCAGATTACCTTTGTAAGGAACTTGGCCAAAATAATTGTTTGATAAAATGACTTTCTAGTGTTCTCATGTATTATATCCTCTGTGCATCTTATCATATGATGTCAATAAATTGATGTTTTAGGTCCCTCTTTAATGTGTTGGTTGGGTGCATGGTGATGCTAAACTTGTATATACTCAAATGTTCAATCTTAATTTTTTAAATGATAATTTAGCTGTAAGATATCATAGAATTCATTTATTGTGTGACAAGTTTAACTAATTCATGTTAGGTTATACTGCAACATGTTTCTGTTGGATGGCTAAAGCTAAGAATTCACTTTGTTGGTATGCATTTTTAGCAGAAAATAGGTTTTTCTCAGTTGAGTAACAGTTGCTTATCTATTTACAGGTATGGGAAGCAATGGTGGTGTTCTTCTAGGAAAGACATCCGAGTTGGTTCCGTCTTCTTCATATGAAGCCCTTTCCTCTCTAATTAATTAATGGACATAAACATAGTGTGTTTATGTTGGACTTTCCGAGCCGCAAAAACTGCTTTTTGCATTGCGGAGACCTCGGAAGCCTGGCCATGGATCCATGCGAAGATATATAAAATAAAACTCATGTATGTATTTATAAAACCCTAGATCTATCTTAGATCTAGAAGGTGAGAGCATTACCCTCGTAGCGACGCCCTTCGCTTATCCCGCTCATCCAAATGCTTTGTCGGAACTCAAGAGTGTCAAGTGTACACTCCTCTACAAGTATCCACACGGATAAATGGTGGAGAAAAACACCTTAGAGTGTGCTAGCACCCTTTAGGTATTTTGGACATGGAGGTCTTGGGAGAGCAAGAAGGAGAGCTAGGAAGAAGATGATGAAGTTACAAACAAAAATCAATTCATTCATCAAATGAAAGTGGCCGACCACTCATGAGGTGGCACCACATGACAAGTCCATGATGATGTGGAACACCATCATTGGCCGGCCCCCATGCCAAGTCACCATGACATGGCAAATGGGTCAAGTCAAAATTGACCATTCATCTTCCCTCTCAAGTCAAGTCAAACTTGACCTCTTATCTTCCATGGTTGATCAAATCTAACTACTTGATTCTAGTCAATTTGATTTAATGAATCCCTATTCATTAATTTAAATTGACTCAATGAATCAAATCTAAATTAGACTCATTCAACACTTGAATCAAATTGAGTCTAACTCAATTAGTCTAATTTGGATTACTCTTAATCCAATTTGGTCCATCCCATGAACCTAATCCTCATGGTTCATCATATGAACCTAATCTCCATCTAATTGCCCTTTGTGTGTGACCCTATAGGTTCTTGTTGTTAGGATCTTTGTAATGCTAGAGGGGGGGGGTGAATAGCGTTTCTTCGTTTCTACAAGCAAGTTAGCGGAAGCAATACAAATACGAATAAGAATACAAGTAAGAAAACGATGAAAGCAATGCTAACACCCGATGTACGTGGTTCGGAGATGACGCTCCTACTCCACGGTAATCCGTAAGGTGGATTAGTCCTAGCCAAGCTTCAGTATATTCTCCTTTGGATGAACCAAGGTGGAGAAACCTTGTTTTACAATACTCTCCTCTTCTTTACAATGATGGAAGATTAAAACCTAGAGAAGAGGAGGTTTAGAATCACTAAAGAACTTGGGAAAGCTTGGTGAGCACGAGGGTGTAGTTAGGAATGAGAGCACTAGCTTCACCAAGGCCCCTTCTTATAGAAGAGGGGTTATTTTTCCCGTTGGGCCTCGATCAGTCGACTGATGCTTACCATCAGTCGACTGCCGTCAAAGCCAACGACCTCTGAACCATCAGATCCGCGGAGATACGTAGCCGCATTTTCCAATGGCCAAGTGATCAGTCGACTGATCCCTCCATCAGTCGACTAATGGAGTGATCAGTCGAATGATCGCAGGCCGCAATCGAGTGCGACTACATTCTGTGCTCGTATTTGCGTCTATCGACCAAGCTATTCTTTGTTGGCGGTCGATTGCAACATCCGATCGCCTGCCTATCAAGCGATCGTGATGGTCGATTTCACCACGACTCGGTCGAAACACTGACGGTCGTGATACTCATCAAGTATGAGTAATTCATACTTGATTTTACACCCTAGACCTAGACTCAACCTTCTAGCTCCTCATTAAGCCTTGCGCCTCCAGGATCCCTCCGAGTCCGTGACTTGTTCATCCTTTGCGCTTTGCTTTCAAGAGCTTCCTTCGGTTTCGTCATATCTTGGGTTGCCAAATGCTTGTACTTTATGCCGCCAAGACTACAAACTTGGACTTATGCTGCCAAGACCTTACTTTGGACTTCCTTTGCCAAGGTTCACTTGGACTTTACGCTGCCAAGACTACAAGCATGGTCTTACGCTGCCAAGTCCATCCCTTGGACTTTCCTTGCCAAGATCATACTTGGTCTTCCTTTGTCAAGGTTCACTTGGACTTTACGCTGCCAAGACTACAAGCTTGGTCTTATGCTGCCAAGTCCATCCCTTGGACTTTCCTTGCCAAGATCATACTTGGACTTCTCTTTTACCAAGTCTTCATCCTTGGATTTTCCTGTCACTTAAACATGTTCGTAATTTAGATCACAAAGAATTGCCTAACTTAGATGATTATTCAAACATCAAAACATATAAATGCTTGGAGCATTGTTGCACCAAAACTTGTAACATTGGCAATGCTCCTAAACTGATTTAGGAACATAAGCAACGAGCAGTATCTAGCAACACATCATTGCTACCCAAGTTACAAGAATGTTGAGCTCCAACATCACCTTTGTGACTACTAATTGTGACTCTCACAATATGTGACAATGTCCCTCTATCCTTGACATCTAGATTGACCAACTGAGGCATAGACCGTGTCATCCTCGGTACAATCTATATCTTGAACTCCAAGTAGACTCACTCTAATCAAATGAGCTCAATATCTCATATTGACTCATTTGGGCATGTCCATGCACTTCGTGGTCTCACTCTATCAAGAATATCGATGTCACCCCCGTCATATAAGAGGGATAGATCCCATCTACATCACTCACATCCCTCCGCATAATTTGTCACATACCCAGTAATCGCCTTTATAGTCCACCCATTTACGGGTGACGTTTGACGAAGCCAAAGTATGAAACTCCTTATGTAGGGAACCATGGTGACTTCAGGTCTAAGGACTAATAGTCATACTAATAGCCACATGAGAAAGTATATGACACTCATATAACGATCCATGATACTTTCTCATGGCGAGTCATTCAGTATACATTCTCCAATGCATACCCATGTGTCAACTTGATATCTCATATCCATGACTTGTGAGATCAAGTCATCGTGTTGACCTATATGCTAGTCTCTATGCATTAACATTGTCCCTGAATGTTAATACTTAACTAGGAATGATAAAGAGTAGTGTTCTCTATATCATCTCATTATCGATTCTACCAATCGATTGATATAGATAAGAACCTACTACTCAAGGACGTTATTATACTTAGTTATTTGGCACCAATACAAGTAAATATAATAACCATGCCTTTATAAATAAGAATATGATACAATAAAGTCCATACAACAATCATCACATGATTGGCTCTAGGGCTTTCACTAACAATCTCCCACTAGCACTAGTGTCAATCACCATAGTATCTAATACCCAAAGACCTAGTGTTACCATCATGCTTTTCCTGTGCCAAAGCTTTGGTCAAGGGATCTGCGATGTTAGCCTCTGTGTGTACTCACAGCGCCACCATTCAAACAAAACACAAACCCTAACTGTGATCTATAATCATCCTGGTCAGTTTGAAAGCTAGCATCGCTGTAACCCTTTACAGCTAGCTCCTCATCCCCTCCAAATATCAAAAAATATTCTTTAGTCCTCCTCAAGTACTTAAGAATATTCTTGACTGCTATCCAGTGACACTTACCTTGATCTGACTGGTATCTACTCATCATGCTCAAAGCATACGAGACATCAAGACGAGTACATAGCATGGCGTACATGATAGATCCTATAGCAGATGCATAAGGGATCTTATCCATGCGGTCTCTCTCCTCTCTAGAAGAGGGACTTTGAGTCTTCGAAAGACTCACACCATGTGACATCGGCAGAAGTCCCTTCTTGGAATTCTACATGGCAAACCGTAGTAATACCATGTCAATATATGTACTCTGACTTAGGCCAAGAAATCTCTTAAATCTATCTCTATAGATCTTGATGCCTAGAATACAGGCTGCTTCACCTAAGTCCTTCATTGAGAAGCATGTCCCCAACCAAGTCTTCATAGACTGTATTGAAGGAATGTCATTCCCAATGAGTAGTATGTCATCCACATACAATACAAGGAAGACAACTGTGTTCCCCTTAACCCTCTTGTAGACACAGGGTTCATCTTCATTCTTGATGAAACCAAACTATTTGATTGCATCATCGAATCAAAGATTCCAGCTCCGAGAAGCTTTCTTTAGCCCATAAATGGACCTTTACAGTTTGCATATTTTCCTAGTATGCTGTGGATCTACAAAACCCTCAGGTTGTGTCATGTACACATCCTCGAGTAAGTTTCCATTCAGAAACTCGATTTTGACATCCATCTGCCAGATCTCATAATCGTGATATATTGCAATAGCAAGCATGATCCGAATGGACTTAAATATCGCCACTGGAGAAAAGGTTTCATCATAGTCAATACCATGAATTTTCTTGAAACCTTTAGCCACCAATCGGCCCTTATAGGTATGCATAAGTCCATCCATGTCAGTCTTTCTCCTAAAGACCCACTTACACCCAATGGATTTGACCCCTTCAGGTGGATCAACCAAAGTCCATACTTGGTTGGTGTACATGGATTCCATCTCGGATCTCATGACCTCTAGCCATTTCTCAGAGTCTGGGCTCATCACAGCTTCCTGATAGGAGGTAGGCTCATTCTCAATGAGCATAACGTCATCATGGTCAGACAAGAGAAATGAGTATCTCTCAGGTTGATGACGTACCCTATCAGACCTGTGAAGAGGTAGGTCTACTTGAACAGGTGGTTGTTCCACAACTCTTTGTGCAACAATCTCATCACTCATAACATTTTGTGGTTCCTATTCAATCTCCATCAAGGCCATAGTTCTATGGTCCTTATCTTGAATTTCTTCAAGATCGAACGTACTACTAGTTTTTCTAGAAACAAAATCCCTTTCTAGAAAAACCTCAGTCTTTGCCACAAACACTTTGTGCTGACTGGGAATGTAGAAGTAATATCCCTTTGTATCCTTGGGATATCGAACAAAATAGCACCTATCGGATTTGGGTCCCAGTTTGTCTGAGACTTAACGTCGAACGTAAGCCTCACAACCCCAAATCCTCATGAAAGACATCTTGGGATTTCTCCCTGTCCATATCGTATATGGTGTCTTTATCACAGTCTTGGATGGTACACGGTTAAGTGTGAAGGCTGCTGTGTCTAGAGCATATCCCCAAAAGGATATAGGAAGATTTGTGTGACTCATCATAGATCGTACCATATCTAATAGGGTACGATTCCTCTTTTCGGATACACCATTCCACTGGGGTGTTCCAGGAGGAGTGAGTTGAGATAGAATCCCACACTCAGCTAGATAGTCACGAAATTCATGGCTAAGGTATTCTCCACCTCGATCTGATCAAAGTATCTTAATACTCTTGCCAAGCTAGTTTTGTACTTCATTCTTGAATTCTTTGAACTTTTCAAAGGATTCTGATTTATGTGTCATGAGATACACATAACCATATCTACTGAAGTCATCAGTAAATGTAATGAAGTACCTGTAACCACCTCTAGTAGCAACATTGAAAGGGTCACATACATCACTATGTATAAGTCCTAACAAATCTGTTGCTCTTTCGCTGTGTCCACTAAAGGGAGTCTTGGTCATCTTGCCTAAAAGGCAAGATTCACATGTCTCATATGATTCAAAATCAAATGAGTCTAGCTGCCCATCCTTATGGAGATGAGATAAGCGACTCTCATTTATGTGACCTAAGCGACAATGCCAGAGATATGTTTGGTTCAACTCATTTGACTTGAACCTTTTGGTACTTATGTTATAGATGGGGCTCTCTAAGTCTAGAAAGTAGAGTCTGTTCATTAGAGGTGCACTACAATAGAACATATTGTTAAATACTAAAAATTTTAAAATATTAAATTAAATGACCAAAGAATTAAGAAAATAATCCTGGAAATTTTTCGGGATTTTTAGGGAATTTTAGGAATTTTTCTGGAATTTTTTTGGAATTTTTCGGAGCCCGTACGAGATTTTTACGGGGATAAAATAGATAGGCTTTATTTAAGGGGTATTAACCTAAATCGGAAAACCAAAGTTTTCTAATTATTTTTTTTTCTTTCTTTTCCCCGTCGCGTCGCGACCTCGCTCTTCATTCGGCAGTTTCCTTTCGCGAGCCACTTCCGCTGGCGCCTCTTCTCCGCGACGGTTTTGTCTTTGCCGGCGAGCCTTTCTTCCTCGAGTCACCACCCAAGCACCGCTCATGCGCTCGCCGTCCACATCTGCGCGCGCCCGAGCCATCCTTGCCGATTTGCTGCTCGATAGCCTGGGGTCGGCCGTCTCTCTGCAAGCGCCGGCAAACACGATCGCTGACCGTTCCTTTGCCGCGACGAGTCGCTCTTCCCTCTTCCGTCCGGCCTCGAGGTGGCACCGCCGCCGCCGCCGCTCACAGTCATCGACGTCGAGCCTTACGGTCGCCTCTTCTCCCGCAAGCGCCAACATCCTTTCACCGTTTTCGGTGCCCAAGTCATTGTGGGTGCCCTTATCGACGCTGATCGTCTGAGCCACCGTGTTCACCACAGCCGATCAGCCTCTCACGTGCACACACAGTGTGCCCTTCTCTGCCAGCGCTGACCATCCTCTGGCCAGCCTCCACAGCCAGGATCGGTCCACACCGAGGAGATACTGCCAAGGGGAAACTTCTAATTTCAGGTATATATTTATATCAGGGTTCCCTTATTTGTAGTGAATTTGTGATTTGAGTCGTAGTTGGTGAGTGACTGTGTTGGGTTGTGCATAGGTTGTATAAGGTTGTGGACCAGATTTATGGTCGATTTGGGCTGATTTTGGGGTTATTCGGTTGGTCGGTATGGTATTCAAAAGATATGGGATTTGGGTGATATTGTTTGATCTTGAGGATATTTTTGTAGGTGATGAATTAGGTTAATTGATTAGGAATTAATTGGGTAAATTGATTGGTACAATTATTGGATAAGCCATTAAAATTTAATTTATTTGGCTTAGGTTGTTAAAATGCGGGTTACATCAAGTTTAATTGATTAATTAGCTTATCATTAATTAATCAAAAAAAAAATATCAATTGATTTAGTGGGCTAAATTAATAGTATGGATATTTGTGGACAAGGAAAATTGGAAATAGTTTGGGTTAATTGGGTTAGGAAGGAAATCGATTAATTATTCGATTTGTCGGTGAATTGCTTTTTGTGCTTGATAGTTATGCTATATGTAATATAGTTATGCTATATGCAAGTTTCGGTCACGAGGCAGGTCCCTAGTCGTGACGATTTGGTTCTTTTTGTGGATATATATTCAGGCGAGTATTTTGACTTATCTTTTAGAAATAGTCATTGTTGATATGCTAGTTAGGATAACATGCAATAATTTTCATGTTTATATGCCTAGTATATGGTTGGTGCCTACTTAATACATGCATGTGATAGGTTATGATTATATCTTCCCTGTTTTTATTTGGATCATAGTTACTTGGATTATGGATATGTACATATTGATTGTACATATTATTCGAATAGGTATTTTGAGTAGGATTGACATGATTTAGTATCATGCATCATCTTGCATGATTGCATCTTTGGGTAGACGAGTTCCATTATTGTTGAGCATGACCAGTTACATAACTGCCACCTTGCCACTCATGGGTTAGTGGTACATCAGGAGGGTGTGTACAGTTGCTCTGTCAGGCTCCGCTGGTCCGCTCATGGGTAGCGATGAGGCAGCGTGGTAGCGGGTAGGCATCCCTCCTCTGGTCTATGACACCGGGAGATGAGAGCTTAGCTCCCCCACTCTGTTTGGGGCAGGAGGATAGGTGTACTCCGACAGCATCCTGTCCACTCGGTCACTCAGGAGCAGTGATGGCAGAGTGCACCGTTGTCATAACCCTACCCACTCGGCTTCACCATCGCGTGTGAGGCGGCTGACTGGCGTCAGGGGTGACCATGTCATTTGCACGGCATGCACTTTGCACGGATCGCATTTGTACTGTGTTTGCTGCATTATTTTATTGATGCCTTGGATGTGCATATGATTGCCATGCATACAGGATACATGTTTATATATGGTGATGACTTTATCTCTTATAGTAGGGCACATGCTCTATATCGAGAGTAGGAGATTAGTGTCTGATCCTTCTTGCATTTATTTCTTGCTTACCCTATATGTGAGACTGTAATGGCATGATTTTTATTGTTAGCTATATCTTACTTTCATACCCGCTGAGTTCTTTGAACTTATCCCGTTGATTTATATCTATTTCAGGATGAAGCTGTCATGAGAGTGCAGCTGCCGGACCCCACTCGTCGTAAATGTCTGATTTGGATTTTTTTTTTATGGTATCTGGATTTTGATTAGAGGACATGTATAGGATTGGAGATTGATGTTTGTATTTGTGGATTTTTGGTGTTTTTTTATGGACTTCTATTTTGGTTTTGTTGGATTAGTTTTGGTGAGTATTCCTGCCCAGATGGAAGAAGGGGTAAGTCTATTTATGGTAGATTGTTTATCATTTATTTTGGTAGATGGCCTGAGGTCAAATTATATAACTGCGTGTGTGTTTGGATTCCGGTCGTGTTGACGGATGTATTGTGGTCGTGTAGGCCTTGTATGTAAATTGGGATTATCACCCGTACAGGGGAGATGCTGCCGGATTTTCATCTGGCGGGGTCTCCTTCGGGGCGTGACAATTTATTTGGTATCAGAGTGCCTAGGTTTTCGAGTTCCTAGGGGTTTTTGGATTTTTCGGAGTTCGCCATATTTTGGTAGGTTTTTGCGAGGCAATCTGGAAATTTTGGATTGGTATGGATTTTCGATGATTTTTATGTTTCGGAAATTCGAGGATTTTTGACGGGATCAATATGGGGTTTTGACGACTATGGGACCTCTCCTGACGGTGAAATAGATAAGAGGATTAATTTGATATGTTTTTATTTGTGGTAATATCTGTATTCATTTAACATATATGAGACGAGGTGGGCGTGCTTCTGCGCTGAGACGTGGTGTGGGACGGCCACGCCATAGGACCCAGAGATCTTTGGCGACTGACTTGCGAGAGATCTCGAGGGTGAGCATGTTGATCGGTCGATTCCACGAGTCTTGTGGGAGTTGTGGATCCTCGGTCCTCGGCGGATCCTCCTCCGAGATACCCACTTCTTTGGGGTATCCGATGTTCGGTGAGAGACCTGTGCTACATCATACACCCCCGATGGGACCTGCTACTCTGAGACCAGCAGGCCCATCGTGGAGCGGTCGGCCCTCACTCGATATCATCCCCTACTTATCCTCACGATGTAGCTGCGCCGAGCTCGGATTCGAGATTAGCAAAGTCGATGAAAAGCGGTTCACTTTATTGGAGGCGATCCGATCGTGGCTCGATCTTGGATCGAGATGATGGGCGTACCTTCTACTATATAGTGCTGCTCCGAGTGGGAGAAAGCGAGTTAGCGGCCTTCCATTTACGGCGAGGCCAGATGCATGGATATCTGGCTCGATTATCGACGGCGACAAGTTACAGTCGAGATTTAGAGGCTTTTGAGAGTCGATATTTCCACGGGCATATCGGATGATCGACGATAGGATTTTATGAGTCTCTGACGGAATAATCGTTCGATGATGGAATATAATACGAATTTAATCAGTTAGCGAGTTTTGTCGGAATTAGTTCTTGAGGATAGGTCACGGATGATCTGGTTTGTTCAGGGACTAGATGGGCATCTCAGTCAAGATGGCGGGATTTGGTAGTTCTTCCTCTGAGAGGCATTGGACGAGCTTTGTTGATCGAGTCGGCTCAGCGGAGGGTCAATCTTGACGAGGAAGAAGCGGGAAAGAACCACAGTCGGACCCGACCACGGACTCTTGGACAACATCAATGTAGCCAATCAGCGGTCGAGTCATTCAGGGCATCTTGGCCTCAAAATCGGGATGATCTTGTTTGGGCCCTCCGGTCTTCCAGAGACCGGAGGCCGCCCACTAGTGACACCTCTACTCATTGCGGATCGAAGAGGCATATCGTCTCGGCACTGCACCTTTGGGACGATCGGTTTGCTATTATTGCAGCTGCACGGACATCTGAGCCGAGATTGTTCGTTGAAGGCTCGGCCAGTAGCCAGGGGTTTCTATTCGGGGAGGATCGTTGCGTCGATGCAGGACTCGAGAGAGGGCGAGCGGCGGACCTTCGCCGCCCGCGAGGAGCTCCCCTGTAGGAGTCGCCTATGGCATACATGGACATAAGTATACCAGTGCCCATACGGTGTCACGAGTTTAGTTTAGGCCGCAATACGGATGCAATCCCGGCCAGCTGATGCATTACCATTCATTCGCGGCGATAGCGTCTGATGTCGCGGCCTCGCTCTTAGGTTGAGATCGATCGCCTACGCGATGCAAGCGGCCGCATATCGATCTTCATATCGACCTTGGCGGATTCATGCGATTAGAGAGGATCACTTTATGCATTTTCATCTATTATGCTAGTTGATACTGGTAGTTCGCATTCGTTTATTTCTCGTACATTTATGAGAGAGATTGGTAGATTACCTACTAGTAGATCACAGAGATTAGTCGTCTCCCTACCGTCTGGCGATACATTGGACGTTACCCAGGAGGTCCGAGGTTGTCCCTTAGATTTTGGTAACATCATCCTTAATGTAGATTTATTGGTACTGGACATAGTCGAGTTCAACACTATCCTTGGCATGGATTGGCTATCAGCATATCATGCCACAGTGGATTGCCAGACGAGGGTGGTCACATTCCGACCTCCGAACCAACCCTCGTGGGATTTCACTGGCATCCCGGATGATGGCATATCAACCATTTCTGCGATTCAGGCTCAGAAACTTTTATTGCACGGTTGTCAGGGTTTTCTATTATCTATGATCAATGTAGAAGACAGCGGTGACTCTCAGATCGCGGACATCCCGATTGTCCGAGAGTATTCAGATGTCTTTCCAGAGGAGTTACCAGGCCTGCCTCCCAGAAGACAAGTGGAGTTCATGATTGAGTTAATACCTGGGACGTCGCCGACATCGAAAGCTCCTTATCGTATGGCCCCGAGAGAGTTGGACGAGTTAAAGGTTCAGCTCCAGGAACTTTTGGACAGAGGTTTTATTCGCCCTAGTGTATCACCCTGGGGTTCTCCGGTTCTCTTCGTGAAGAAGAAAGATGGTTCGATGAGATTGTGCATCGACTACAAGCAGTTGAATGTCGTCACTATCAAGAATACACTACAAAAAAACTGCTTTTTGGCGACGAACTTTGGCAACGAATTATTTTCGTTGCAAATCTGCAACAAAATTAGCGACGAATTTTATGTTTCGTCGCAAATTTGTAGCGAAATTTCCGACGGAAAAAAATTTGTTGAGAAAATTAAAAAATTTCCAACATTCAAATTTCGTTGCAAAATTCGTCGCATATTGGCGACGAAAAATAATTTTTGTCGCCAATTAGCGATGAAAAAAAAATTCATCGCAAATTTCTACAACAAATTCAAAATTCGTTGCAAAATCTGCGACGAATTTTTTTTCGTCGCTAATTGGCGACGAAAATTATTTTCGTCGCAAAAATTTGCGACGAATTTATTTTTTCGTCGCTAATTTAGCGACGAAATCATAATTCGTCGCAGATTTTTATTTAAAAAAAAAATAAAAAAACAAGTTCTCGTGAACGAGTTTCTTTTTAAATATTTTGCAACGAATCTGTGGATTCGTTGCAAACTCTTATTTTTAGAAAAAAAAATTAAAAATTCATCGAAGCCGGTTAAGTGACTTAGAGAGTTCGGAATGAGATGAAATAAGTTCTATGTGTTCGTCTAGTTTCCCTGATTATATATATATATTTAAAAATAAATTTTACCGAAAATATTGGGATACGTGATTTTTTAAACGTGAATTAGATTTCTCAGACAAACCGATATTCAAAAATTCCTGGATTAAAACATTTTTGACGATGTTTATATAATGATGAGAACTAGACGAACATATTGACACTGATTTTATCTCATTCGGAGATCTGTAAGTTAGTTAACGAGTTTTAAGTATTTTATTTATTTTAAAATAAAAAATTATTTGCAACGAATCTGTGGATTCGTTGCTAATTTTGCAACGAATCCACAGATTCGTTGCAAACTCTTAATTTTATATAAAAAATTTTTAAAAAATTCATTTAACGATTTTAAATTTTTTTAATTTTTTTAAAAAAATTATTTGCAACGAATCCATGGATTTGTTGCAATTTTTTAAATTTATAAAAAAAATATTAAAAAAATCAGTTAACGTTTTCAAAATTTTTAATTTTTTTTTTTAAAAAAAAATTGCAATGAATCTTTGGATTCGTTGTAAATTTGCAACGAATCCAAAGATTCGTTGGAATTTTTTTTTAACTTTTCCAGCCCGATGCCCTAATTCCCGATGCCCTAATTTTTTCTTCCCTTCGCGTCGCTCGGCCGACCTCCGTAACGACCGGCCCGCTTGTCGTTCGACCACGAACCGCCGTCCGATGAGCCGCGGACACCGTGAGGCCGCCGCCCATGAGCCTCGTCGTCGCCTCAGGCCTCCCGCGAGCCGGTGTCCGGCCATGGTCGGCCGAGCTGTCGTCGCACAGCCCCGCCAGCCCGTGAAGGCTGCCACAGGCCACCCGCCCCTTGTTCGCCGCGTGCCCCAGTGATCGCGAGCCGTCCGTCCGGAGTAAATTTGCGTTCAAATTTTATATTGGGAGGAACATCTCCCTTTTTTCCTGTACTCTTATTAGTTAGCTTAGCGTCCATGTTCTCGGTATTGATCTGCTATGTTATCTTTTGTCCATCTTTGAATTGACTCCGCATGATATCTCAATCTTTGCTAGAACTATGCTTCCTGGTACCTGGATTTATCTGTACCATGGTAAAGGTTGGCTTATGAACATTCTTAAAGGTAAGTTACAAGATAAACACATGCTACAATTTCATCAATGTCAATGTCTTTGTGTTAGAAAATTGAAAAGTTAGCCTGGCCAATGTTAATAGCATCTACATTCAGATACTAATCTTTAGCTGGTGTTGGAAAAATCAGAATCGGTTATCCTATTTCTCATAGTATGTACTTGTGTAGACTTGCTTTGTAGGAAAAAAAATTACAATTTTTTGATGAATATTGTCCTGTACGAGTATGAACTGCAAAAAACTTAATTAACATTTAGGTGCCCAAGAAAATCTTGAAGAAACATTACTAATATATTTAGTGGCTCTTAATGTAACACCCGTAAAATTCCTAGCAATTTTACAGGAATTTTTGGCTTGATGATCATGGGCCTTGGGTGGGCCTTTTTCCAAAACAAAAGAAAATAAGCCAAAAATGGATGCAAGACCTAGGAATTGAACTCCAAACCTCTAGAGATAGCCAAACCCTATAGATGCACCCACTAACCAGAAGCCCAATAGGATATTATCATTAGAGGAAGGGGGGGGGATTATAGATAAGTGTGATAAAGGTAAATGAAGAGGCATGGAAGAAGAGAAGAGAAACTTCTCTTCCTCCCTTTATAAAGAAGAGGGAAGGTTCTAATTGACCACTTCCTCTCTTCTTCTCCTTCTCACCGAAACCTAGAGCCTCTCCCTCTCCATTTCCCTCTTTTGGCCGAACCTCATCCAAGCAAGAAAGCAAAGGCTAGGTTGGTTCTTTAGGTTATCTTCCCCACCCAAAGCAAAGCGAAGGAAGTAAGTATCCCTCACCTGCATACGAGTAGCTTCGATTGATGTTTGTAAAAGAAATCTATATGTTATATCTAACCAAGCTATGTTTTAGTTTATCAATGAAGTTGTATGCTATGTTTAGGAGGTAGATGATGATGTTAACATGGAAAAAGGAATTAAGTTAAAAGCTAACCCTAATAGCCCCTAAAGCCTATTCGGCCATGCCATGATTTTAGGGTTTTAATGAAGCTCTATGTCATGTTTTTGTAACTATATGATGATGTTAGGATTAAGATGGATTAGGGAAAAAGTTAATCCTAAAAACCCTACTTGGACCATTCGGCCAACCTAGGTTTTTGGGTGAACAAATGAAGTTTTAATCCATATGTTATATGCAAATGAAGTTGTTGTTATATGAAATGAATTAGGTTGTTGTTATATGAAATGAATTAGGTTAAAGGTTAACCCTAAAAACCCTACTTGGACCATTCGGCCAACCTAGGTTTTTGGGTGAACAAATGAAGTTTTAATCCATATGTTATATGCAAATGAAGTTGTTGTTATATGAAATGAATTAGGTTGTTGTTATATGAAACGAATTAGGTTAAAGGTTAACCCTAAAAACCCTACTTGGACCATTCGGCCAACCTAGGTTTTTGGGTGAACAAATGAAGTTTTAATCCATATGTTATATGCAAATGAAGTTGTTGTTATATGAAATGAATTAGGTTGTTGTTATATGAAACGAATTAGGTTAAAGGTTAACCCTAAAAACCCTACTTGGACCATTCGGCCAACCTAGGTTTTTGGGTGAACAAATGAAGTTTTAATCCATATGTTATATGCAAATGAAGTTGTTGTTGTATGAAATGAATTAGGTTAAAAGATAACCCTAGAAGACCCTATGGACCATTCGGCCATCATGCATTTTGGGGATTAGATGAAGTTTTAATATAAGTCTTATGTGCATATGAATTTGTTGTTAAGTTAAATGAATAGGTTAACATGTGTTTTATGTTGGGTGAATTCATGTTGACTTGTGATGTTAAATAATGCTAGATGAAGATAACATGCCTTAGGTTAGTGTTTACTTACTTTTGATGCCATGCCCTTTTGCCATGTCTATGTGTATGCGATGTTTAAAATATGTTATGAAATGGAAGAAGATAAGATTATGAAATGAAACAAAACGATATGTTCACGACATGAATATGACATGATGATGAAATGAAGAATGATATGTTATGAAATGAAGAATGGTACGTTTACGAAATGAAAGATGATATGTTCATGAAGGGAAGCATGATGTGTTATGAAATGAAGTATGCTATGTTTGCAAAATGAAATAAGCTATGTTATAAAATAAGCATATAAGTATTTTACCTTCTGCATGGCTTGTACCAAGACCTTAACAAGGTCCAAGAAGGGATGGGCTCCTAAGATGCCCTAGGTTGATGGAATAAGACTCGGGCCTAGGATGGGCTTCTATGTATGATTGCCCCTAGGTCGATGGAATAAGACTCGGGCCTAGCACGGGATGGGCTCCAAGATGCCTTAGGTCGATGGAGTAAGACTCGGGCCTAGGATGGGCTTCTACGCTATGACGATTGCCCTAGGTCGACGGACTAAGATCGGGCCTAGTAACCTATTAGGTTCGAGACTTGCTACCTCTGGCCTATTTAGGGATGCGCGCTATGATAATGAAGAAGTGGTACAATGCCGGGCCCAAATATGTTGAGAATTATATTTACGTACCTATAATATATGTTTTCAAAAGCATCCTGCATATGTTACCTGATTAGATTGTTATGTTACATGTTATGTTTGATATGCCATGTTTATGTCACTATGCTACATATGATGCATGTTATGTTTGATATGCCATGTTTATGTCACTATGATACATATGATGCATGTTATGTTTGATATGCCATGTTATGTCACTATGCTACATATGATGCATGTTATGTTTGATATGCCATGTTTAGGTCACTATGCTACACTATGCTACATATGATGCATGTTATGTTTGATATGCCATGTTATGCCACTATGCTACATATGATGTATGTTATGTTTGATAGGTCATACCTATATGTTTTATGTTATGTTGATTGCTACGTTACATATGTTATATGTTATGTTTAAATAAGTCCTAGACGTACATGACATGATGCTATGTTATAGATGATACATGTTATGCTGACATGCTATGGATGAGATATGTTATGTTTACTCACGTTATTTATGCTACATGTTAAGTTGATTACGCCATGTATGTTACATGTTATGTGGCTTATATGTTATGAATGTTACATGCTTATATGTTATGAATGGTACATGCTATGATTAATGTCGATATATGATTTTTGTGAGTAGGACTGGATCTTACTAAGCCTATGTGCTTATAGTTTATCTTTCCCTCGTACTGCAGATAAGGGTAAGGGATGGATGAACTAAAGGGAGCAGCAGGAGGGGCCAAATGTGTGTGGCAGTGGCATGGTGGAGAAGATCCGTTAGGTTTATATATATATGTTTGCCTATGATGATGATGTTTATGGATGTCCTTACTTATGTCTCCGTAGGACAACGATGGTGATGAACCTGAACTAAGCACTAAGTATCTATCTAAGTTATAATGCATGTTCTATGTTAATAAGAAGAAGTAAAGAAGAAGTAAGAAGAAGTATCTATATATGTTATGATGCATGCTCTATGTGAAGAAGAAGAAGTATATATATATATATATATATATGTCAATGCATGTTTATGTTATAAAAGAAAAAAAAAATAATGTCTAAAGTCTTCCGCTGTAAGAAGTACGAAATATGTATAAAGTCTTCCGTTGTATGTATGTATGTATGTATGTACGGTCGCGTCACGCGCCGCCCCTTCCGGATTCTGGGTCCCCAAAAGGGCGGGCGTGACACTTAATAAGTTTCAACTGGGATAAATCCTCAAGTATTTTAGCTAAAATTAATTTCATTTATATTCTACACATGTATAGTTAATTGTGAGTAAATGTTTCTTCGCTGTTCTAATTCCTGTGCATTTGTTTAGTGATATTCTGCAAACATTCTTTGATGATGGTCAATATTTTTGGTGGTCTTGCTTTGTCTCTGATCTCTTTTTTTTTTTTTTTTTTTTTTTGAGTAATTTAGTACTTGTGTCTCATCCCTGCTATTGTTTCTCTTTACTACACCAGGATAAGAGCCAACCACTTCCTAAGTTCGGGGAGTGGGATGTGAATAATCCTGCATCTGCTGAAGGTTTCACCGTCATATTTAACAAAGCTCGAGACGAAAAGAAGACAGGTGGTAATTCAGGTACAGCAACAACACCATCAAAAAATGAAAGTTTACAACAGGATGATACCTATCAGCAGCCTTCCAAAACTGTATGATCTTTCCCCTATTTCTCTTATGATCCCGTTAAACTTCAACCGAACTAGATTAAGGTAGCCTGCCCTCCCTGCATTGCTTCAGTAACGTCTATCTTAATTCCCTGCAGCGCAAATGGTTTTGCTGTGGTTGATTCTTTGTTGAGTGATTCTGCGTGGTTCAGGTAAGCTACATGGTGATCTTAGTTGGGGGGTTGAGTAAGGAGGGTTTGTTTTAACGTACAGATTTGACTTGAATTATTATTTCCCTTGGTCCGTGTGTGTTGTATTATATATACTAAGAAAGAAAAAACATAGTTTGACGAAGTGTTTTCTTGTTTTCAGTTTCCCCTATAATTTATTGTTTAGATAATTTTGCGATATTTTCTCTCCTCGTGTCCTAATTTTGCGAGTTCCGCGCCGTCCATCCGGAGTTCCGATAGCCACCGGCAGGGAGCCGTCGGCAACCACCGCCGCGGCCACTGCCCTCGCCAGCAGCCGCCCGCGACCACGCCGCCAGCGGCCACGAGGCCGCCTGTCCGCGAGTTCCGCGCCAGTCCTCCGAGAGTTCCGCGAGCCACCGGCCACTGCCCTCGCCAGCCCGCGATCAAGAGGTTTATAAAAAATTTCTCTAATTTTAAATTCGTTCTTTTATGTTATATGTTTTGTCTATTGGAAAGTGTTAAAACCTATTTGCATTGCCATTTAAATGATACTTTATGGATAATAGTTTCAATTGAAATTATGTTTGTTAGGATTCAATTATGGATAAAAGTCAATCCTTATGCCGGTTGAAAATGCACATCTGAGTAAGTCTTTACATATTTATTTTCGTGTTAGTATATAGTTTTTTTTTAATGTATGATACTTTTTGTTTGTTTCTTTTCTAATGCAGGTAGAAGAATGACGGTCGTTGCTTAGCAGATGATCTTTTCTTTTTTCTTTCGCATGTGTTGAGATCCTTTGTGTGGACATTGTTATTTGGATATCAGAACTATGTTGATGTTTGGAATGTTGTATGATATAACTTTGTTATTTGGAATGTTGTATTGTTCTTAACTTATTGTGTTAGTTTGTATTTATTTGGATATGAAATATTTTTGGATATTATTGAATGTTATTTTGTTGTATTTAATGTGTGTGTGTTTTATTTGTATTTAATGTATTTATTTGGATATTAGAACTTATTGTGTTTTGTTTTGTGTGTGTGAAATTTGTATATACGATAGAATATCGAAATGGATGGAACCTGTTAAAAAAAATTTTATTTAGCGACAAATTTAGCGACAAAAATACAAATTCGTTGCTAAATTGGGAATTGGAGGTCGAATTTTGTTTTAAATTTTCGAAATAACAATTCTTACAAACTATCCTGCGACATACTCGAGAATTTTTACGAAATTTCAACAAATATCATGCCACAATAATGCTTTTTAACCAACCTCGTGACGATTTCACCGCATTTAATTTGTACGAGTCACCAAATTTAGCAGCGAAATCGTTATTTCATCGCGAATTTTACTGCGATGGTTTATTTATTTTCATCGTAAAGTTTTGCGGCGATTTTTTTACAAAATTATCGCGACATTCCCTAAACTTGCGACGAAATAAAATTCAAATTTTAAATTATTAATTATTATGCGAAAGTTTATGACTAAAATTTAATGACGAAAGAATTAAAGCGTAAACATGTAAATTAGCGATGAATTAAATTCGTAGCTAATCGCTAAAACGCAGAATTTTATTCGCTATTTTGTCGCTAATATTTGCGGTATCATCGAAAATATTTTTGTCGCTAAATTGAAAGCTAATTTATTTTGATGAATTTTTTTAAATGCTAAATTAACGCTAATGACTATATTTTTTGTAGTGATAAATATCCCCTGCCACGTATTGAGGATTTGTTTGATCAGCTCAGAGGTACCTCAGTCTATTCTAAGATTGATCTGCGGTCCGGATATCATCAATTAAGGGTTAGAGATTCTGACATTCAGAAGACAACATTCCGTACCAGATATGGACACTATGAGTTTTTGGTAATGTCATTTGGGCTTACCAATGCTCCAAAATATTCATGGATTTGCGAACCGTGAATTTATGGATTTCTAGATCGGTTCATTGTTTTTTATCAATGACATTCTCGTCTATTCGCTCCGAGGAGGAACACACGACATCTTCGTCTTGTTCTCGATAGGCTCCAGCGGCTATATACGCGAGTTCAATAAATGCGCATTTTGGTTACACTCGATCGGTTTTCGGGACATGGTTTCGAGTAGAGGTATTTTGATTGAGAAGATCGAGGCTATCACCGGTTGGTAGCCGAAAATCGATTCAGAGGTTCGCAGCTTGGCGGTTATTACGACAGTTCGTTGAGGGTTTCTTGAGCATTGCTATGCTATACATTACTTACGGAAGGGCGTGAAGTTCACGTGACAGGCGTGCGAGACTAGTTTCGTGGAGTTGAAGAGGAGATTGGGACGATGGTATTTCCATCGAGACGATGGTTTCGTTCTTTTATGATCTCTACAGGTTTAGGCATAGTATTGATGCGGAGCGGGTAGTCTCTTATGCTTCGATTGAAGGATCATGAGAAAAACTACCCGATTCATGATTTAGAGTTTGTCGCTATTATCTATGCCTTGAAGATTTGGAGGCATCATTTATATGGTATTACGCTTTGAGATTCTCGATCATAAGAGTCTCAAATATCTGTTTACGCAGAAGGAACTCAATCTTCGACAGAGGAGATGGATGGAGTTCCTGAAGGATTATGACTGTACCATCAGCTACCACCTAGGGAAAGCCAATGTGGTTGCCGATGCACTTAGCCGGAAGTCCCGAGGGACATTAGCTTCCTTCCGAGTTTTAGTCACGGATTTGATTCAGGGTTTCTCTGAGTTGAGCCTTGAGGAGCAGGGACCGACAGAGCAGGGCGTTCTAGTTACCATGGTTGCTCAGTTGTCTATCCGGACGAAAGTCCGGGAGGCTCAGGCCAGTGATCAGCATTTACAGTTCATTGGTAGTCAGATAACTTCTGGACAGCAGACTGAGTTCACCCGCAATGATGAAGGTATAATTTATTTTCGAGGCAGATTATGTGTACCTCAGCCTCACCTGGTCATGGAGGAGTTACTACACGAGGCTCATCGCTCTCGATTTGCGATCCACCCAGGCGGAACCCGCATGTATAGAGATTTAAAATGGTTGTATTGGTGGAACGGTATGAAGAAGGACATCGCGGATTTTTTAGCTAGATGTTTGATTTGTCAGCAGGTAAAGGCTGAGCACCAGAGACTAGCTGGATTACTTCAGAGGATTCCTATTCCTGAGTGGAAGTGGGATCATATTACTATGGATTTTGTGATGGGATTGCCTAGGACACATCAAGGCCATGACACGATTTGGGTAGTCGTAGACCGACTAACCAAATCCGCGCACTTCTTATCGATTCGAAAGACCGACTCTCTGGATCGGTTGGCAGAGCTGTATTATCGGCAGATCATCAGATTGTATGGTGTTCCTTTGAGCATTATATCAGATAGAGATCCCCGGTTCATGTCTAGGTTCTCGCAGAGTCTGCAGCAGGCTTTAGGCACACAACTTCATTTTAGTACTGCTTTCCATCCGCAGACCGATGGACAGTCTGAGCGGACCATTCAGACACTAGAGGATTTGCTGAGGTCCTGTATTATAGATTTCGGAGGCAACTGGGAGGATCATTTGCCATTAGTGGAATTCGCCTACAATAACAGTTATCATTCGGGTATCCAAATGGCCTCGTATGAGGCATTGTATGGTAGACAGTGTCGTACACCCACCCTCTGGGAGGAGGTTGGGGAGGCCCAGTTGCTAGGACCCCAGAGAGCTCAGCATGAGGCAGAGTTGGTCCGTACTATCAGACGTAGGATGGCAGAGGCGCAGGATCGCCAGAAGAGTTATGCAGATCGTAGACGGAGACCTTTGGAGTTCTCTATTGGTGATCATGTATTTCTGCGAGTTTCACCCATGAAAGGGGTGAAGAGATTTGGCCTCCGTGGTAAGCTAGCTCCTAGATACATTGGTCTGTTTGAGATTTTGGAGAGGATCGGAGCAGTGGCTTATCGTCTAGCGCTACCACCATCTTTGAAGAGTATACATGATGTGTTCCATGTGTCTATGCTGAGGAAGTATGTGCCAGACTCTACACATATTCTGTCAGATGTGTCAGGTTCCATTCAACCTAATGCTACTTACGCAGAGGTTTCGGTACGGATTTTGGATTACAAGGAACGACAGTTGTGGAACAAGGTTGTGCGACTTGTCAAGGTCGGGTGGAGTCACCATACCGATGAGGAGGCGACTTGGGAGCTCAAGGAAAAGATCCGAGCTCAATACCCCCACTTGTTTACTTAAGGTACGTGAGGTATATTTTCAATACTTGTGGTATTTCTTACTCGTTATGCATCTTAGTAGGAAATTTGGGGACCAAATTTTTATTAGTGGGGGAGAATGTTAAATACTGAAAATTTTAAAATATTAAATTAAATGGCCAAAGAATTAAGAAAATAATCCTGGAAATTTTTCGGGATTTTTAGGGAATTTTCTGGAATTTTTTTGGAATTTTTCGGAGCCCGTACGAGATTTTTACGGGGATAAAATAGATAGGCTTTATTTAAGGGGTATTAACCTAAATCGGAAAACCTAAGTTTTCTAATTATTTTTTTTTCTTTCTTTTCCCCGCAGCGCCGCGACCTCGCTCTTCATTCGGTAGTTTCCTTTCGCAAGCCACTTCCGCCGGTGCCTCTTCTCCATGATGGTTTTGTCTTCGCCGGTGAGCCTTTCTTCCTCGAGTCACCACCCAAGCACCGCTCGTGCACTCGCCGTCCACAACCGTGCGTGCCCGAGCCAATCTTGTCGATTTGCCGCTCGACAGCCTGGGGTCGGTCGTCTCTCTACAAGCGTCGGCAAACGCGATCGTCGATCGTTCCTTTGCCGCGATGAGTCGCTCTTCCCTCTGCCGTCCGGCCTCGAGGTGGCACCGCCGCCGACGCCACTCGTAGTCGCCGACGCTGAGCCTTACGGTCGCCTCTTCTCCCGCAAGCACCGGCAGCCTTTCGTCGTTTTCGGTGCCCAGGGCGTTGTGGGTGCCCTTATCGACGCTGATCGTCTGAGCCACCGTGTTCACCACAACCGACGCCTTCACGCATTAATAAGTGTGCCCTTCTTCGCCACACGACCATCCTTCGGCCAGCCTCCACAGCCGGGATCGGTTCGCACCGAGGAGATACTGCCAAGGGGAAACTTCTAATTTCAGGTATATATTTATATCAGGGTTCCCTTATTTGTAGTGAATCTATGATTTGAGCCGTAGTTGGTGAGTGACTGTGTTGGGTTGTGCATAGGTTGTATAAGGTTGTGGACCGGATTTATGGTCGATTTGGGCTGATTTTGGGGTTATTCGGTTGGTCGGTATGGTATTCGGAGGATATGGGATTTGGGTGATATTGTTTGATCTTGAGGATATTTTTGTAGGTGATGAATTAGGTTAATTGATTAGGAATTAATTGAGTAAATTGATTGGTACAATTATTGGATAGGCCATTAAATTTTAATTTATTTGGCTTAGGTTACTAAAATGCGGGTTACATCAGGTTTAATTGATTAATTAGCTTATCATTAATTAATCAAAAAAAATTTATCAATTGATTTAGTGGGATAAATTAATAGTATGGATATTTGTGGACAAGGAAAATTAGAAATAGTTTGGGTTAATTGGGTTAGGAAGGAAATCGATTAATTATTCGATTTGTCGGTGAATTGCTTTTTGTGCTTGACTATAGTTATGTTATATGTAGGTTTCAGTCACGAGGCAGGTCCCCAGTCGTGACGATTTTTTTCTTTTTGTGGATATATATTCAGGCGGGTATTTTGACTTATCTTTTAAATATAGTCATTGTTGATATGCTAGTTAGGATAGCATGCAATAATTTTCATGTTTATATGCCTAGTATATGGTTTGTGCCTACTTGATACATGCATGTGATAGGTTATGATTATATCTTCCCTGTTTTTATTTGGATCATAGTTATTTGGATTATGGATATGTACATATTGATTGTACATATTATTCGGATAGGTATTTTGAGTAGGATTGACATGCTTTAGTATCATGCATCATCTTGCATGATTGCATGCTGGCTGGACGGGGTTCCATTATTGTTGAGCCCGCAGCCAGTTACATGGCCTGCACACACTGCCACTCATGGGTTAGTGGTACATCAGGAGGGTGTGTGCAGTTGCTCTGTCAGGCTCCGCTAGTCCGCTAATGGGTAGCGATGAGGCAGCGTGGTAGCGGGCAGGGATCCCTCCTCTGGTCTATGACACCGGGAGATGAGAGCTTAGCTCCCCCACTCTGTTTGGGGCAGGAGGATAGGTGTACTCCGACAGCATCCTGTCCACTCGGTCACTCAGGAGCAGTGATGGCAGAGTGCACAGTTGTCATAGCCCTACCCACTCGGCTTCACCATCGTGTGTGAGGCGGCTGACTGGCGTCAGGGGTGACCATGTCATTTGCACGACATGCACTTTGCACGGATCGCATTTGTACTGTGTTTGCTACATTATTTTATTGATGCCTTGGATGTGCATATGATTGACATGCATACAAGATACATGTTTATATATGGTGATGACTTTATCTCTTATAGTAGGGCACATGCTCCTATATCAGGGTAGGAGATTTAGAGGAGTACAGTCCTTCTTGCATTTATTTCTTGCTTACCCTATATGTGAGACTGTACTGGCATGATTTTTATTGTTAGCTATATCTTACTTGCATATCGACTATACCCGCTGAGTTCTTTGAACTTACCCCGTTGATTTATATCTATTTCAGGATGAAGTTGTCAGGAGAGTGCAGCTGTCGGACCCCACTCGTCGTAAATGTCTGATTTGGATTTTTGTTTTATGGTATCTGGATTTTGATTAGAGGACATGTATAGGATTGGAGATTGATGTTTGTATTCGTGGATTTTTGGTGTTTTTTTATGGACTTCTATTTTGGTTTTGTTGGATTAGTTTTGGTGAGTATTCCTGCCCAGATGGCAGAAGGGGTAAGTCTATTTATGGTAGACTGTTTATCATTTATTTTGGTAGATGGCCTGAGGCCAAATTATATAACTACGTGTGTGTTTGGATTTCGGTCGTGTTGACCGATGTATTGTGGCCGTGTAGGCCTTGTATGTAAATTGGGATTGTCACCCGTACAGGGGAGATGCTGCCGGATTTTCGTCTGGCGGGGTCTCCTTCGGGGCGTGACACATATCATTTAAATAAACTGAACAATATTTGTTCTTTATTATAAATGTAAATCCTTTCTTGTCCAAACAAGAAACCGAAATTATGTTCTTAGTTAAAGCAGACACATAACAACATTCATCTAATTCTAGTACAAGCCTAGAGGGCAGAGATAGATCATAAGTTCCTACAGCAACAGCATTAACTCTTTCTCCATTGCCTACTCGTAGGTCCACCTCGCCCTTTGTCAATGCCCTGCTATTTCTCATCGCCTGCACATTGGTACAAATGTGAGATGCACATCCGGTATCTAATACCCATGATGAAGAAATAGATAGATTGACTTCTATAACATTTATACCTGAAGTAGAAGTCTCACTTCTCTTCTTCTTATGATCTTCCAGGTATGCCTTGCAGTTACGCTTCCAGTGTCCAGCTTCCTTGCAGTAGAAGCAAGCCCCTTCCTTGGCCACCCCTCTTTTGGGTTTTAGTTCCTTGCCTTTTCCCTTGGCTTGGGACTTTCCCTTACCTTTAGGCTTGTTGTCACGTCCCGAGAGCATGCCGAGCCAAAAATCAAACGGACAACAATGGCAACATTTCGGGTTAATACAAGGCCCGTAGGCCCACAATAACAACATAACATATAAATATGAAAACAACCACAACAACATAACAACTAATTACAACAACTACATAGCGGAAACATAAAACACAACAATATCAATCCCACACATGCATACCGGTATGACTAACACATCACAACAATACAGAACCTCGACAAAATCTGAATATACACCATGTACATCATGAAAACTCCAAAATACAATACACAACAGACGGAATGCCCAAAACAAACACGGGAGCCTCGGAGGTGAGATGAGATGTCACCAATCTGCTCCAAGCCACGAAGACTTCTACCGCTACTCGGGCGATGTAAAAACCTGGTCCGTGGTGGTGGTGAGTAAAACTCAGTAGGTAATAGAAAACATGTATATATGCAATATCACATGTATTTCAACAACATAATCTATAGGTACAATAGGTATATCAACCTAGTATATAAATACAAGCATATACCGTCTAACCAAATGAACAACGTAAAATGCAGACATACCTGAAGTCTGCTACGCTACTCTGATCCAACCTGAACATATATCCAACATATATATATATAACAGGAAGAGTAAGATCAACTCACAATATACTCAAGCTACAGGTCAAGGTATCTAATGGTTTGTACAACACATATACCAGTACCCGACACAACCGTATAACATATGCAAGAAGCATGCATGAATATGATGTACAACCAAATGCATCAAGCATAATACAATCAAGTGCAACATCACAATAAGCATATATATATAGACTGCATCTATATATACATCAATCTCAACCATCCATATATATATATATATATATATATATATATATATATATATATATATATATATACATGCATATATGTATATATATATGGTAATATGTGCAAAACACCATCAGATACGGCAATGCAGCATGCATGGTCATGCCTGCTCACCCCTTCTCGCTACCACGACCCCAGTGTGGTCTAGGTGGCACGACATGACAACTGTCCCAACTCACACCAACCACTGCTATAGAGTGGCCAAGTGGGCAGTATGATCAAGTAGCATATGAGCGTAAAGAGCTCGCTACACAACGGGGGTCCTCACGCCACTCCGACTAACACTACCAATGAGTGGTCGAGTACCACGCACCAGACAATCAGACGCAACTCCAACTACCACCGCCTATAGTGGTAGAGTGCGCACAACAGATGCTCGCCTCACACCGCTTACTCCTGGGAGTGCTCGAGGCAAGATGACTGACGACTCTCTCAACCCTAAGGAGACTATGTCGCGTAATGCATGCAAATGACATGAGTATTGTCACACGCATAACCATCTACCAGACTCTCTGCTCAACAAAGAGTCATACCCATCTCGATCAATACACTCTATCCCGTAGAGAGTCATACTCAATCGATCGACTGGACTCTATCCCGTAGAGAGAGTCGACTAATCGATCATAACTCTCATCCAATAGAGAGTCAGACTAACCGATCGACGCACTCTATCCTCAGAGAGAGTCATAATAGCGACACACTAATCATCCTTCACTTAACCATTACACAACACATGGTTGGTAACAAATATGCAACATACGGGTATTGAAAATAAATCCCACATTTAGGGCATTACCTACCCACAGATGACCTTTTTTGCCAATTTATAAATTGGGTCATCACCCGTACTAACATTTACACCCTACTAAACATCTAGGCCAATTTACATCACATCTATAACTCCTAAATCATGATAGGGAATATGTGATATCAACAATTGAGAATAAATACATTCAACGATAAGTTCAAGCATCAGATAATAAGAGCAGGGTCTAGGTAACATGATCATATAAGATGATCATGCATCTAAATCTGTATGCATTGAAACTACCTGACCAGGGTAGGAATTACCCACCTACTAAATAGCTCATGCTAGCTATCCACGCGTGCAAACATCTATCACCAATCAAGGTCCTGCAAAAGAACACATAGAACATAACTAAGTTCTAGTTCACATCGAATGATTGAATCGAATCCTACATCGATCATTATATCCAACTAATTCAACATTCTCCAACCTTAATCAGATTAAATTCACCGTATCATTCATCTGTCTACTCTAGCATCAACTATAAAGGTAACACATCCTACTTCATAACAATACCAAATCAAAGCTTACCTTACAATTGTTGCAATCAACCACCACTTCTTGATCCTCATCAGATCTACTCAACTGCCCAAAAATACTATATGTAAATCTACAATTAACACCACTATATTAATGATCACAAACAAATATGATTGTTCTCCAACTATATCATTACTAGATCAAAGCTTACCTCTCCCCCTTCAATCGACCAGAACTTATCCGAGCTACACTCGCAGCAATCGGCAAAAGACACTCACAACAAGAATGATACCAACAAATCCAGTTTGTCCATCCCTTCCAATTTCATAGCCAACACCAGCACCGTCGGCACTTCACAACCATCCCATAGGCATCTCCATATGCAATCTTTACCGTAAGAAATTCACAGAACAAAAAGGGAGGACTGACCTTGCTTACCGACACTTGAAACTTCATCGGAAGTTAATCCCCAACAACCGACAGCCACCCTTGTTCACCGGAATCCACTTCCCAAATCACCGATTAAGTCATACAAGGGAAATCATAGCTGGGAGCTATATCCTCGTCCCAAAAAGAAAAGAAACGATCAATTCTTACCTAGTTCCAGCGTTGATCAACAGTGAGAAACCCCAACCAATGGCTCTGCTCACCGGCGAAATCAATGCCCCCGATGCACTGCCCTAGCTCACACTGGAACCTCTGGCTCTGACAGCCAATCGTCGTCTACCCTACCCGAGCACAGTGTCGCCGCCGTTGACCCAAGCCCCTAAATCGAGAGCTTCCTTTGTTGTTGCTCTGGTCTGTCCGCGAGCACCGTCGCCTGCCGCCGTCCACTCGAGCAGAGGAGCCGACAAACTCCAACGGCAAGAATCGAAGAGGTTGCGCGGAGGAGAGAAAATGAGAGAGATGGATTCGCGAGAATAGGAGACGTCGACCGGCGCTGTGGTCACGAAGGAGATAAGTCGCGATCGGGGATCGGGAAATGCTCGACGAGAAATAAAGGTTAGCGGTGTGGAAATAGAAAAATAAAAGAACCTGCGGCGTTTAAGGTTTAACGGGTCGGGTGGGAGATAAACGGGTCGAATTTCAGACCCGTTAAACCTTCTAACTCTTAAACAAAAAATGGGTCTTAGAAATCTCCGTTCGAGTCCAGAAAAATTCCTAAAAATTCTTGGAAAATTTCTATAGGGTATTCTCCTAATTACCCAACATCTATTTTTTTCTGTGGTATTTTACACTTTCCCTTGCCTTTCTTCTTTTGCACCATCAAAATGGCGTCAGATTTTCCCTTCTTAAGGTTGAGCTCAGCAGTTCTCAACATGCTGAGCATCTCAGGCAGTGGCTTATCAATTTCATTCATGTTGTAATTCATGACAAATTGATTGTAGCTTTGTGGCAAAGACTGCAAGATCAAGTCAGTAGTCATCTCTTGGCCAAGGGAGAATTCCAATCTCTGTAGGTTTTCTACGTACCCAATCATCTTGAGTACATATGGACCTACGGGAGTCCCATCTTGCATTTTGGAACCAAACAATGCTTTAGAGACTTCATATCTCTCGTGCCTTGCTTGTCCTTGATATAGTTGATGAAGATGTTCAACCATATCATAAGCATTCATGAACTCGTGTTGCTTCTGAAGCTCAGAGTTCATGGTTGCGAGCATTAGACATGACACATCTAATGCATCATCTTGATGCTTCTTGTAAGGTGCCTCGAGGCAATGGGTTGCCTCCGAATGGCGTCTGACGGTTTCCTTTCTTGGGTGAGAACAATTCTCAGGTTCCTGTACTAGTCCAAGAAATTTGCTCCATTGAGCTTGTCCTTCTCAAGGACAGAACGCAGAGAGAGAGTGTTCATGTTTGTTGACATAGTAATCTACAACATACAACGCAGAGAATTAATATCATATTCTTTTTATCATTTAATTAGGCCTTTAATCAAATGATGCTCCCACTGAATTATAGAAATTTTGTAGAATCAAGTTATGGATGTGGTCAAACCACATTACTAGATTCATACAAACTAGCTATAATTCTTGCGGGACAAGATCCACATCATACTAAGCCTTGAGTTAGCTTTGGCTAAATCGCCCAAGACTTAGTACAATCGGTGGGTAACACATTACCGATTACATCTCTATGCAACTCTTTTTTATAGGATCAAGACCCACATTTACAAAAGACCTTGAGTTAGCTTTGGCTAAATCGCCCAAGATTTAGTGTAAATGCGATCTTATCCTATCTTTTCAACGGTTGGAATATGCCTATAGTTCTACTCGATCCAATTGAGTTAACTAGTTTTACTCAATCTAATTGAGCTTACTCTAACCCAATCCGTGATAGGCGGGACCAAGATTGTCCCTCCGCACCCTACCAAGATAATATGCGTTGCTCTGCTTTGGCAGATTCAACAACTACAAATGATCGAGGTAGTGATGAGTATCAAGGACTTGGTAGGCATTTTTGAGTTGATTCGATTAAGATATAATCTAATCGTAATGTGTATTATATATGCATTAAGGTCTTTATTATCCTATACTAGCATGCATCACATACATACAAGCATTATTCTAGCATGCATCATATACATACAAGAAAAATATCCTAGCATGCATCATATACAAGCATTATTCTACTAGCATGCATCACATACATACAAGCATAACAAATATATATATATATATATATATATATATATATATATATATATATCAACATATATACATATATATAAATTAATTGTGATTAGGTCATGACTCTACTACGATCTTCTCAAGCCAATGAGAAGATCGGACGGTCAACCTAGGGTTAGCGACTTCTCTAAGCGCCTCCTTTGATCGCCATGTGTCATCAGCACCCTTCTCGTAACTCCATCTAGAAGTGGACCTTCCACTGCTACATTTTGTACATTACAAACATGAAACTTGAGTTACATTCGAGTCTAAAACTATTTACAACTAGAATTTTAAAAGAAGAGGCACGACGCACAGGTCGCATACACTATACAACACGCACAACCACAAAAACAGTACGCAGGTCGTATTATGAATTACAACACATCATCATCCAATCATATTAGGGTTCTTGGGCCATGACCATCACAGAATTATACATAATTCTAAATTATGTATTTTACAGAAAATTTCTATAATTTTTCCTTTTTTTTTCAATTTTATGAATCATCTCTCCGTAACGGTCCCGCTAAGCAGTTTCCGGGCGCTATCGCGGGACAAGGCCCCTTTCAGGGATAGTGGCAGTGCCCCTACTCGCAAAAATAAATTTTGCGAGTATCCCTACTAGATCTTACAACAACTTAAATCGCTGTCCCAAAAACCTAAAGCGAGAACTCGCCGTTTCGGAGAGTTTTTCTTGGAAGTTGAAGCCTACGAGTGTCCCAACACTCGTTGCTTTGACTCTTCGAGAAAAATACCCAAAAATGCTATAAAAATAGGAAATTTACATAAACTTAAAAATATGTAATTTTTATATCTAATACAAAAACTACAAAAATGAAACACATACATGCTTCGCACGTGGCTATGATACCACTGTTGGACTTTCCGAGCCGCAAAAATTGCTTTTTGTGTTGCGGAAACCTCGGAAGCCCGGCCACGGATCTGTGCAAAGATATATAAAATAAAACTCATGTATGTATTTATAAAACCCTAGATCAACCTTAGATCTAGAAGGTGAGAGCATTACCCTAGTAGCGACGCCGTTCGCTTATCCCGCTCGTCCAAATGCTTTGCCGGAACTCAAGAGTATCAAGTGTACACTCCTCTATAAGTATCCACACGGACAAATGGTGGAGAAAAACACCTTAGAGTGTGCTAGCACCCTTTAGGTATTTCGGCCAAGGAGGTCTTGGGAGAGCAAGAAGGAGAGCTAGGAAGAAGATGATGAAGTTACAAACAAAAATCAATTCATTCATCAAATGAAAGTGGCCAGCCACTTATTGTTGGGGGGTTACATGCATGCATGTAACTCCAAGAGCCTATGACTCTTTGTTTCCCTCATGAGGTGACACCACATGATAAGTCCATGATGATATGGAACACCATCATTGGTCGGCCCCCATGCCAAGTCACCATGACATGACAAATGGTCAAGTCAAAATTGACCATTCATCTTCCCTCTCAAGTCAAGTCAAACTTGACCTCTTATCTCCCATGGTTGATCAAATCTAACCACTTGATTCAAGTCAATTTGATTTAATGAATCCCTATTCATTAATTTAAATTGACTCAATGAATCAAATCTAAATTAGACTCATTCAACACTTGAATCAAATTGAGTCTAACTCAATTAGTCTAATTTGGATTACTCTTAATCCAATTTGGTTCATCCCATGAACCTAATCCTCATGGTTCATCATATGAACCTAATCTCCATCTAATTTCCCTTTGTGTGTGACCCTATAGGTTCTTGGAACGTTGGCAATGCTCCTAAACCGATTTAGGAACATAAGCAACGAGCGATATCTAGCAACACATCATTGCTACCCAAGTTATAAGAATGTTGAGCTACAAATCACCTTTGTGACTACTAATTGTGACTCTCACAATATGTGACAATGTCCCTCTATCCTTGACATCTAGATTGACCAATTGAGGCATAGACCGTGTCATCCTCGGTACAATCTATATCTTGAACTCCAAGTAGACTCACTCTAATCAAATGAGCTCAATATCTCATATTGACTCATTTGGGCATGGTCATGCACTTCGTGGTCTCACTCTATCAAGAATATCGATGTCACCCCTGTCATATAAGAGGAATAGATCTCATCTACATCACTCACATCCCTGCGCATAATTTGTCACATACTCAGTAATCGCCTTTATAGTCCACATATTTACGGGTGACGTTTGACGAAGCCAAAGTATGCAACTCCTTATGTAGGGCACCATGGTGACTTCAGGTCTAAGGACTAATAGTCATACTAATAGCCACATGAGAAAGTATATGACACTCATATAACGATCCATGATACTTTCTCATGGCGGGTCATTCAGTATACATTCTCCAATGGATACTCATGTGTTAGCTTGATATCTCATATCCATGACTTGTGAGATCAAGTCATCGTGTTGACCTACATGCTAGTTTTTATGTATTAACATTGTCCATGAATGTTAATACTTAACTAGGAATGATTAAGAGTAGTATTTTCTATATCATCTCATTATCGAATCTAACAATCGATTGATATAGATAAGAACCTACTACTAAGGACGTTATTATACTTAGTTATTTGGCACCAATACAAATAAATATAATAATCATGCATTTATAAATAGGAATATGATACAATAAAGTCCATATAACAATCATCATATGATTGACTTAGGGCTTTCACTAACAGTTTAAACCTAGAATACTTGATTATTTGAAGGTAAATCATTCTACATAATTTATTCAATGAATGAATTATAACTTACAATTGTCATGCATTATTTATTAAGATTTTTTCCCACGTTATCCTAGAACCTCGACGTCCATCTAGTTATAACTTTTTTTTTCCGCCTATTGTGTTTATAAACATGACTCTCGTGTCGGTTTACGCATCAGATTATTTCAGTTCTTTGATTCACGCCTGGTCTAACTAGATAGAATTATCTTCTTATTCGTTATTACATCATCCTAAATTTATGTAGCCACGGTCTCTTAAGTTTTCAACATTTACAAAGTTTTTTGATCCGAAAATTACTCCGGTATGGAGGAATTACTGAACTTTTGCATGAATTAAAAGTCTGTTAAGATAAACTTACAATGTGTTCTTCGATTCCTCAACCTTTAGATGATAATATCTTCCTAGAGAAGATCTTTCTAACTGAAGTTTGTTGTCTAAAAAATAATCACGCAATCGAACCATTTTTTCTTTTTTACAAATCAAATCCTTTTGAACTATGAATGTTGTTCACGGATGCAAGACACAGAGTCTTTTGGCACTCTAATCTTTGCAGTGCTTCCACAGCGTTTTGGATTATACTTCTCTCTCTGTACACAACGACGCCGCAACCCTTTTTATCTTGGACGCATTTATTGTTGTGCACAACGTGCACCATGAGTGCACAACGTCACTCAACGGAGACGGTTAATTACTGTCCACGTAGCAGTAGCCACATCTACAAATGCCAACATCTCCTTCCTCTACTCTCTTGAAGATAAGGAGATCCAGGAATGCAAAATAAGGTCTCAGGTTCTTACGCTTCAAATAATGTCGGTAGAAATGTTTATGTGATCGTCATTTTCCCATACATTTCCTAATATCAGCTCTGGCACATTTTTATGTGGCTAATTTGCCAAAGAACTTTTAATCACTTGGTTGACTTCAGTGTGTTGGAATTGGATGATTGGTCGTCCAAGTCTCTCTTGTTGTACCTGGAATAACTTTTCAAAATTGCACGTGAGTGTGAGTTCATTATCTTTGGCATAAATAGGTAAGAGAAAGTAGATTTTGGAATGTTGGTTTTTTTTTCTTCCATAATTTACAAAAGAACACATCTAAAATATAATATTTTTTAAGAGACGTATTAAGATTATTTATCGTTTCATGTTCTCAAAATTTAAAAATACTGAAATCGCGTATGTAACTTTCATAATTATCAAATCGTGTATCACTTTTCGAATTTACCCCTCCACTCAATATTTTATTTTTTTAATTAACGAAATGACTCTATCAGTCGGTTTCGAAAATCGACTGATGAACCTAAACACTTCGAAATCACATGATTTGAAGACTTTTGTGTTCCTCTTATACTCCATAATACGTATGTGACTTCAGAAAGTATTGTGATACACCTTATTGGGAGCAATAAATTTTTGAAACTTCGATTTTTTTTTAATAGAATAGCTTCATCAACCGGTTTCGTTTGAAATCGGCTGATGGACCTAGACAGCTCGGAATCATGTGCGATACAATCCGCGATAAAGCGGTCGCATTTCTACCATGAATGACTCGGGGATTTTCCTAAATCATCTAATTTCATCACTTAATCCTACGAGATGCATCTGTAGAATACAGAATAGATACGACTATCGTCATATACTCTCTCCTTTGTACAAAGTCAATCCACATCTGGGGGTAACTGTTGTTGTTGTCTGCATGAGTCTTTTAAGCTGTCTTCTACTGATACTGCTGAGTAAATCACTTCCCCTGAAAGAAAGTATCAGGGAACTCCAACCACGCCCAAGGTAGTAGATCACTGCTGGTGAGATAACCCAAGCTTTTGTGATGATCTCTGCTGTCGAGACGGTGCATCATCCTCCCGGAACACCCTTGAGAGTCTTCAACTGAGCCTTCAAAGTACACCTACTCAAATGTACTGGTTGCTTACAATAACAACAGATGAACTGATCCAACGAATAATCTGACTTTGCATGTAATCGTGTCCCGCACTTCACGCATATAATCCCTTCGGAGTCTTTCTTCTGCTTTCGCTGATAACCTAAGAAAGTTTTGACGATCTGCGGTTGATCCTCTATGATCGAAAAAACTCTCCAATAGTAGCTCGTGGCCTATGCCTCCGATCTTGCTCCTTTTGTCCAGCATTCGGAGACTTCTCATTCCAACATCTGACTTGCAATATCTGCTCGTCGGTCTATAACTCTTAAACACTTGTACGGAGTCATTTCTAATCTCATGACTCGATCCAATGTCTTCCGACAGGATCTAATAGAAGATCCAAACATCCTAATCCAAATGTAAGCCAATAACTCTGAGTAGCTTAAGACATCCATTTACACTCTTGAGTTATTAGATGAGCATAAATTCTGCAAGTCTAATGACTCTGCATGGTATTCCCGTTATCGACGATCACCCTACTTGAAACTCAAGAATTCTCAGACAATAAGTCAAAGGAATGACACGGGGAAAATACCCTGTCACAACATCACTAAACCATGATCAGTGATATATTATTCCTCGAAGATTATTTCCTTGCATCTTCCACCAAGTACCGGCTTAATCCAGATAATGGTATGCAACTAACTCTACTTCCTTTGTATAACACAGGTTAAGTACTCAAAAGTACCTTGAAAGTTATACAACTCAGCACGAACAACTCAGGGATCAAAATCCCTATGAAACACTATAAACTAACCTTTCGCTATCTGCATCAACAATAGCCTACCCGTCTTGTCCATTACCCAACAGGTAATGATCTGACAAGCATAATTAGTGCTAATCTCTAAGACTGTAATTTTTGATCTCCATAAGAGAATGTGACTACCTGACCCTGCTTTCTGACTCGGTATCAGTTGGTTCTCAAAGGTAATTCACCCTTTCGATAGCAGGTTCAAGTCACATAGACTCAACAGGTCGTTCCCGTGATAAACTCAAACCACGATTACGAATAATAACCAACATACTATATGTTATTCCTTGTCATAAACATTAAATGCATAGACATCAAAAACGAGAGTATAAATGCTAAAGGTAACTCCGGTTGGTCGCCTCGGTGGACAACCCCTACTACGAGTCTGCACAGGTGTCATAACTCTGACTATATACACCTATTGAACAAGTTTATATAAGTATCTAACTAAAAATAAGTTATCAGGAATACTTACTTCATGTTGCTCGGAGCTCATGTCGTTGTCAATCTCATCTCACAAAACCAAAACCGAAATAAATTGACTCCCGAGAAATTCAAGACTCAACACAAAATCATTGTATGACATTACAGAACCTAGAGCTCTGATACCAATAAAGTTGTCACACCCCGAGAGTATGTCGATCCGAAGAAAAACAGACAGCATCTCCCCTGTATGTGGCAACATAACCTGTTGATACAAGGTCTTTCGGCCAACAATCACAACATAATAAACATATCTAAATCAAAACACAACGGAAACATGATACCAAAACTCATAACCACGCATACCAACATACAAATCCGAAACCAATACAGGTGTATACCAACCAACAAGTCCACAATACAAAAAGTACATAAAACTCCAAATACAAATTGAAGTACACGAAAACCCAAAATATCCATGGGAGCCTTAGAAATGAGATGGGATGGATCCGCTGGCGATGCTCTAAGCCATCATGAAGACTTCTACCTGTTATCTGAGCGACAGAAAAACTCAGGGTCTGTGGTGGTGAGTATAACTCAGCGGTAATAGGAAAGAACATGTATATGTCAAATATCACATGTAATTCAACAATATACGTATACATCAGGTAAGCACCATTATAATAAACATATATACATGCATATACTCTCTAAACAACTGAATAACAAAAGATGTTGACATACCGACAATAACTATTTACATTCATTCAACTCGAAGATATATTCACAATATATAACATGAAGAGTAATACTAACTCATAATATGATACGTCAAGTCAAAGGTAATAATAGACGATTCAGCAAGTAGAGGCCGACACTTACCAACTACATAGAAAATGCAATAGCATGTATGAATATGTACAAACAAACGCAGCAAGCATAGTACAAACAAATGCAACATCAGAGTAAGCATACATATAGACTGTATCTATATATATACTAATCACAATCATTCATATATATATATATATATATGAATATATATATATGTATGATTGTGATTAGTATATATATAGATACAGTCTATATGTATGCTTACTCTGATGTTGCATTTGTTTGTACTATGCTTGCTGCGTTTGTTTGTACATATTCATACATGCTATTGCATTTTCTATATGGTTGGGTGTCAGATATCTGTATACTTTTTGGTCGGTCTATTTGATACCTTTGACCCGTATCATGATATAGTGTGAGTTAGTATTACTCTTCATGTTGTATATTGTGGATATATGCTCAGGTTGGATGACAATATGCAAAATGTCATAATACATGGCAATGCAGTATGCATGGTCATGTCGACTCACCCTAAAGCTACCACGACCCCAGTGTGGCCTCGGTGGCTCGATATGACAACTGTCCCAACTCAACACCAATCACTACTCTTGAGTGGTCGAGTGGGCAGTATGGTCAAGTAGCATATAAGCATAAAGAGCTAGCTACACGACGGGGGTCCTTACTATTGGCCACTCCGACAATCACTACCCATGAGTGATCGAGTGCCACATACGCAGGACAACTGCATGCAACTCCAACTACCACTGTCTATAGTAGTCGAGTGTGGCACTATAATGCTCTGCCCTCGCACCAGTTACTCCTCCATGAGTAACCTGGGAGGCAGGATGATTGACGACCCTTTCAATCACAAGGGAGACTAAGTCATCAGCATGCATGCAAATGACATGAATGCACAGTCACACATACAGACATCCATAACAAAACTCTCTATTCTACAGAGAATCATACCAATCTGATCAACGCACTCTCTATCCTACAAAGAGTCGTACTCAATTGATCACAACCAAGCTAGGACCTCCGGGCCATAGCGATGCACTATCGACAATCCACATGACCATACATAATCACATGATCTGAAATGGTACACAACATAAGGATTTAACATAAGATTTAATTCTATGTTCAGGACATTACTCACTCCCCAAGATGACCTTTTATCCCATTTAAAATTCAAGTCTTCATCCGTACTCTACTAAATACACCTAATTGAACAACTATAGGTTTACATGCATCACATCTTTAACTCATAATCATAATAAAGAAAAATGTGATAACAACAATAGAGTATTTAAAAAGGTCAAAGACTAAGTTTCAAGCATTAGAAAAACTAGAGTGGATTTAAGGTCAAAGTGATAATAATATGAAGTTATATACTTCAGGGTTTAGCTACTACCTGACCAGGGTAGGAAATTACCCACCTTTTAAAAAGCTCGCGACAATAAAATCTTCACAGTCGCAGTCCTGTCTTGTATTCATGTCCTACACATATCAAATATTATGGTTAAGTGCAAGCACACAACGAAGGATCAAATCGAATCCTACATCGACTTCGTATCCCGATCAACTAGATTGATCTAGTTATCCAATTAACCTAATCAATCCTCCACATTAATCTCTATCAACCATTAGGCCACTTAACAACTTATTATGCATTTATAACAACCCATATATGAACTCACCAACCTTATCTACACTTGCACAACTTCCTGATCTCAAGTGGAGATATCACATCCAACCATTCATAGCCCCTTTTTACCACCACGACAGAGCCATTACATCAACCATTCCAGTTCTGCAAGTTAAATCACTCAAAACTAACCTACTCCATTCATAGCTGAATTCTAATGATTCCGCAGCCGATCCAACCCGCAAATCCACCATCAACAAAACAAAACAAATCCATATTAGCTTAACATAAAAAAAACCGATCACATACCACCAATTCCTTAACTCACTATCCATTCATATAGCATAATTATTACAACCATCCCAAACAAAATAGCATATCATATCCCACAACCAAACCACCATGAGCAACCCCTGTTGCAGCATAAACAACATGACCAAAATCATCGATCAATACCACTTTACCTCAAACTCGATCCACCCCTCTATTTCACACTGCCACCGACCCATCCACACATAACACAACCAACATCATTTTCTCACAACCACACAACCCCCCATTTAACCCCCCCCCCCCCCCCCCCCTCACAGCCAGCACTTCCAAAATAGGACCAACCATTCAGCAATCTACCAATAATAGGAAGAGGAATAGCAATCTTACCAACACTTGGGACTCCACCAGCAGTTATTTCCCCCAAATCTCCCCTGTTCATCGGAAAAACCACTATGCAAAATAGATCGAGCTCAACGAAAGGAAAATGCACTGCAACTCCAAAAATCTCGTCCAAGGTAGGGAGAAAGCATCCCTTACCTAGTTCCGTTGCCAAGTGACCGTGACACCCCCCTCAATCAACGGTTATGCCCATGTGAAGGGTCGACGAGTGCCAAGGAGGAAGAGATCGATTGACTCGCAGCAAGAGCAACCGGCCAAAGTGACGTCGTTGTCCAATCAATCGGTCAAGGAGGGCGACGATATGCTGAGACGGCAAGCTCAAGATCGGGCGATGAAACAACAAGAGTGCTTGGTGAGGAAGAGAAGAGTCGCGAGGGGCAAGAAGTTATCGTGAATGGGAGAAACCGACGATGGATTATTGAGAGGAGCGGTTGACATTTACGAGGGTCGATTGGGAAATGGTCGGGAGATGAAGGTTCTACGGTGAGGAAGAGGAAGGGAAGGGGATAGCACGAGGAAATCATGATCGGGCTTGGGATTTAAGGGAAGAAGTGGATCGGGTATATGGGTCGGGTTTGAAAATGGGTAGGGTTTAAATCCAATAAGACTAATCCTAGGTTCAATAACACACATAAGCATTAACCCTAGGTTAAGCCTGATTAAATCCCTATCCATCCCTCAAAATTTTAATTAACCCACTAATAATATTACCCCTTTTTGCCATCTATTTGCGGTATTTTGCACATGTGCTCCTCTCACACTCTATAATTAATAAGTATGTGATCTCAAAAAGCATTGTGATACGTGCGTGTCGGGAGCAACGATTTTTGAAACTTCAATTTTTTTAATGGAATAGCTCTATCAGTCGATTTCATCTGAAACCAGCTGATGGACCTAGACAGCTCGGAATCATGTGATTCGAAGACCCATGCACTCCTCTCACACTCCATAATACGTACGTGATCTCATAAAGCATTGCGATAAACCATGTTGATAGCAATGATTTTTGTCACTCGTGCCCCATATATGGAGTGTGGTCGAAAGAACATTTCAAATGCTAAGACAATGATACCCACTGGTCCAAGTGATACGTACGTATTATGGAGTGCGAAAGGAGAACAAAGGTCTTCGAATTATATGATTTCGATTATCTAGATTTATTTGCCGATTTCAAACGAAATCGACTGATGAAGCTATTCCATTAAAAAAAATTGAAATTTTATATCTGCATGAGTGATGGAGTCCAAAGAACTCATTGGTGACTTCATCTGGCGGGTATCGCCATTGTAGCATTTGAAATGTTCTTTCGACCACACTTCACATATGGAGCACGAGTGACAAAAATTATTACTCTCAATATGATTTATCGCAATGCTTTCTGAGGTCACATACGTATAATGGAGTATAAGAGGAGCAAATGGGTCTTCGAATCACGTGATTTTGAGCTGTCTAGGTCCATCAGTCGGTTTTGGACGAAACCAATTGATAGAGCCATTCCATTAAAAAAATTTGAAGTTTCAAAAATCGCTGCTCCCGACACGGTGTATCACAATGCTTTTCGAGATCACATACATATTATGGAGTGCGAGAGGAGAACATGTGTAAGATACCAAAAAATTTAAAATAAATAAATAAATAAATGAGACTGATTAATTAAGAAATTATACTATAGAATTTTATTGGAAAATTTTAGGAGTTTTCCTAAAATTAAATGGAATTCTTATGAGAATTTAAAAGCCTATTAGGGATAAGGTTAATTAAGGTTTAGATTAATTAAACCTAAGGTTTAATTACCTATATAAATAACTAAGGCTTTTAATGAAATTCCAATAACTCAAATGCAAGTTCTCTTCTCATCCCGACGAACTGCTGTCTTTGCCTTCCTCCCATCTCTACTCAATCACTGTTTCAAGGCCACCTATCTCTCATCCTATTGCCTCTCGATCCGACCTTGCTCTTCTCTTCTCACGATGCGACTTCTCCTTCCCTCAATCGGTAGTCCTTTCCACTCAACGTCGCTGATCTCTTTTGTGAGCAAGCAGCGTCGGCCAGTAGCCTACCCTCACACGAGCTTTATTTCTCCGATCTCCACCTCCAGCTGCTGCAAGCTAGAGTTGCTGCTGCCTTGACTGATTGATGTCATCGACTTGATTGCCACAATCAGTAATCCCTTCTTAGCTCTGTCACGAGTGATGGATTTGCCACTATGATTTCCCCTACATCAGTCAGAACACCGATGTCAGAGTGAACTGGAATTACCGTCAGTGCTCTTTTTCCTGAGTCCAGCTTGCTATTCCCTCTCACCATCATGAGCAAGTGACAGATTCAGATCGTTTCCATGTTTCACTCAGGTGATGGAACCATTGATGTCCTATCACAATGGTTGTCACACCGATCATCTTGAGCTGGATCTTGTCGTCAGTTTTCTCCATTATTGCAAGTTGCTTTAGTCATTGCAATCAGCAGTTTTGCTGCCATGTAGCGACATCAATTGGAGTAGTCTATTCGTGCCTTGAAAGGGGAAGGAGGTAAGGTTGTGGATTGGTTGTGGGTTAATTCATTGGTTCTTGATTTTGATTAGTTCATGTTTATATGATTCAAGGAGTTTAGATCGGATAAGAAATCCATATGTAATTGGGAACAATGCCATCAACTCTGTTCATGAGGGGAATTTGGATCAAGAAGCTCTTACCATGGATTCGAAACTAAGTAAATGTTGTAGATTGTTACTTTGAAAGTAGATTGAGATGTATATTTAGTTAGCTTGATTAGCTATGATTAAATTGACAGTTTGGTATTTTGTTTAAGTTAATGGAAGGAAGTTGTTTAGTTAGTTGATCGAGATGTAGGATTAGGATTTGATCCTAATATTAGAATTGACAGCATGACTGGATCATATATGTTTTGTTTGCAGGATGTTGATTTCAGGACCTTGATTCAAGATAGATTCTCGGACGTGAAGATAGTTGGTGTTTCACATATCAGGTGGGTAATATCTACCCTAGTCTGGTAGTTTGATTGATTCCAGTGTATGAATTTGAATTTATTCTGATACCTTTTACCTTGAATCCACTCTTATTTAATCATGTGCTTATATTACCTTTGACCTTTGAGATATATTATTGTTAATTCATCGTTCATTTATCACGGATATGAACTACAAACCTAATGTGTGTTAGCTGATGGATGTTCAATTAAGTACGTGTGGTTAGGGTTACCTTTGTGACCTCAGATTGGGTTACCATGTTACATCACTAGGGTTATGTGATGGATTAGATTATGGAGTCAATTGTTGTATCGTACACATATTAGTTGTGCATCTATGGTGGATCTGGTCATCTGTGCATAGATAAGTGTGTGGTTGTCAGTATGTGGTTATGGATTAGAGGTCCTAACATGATTGTATATCCATTATGGATCGTGTATCTGTGTATGGTTATATGAATTATCGATAGCATCTCGCTACGGACTGGAGGTCCTAGTGTAGTTGACTGTTAGTTGTATATGACTCTTTGTGTGGTAGAGAGAGTGTCTTGTGGATTAGTAGTCCTTGTATAGTTGACTTTTGGTTGACCAAGATTCCCCGTGGGATAGGAAGTGTTGTGGGGATACATATGTGGAGCTATGCATCATTACATTGCATGCATGCTGTCGACTGGGTCTCCCTTGTGGTTGAGATGGGTCGTCAGTCATCCTACCTCCCCGGCCACTCGGGGTAGTGGTAGCAGGGTTGAGTGTAGAGCATTGGATGTGTCGCGCTCAGCCACTATAGACGGTGATAGTTGTAGATGCGCACTTGGCCACTGTGTAGAGTGGTGGTTAGCGCACTTGTCCACTATAGACGGTGGTTGTGTGATATTCAGTTGTCCTGTGTGCGGTACTCATCTACTCATGGGTAGTGACGTTGCGCCTTGTAGCAGGGGCCCCTGTGGAGTAGTTAGCTCTTTACGCTTAAATGCTACTCATTCATGCTACTCAACTTGGCCACTCGAGAGTAGTGATAGCTAGAGTCGGGATAGTTATCATGTTGTGCCACCCAGGCCATACTGGGGTCGTAGTTGGATGGGTCCACAGACATGGCTATGAATATGCATTGTTGAGATATATGTATGCATGTATTTGATATATGTTTTACATATGCCTGTGAGATGCTGCATTTGATTGAGCTATGTTTGCTGCATATGCTTGTTCATCATGTTACATGCCATTTACATATTATATACTGCTATGTGTTGAGCATAATATATGTGATGGTCCAGATTGTTGTATGCATTTGATTAGCGTCATGTCATAGTGTAGTATGGACTGGGTTGTTATTACATATGATTATATACTATTCATATATCTGAATGTTGGTCAGATATGGGATTGACCTTGTATGTTATATGGGTTATGTTATTGTATACCTGTTCAGGATGATATAACTTATGGTGTTGCAGACCGTCAGGTACGTTAGTACATTACTTCATGTTCAGTTGATCAGTTTAGAATATGCATCGAGTATGACTATACTGGTGGTTACTGGTTATTTCATTTAGGATTGTATGTCTGTTGGACTCCTTTTGTATACCTGTAGATTTTCACATGTATACTTGTAGATCTCTGTATCCCTATATGTTGTTCATCCACTTTCTACATATTATCCCTGAGTTTATACTCACCACCATGGACTCTGGATTTCTTGTCGCCCAGGTCACAGGTAAAAGATTCCTTGGATGTTCGGAGCTCCGCCAGCTGATCCCATCTCACACCGAATGGTTGGATGTTTATTCCATTTTGTTGTATTATGTTGGTTTGTTGATTTTAGGATTTTATCCTATATTGTGCCGCATTTGTGGTATACGGATGTGATGTATGTATTTGTTATTTATTATGATTTTTGTTATGTCAAAGTCACTTCGAAGTGCATATTAAAGTCTTTGTACCTTTATTATTTGTTGGGGTATTTTCGCTGTGATTTATGGTTTATATCCATATATATATTATGTGGTTGTGGCCAGAAGGCTATGTACAATAGGGAATTGTATCACGTACAGGGGAGATGTTGTTCGATTATTTTTAACTCAGCATACTCTTGGGGCATGATAATTTTATTGGTATCAGAGTCAGGTTTGCGAAGTCCACTTTCAGATTGTATTTCGTTCATACATCGAGTTTTGCTTTACTCGATTTTGGTTTTGTGAGTTTTAGGATTTGACAGTTGCGGACATCTCCAAGCTACAAGGGTTAAGGTATGTTAACTGGTATCACATATCCTTCTGTTGACTATGTATTTAGTTACTTATAACAGGGATGACTTATAGTGTGTTAATCACTATTCGTAACCATGGTTTGAGTTGACCAAGGGAATGACTTGTGGAGTTTGTTTGTCTTGTACCTGCTGTTGAAAAGGTTAATTACCTTTGAGAGCCGACTAATACCAAGTCAGAAAGCAGGGGTCAGGTAGTGACATTTCTTGTGGAAATTCAAGATTACAGTCTTAAGGATTTTCACTAATTATGCTTGTCAGATCATTACCAGTGGGGTAATGGACAAACAAGTATACTATTGCTGATGCAGATAGAGGAGGATTTGGTATACGGTGTTTCATAGGGATTTTGATCCCTGAGTTGGTCGTGCTGAGTTGTATAACTTTGAAGATACTTTTGAGTACTTAACTCGTGTTATACAAAGAAAGTAGTGTTAGTTGCATACTATTATTGGGATCAAGCTGGTATTTGGTGGAAGACACAAGAAACAACCTTCAGGAAATCACACATCACTTGGCCACGATTTAGTGATGTTGTGTGAGAGAGTATTTCCCGACGTCATCTTCCTTGACTCATTATCAGGGAATTCTTGAGCTTCAAGTAGGATGATTGTTTGGTAATGAAGGTACCATGCAAAGTTGTTAGACTTATGAGGGTTACGACCACCTAATAGCTCGAGAATGTGATCGACATGTCTTGAGCCACCCATGATTTATTGGATGACATCTTGATTAGGATATTTGAATCTCCTACCAGATCCTACCGGAAATCCTTAGACCGAGTCATGTGTATAGAAATGACTCCGTAGCAAGTGTTTTTAAGAGTTGGAGATTTGATAAGCAGACATTGCAAGTCAAATTATTGGAATCAGAAGTTGTCGAATGTTGGACAAAAGGAGAAAGATTGGAGTCATGGACCACGAGCGACTATTGGAGAGTTTTCCAATCATAGAAGATCGATTGCAGATCGTCGGCATCCTCTCATGTTTATCAGCGAACTCAGAAGAAAGACTCTGAAGGGATTGTGTACGTACAATGTAGATCACGATGACACAAAGCTGGATTATCCGTTGGATCAGTTCACCTGTTGCTATGGTAAGCAACTAGTACATATGAGGTGTACTTTGAAGACCCAGTTGAAGACTATGGATGATGCTTTCGAGAAGATGATCCACAACCTCAAAAGCCAACATCATCACAGAAGAGTGGATTATCACATCAGTAGCGATCTATTACCTCAGACCTAGTAGTGTTTCTAGATGCTTCCCTCGAAGGGAAGCGAGTTACTCGGCAGTATCAGTAGAAGACATCTTAGAAGACTCAGACATTCAGATGACAACTGTTACCTCTCCAGATGCAGCTATACTATTTGCAGAGTTGGAGCATGCTACGATGTTGACAACTATTCAGTACTTCACAATTGGTGGTGTACTCATTACCAGTACAACAATGGTTACCATCTCCATTGTAGTCATTTTGGGTATTGCATCTCAGTTCAGCAGTTGACTTCAGTTCCTCCATGGTAGACTTTTGCACCTACATGAGCTCGGCCGTTAAGAACACATTAGGGTGAGATTGGATTTAACCACAGGACCATTATGTTATATAGATCAAATTTCTCTTGTATTAAAGAAGAAGCTATGGTCGATTGAAGTAGGGAGAGGTAAGGATTGTGTGTGTTAATTAAGTTAACATATTCCTATAGGATGAACAGATTTCCTATAGTAGATCCAGGAGTTGTGCAACTGCGATTGTGCAAGGTAAGTTGGGCTGGATTAATTTATAATGAATACCATTATCCTTGTGATTTAATTGATCTAGTGATAGTTGATGATAGAAGTTGACTTGGATTTAGATATGGTTATTGATTCGATGTGATATGTTACAGTAGTATTATTTGTGAAGTAATCATAGATCAAATATGATTAGTAAATGAAGTGTAGAGGATTACACTACTGTTAGTGCATATAAGATCCACATATCTCCACAATGGTATGATATTGTCCACTTTGGGCCCAAGCCCTCATGGTTTTGTTTTTGGGCTTTACCCAAAAGGCCTCATACCAATGGAGATATCTTTTCATCTTATAAGCACATGATCTTTTCCATGTCTTACCAATGTGGGACTTTGATTGTATTCCCAATACTCCAACAATCCCCCCCTCAAACGAAGGACCACATTGGGCCCCCCCTCAAGCCTATCCCTCCTCGGAGGATTTTCTCTGCTTGATGTCCGATCTTCAACCCACCAGGACTTCCTGTCAGTTGTTCGGTCCTCCCGACCCAACTAGACTTCCTGCCTGATTTCTAGTTCTCTTGATCCGGACGTGGGAGTTCAACTTCCTTCGTTCGAGGTTCATGGCTTGACATGGACCATGGCTCTGATACCAATTGTTAGTGCATATAAGATCCACATATCTCCACAATGGTATGATATTGTCCACTTTGGGCCCAAGCCCTCATGGTTTTGTTTTTGGGCTTTACCCAAAAGGCCTCATACCAATGGAGATATCTTTTCATCTTATAAGCACATGATCTTTTCCATGTCTTACCAATGTGGGACTTTGATTGTATTCCCAATACTCCAACAACTACTACATGATTGAATTGATTAATCAAGGGTTAGGATGTGATTTAGGGAATTATCCTAGCATTAGGGTTATGCTAGCATTTAGTTACTCTTTATGTTTTGTAATTGCAGGACCTTGATTCGGAATAGTCTTTTGGACGTGAAGACAGTTACGGTTTACATAATAGGTGGGTAATTTTCTACCTTGGTCAGGTAGTAGCTAAACCCTGAAGTTTATAACTTCATATTATTATCACTTTGACCTTAAATCTACTCTAGTTTTTCTAGTGCTTGATACTTTGTCTTTGGCCTCATATGCTCTATTGTTGTTATCATATTTTCCTTCATCATGATTAGGAGTTACAGATGTAATATAAGTAAACCTATAATTGCTTAGTTATGTGTAAATAGTGGAGTACAGATGATGACCTGATTTGTAAATTGGGTAAAAGGTCATCCTTGGGTAGGTAATGTCTTGAACGTAGGGTTGATTCCAATACCCTTAGGTTGCATATTCATTACCGATCATATATTGTATAAATGGTCATGTGAATTGTGAAAAGTGTGTCGCTATGGACCGGTGGTCCTAGCTTATTATGATCAGTTGAGTACAACTCTCTATAGGATAAAGAGTGTTATGATCAATTGAGTACCACTCTCTATAGGATAGAGAGTGTGTTGATCAGATTGGTATGACTCTCTACATAATAGAGAGTGTTATGATCAGTTGAGTACGCCTCTCTGCCTGATAGAGAGTGCGTTGATCAGATTGGTATGACTCTCTATAGAATAGAGAGTCTGTGACAGGATGTTTGTATGTGTGGCTATGGATTTATGCCATTTACATGCATATTGGTGATTAGGTCTCCCTTATGGCTAAGAGGGTCATCAGTCATCCTGCCTCCACGGTTACTTATAGGAGGAGTAACTGGTATGAGGGAAGAGCATTTGATGTGCTGCACTCTACCACTATAGACGGTGGTAGTTGAATTTGCGTGTCGTTGTCCTGTGTGTGTGGCACTCGACCACTCATGGGTAGTGACTGTCGGAGTGGCCAACAGCAGGGACCCCCGTCGGGTAGCTTTCTCTTTACACTTATATGCTACTCGATCATACTACCCACTCGCCCACTCGAGAGTAGTGGTTGGTGTTGAGTTGGGACAGTTGTTATGTCGAGTCACCGATGGCACACTGGGTTCGTGGTAGTTTTAGGGTGAGCCGACATGACCATGCATGCTGCATTACCATGACTTATGGCATTTTGCATATTGCCATATATATACATATATGCGTGTGTGTGTATATATATATATATATATATATATATATATATATATATATATATATATATATATATATATATATATATATATATATATATATATATATATATATATATATATATATATATAAATGGATGATTGTGACTAGCATATATATATATGCAGTCTATATGTATGCTTACTGTGATGTTGTATTTATTTGTACTATGCTTGCTGTATTTGTTTGTACATCATCATACATGCTACTGCATCTACTATATGATAGTGTATGGGATACCGCGTATGAGTTGGTTAGACTATTGTATTCTTTGACTAGTATTCATGATGTAGTATGAGTTAGACCAGATTTTCTGTTATATATTGTGGATATATGCTCGGGTTGGATAGGTGTAGGGTAGCAGAATTTTAAGTATGTCTGCATTTTACGTTGTTCATTTGGTTAAAAGGTATATGCATGTATATGTTTATTATGCTAGTGTTTACCTGATGTACATGAATATTGTTGAATTACATGTCATATTTGATATATACATGTTCTTTCCTATTACCGCTGAGTTATACTCACCACCACGGACCCTGAGTTTTTCTGTCGCCTAGGTAACAGGTAGAAGACTTCGTGATGGCTTGGAGCATCGCCAACGATCCATCCCATCTCATTCTTCGAGCCTCCCGTGGATTTTAGTTTCTTTTCGTGTACTTCAGTTTGTATTTCAAGTTTTATGTACTGTTTGGTATTGTGGACTTGTTGGTTGGTGTACACCTGTGTTGGTTTCGGATTTGTATGTCGGTATGTGTGGTTGTGAGTTTGGTATTATATTTCCGATGTGTTTTGATTTAGTTATGTTTATTATGTTGTGATTGTGGGCCCAAGGGCCTTGTATTAACAGGATATGTTGTCACGTAAAGGGGAGATGTCATCCGTTTGCTTTTCGGCTCGGCATACTCTCAGGGAGTAAAATATCGGAAAAAAAAAAGCAAAGCATGGTTAGGGATTTAGTTAAACCTAACCTAGGCTTAATGGTATGATTTTAATCGGATCTAGATTTAAGTCCTATTGGGTTTTAAATCCAACCCGATAGTAAAAGTAAAAACCTGACCCGTTTTTTCTTTATTATCTATTTTTCTTCCATTCGGTCATTTCTTCACTGCTGGCTTTTCCCTTCCCCATGCATTTTCTTGATCGCGGTTTCCTTCTCCTTTTGTTGCGCAATCCTCTTCTTCGCACGATCCCTTTTCCTTTCGTTTTCTCACACTGCAACCTTCTCTCTGCTGCACCCATCTTCCTTCTTCCTCCTGACTTCTCACACCTTGCGCCGCGGTCTGCCGCTCACTTTGATCTCCACCGGCGTGTTCCGCCATCCTGATCGCCTCTTGGTGCTCGTCGCTGCGCCACTTCGCTTGATCTCCCTACTTTTCTCCCGATCCAACAGCAGCAAGGACGCCGCCCCTTCTCGTGATAGGGTTGCCACCGCACCCATCTCCTGTCCGCCACCGACTACCCCGCCGCTGAACTACCTTTGGGATGCCCTTTCCTTCTCATCTTCACCAGCCGCCCCATCTCCGTCGCTGCGCTCTTGTTGTTCTGGCGCCGCCGCAGATCAGAGCTTTGTAGTGATTGCAATGTCATCGTCAGTTGTTCTGGTTAAAACGCTTGGCTCTGCTGTTTCCTCCCTTCTGGTCTCGATAGCAGTTAAGCGTGGATGCCTCACCGCGATTCCAATAATTATTCACCACAGACCCAACTATGAGCAAGTTGTTGCTGCTCTCTTCTTCCGCTGGCTTGATTTCCCTCACCCCTATGGATTTTCTTCTGCCGCTGTCAGCCTCACAATATCAGTTCAACAACCCTTGTGCACATAACCAGTTGTGGCCAATTGTCTTGGTCGCGTGTAGTCTTATTGGAAGTTATCTACATCACCAATCTAAGGTAAAGTCTTCAACCTTTCCTCAATTTTGTGATTATGGATTATAGTAGTAGATTTAGTAGGATCTGTGATGGTTGGGAATATGTTACGATGATCAGGTGTTGAGGGAGCTCAGAGTTGAGGTAGTTTCCAATTTGGCTGGAATATCTTAGATTTGATACTTGAATTTAAATGGGATCAAGGTGCTGCACAGTCAAAGGGAAACATGGTGAGTTCCAAATCTGATCATCTATGGTAGAATATCATGGTTGATGAGAGTGATCAGTTGGTGTAATGGAATGGGGGATTTGCATGTTGTAATTGGACAAGGAATCAATTCAGTTTAAAAGGATTCATAACTAATTACTTGTATGATTTGTAGGGATTAACTAATCAGAGTTTAGGGTTGCGCTAGAGATTTATTGATAAGCATATTGAATGTTGCAGGATGCTGATTCGAGACACTCATGAATGCGAAGATCCTTGATACGAGCTTCTCAACAGGTGGGTAATTCCTACCCTGGTCAGGTAGTTTAATGCATACAGATTTAGATGCATGATCATCTTATATGATTATGTTACCTTGACTCCGTTCTTATTTATCGTATGCTTGATACTTTACCGTTGGCTATTAACTCCATTACTGCTATCATGTTTATTTTACCATGATTAGGAGTTATACATATAGGTAATGTAAGTAACTTAGAATTTGTTTAAGTTAAGTGCAAATAGTAAAGTCCGGATGACAACCTGATTGTACATTGGGCAAAAAGGTCATCCGTAGGTAGATAATGTCTTGAACCTAGGGTTAGTTCTAGTACCCTTAGGTTTCATGTTTACCACCGATCATGTGTTGTGTAAATGGTCGTGAAGTAATTTAATTTAGTGATGTAGAGTGCGTCCATAGCTTGAGTACTATCATTGGGCTAGAGATAGAGTGCGTCGATTAGAAGCATGACTCTATGTGATAGAGAGTGTTATGATCAGCTTGAGCGCACTCACAGATAGAGAGTGCGCTCGATGAGTACGACTCTCTACATGAGAGTTTCCATCGGGATGAGTGATCTCTGATTAGTATAATTTTTGTAGAATGATCCGATTAGTATAACTCTTGTAAAATAGAGAGTCTATGGTGGATCTGTCATATGACATGTGCATTCATGTCATTTTAGGTGCTCCTATGGTATCTTATGTCGGTCGAAGGCGCATATGTATAGCAAGTGGCGACTCTAGCCACCCGGTGGTAGTTGTGGTGTCGGCTCTACCACTTTAGGTAGTATTGCCAGACTCGACCACCACTCAGCTGATCCTTCATGGCTCCCATGCAAGCTGCCTCTGCTCCCACTCGCCATCCGCCCACTGGAGTAATGGTTGTGTTGAGTTGGGATAGTTGTCATGCTCGAGCCACCGAGGTCACACTGGGTCATAAAATGCTTTATGATAGCAATGCCGATGCATATCATTGCCGACTTTTGGCATTTTGCATATTGCCATATATATACATATATGCATGTATATATATATATATATGGATGATTGTGATTAGTATACATATATAGATATATATATATATATGCTTATTGTGATGATGATGCATTTGATTGTATTATTTGTTTGTACATCATATTCATGCATGCTTCTTGCATATGTTATACTGTTATGTGTCGGATACTAGTATATATTAGACACTAGACTCATTAGATACCTTGACCAATGAGTAGATTATGAGTTGGTATTACTCTTGTTATATATATGGATATATGTTGGATATAATCGTAACACTTATACGCATTTACTTTTCTTTAGGTTAGATGGTATATGCTTATATTATATATAAATATATACTGTTGTACCTCTAGATTATGTTGTTGAAATACATGATGATATTACATATATACATGTTTTTCTATTACTCGCTGAGTTTTACTCACCACCATGGACCCAGGTTTTCCGCCTGCAATGTAGAAGTCTTGCGACACTTGGACACCGCCGTCTCATCTCACCTCTGAGGCTCCCGTGTTTGTTTTGGGCTTTTCGTACATGGTGTTATGTATTTGGAGTTTTCCTGATATACTATGTTGTAGATTCAGATTTTGTCAAGGTTTCGTGTTGTTGTAATGTGTTAGTCATACCGGTATGCATGTGTATAGCTTGTTGTATTATGTTTCCGCTGTGCTTTGAGTAGTTTTTATATTTACTGTATATGTATGTTATTGCCCTACAGCCTTGTATTAACTCAAAATGTTGCCTTATGGGAGATGTCCATTTGATTTTCTGGCAAGATGCTCGGGGCAAACTTTAGTGGTAGTATAACCGTGTTCGTGATGCCATACAATGTTATTTTTGTGTTGAGTCTTGGATTCTTGGGAGTCGATTTATTCGGTTTTGGTTTTCTGAGATGATGAGATGGACAGCCCAAGCAAAGACGAGGTAAGAATTCTCGATAACTTATGGTTTAGTAGATATTTATCTAAACTTGATCAGTAGGTGTATACAATAGAGTTATGACATGCATGCGGACTGTAGTAGGGATCGCCCACCAGAGGCGATCAATTTAGGGCCTTTGGTTTACTCCTGGTTTAGTTGACTATGCTTTTAATGTTAATAACAGGAAATAACCTATAATAACCTTATTATTCGTATATGGTATGAGTTAACCCGTAAATGACTGAAAAGTCTCCTGAGTCTTGAACTGGTCGAAAGGTGATTTATTTTGAGAGCCGATCGATACCAAGTCTGAAAAATAGTCACTGAAAGTTGAAATCAGAGATTTTAGTCTTAGAGATTTCCACTAATTATGCTAGTCAGATCATTACCTATTGGGTAATGGACAAGACAAGTAGGCTAGTTTACGGTGTTTCATAGGGATTTTTATCTCTGAGTTGTTCGTACTAGGTTGTATAACTTTGAAAGTACTTTTGAGTACTTAATTTGTGTTATACAGAGAAAGTAGAGTTATTTGCATACCATTATCGGGATCAAGCCGGTATTTGGTGGTAAATGCAGAAAATAATATTCGGGGAATAATATATCACTGGATCATGGTTTAGTGATGTTGAAAGAGTGTATTTCCCTGTCACTTTAAGTGACACATTGTAAGGAATTCTTGAGCTTCAAGAAAGAGTGATCGATTAGTGATAGTGTACTGTGCAGAGTCGTGAGACTTGTAGAGGTTACGACCACCTAATAGCTCAAGAAGATGAATGGATGATTAAAGTCACCCAGAGTTATTGACTTATAGTTGGATTAGGATGTCAGGATCTTCTATCAGATCCTGTCGGAAGACATTGGATTGAGACAGGAGTTTAGATATGACTCCGTACAAGGGTTTAAGAGTTGAAGACCTATAAGCAAATATTGCAGGTCAACTTAATAGAGTCAAAAGTCTCTGACTGTTGGATAAAGGAGCAAGATCAGAGTCATAGGCTTTGAGCTATTTTCCAATTATAGAAGACCAATCGCAGATCATCAAGATGTCTCGTGGTTATCAGCAAAATCGAGTGAAAAAACAGAGCTGCAGAAGTGAAGATCATGAAGACTCTGATCGATTCTATCGATTCGCTATTATCCTTGATGAGTTGTAATTGACTACTTGAAGACTATCAATGGTATTGAGGAGAAGATGCATCGATAGGAGATGAAGATTGGGTTATCTCATCCGATCCTAGAAGACATGTGAGAAGACTCAAATGCATAACAACAATAAGCAATTACCCCGGATGTGATTGGCTTTTTACCGAGGAGAGAGTATACAATGATGGTCGTATCTATTCGATCCTACAGCAACAGGATTAAGTGATAGGATGATGATCTAGGAAAATCCTTCATTGTCATGCAAGCATTTTGAAATCGTATCGGATCTTCGATCTTCTCTTGAAGAAAGGCGAGACTTACGAGGAGACTTTGAATGAATCGGATCGCATTCATTTATTACTTTACCCTCAAAGTTAATATATTGAGAGATGCTTATAGTTACAGGTATCTGTGTCTAGAATATTATTAGTTCTTCGGATGGGTTCCTATGCATCGACTTGTGGTGGTATCTCTACTCTATGAGATGTGGACCAACAATTAAAAAGTTAAGGGATGCCCTTAGACTTGGATAGACATATCTTTACTGTAGACATGTCCTTACGGATGGTCAAATTGTTGAGAGTATGATATGATATGTCTCTAAGATATTAATGAACTCCTAAGTAGCATGAACTTAGTTGCAGCAAGTAAAAGAGAAATTCGAAAGATCATAGTAAAGATTTTGAAGATCCAAAGGTGATAATTTGATTGGTATAAGTGTTACTAAATACTATGGGAAATGGAAGAATGTAAGTTGCGATTATAGGAGATGTTGGAAGGGATATTTATCTATCCTAATATTCCTCCTTGAGAAGATCCGGAACTCTTTGTTGAAAGAGAGATGAACCTTTGAAATTATGCATCGATTATCAATGATGGAATGTGATAGTTGTTGAAAGTGAATATCCTCCGTTGGGGATAGATGATCTGTCTAGATCAGCTAAGGACACCTGTGCATACTCTAGGTGTTAGTTAAAGCCCTAGAACCAATCATGTGATGGTTGAATAGGGAACATTTTGTATCATATTCTATAAAGGCAAAGGATTGGTTATTATATTTACATCTTGCTTGTGCCAGCTAATTTAAATATAATAATGCCCTAGAAAAGTAGGTTCTTATCTACAGCACATCAATTGACAGAATTGATTATGAGAGGCTGTAGAGAACACTTTCCTAAATGTTCCTAGTCGAGTATTAATATGCAAGGGCAATATTAATACATAAAGACTAGCATGTAGGTCAATTGATGACTTGATCTCACAAGTCATGGATATATGATATCAAGTTGACACATGGGTATATATTGGAGAATATATACTGAACTGACCCGCCATGAGAAAGTTTCATGGATCGTTATATGAGTGTCATAAACTTTCTCATGTGACTATTGGTATGAATAGTCCTTAGACCTGAAGTCACTACGGTTCCCTACATCAGGAGTTATGTACTTTGGTATCGTCAAACGTCACCCGTAACAGGGTGGACCATAAAGGCGATTACTGGGTATATAACAAATTATGCGGAGGGATGTGAGTGATGTAGATGGGATCTATCCCTTCCATATGACGGGAGTGATATCGGTGGGCCCCTTGATTGAGTAGAACTACTAAAACGCATGGCCATGCTCGAATGAGTCAATATGAGATATTGAGCTCATTTGTTTGAGTTAGTTTACTCAGGGATCAAGAAACACATAGATTGATCGAGGATGACACGGTCTATGCCTCATTGATCAATCTGATATCAAGGATAGAAGGACACGGTCATATATTATAGTAGTCACGGAAAGGTTAGTCGGATCTTGACTTATCTCGTAACTTGGGTAGCAATGATGTATTGCTAGATGCCGCTCATTGCTTGTGTATCTAAAAGAGTTTAGATCCACTGCCAACGTTATGAGAGCCTATAGGGTCACACACAAAGAGCATGATAATTAGAGGAATTAGAGTATTCTAGTTTGACTAGAATAATATGGGAATAAGCTTAAGTACAAAATGGTTTTTGGACTTTAAGCTTAATGAGAATTTTAGCTAATTGATTTAATGAGATTAATTCAATATGTTACCTTATTGATTTAATAAGATTAATTCAATATGATAACATAAGCTTAATTGAATTAATAAGATTAATTCAATATGATAACATAAGCTTAATTGAATTAATAAGATTAATTCAACATGCATGAATGCCACATAAGCATGCCACATAAGCATGCCACCTAAGCATCCACCTAAGCTAGTTAAGGTGGAAGGAAACAAAATGGTTTGGCCGCCAAACAAGGAAGCCAAATCCTTGAGGTGTCTCAATGCAATGGATTGCATTGAATGTGAAGGAGGTGAAAGGGTTTTTCCAACCCTATAAAGGCTCCATGGAGTGGCCGGCCATAGAGAGTTTTTGTGTTGTGGTTGTGAGAGCTTGAGCTTGGTGGAAGCTTTAGTTGTGTGGGTTTTGTGAGTGTAGGCTAGCAAGAAGAGGAGTCTTCTTCTTCCTTTCTCCTTTTCCCTCTCTTCCTCTCCTTTAGGGACTTCTAGCAAGAAGTAAAGGAGAGCTCTTCTAGTTTTCCTTTTGTGAGACAAGAGCGTGCTCGTGTGGATACGTATAGAGGCACGGACACTTGAACGTGCTAAAGATCCAACAAACCGAAAGGAAAAACGGGATTAACAAGGGCACGCAACAAAGGTAATCCTCTCCTATAAGATAGGTTTGGTTTAGAGAAATTTATTTTATACGAGTTTGCTTTCGCATGGATCACTTGGAAGGGATCCTTTTTCCGTTGCGCATATGCCATTAGGCATACGAGATTTCCCTACAGGGTATCGAGCCACTTATGTAAAGATCGTATAAAAATAGGTTTTCTATTTTATATGTGATATAGAAGTAGGATAAATTTTATTATGAGTTGATAATTGCATTAGCAAATTTTCAAACATAATAAAATATCCAATGTCTTTTAAAAGTTAAAATGACATGGTGCATGGTTATGGCCTAGTCCCAAAAAGTTTGTGATTGTGTGTTGTAATTCTTAATACGGCCTGCGTGTCGTGCCTTTCTCCTACTATTCTTGTTGTAAAATTAGTTTTAGACTCGAATGTAACTCGAGTATTTCTCCTTTTGTAATGTACAAAACAAGGATGGAGGGTCCATTGGAAGATGAGGTTACAAGGAGGAAGTCAACACACAAGACAACCAAAAGGAAGCACTTAGGAGAAGATGCTATCCCTAGGTTGACCAATCAATCTTTTCATTGGCTTGAGAAGATTGTAGAATAAGGGCCATAACCATGACACGTTAGTTTAATATGTATGTGTTGCATGTTAGTTTAGCTTGTATGTGATGCATGATTAGTTTAGCTTATATGTGATGTATGCTAATATGTATATGATACATGTTTATTTCTTAATAAGTCTAAACGATATGCCTACCAAAGTTGGTACTCACTACTTCCTCGATCATTTGTTATTGGGTTTGCCAAAGCAAAGCAATGCATTTTATCTTGGAGTGGTGCGAGTGGACAATCGTGATGTCCCGCTATCAGTCTTGGTTAAGACTTAATTAAGTGTTTTCTTAATTGGTTAAGAAAGTAGAGGCATATATTAGCTTTGAACATAAGTGTTAACATTAGTTTTGTGTGATTTCCGAACATCAGCTTTGTCTTAGAAGTGGTCGTTGCTCCGATATCCAAGAAGGCCCCTGTGCCTCGCCACAGCCTGGAAGCTGGTTTAGGAATAAACACTAAACTAAAACTTAACCAAAGCTATTAAAGAGTTACATCAGATGTAATTGGCAAAAGATTGCCTACCTAATTATACTACGTCTTGGGCGATTAGCCAAAGCTAACTCAAGACGAATTATGATGTGGATCTTTATCCCATATAAATTTATAGCTAAATAGTAGCTATGAGAATTTAGTGGGAGCCTCATTTAATTAAAGGCCTAATTAAATGATTTAGGTATGATACTTAACTTTGCATTTTAATGTTGTAGATCACCATGTCATCTAACAACACACCCCTCAACTTGCGATCCGCCCTGAGAAGGACAAGCTCAATGGAGCAAACTTTCTTGATCGGTATAGGAACTTGAGGATTATCCTCAAGCAAGAACGCAAACTATATGTCCTAGAGCAGCTACCTGAAATACCCGCCCTACGGCCACTCGTGAAAAGGATGCTTATAAGAAGCATCAAGATGACGATTAGATGTGTCATGCCTTATGCTTGCCACCATGAACTCGAGCTTCGAAGCAACATGAGAACATGGATGCCTATGATATGGTTGAGCATTTGAAACAACTATATCAAGGACAAGCTAGGCACGAGCGCTTTTGAAGTGTCTAAGGCTCTTTTGCATGCAAGATGCAAGAAGGAACACTGTAGGAACTCACGACTAAAATGATTGGGTACGCTGAGAACCTCGAAAGACTAGGTTTTCCAATCGAGCCAAGAATTGGCAATCGATGTTATCCTCGCAATCGCGTTTTAGGAAGCATACAATCAATTCGTCATGAATTATAACATGAATGAAATTGATAAACCTTTGCTCGAGATTCTCGATGTTGAGAATCGCGAACCAAATCTCAAGAAGAAAGTTAGTAATGTACTAATGGTCAAGAAGGACAAAGGTAAGCGCAAAGGCAAGGGTAAGACCTGCCAAAGGCAAGGCCAATTCATCCACTTCAAAGGGTAAAGGTAAAGTACCTAAGGAAGGGGACTGCTTCATTATGGTGAGATCGACATCGGAAGCGAATCGCAAAGTCTACCTTGAGGAAGTAAAGAAGAAAGAGAAGTGGGACTTCGCCGTATACACGTTATAGAAGTTAATCTATCTATTTCTTCTACATGGGTATTAGATACGGATGTGCATCTCACATTTGTACTAATGTGCAGGACCGAGAAATAGTAGAATAATGGCAAAGGGTGAAGTGGACCTACGAGTAGGCAATGGCGCAAAAGTTGTCAGAGAGTCAGTAGGAACATATTCTTTGTCTTTGCCCACTGGGCTTATCTTAGAACTAGAGGAGTGCTTCTATGTACCGCATTAACAAAGAACATAATTTCAGATCTTGTTTAGACAAGAAAAACTTTTCTTTTATAATAAAGGACAAATGTTGTTCCATTTATTTAAATGAAATGTTCTATTGTAATGCACCACTTATGAATGGTCTCTATGTTCTAGATTTAGATAACCCAATTTATAACGTAATACAAACGGTTCAAATCGAATGATTTGAACCATATATCTCGCATGCCGCCTAGGACACATAAATGAAAAACGCATATCCCAACTCCATAAAGATGGATTATTGGACTCATTTGATTTTGAATCATATGAGGTATGCGAGTCTTGTCTTTTAGGAAAGATGACTAAAACTCCATTTAGTGGACATGGCGAGAGAGCGACGGATTTGTTAGGACTCATACATACTGATGTATGTGTCCCTTTCAATGTCGAAGCCAGAGGAGGCTATAAGTACTTTATTACTTTCACTGATGATATGAGTAGATTTGGCTACTTATATTTGATGAGACATAAGTCAGAATCCTTTGAAAAGTTCAAAGAATTCAAGAATGAAGTACAAAACCAACTTGGTAAGCGTATTAAGCTACTTCGATCAGATCGAGGTGGTGAATACCTTAGTCAAGAGTTTCGTGATCACCTGGCTGAGTGTGTGATAATATCCCAACTCACTCCACCTGGAACACCACAATGGAATGGTGTATCTGAGAGGAGAAATCGTACTCTATTAGATATGGTACGATCAATGATGAGCCGATCGATCTACCTACTTCCTTTGGGGTTTAGCTCTAGAGACAGCTTACACTTAATCGCTGCTCCATCAAAAGCCGTAGAAAAGACACCATATACGATATGGACCGAAGAGTCCCAAAATGTCTTTTATAAAGATTTGGGGTTGTGAAGCTTACGTTAGACGCCAAGTCTCGGATAAACTAGGACCCAAATCGATAAGTGTTATTTTGTAGGATATCCCAAGGAAACTAAGGGATATTACTTTACAATCCCACACTTGGCAAGGTGTTTGTTGCCGTAAATGTCGCCTCTTCTAGAAAGAGAATTTATTTCTAGAAATACTAGTGGGAGTAAAATTCATCTTGAAGAAGTTCAAGATGATGATAACACTAAGGCTTCGATGGAAAATGAACAGGCACCACAAAGTGTTGTGGATGAGGAATTTGTTGCCCAAAGAGTTGTGGAGCAAACACCTGTTCAAGTAGACCAACCTCTTCATAGATCTAATAGGATCCGTCGTCAACCCGAGAGATATTCTTTTCTCTTGACGACAAGGTGAAGTATTGCTTTGTCGATCTTGACGAGCCTACATCCTATCAAGAAGCTATGATGAGCCCAGATTCCGAGAAATGGCTAGAGGCCATGAGATCCGAAATGGAATCCATGTACACTAACCAAGTATGGACTTTGGTTGATCCACCTGAAGGGGTAAAACCCATTGGGTGTAAGTGGGTCTTTAAAGTAAAGACTGACATGGATGGTAATAAGCATACCTATAAAGGTAGATTGGTGGCTAAAGGATTCAAACAAATTCATGGTATTGACTATGATGAAACCTTTTCACCGGGCCATGATGCTTAAATCCATTCGGATCATACTTGCTATTGCACCTACCATGATTATGAGATCCGCAGATGGATGTCAAAACCGCTCAATGGAAAGCTACTCGAGGATGTGTACATGACACAACCCGAGGGTTTTGAAGATCCAAAGCATCCTCGGAAAGGTATGCAAACCGCAAAAAGGTCCATTTATGGACTAAAGCAAGCCTCTCGGGCCGAATCTTCGATTCGATGATGCAATCAAAGAGTTTGGTTTCATCAAGAATGAAGATGAGCCTTGTGTCTACAAGAGAAATAGTGGGAGCACAAATTGTATTTCTTGTCTTGTATGTAGATGACATACTTCTCATCGAAATGATATTCCCTCACTCCAAATGTGAAGATGTGGTTAGGGAATTGTTTCTCGATGAAGGACTTAGGTGAAGCCGCCTATATTCTAGGCATCAAGATCTATAGAGATAGATCTAGAAGATTACTTGGCCTAAGTCGAGTACATACATTGATAAAGTGCTAGATCGCTTTGCTATGCAAAATTCCAAGAAAGGGTTTCGCCTTTATCACATGGTGTGAGTCTTTCAAGACTCAATGTCCTCTTCTAAGGAGGAGAGAGATCGCATGGATAAGATCCCTTATGCATCCGCCTATAGGTCTATCATGTACGCCATGCTTTGTTGCTCCGACGCCTCGTATGCTTTGAGCATGACGAGTAGATACCGATCCGTGAGAGTCATCGGATAGCGTCAAAATATTCTTAAATACTTACGAAGAACGAAAGAATATTTCCGATATTCGAGGCAATGAGGAGCTAATCAGAAGGGTTACGTGATGCAAGCTTCCAAATGACAAGGATGACTATAGATCGCAATCGGGTACGTGGTTTTGCTCGAATGGTGGAGCCGTGGAGTCGAAGAGTTCAAAGCAGACACGCTTGCGATTCTACAATGCCGAGTATATTGCGCATCCGATGCAAAGAAAGGAGGTCGTTTGGCCCGCAAGTTCATCGCTGAACTTGGGGTAGTTCCTAGCATTACAGATCCAATAGACCTCTATTGTGACAACAATGGGGCTATTGCAGTGCTAAGGAACCTCGATCACATCACGACCAAACACATATCTGCGGTGCTTCCATCTCATTCGAGAGATCATCGATAGAGGAGATGTGAGGATATGCAGGTACCGGGTAAGCTAACATCGCAGATCCATTGACCAAGGCTTTGGCAGAGGAAGCATGATGGTCACACTAGGTCACTAGGTATTAGATATCATAGTGATTGGTACTAGTGCTAGTGGGAGATTGTTAGTTATAGCCCTAGAACCAATCATGTGATGGTTGAATAGGGAACATTTTGTATCATATTCTATAAAGGCAAAGGATTGGTTATTATATTTACATCTTGCTTGTGCAGCCTAATTTAAATATAATAATGCCCTAGAAAAGTAGGTTCTTATCTACAAAGACATCAATTGTGTAATTGATTATGAGAGGTCAGAGAGAACACTTTCCTAAATGTTCCTAGTCGAGTATTAATATGCAAGGGCAATATTAATACATAAAGACTAGCATGTAGGTCAATTGATGACTTGATCTCACAAGTCATGGATATATGATATCAAGTTGACACATGGGTATATATTAGAGAATATATACTGAATCGACCCGCCATGAGAAAGTTTCATGGATCGTTATATGAGTGTCATAAACTTTCTCATGTGACTATTGGTATGAATAGTCCTTAGACCTCAAGTCACTACGGTTCCCTACATAAGGAGTTATGTACTTTGGTATCGCCAAACGCCACCCGTAATGTGGTGGACCATAAAGGCGATTACCGGGTATATAACAAATTATGCGGAGGGATGTGAGTGATGTAGATGGGATCTATCCTTCCATATGACGACGAGAGTGATATCGGTGGCCCTTGATTGAGTAGAACTACTAAAACGCATGGCCATGCTCGAATGAGTCAATATGAGATATTGAGCTCATTTGTTTGAGTTAGTTTACTCAGTGATCAAGAAACACATAGATTGATCGAGGATGACACGCCTATGCCTCATCGATCAACTGATATCAAGGATAGAAGGACACGGTCATATATTATAGTAGTCACGGAAAGGTTAGTCGGATCTTGACTTATCTCAGAACTTGGGTAGCAATGATGTATTGCTAGATGCCGCCATCGCTTGTGTATCTAAAAGAGTTTAGATCCACCGCCAACGCTATGAGAGCCTATAGGTCACACACAAAGAGCATGATAATTAGAGGAATTAGAGTATTCTAGTTTGACTAGAATAATATGGGAATAAGCTTAAGTACAAAATGGTTTTTGGACTTTAAGCTTAATGAGAATTTTAGCTAATTGATTTAATGAGATTAATTCAATATGTTACCTTATTGATTTAATAAGATTAATTCAATATGATAACATAAGCTTAATTGAATTAATAAGATTAATTCAATATGATAACATAAGCTTAATTGAATTAATAAGATTAATTCAACATGCATGAATGCCACATAAGAATGCCACATAAGCATGCCACATAAGCATGCCACCTAAGCATCCACCTAAGCTAGTTAAGGTGGAAGGAAACAAAATGGTTTTGTCTCCTTAAGTGGCCGGCCAAACAAGGAAGCCAAATCCTTTTTGAGTGTGTCTCAATGCAATGGATTGCATTGAATGTGAAGGAGGTGGAAGGGTTTTTCCAACCCTATAAAAGGCTCCATGGAGTGGCCGGCCATAGAGAGTTTTTGGTGTTGTGGTTGTGAGAGAGCTTGGTGGAAGCTTTAGTTGTGTGGGTTTGTGAGTGTAGGCTAGCAAGAAGAGGAGTCTTCTTCTTCCTTTCTCCTTTTCCCTCTCTTCCTCTCCTTTAGGGACTTCTCTAGCAAGAAGTAAAGGAGAGCTCTTCTAGTTTTCCTTCTGTGAGACAAGAGCGTGCTCGTGTGGATATGTATAGAGGCACGGACACTTGAACGTGCTAAAGATCCAACAAACCGAAAGGAAAAGCGGGATTAACAAGGGCACGCAACAAAGGTAATCCTCTCCTATAAGATAGGTTTGGTTTAGAGAAATTTATTTTATACGAGTTTGCTTTCGCATGGATCACTTAGAAGGGATCCTATTTTCCGTTGCGCATATGCCATTAGGCATACGAGATTTCCCTACACTAGGATCGATCTACGACTGGAGCATTGATATTGTAGTGACATGGTGTCATACAATTATCAGTGTCATTGTGATGATTAATATATATCATCAACTTAGAGTAAAGGGGATGCAGGTGTGTAGAGACGACAATTTCATACCTAGTATGAATTGTATGAGCTTTGATTAAGTTGTTAGACTAATTAACGATTTAGTCGTCACTGGATTTGAGAATCGTGTATTCTGAACACAATTGGATCCTTTTGTAGTTGTTGGAGTTGCATAACTTGACCACTGTTGATTGTGGTAGTTGGAGTTGCACACTCGACCACCGTAGATGGTGGTTTTCCTTGTATGTTTTGGTTAATTCCATAGATGTGGATAGAATGCTTGACATTACTATACCACGGACTTGTTTGACAAAGGTGATGATGGAAATCATTTAGTCAGAAGTTGGGGAAACCAGATTACAAGACCTAGATGACGGTTAACTTTTACACGAGTATTAGTTAATCCTTCCGAAGTGGATTTTGAATGGTTGAGGGACTTCTCTTTTGAGAAGATAATTCCCCGTCTCTGATAAGGATAGTGGGTTCCGGAGTTGCAGTGTTTAAGAAAGAGTTGCTACAGAAAGCACATCATTCGAGATGGGCTATATACCTTGGTGGTACTCAGATGTATCGAGAGTTGAAATGCTTATACTGGTGGAATGGTATGAAGAGAGATACCGCAAACTTTGTTACTGGATATATACTATACCAGCAGGTGAAGGTTGAACATTAGAAACCCGCTAGATTGCTCCAGGAAATTCCAATTTCGGAATGGAAGTGAGAGCATATCACTATTGATTGTGTTACGGGATTGCCTAGGACCCGTAAAAGACATGATGCGATTTGGGTGAGTGTGGATCGACTGACTAAATCAGCTCATTTTCTTTCTATTCGTGGGTCGTACTTGTTGGATCATTCGATAGAGTTGTATTACCGAAAGATTATAAGATTGTGTAGGGTACTTTTAAGTACCATATCGGATAGAAATTCGCGATTTACCTTGCAATTTTGGTAGAGTTTGCATCAGACCATGGGCACAGAGCTTCGATTCAGTACTGCGTTCCATCCGTGGATGGAAGGACAGTCTGAGCATATCATTCAGACGATGAAGGATTTATTCAGATCCTGTGTCATGGATTTCAGAGGCAGTGGGAGGACCACGTTCATTTAGTGGAATCTGCCTATAACAACAGCTACCACTCTTCTATTCTGATGGCTCCATTCGAGGCCTTATATGGTAGACCCTATAGATCTCCTGTGTTGTAGGAGGAAGTCGGGGAACGACAGCTATTGGGGCCATAAATGATGGTTATTAGAGGTACAAGATCGACAGAAGAGTTACGCAAACCGGAGGCGAAGGCCTTTGGAGTTTTTCCATTGGGGAACATGTATTTTGTGTGTTTCACCTACAAAAGAGGGGTGAAATGATTCGGGCAAAAAGGGAAATTAGTTCCGCGCTTTATTGGCCCATTTGAGATATTGGCATGGATTGGAGGTGTAGCTTATCGGTTGGCTTTACCTCCGACACTGACGGGTGTTCACAACGTATTTCATGTTTATATACTGAGAAAATACGTGTCGCTTGTTGATCTTGTTCTAAACAAGCTAGGACCACCGTCCGTGAGGAAGATGAGTTTGTTTTAGTATCATTCCCTTGACTCCAGTGACACAATACATGTGAAAGGGTCAAGATCGTGATCTAGGAGGCTAGCAATGCAACTGAACGAAGCACAACTATCAGCTCGATAGCCTCATCTCAACCACTCGAGGAATGTATGTCCTCGTAAACTTGCTTAAAGTAATTTTGATGTTAGTAAATTTGGGGATCAAATTTGATTAGTAGAAATGTAAAATCAAAAAATAGTAAATGGTTAGGATTTAGTTAAACCTAACCTAGGCTTAATGGTATGATTTTAATCGATCTAGATTTAAGTCCTATGGGTTTTAACCAACCCGATAGTAAAAGTAAAACCCACCCATTTTTCCTTTATTATCTATTTTTCTTCCGTCTCGTCTTATAGGCTTTTCCTTCCCGATCTTGATCAATTTCTCCTTGCGGATCCTCTTGCACGATCCCTCCTTTCGCTTTTCACACCACAACCTTCTCTATGACCCATCTCCTTCTTCCTCGATTAGAGCCAGATCTGTCAGATCTGCCTCGAGCGCTGTCGGCCTGTCGTCTTGAGCCGCATTGCATGCCATACATCTGTTATTCTGATCCAATAGCAAGGACGCTGCCTTTCTCGTGATAGGGTTGCCGCCGATCCATCTCGCCAGAATCAAAATGGGATGCCCTTTCCTTATGACTAGATCTGTCGCTACTGTTGTTCTGAAAGAGCTTTTAGCGATTGCAATGTCGGCCGATTGTTGTTAAAACACTTCTCTTTGTTTTCCTTCTATTGATAGCAAGCGTAGAAACAGATTCTAACAATTATTCACATGAGCCAACTGCATAAATCAAATTTCTTGGCTTGATTTCCTTCAGTGGATTTTCTTGCTTATCACAACATGTTCAACAACCCTTGTGCACACAATTACAAATTGTCAGTGGAGTCTTATCATAAAGATTCATCACCAATCTAAGGTAAAGTCTTCAACCTTTCGCTATTATGGATTATAGTAGTAGATTTAGTAGGATCTGATGGTTAATATGTTCATGATCAGGTGTAAGCTCAAAGTTGAGGTAGTTTCAATTTGGCTAGAATATCTGATTTGATACTTGAATTTAAAGATCATGATGAAGCTGTGAGCCAATCAATGATTGTTGTATGGACTTTATTGTATCATATTCCTATTTATAAAGGCATGGTTATTATATTTACTTGTATTGGTGCCAAATAACTAAATATAATAATGTCCTTGAGTAGTAGGTTCTTATCTATATCAATCGATTGGTTGAATCGATAATGAAATGATATAGAAAACACTACTCTTAATCATTCCTAGTCAAGTATTAACATTCAGGGACAATGTTAATGCGTAGAGACTAGCATGTAGGTCAACACGATGACTTGATCTCACAAGTCGTGGATATGAGATATCAAGTTGACACATATCAGAGAATATATCGAGATTCCGAGGAAAGTATCATGGATCATTTTATGAGTATCATATACTTTCTCATGTGGCTATTAGTATGACTATTAGTCCTTAGACCTGAAGTCACCATGGTTCCCTACATAAGGAGTTGCATACTGATTTCACAAAGACCGTAAATGGGTGGACTATAAAGGATTCTGGATATGTAACAAATTATGCAGAGGGATGTGAGTGATGTAGATGGGATCTATCCCTCCTATATGATGGGAGTGACATCGATATTCTTGATAGAGTGAGACCACGAAGTGCATGGCCATGCCCAAATGAGTCAATATGAGATATTGAGCTCATTTGATTAGAGTGAGTCTACTTAGAGTTCAAGATATAGATCAATTAGGACGATAATTTGATGCCTCAAAATCTAGATGTCAAGGATAAGTGACATTGTCATATATTGAGATCCAATTAGTAGTCACAAAGGTGATGTTGGAGCTCAACATTCTTGTAACTTGGGTAGCAATGATGTGTTGCTAGATACCGCTCATTGCTTATGTTCCTAAATCGGTTTAGGGACATTGCCAACGTTACAAGAACCTATAGGGTCACACACATAAGGTCAATTAGATGGAGATTAGGTTCATATGATGAACCATGAGGATTAGGTTCATGGGATGAACCAAATTGGATTAAGAGTAATTGTAAAATACGGAAAAAAAAACATTATATATGGATTAAACTCCTGTAATTAATTAGGATTTAATTAGTGGATTAATTGGGTTAATTAGGGGATTAATTGCTAAATGGGTTGAAATTAATCCATTGGGCCAAATTCATGGGCTTGAAATGGGCTTGGCTAAAGATTGATTTGGATTAGCTTTGGGTTAACTTAATAGGCTAGCTTAACCAAGAGACCGGTTCTTAAAGGTCAACCCAACCTAATGCATTTCATCGCGATTCTTTTTTCGCCTCATCTCTTGAACGCCTACTATGATTTCATTCTTCGCGATTTCTTCCTCGCCTGTCCTCGGCTTGTCTCGTCCGATGCCAACCTCGAGGCGATCGGAGCTCGAGATCAAGATCTCCTCTTTCGTCCGACCACGCTAATCGCTGCCATCGTGTCAGATCGTGAGCGATCACGAGTTCAAATGGAGGGCGGGCGGAACTCTACTCAGACCTTCCGAGTTGGATTTGAGCCTCGAGCAATCCTTCGGGGGCCGAGTGAATGGTCGAGCATGAGGGAGTGGCCGTTGTCACCGAGCTAGGTAGGGTCGATCTCTTCCTTCTTTGAGATGTGAATTGAGAGTTTCAGGATTGATTTGCGCACCATGGTTTTGGCGTGATTAGATCGGCCGCTTGGATTACTTGAACAGAGAAACGATTGCTTGCCGAGAGGAGCCTGGTAAGTTGGTTTACTTTTCTATAATTGTAGATTGTTGTAAATTCATGATGTCAATGTGTTTGGGATCGAGTTTTGTCAAAGGATCATGTTTGGCGGTGAGATGGATATCCCATCAAGATTGTGGTGATACTATGTTGTGGAAGATGGGTAAGATGATTTTCTTTTTGCCTGTGATATCTGTAATTGCTATGGATTAGGGGTTGGCCGATTGATGAGTTGGGTGGATTTTTTTGTCATCGTGAGCTTGCAGCTAGGGATCAGTGATCTTGGTTCTATTCGGGTTATGTGATCGTGTAATCAAGTTTGTTGTTGTTGATTTTAGAGTGGATTAATGATGTTGTTTAGGGTTCCGTGATTGATTCAACAATCAATATACAATTGGTATGTGTATTAGATTGGGATAATTGAGTTTTAATTCGTGACGAGAAAGGATGCAGTATAGAATGATGTAGTGTTTGTTCCTACGTTGTGGATACTGTACTCAATCATTGATTATGTCAGTTTGATACGGTGTGGCCGTGAGGATTATTCTATGTATCGTGTGGGTAATATCTACCGTTTGTAGTTTTGATCAATTCTAGTGCATGATCTTGGATTTATGTTTATACCTGTTTACCTTAAATCCACTCTTATTTAATCATATGCTTGTACTGCCTTGACCTTTGAGATATATAACTGTACTCATTGATTATCTAGACGGATAGAACTATAAACCCTATTATGTATTAGCCGATATATGTTCAAGAAGTACATGTGGTTAGGGTTATCTTTGTGACTTGATGTTATGATTACATCACTAGGTTAGGTGATGGATTGGATTATGGAGTCGATTGTTATATCATATCGTATTAGTGGTGCATCTATGGTGGATCTAGTTGTCTATGCATAGATAGGTATGTCGTAAGATGTGACCAACGACTAGAGTCCTAGTGATGGTATATCCATTAGGATTGTATGCCTGTATGGTTATATGGATGGTCGATTGTATATCCACGACTAGAGGTCTTAGCGTGGTTGATCGTCACGAGTATGACTCTTTGCGATAGAGAGAGTCTTGTGGATTGTAGTCCTTGCATAGTTGACTTTAGTTGACCAGACTCGTGATAGGGAGTGTCGCGAGGATACATGTATGGAGCTATGCATCACATTGCATGCGCCGTGAGGTCTCCTTGTGGATGAGACAAGTCGTCACATCCCGCCTCCCGCCACTGGTAGTGGTAGCAGGTGAGGGCAGAGCATGGATGCGCCCCACTATGGATGGTAGCCGGAGATGCGACCGCCACCGCGGCAGAGTGGTGTTAGCACTACCACTATAGACGGTTGTGAGGTGCATGTCTGCCGCGCGCTTGTCTACTCATGGGTAGGGACACTGGCTTGCAGGCCCCTAGGAGTAGTTAGCTTTTACGCTTATACGCTACTCACCATACTACCCAACTCGGCCACCGAGAGTGGCACCGGAGTCGCTAGTTGTCATTCAGTACACCGCCACTCGGGGTGACGGTCCGGCAGACAAAGACTATGCATATGCTTGTGATATATGTATGCATGTATTTGATATATGTTTTACATATGCCCAGATCGCATTTGATTGAGCTATGATTGTGCACATGCTTGTACATCATGATACATGCCATTTGCATTTTATATCGCTATGTGTTGAGCATGATACATGCTTGATTCGATCATATATGCATTTGATTAGCATCGCGTCATTGTGGTACTGAGCATTATACGGGATCATATAATCGCTCATACTCGGCGGTGAGCAATACGTAACCGAACGGCGTAATGCTATATGGTTATGTTATTGTATACCGCTCAGATGATCTAGCATATGGTGCATCGCCGTACGCTGGATATTACTTCATGTTTAGTCGATTTAGTATATACATTGAGTATGACTTACTGTAGTTACTTGTTATTAGAGTTGGATAGGACCGTATATGTCTATTGGACTCATGTATACCGTGAGATCTTCAAATGTATACTTGTAGATCTATCCCTATATGTTGTTCATGCACTTACTTTATATTACCCCTGAGTTTATACTCACCACCCGACTCGGGCTTCGTCGCCATAAGGTAGAAGATTTTCCTTGACGCTGAGCTCCACCGATCCCATCTCACACCGACGGAATGGATATGTTTCCATATGTGTATTACTATGGATTGTTGTTTTGGGTTTTTACGTATTGTTTCCAGATTCGTGATATACGGATGTTGTATGTATTTGGTCTTTGATTCGTTTCTATTATGTTTCTTGTTGTGTCAAGTCACCCGAGTACAGTTGGGTCATTGTATCTTGTTGATCCGCTTGTATTATTTTAGTTTATTATGTTGATATGATGATATCCGTATATCATATTGTTGCCTACGCCTTGTATTAACCCGATATGTTGCCACGCATAGGAGATGTCGTCCGCTTGTTTTACGATACTCTATGACAATTTTATTGGTATCGTGAGCTAGGGGTAAGTCCATTTCGGATTTGATTTTGTTGACATCGAGTTTTGCTTTACTCGGTTTTGGTTTGTGAGTTTGGGATCCGCCGCTGACATCTCCGAGCTACAAGGTTTAAGGTATGTTTTATTACATATCCTTCTATTGGCTATGCATTTAGTTGCTTATAACATGGATGACTTGTAGGATATTGGTTAGTATTCGTGAATCGGTTTGAGTTAACCACGGAACGATATATGAGGTTATTAGACATGTACCGCCATCGAAAAGGTAATTACCTTTGAGAGCCGATCGATAGCCTGAAAGCGGATTAGGTAGTCACATCTATTGTGGAGATCAAGGATTACGTCCTAAGATTTTCACTAATTATGTTAGTCGATCATTACCTATGGGTAATGGACAAGCGAGTATACTATTACCGATGATAGTAGAAATTAGTATATGATATTCATGGGGATTTTGATCCTGGATGTTCGCTCTAGGTTGTATAACATTGAGGAGTACTTTTGAGTACTTAACTCGTTATACGAAGAAGTAGTTAGTATGATACCATTATCCGGATTTTAGATTTGGTGGAAGATAGGAAATAACCTACGGAAATAACATATCACTTGTCACAGTCAAATGATGTGAGATAGTATTTTCCCGCCATCTTCTTTGACTCATTGTCAGGAATTCTTGGGCTTTAGGTCGAGTGATCGCTTGGTAATGGAAGTACCATGCGAGTCGTTAGACGGGAAGTTACGACCATTTAATAGCCCAAGAATGTGATTGGGTTGGTTTTGGCCACCCATGGGTTATCGATTGACATCTTGATCAGGATGTTTGGATCTCCTACTAGATCCTACCGGAAGTCCTTAGACTGAGTCATGTATATAGAAATGACTCCATAGCAAGTGTTTTAAAGAGTTGGAGATTTGATAAGTAGATATTGCGAGTCAAATTATTGGAATTCGAAGTCTCCAAATGTTGGATAAAAGGAGCAAGATTTAAGTCATGAGTCACGAGCGACTATTGGAGAGTTTTCCGATCATAGAAGACCGATTGCAGATTGTCAGCAGCTTCTCATGTTTATAGTGAACTCAGAGGAAAGACTCCGAAGGGAGATTATGTGTGTGCAGTGCGGGTTACGACGAGATGCAGAGTTAGATTATCCGATGGACCATTGTATCTATTTCTACTATAAGCAGCCGGTATCTACGAGGAGAGTACATATTTTGAAGACTCAGTTGAAGACTATGGATGATGCTTTCGAGCGGACGATCCACAACCTCGGAAGCCGAGATCATGACAGAAGAATGGAATATCACATCAGCAACGATCTACTACCTCAGATATAGTTGGAGCTTTTTGATACTTTCATCCGGAAGAAGTAAGTTACTCAAGATTACCAAGACATCTCGTAAGACTCAAGATCGCATACAACAATTGTTACTTTCCTGCATAAACAATCTTTTTCCGCATAGTTATGCTTTATTGTGAGAGAGAGATATACGATGGTCGATCTATGCAGATTCTTCAGCGCTATACCTTTCACAGATGGAGCGTATGATGTTGACAGCTTCTTCAAGATTTTTCAAATGATGTATACCCTTTGCAGACAACAAAGTTGTTTACCATCTCCATTGTGGTTGTTTCCGCTTGTACTCGTTAGCTTGATTTCAGCCTCCATGATATAACCTACATGAGCTCACGCCCGTAATGATGTTGGACAAATCTACATGATTACTCGAGAAGAAGTATAGAAGACAAGGATAGGTCCTTCGGGTATTACTTTAGGTTATCCTATTTGGATATATCGAGAGATACGTAGTTTATAGGTACCTTTGTCTAGAACATTCGATAGGGTTGAAGGGTTCCTATCGACTTGTGGGTTGGTGATTTTCTCTACCATCCGTGAGATGTTGATCACAACCAAGAAGTCAAGGGATACCCTTAGCCTTTGCTAAACATACCTCACTATAGACATATCCTTACACGGATAGTTGGATTGTTGAGCGTATACTAGGACTTTGATGTACGATAATCCGAGAGTATTCTGATGTAGTTTTGGATGAACTCGAACTCAACGCATGGGCAAGTGGAGGTTGATTGAGGTGATTTCGGAATAGTCCCGATATTGGGGACCTCATACCGAGATGATTTTATTGGTATGTTGCTAAACACTATGGGAGATTTATCGCCTAGTGTTTCTTCTGAGAAGACTTGTAACTCTTTTAGAAGAGAGTCGACTGAGGTTATGCATCGATTATCGATGATTGGAATGCATTAGTTGAGAATGAGTATCCTTCGTGGGATAGATGATTTGTTAGATCTAAATGACACTGTATATCCTAGGGTTGATCTACGATCGAGGTTTGATATTGTAGTGACTTAGTGTCATACAATTATCATTGTCGGTGTGATGATCGAGCTATCTCGTAGCTTAGAGTAAAAGGATGTGTGTAGAAGATGACATTTCATACTTGTATGAATTTTAGGAGATGTTGATAATGTTGTTAGACTTATCAATGATTTAGTCGCTCATGGATTTGAGGAATCAAGTACTCTTGGAGTATTTGAGATCGATTGTCATCATATCCGTGGAGGATATATTTATGGATATATTCAATCAAGGGAAGTTGTGGTTTCCCTAGATTGATTTGGTATTTACCGAGATGAGGATAGGATGTTCTAGCGATACTATATCGATTTGTTGACCAAGAAGGTGATGGAATCACCTGAAGCTTAGGTTTCTAGGGGACGGTAATGACAGTGTCGTGTTAGTTAATCGAGTATTGTACAGATGCATCATTTTAGGGATTAGGAGATCGATGTTGTATGAGACGGTCTTAGGGCTACGCTAATTGAGGAACTATAGATAAGTAGTCTGATTGTAGATGGCAGATGAGTGCATTAGAGTTTTAGCTAGCTATCGAAAGAAGTGCTAGATAGTGATGGAACGCTCTGGTGGTAGAACACATGTGGGACATGGTTGATTCAGAGTTTGATGTTGCCAAAGCAAAAGGTGGAATATTAGTGATCGTAGGTTACGCATCGTGATAAAGTGGGAGTTAGTACGCAAACTGTGTTGGGAGATTATCTAGAATTCGAAAGGACTTGATAGGATTTGGGTAATCGATGATCGATTAGCTAGGTCCGCCATTTTCTTCCGAGCCGTAAGATGGACTCGCTTGGATCGCTTGATGGAATTATATCCATGGAGTATCCTTGAGTATCATTTCGATAGTGATTCATGATTCACCTTACGATTCGCAAAGTTTCCCATCTACATGAGTATAGAGCTCCACTACGCTTATTTACCTTTAATAGTCGAGAGAGTGTATATAAGAGCCGGAATATAATATTCGAGCTCAAGATCCACTTAGTCACTTGAGGTGTGACTTTTCTCAGATACTTGAGATGATTATTGTGACATCTCGTATAAGATATAAGAAAATTTGGGGACCAAATTTTTATAAGTGGGGAGAATGTAAAATACTAAAAAAAATTATATATGGATTAAACCCTTTAATTAATTAGGATTTAATTAGTGGATTAATTGTTAATTAGGGATTAATTAGTGGAAATGGGTTTGAAATTGGGTCAATCCATTGGGCTAAATTCATTGGGCCAATGAAATGGGCTGAATCGATTGGGCTAAATCGATTGATTGATTAGCTTGGGTTAACTTAAACTAGGCTGTTTAACCTAAAACCCAACCCACCGATTTCTTCATCGCGATTTCATCTTTCCTCGCCTCATCTCTTCCATCGCCATTACCAACGATTTCATTCTTCTTCGCGATTTCTTCCTCCGCTTGGGCGCTCACCGACGCTAACCTCGATCGGCTACCGATCGCGGAGCTCGCAGACGAGATTCCTCTTCCGGTTCTTCCGCCACCTCACGAATCGCTTCCAACCATCGTGGTCCGCCGATCCCGCGGAGCGATCGCTTTCGGACGGGCGGTGATCTACTCGCCACCAGTGGATCGAGCCGCTCGAGCAATCCTTCGCTCAGGAGTGAATGGTCGAGATGAGGGATGCCGCTTGTCAATGAGCTAGGTAGGCCGATCTCCTTCCTTCTTTCAGATGTGAATTGAGATTTGCCGAGGTATTAGCGTTAATCTGGTTTCGTTGATTGATCGTGGATTACTTTTGAACAGGAGAAACGATCCGCGGATTTGAGCTCGTAAGTTGGTTTACTTTTCTATAATTCCGAGATTGTTGTAAATTCACGATGTCAATGTGTTTGGGATATGTGAGTTTTGTCAAAGGATGTTTGATTGGGATCGAGTGTATCCGATCAATGTAGATGTTGTGGTGATACTATGTTGTCCGTGGTGGAAGCAAGGCGATGGGTAAGATGATTTTCTTTTGCCGTGATATCCGTGATGCTATGGAGGTTACGATTGATGAGTTGGGTGGATTTTTCATCGTGAGCTTGTGGATCGTGATCTTGGTTCTATGGTGGTCAAGTGATTGTGTGTAATCAATGTTTGTTGTTGTGATTTTAGAGTGGATAATGATAGTGTTGTTTAGGGTTGCCGTGATTGATTCAACAATGAGTTTATAATTGGTTGTGGTATTAGATCGATAATTGAGTTTTAATCAGACGCGATATAGGAACGATGTAGTTTTGTTCCTACGTTTGTTGGATACTTGTACCAATCATTGCTATTGTGTACAGTTTGGGATACGGGCTGGTCCGCGACGTGAGGATTATTCGAGCCAGATCGTGGGTAATATCTACCGTCCTAGTTTTGATCAATTCTAGTGCATGATCTTGGATTTATGTTTATACCGCTACCTTAAATCCACTCTTATTTAATCATATGCTTGTACCGCTTGACCTTTGAGATATATACTGCTACTCATTGATTATCTAGCACGATAGGAACTATAAACCCTATTATGTATTAGCCGATAGATGAAGAAGTACATGGTTAGGTTATCTTTGTGACTTCATTGGTTATTTACATCACTAGGTTAGGTGATGGATTGGATTATGGAGTCGATTGTTATATCATATCGATTAGTGGTGCATCTATGGTGGATCTAGTTGTCTCGCATAGATAGGTGTATGGTCGATGTGACCATGGACTAGAAGTCCTAGTGATGGTATATCCATTAGGATTGTATGCCTGTATGGTTATATGGATGGTCGATTGTATATCGCTAATGACTAGAGGTCTTAGCGTGGTTGATCGTCATGAGTATGACTCTTTATGCGATAGAGAGAGTCTTATGGATTGTAGTCCTCGTGCAGTTTTTTGTCGACTGTGACTCCCGTGGAGGGAGTGTCGCGAGGATACATGTATGGAGCTATGCATCATTACATTGCATGCATGCCGCGACGGGTCTCCTTGTGGATTGAGACAAGTCGTCACCATCCCGCCTCCCGCCACTCGGGGTAGTGGTAGCAGGTTGAGGGCGAGCATTGATGTGCCGCGCCGCCACTATGGATGGTGGTAGCCGGAGATGCGCACCGCCACCGCGCGAGTGGTGTTAGCACTCACTATAGACGGGTTGTGTGAGGTGCATTGTCCTGCAGCGGTGCTTGTCTACTCATGGGTAGGGACGAGCGCAGGGCCCCCGTAGTATTAGCTTTTACGCTAACTCACCATACTACCCAACTGGCCACCGAGAGTGGTGGCCCGAGTCTAGTTGTCATGTCGGCCACCGCCACTGGGGTCGTGGTTGACGGTCCGACAGGACCATGCATATGCATTGGCCGATATATATGTATGCATGTATTTGATATATGTTTTACATATGCCCGTGAGATCTGATTTGATTGAGCTATGATTGCGCACATGCTTGTACATCATGATACATGCCATTTGCATTTTATTTATCGCTATGTGTTGAGCATGATACATGCGCTGATTCAGATCGTTATATGCATTTGATTAGCATCATGTCGGTGGTACTGACCGTTATTACAGTGATCATATAATCGCTCATATGTCCGAGTATTGGTCGTATGGGATTGACTGCACTTATATGGGTTATGTTATTGTATACCGTCAGATGATATAGCATATGGTGTATGCATCGCGTGCACGCTGGTACATTACTTCATGTTCATTGATCGCTTTAGTATATACATTGAGTATGACTTTACGTAGTTACTTGTTATTAGAGTTGGATAGATATGTCTATTGGACTCATGTTGTATACCGTAGATCTTCACATGTATACTTGTAGATCTATCCTTATATGTTGTTCATGCACTTTCTATATATTACCCCGAGTTTATACTCACCACCCGACTCGGGCTTCGTCGCCTGTATAATGTAGAAGATTCCTTGACGCTCGAGTTCCACCGATCCCATCTCACACCGGACGGAGGGATATGTGTTCCATATTGTTGTATTACTATGGATTGTTGTTTTGGGGTTTTTACGCCGTATTGTTTCCGTATCTTTGATATACGGATGTGTGGTATGTATTTAGTCTTTGATTCGACTTCTATTATGTTTCTTGTTATGTCAAGTCACTCCGGAGTGCACAGTTGGGTCATTGTATCTTGTTGATCTATTTGTATTGTTTCCGCTGTGTTTATTATGTTTGATATGGTGATATCTGTGTATATCATATTATTTTTGTGGGCCTACGGGCCTTGTATTAACCCGATATGTTGCCACGTACAGGGGAGATGTCGTCCGTTTGTTTTTCGGCACGGTATACTCTCGGGGCGTGACAGTAATCCTAATTAGACTAATTGAGTTGAACTCGATTTGATTCAAGTGTTAAATGAGTCTAATTTAGATTTGATTCATCAAATCAATTTAAATTAATGAATAGAGATTCATTAAATTAAATCATTGTCAAATGGTGAGCAATACGCAACCGGAACGAAGGATAAGAGGTCAAGTTTGACTTGACTTGAGAGGGAAGATGAAAGGTCAAGTTTGACTTGACCAAATCTCATGTCATGATGATGACTTGGCATGGCCGGCCAATGATGATGCTCCACATCATCATTGACTTAGCATGTGGTGCCACCTCATGAGGGAGACCAAGAGCCATTGGCTCTTGGAGGAGTTACATGCATGCATGTAACCTCCCAAGCCTTGAAGTGGTCGGCCACTCCATTAGATGGGTAATTGATTTTTGGTGAGTTACACAACTTCATCTTCTTCCTTGGATCACCCTCTCAAGCTCTCCCAACCTCCTTGGCCAAAATTCCTAAAGGGTGCTAGCACACTCTAAGGTATTTTTCTCCACCTATTGCTTGTGTGGATACCAATAGAGGAGTGTGCACTTGACACTCTCGAGTTTCGGCGAACCTTTTGGATGAGCGGGATTTGCGAAGGGCATCGCATCGAGGGTAACTTCTTATCATGTAGATCTAGAGTAGATCTAAAGGTATTAAACACATACATGATAGTTTTATATTTTATACTTCGCACGGATCTGTGGCTGGGGCTTTCGAGGTTTCCGCAACGCAAAAAGTGGTTTTTACGGCTCGGAAAACCCAACACAAGGTGCTGCACAGTCAAAGGGAAACATGGTGAGTTCCAAATCTGATCATCTATAGTAGAATATCATGGTTGATGAGAGTGATCAGTTGGTGTAATGGAATGGGGGATTTGCATGTTGTAATTGGACAAGGAATCAATTCAGTTTAAAAGGATTCATAACTAATTACTTGTTTGATTAGTAGGGATTAACTAATCAGAGTTTAGGGTTGAATTAGGGTTGCGCTAGAGATTTATTGATAAGCATATTGAATGTTGCAGGATGCTAATTCGAGACACTCATGAACGCGAAGATCCTTGATACAAGCTTCTCAACAGGTGGGTAATTCCTACCCTGGTCAGGTAGTTTAATGCATACAGATTTAGATGCATGATCATCTTATATGATTATGTTACCTTGACTCCGTTCTTATTTATCGTATGCTTGATACTTTACCGTTGGCTATTAACTCCATTGCTGCTATCATGTTTATTTTACCATGATTAGGAGTTATACATATAGGTAATGTAAGTAACTTAGAATTTGTTTAAGTTTAGTGCAAATAGTAAAGTCCGGATGACAACCTGATTGTACATTGGGCAAAAAGGTCATCCGTAGGTAGATAATATCTTGAACCTAGGGTTAGTTTTAGTACCCTTAGTTTTCATGTTTACCACCGATCATGTATTGTGTAAATGGTCAGGTGAATGATATTTAGTGTGTCGCTATGGACCGGTGGTCCTAGCTTGATATAATCAGTTTGAGTATGACTCTCTACAGGATAGAGAGTGTGTCGATCAGTAAGTACGACTCTCTACAGGATAGAGAGTGCGTCGATCAGATGAGTACGACTCTCTACAGGATAGAGAGTGCGTCCATCAGTTGAGTACGACTCTCTGCAGGATAGAGAGTGCGTTGATCTGATTAGAATGACTCTTTGTTAAATAGAGAGTCTATGGTGGATGTCTGTATGTGAGACATTGCATTCATGTCATTTGCATGCACGCTGGCGACTAGGTCTCCCTTGTGGTTGAGAGGGTCGCCAGTCATTCTGCCTCCACGGTTACTCATAGGAGGAGTAACCGGTGTGAGGGCAGAGCATTGCAGTGCCACACTCTACCACTATAGACGGTGGTAGTTGGATTTGTGTGTCGTAGTCCTGCGTGTGTGGCACTCGACCACTCATGGGTAGTGACTGTCGGAGTGGCCAACAGCAGGGACCCCCACGTGTAGCTTGCTCTTCACGCTTATATGCTACTCGATCATACTACCCACTCGACCACTCGAGAGTAGTGGTTGGTGTTGAGTTGGGACAGTTGTCATGCTCGAGCCACCGAGGCCACACTGGGGTCGTGGTAGCTTTAGGGTGAGCCGACATGACCATGCATACTGCATTGCTGACTTATGGCATTTTTGCATATTGCCATATATATACATATATACATGTATATATATATATATATATATATATATATATATATATATATATATGGATGATCGTGATTAGTATACATATATATATGTAGTCTATATATATATATGCTTATTGTGATGATGCATTTGATTGTATTATGCTTGTTGCACTTGTTTGTACATCATATTCATGCATGCTTCTTGCATATATTATACGGTTGTGTTGGATACTGGTATATGTGTTGGACAGACCATTAGATACCTTGACCTGTAGCATGAGTAGATTATGAGTTGGTATTACTCTTCCTGTTATATATATGTTGGATATATGTTCAGGTTGGATTAGAGTAGCGTAGCAGACTTTAGGTATGTCTGCATTTTACGTTGTTCATTTGGTTAGATGGTATATGCTTGTATTTATATACTATGCTGATATACCTATTGTACCTCTAGATTATGTTGTTGAAATACATGTGATATTACATATATACATGTTTTTCTATTACCTGCTGAGTTTTACTCACCACCACCACAGACCCTGTGTTTTTCTGTCGCCCAGGTAACAGGTAGAAGTCTTCGTGACGGCTTGGAGCACCGCTGGCTGACATCTCATCTTCGTGACGGCTTGGAGCACCCCTCCCGTGTTTATTTTGGGATTTTCGTACATGGTGTTATGTATTTGGAGTTTTCCTGATGTACTATGTTGTAGATTCGGATTTTGTCGAGGTTTCGTGTTGTTGTGATGTGTTAGTCATACCGGTATGCATGTGTGTAGCTTGTTGTATTATGTTTCCGCTGTGCTTTGAGTAGTTGCTGTATTTACTGTATATGTTATGTTGTTATTGTGGGCCTACGGGCCTTGTATTAAGCCGAAATGTTGCCACGTACAGAGGAGATGTCGTCCATTTGATTTTCGGCTCGGCATGCTCTCGGGGCGTGACACAAGGCCTGACAACTTTTGTGGTATCAGAGCCCTAGGTTCTGCGATGCCACACAATAATTTTTTTTCGTTGAGTCTTGGATTCTCGGGAGTCGATTTGTTTTGGTTTTGTTGGTTTTGTGAGATGGGATCGACAATGGCCTGAGCTCCGAGTAGCACGAAGTAAGATTTCCTAATAACTTATATTTTAGTTAGATACTTATCTAAACTTGATTAATAGGTGTATATAGTCAAAGTTATGACACCTATGCAGACTCGTAGTAGGGGTCGTCCATCAAGGTGACCAACCGGAGTTACCTTTAGTGTTTATACTCCCGATTATGTTGGCCATGCATTTAGTGTTTATAACAGAGAATAACATGTAGTATGTTGGTTATTATTCGTAATCGTGATTTGAGTTGACCACGGGAATGACCTGTTGATCCGGTGAGTCTTGAACCTATGTCGAAAAGGTGAAATTTCTGTGAGAGTTGACTGACACCGAGTCAGAAAGCAGGGGTCAAGTCGTCACATTTCTTGTGGAAATGAAAGACTACAGTCTTAGGGATTTTCACTAACGATGTTAGTCAGATCATTACCTATTGGGTAATGGATAAGGTGTAGGCTATTGTTGATGCAAATAGCAAAAGGTTAGTATATGATGTTTTATAGGGATTTTAATCCCTGAGTTTGTCGTGCTGGGTTGTATAACTTTGAAGGTACTTTTGAGTACTTAACTTGTGTTATACAAAGGAAGTAGACTTAGTTGCATACCATTGATCAAGCCGGTACTTGGTGAAAGATGCAGAAAAATAACCTTCAGAGAATAATATATCACTTATCATGATTAGTGATGTCGAGAGAGAGTAATTTCCCCGCGTCACTTTCTGTGACACATTGTAGGGAATTCTTGAGCTTCAAGTAGGGTGGTCATCGATAACGGAAATACCATGCAGAGTCCTTAGACTTGCAGAGTTTACGCTCACCTAATAGCTCAAGAATGTGAATGAATGTTTTAAGCCACCCACGGTTATTGGCTTACTTTTGAATTAAGATGACGGAATCTTCTATCAGATCCTGCCGGAAGACATTGGATTGAGTCAGGAGTTTAGAAATGACTCCGTACAAGTGTTTAGGAGATAAAGATCGATAAGCAGACATTGCAAGTCAGATGTTAGAATGAGAAGCCTCTGAATGTTGGACAAAAGAAGCAAGATCAGAGTCATGGGTTATGAGTCGTTCCGATTTGCATCTCCATTTTGCCAGTTGACTTTAGATTCTCCGTGGTAGTCTTTTTACACCTACATGAGCTCAGTCGCGAGCAGAAGTTGGATGAGTTTACATCTTTACTCGAGAGGAGATGTAGATGGTTGAAGGATTGATCAATTGGGGTATTGCTATAGTTTACCTTACTTGATGATATATTGAGAGATACTGATAGTTTACAGGTATTTTTGTATAGAACATTCATAGATAAGATTAGAAGGATTCCTATATTTGGATCATGTGGATTAGTTGTGTTTTCACCGATAGGTGAGATGTTAAGTTGATTACTATGATGATTATCAGAGGGTTATGATATTGATTTTGGATGTTTAGAGGTTGATCTTTGGAGATATTATATTATGGTGGGAGAGTTGACTCGATAGTTATATTGTTGACTTGGTTGATATGATGTGGATATCTTGGTAGTAACTTGAATGGTATGATGTTGAAATGACGGTATAAAATATCTCTCAGATGTATATATAATCCGAGAGTATTCGGATATAGTTTCGGATGAACTCCTAGACTTGTCATTGCATAGTCTCTGCAGGATGATTGATGACCCTCTCAACCACAAGGGAGACTATGTCGTCAGTATGTATGCAAATAACATGAATGCACAGTCACTCATCCAGACATCCACCACAGACTCTCTATTCTACAGCGAGTCATACCAATCAGATCAACGCACTCTCTATCCTGCAGAGAGTCGTACTCAACTGATCATAACACTCTCTATCCTATAGAGAGTCATACTAATCTGATCAATACACTCTCTATCCTGCAGAGAGTCATACTCAACTGATCATAACAAGCTAGGATCATCGACCTGTAGCGACACACTAATCACAATTCACCTGACCATTTACACAACACATGATCGGTAGTAAACATGCAACATAAGGGTATTGGAATCAATCCTATGTTCAGGACCTTACTTACCCACGGATGCCCTTTTTCCTAATTTATAAATCAGGTCATCACCCGTACTCCACTATTTACACATAACTAAGCATTTATAGGTTTACTTACATCACATCTGTAACTCCTAATCATGATGAAGGAAAATGTGATAACAGCAACAGAGCATATAAGGCCAAAGACAAAGTATCAAGCACAAGAATAAATAAGAGTGGAGTCAAGGTAATATGATCATATATCTAAATCTGCATGCAACAATAACTACCTGACTAGGGTAGAAAATTACCTACATGCTAAATAGCTCATGCTAGCTATCCACGTCTACAAGCATCTATCACCAATCAAGGTCCTACAAAAGAAAACATAGAACATAACTAAGTTCTATCTTACATCGAATGATTGAATCAAATCCTACATCGATCTTTACATCTAACTAATGCAACATTCTCTAACCAGTATCCTATCTAGCAGACTAGTCTAACTTTTATAATTGACCTAATCAATCCTCAACACATTCCATATCCTATAACCCCCAATAGAACAACTTCATTCACTAATTATTAATCATCGATTCAATTATAACATCAGCTATAATTATCATACCATAGTTGTAATTCAATGAACACCCAAATCCATGCTTACCTCGCGTCATTCCATTTTTAGAAAGTTCAAATCTGAAATGGCCAGATCCATTAGGCAATCCATCACTCCGATTACTCTTCTCCACCAAGCAATCACAACATCGCAGCTGACATCTAATTCTTGATCAACTTCCCTAATCTATACTTGAATCAGCCATTACCTATCCATGGAAGGATGCCCACCAGCTGAGCCAGCACCGCGGAAAAGACTAGATGCAAGGCACAGAGCGACTGCGGTGGCCACCGTGTGGCTGGCGGTCGGCTGAGTAGACTCAGGGCATCAGCGATGGTAGTTAACACAGATCAGGGTCTCCAAGCAGCTCCTCAGGTGAAGATCTCCGGCGGTAGAAACCACATCGAGCGAGCTCTAGGGTGACAGATGGGAGGAGCAATGTGTTCGGCTGTGGGCGACAAGCGTGCAACACTCAGGGGCTATGGTGCTCGCGTGGCTGGCCACGGTGTAGGGCATCGAACTCAGGGCAGTGGAGATGGGGAAGAAAGGACACCAAACACCTTTGATCGGTGAAGAGAGGAAGCCGACGATGGGAGGTCGTGCACGGGAGACAACTCAGATCGGGGAAGAGAAAGGGACGTGTAGAAGAGGATTGGGCGACGCTAGAATGGAATCAGGAGAAAATAAAGAGCGGTCGGAGAAGGGAGAAAAGGAATCCATGAATCGAGTGGAAACGGAAGGGATCAGGAGGAAAATAACATTTAGCATAGGTTAATTAAACCTATTAATTCCTCAATAATAGATATTCTAAATAGACTTTACAAAAGCATGTCCCCTTTATCCCCGTGAAATGTCCATAAAACTTCCATTTTAATCCAGAAAAATTTCTAAAAATTTCTAAAAAATTCTATAAGATAATTTATTAATTAACAAGGAATATTATTTATTTATTTTTTTTGGTATTTTACAATAACAATTCAAAAACCTATAACACTTTGAATGGAGTCCTATCGGAGCTCTTTAATTCCATTAATGAGTTTTGACCAAAACCTCTTGATGAATCTGAATAGACTTTAAATACTATTTTTTAGACTTGAAACTGGGCTATCACGAGTTTCACCTAATAACAAATGTACATCTTTGAATGATCTTCGATTTAAAAAATATATATAACTTGTTCTGATATCCGAGTCAAAAGTTATCGTCTTCAGAAACAAATAATTGACATATCAATGTTGATTTTTCAAAATCAACACCACGATGATGCTAATATTTAAAAACCAGTACCATTGTGGTGTCAGTATAAATTAAACCAGTCTGGTCTTTGAGATCATCATCAAGACATACGTTGGTGTTAGTTTCAAAAGACAAACATCACATTTGGTGTTGGTCAACACCACATTGGTGTTGGCCACAATTTGGTGCTGGTCTTTTAAGTGTTGTGATGCTAGTCTTGTGTTGGTGCTGGTCCCAAGGGCCAGCACCAGTGTGGTGTTGGTCTCAAAGATCAACACCAAGGTGCACCTATTTGGTGTTGGTCTTAAATTAAAGCTCATTCGATTTTTCATCGTTGCCCCACCATCTGATTTCTCATTGTCGATTGTCATCTAAACTATGTAGGATCATGATTCTTCGAGAGAGGGGGTGAATCTCAGAGATTATAATTTTAATTAAAATTTTTAAAACAATTAGAATATTTTGAAAATGATTATGAGTATGAAGCAGAAATAAAAATGAGTACACTTGTTTTACTTGGTTCACAACCCTAACTGGGTTGCTACTCCAAGGCTTGTAGCTCTTCCGAGAGCTACCTCGATGGGCAATCACTAAATGCCCTCCGAATCAAGAACTCTCAACTTCAGAGGGTTTCGCTTTTTTACAAAGATTAGAGATAGATAACACACTACCCACTCTTGAATTTAAGTGCACAAGTGAAAAATAAAATGAACAATACAAGAACATTATACCGACACTAAATGGATTGTTGAAGTTGTCACGGAGTGTCAAAAGATCACCTTGATGTGGATATACCTAAAGTCTGCTATGCTACTCTGATCCAACCTGAACATATATATAACAAGAAGAGTAAGATCAACTCACAATATACACAAGCTACAGGTCAAGGTATCTAATGGTCTGTCCAACACATATACCAGTATCCAACACAACCGTATAACATATGCAAGAAGCATGCATGAATATAATGTACAATCGAATGCAGCAAGCATAGTACAATCAAATGCAACATATATATATATATATATATATATATATATATATATATATATATATATATATACATGCATATATGTATATATATATGGTATGCAAAGCGCCATCAGATACGGCAATGCAGTATGCATGGTCATGTCTGCTCACCCCTACTCGCTACCATGACCCCAGTGTGGCCTAGGTGGCACGACATGACAACTGTCCCAACTAACACCAACCACTGCTATAGAGTGGCCGAGTGGGCAATATGATCAAATAGCATATGAGCGTAAAGAGCTCGCTACACAACGGGGGTCCCTGCTGCTGGCCACTCCGACTAACACTACCAATGAGTGGTCGAGTACCACACACCCAGGACAACTGCATGCAACTCCAACTACCACCGTCTATAGTGGTAGAGTGTGACACAACAGATGCTCTGCCCTCACACCGGTTACTCCTCCTATGAGTAACCGTGGAGGCAAGATGACTGGCGACCCTCTCAACCACAAGGGAGACCACGTCGCCAGCATGGATGCAAATGACATGATTGCAATGTCTCACATACAGACATCCACCAAAGACTCTCTATTCTACAAAAAGTCATACTAATCAGATCAACACACTCTCTATCCTGCAGAGAGTCGTACTCAATTGATCAACGAACTCTCTATCCAATAGAGAGTCGTACTCAACTGATCGACGCACTCTCTATCCTGTAGAGAGTCGTACTCGACTGATCAACGGACTCTCTATCCTGTAGAGAGTCGTACTCGACTAATAATAACTCTCTATCCAATAGAGAGTCGTACTCAACTGATCGACGTACTCTCTATTCTGTAGAGAGTCGTACTCGACTGATCATAACTCTCTATCCAATTGAGAGTCGTACTCAACTGATCGACACACTCTCTATCCTATAGAGAGTCATACTCAACTAATCATATCAAGCTGGGACCATCAGTCCATAGCGACACACTAATCACCCTTCACTTAACCATTACACAACACATGGTTGGTAACAAGTATGCAACATACGGGTATTGGAAATAAATCCTACATTTAGGGTATTACCTACCCACAGATGACCTTTTTGCCAATTTATAAATTGGGTCATCTCCCGTACTAACATTTACACCCTACTAAACATCTAGGCCAATTTATATCACATCTATAACTCCTAAATCATGATAGGGAATATGTGATATCAACAATTGAGCATAAATACATCCAACGATAAGTTCAAGCATAAGATAATAAGAGCAGGGTCAAGGTAACATGATCATATAAGATGATCATGCATCTAAATCTGTATGCATTAAAACTACCTGACCAGGGTAGGAATTACCCACCTGCTGTAATGCTCGAAACAATGAAGTCCTCATGGCCGCGGACCTGTCTCGTATCCACGTCCTGCAAATATCAAACATTATGATTAAGTGCAAGCATAACAACAAATCCTCGAATCAAATCCTACATCGACTTCGTATCCCGATCAGCTAAATTTATCTAGTTATCCAATTAACCAAATCAAACCTTCACATTAATCCCTCAGCTTGTATAGTTAACACCATAATTAATCCACCATTTCTAATTAGCGAATATACTAACCTACAACTTTCCACTCCATACATAACTACAGAATAGATTTATCGATAGCCCCATTATGTAATCAGAGTTATTTCAGTCTTGATCCTCACAAACTCAAATTTATTAACCTAAATCCACTGTTCAATAGTTTCTCCTCATCTTCAACCCTAAATTCAAGCAACCAAGCAAGGAACAAGGATATTACTAGCTATTGGAGATGATTAATTCATAGATCTACCCTCGAACCAAAGATCTACATTGCTATGTTCTTTCCAGCCGTGATGACATCGTTGCCATCCTTTGGAAATCCCAAATCTTAAAAATGGTTGGCTGTCGGCAGTACCTATCCAATCGACATCAACAGAAACACCAGACAAAAGTGGAAAATAGAAATGAAATTATACTAGAATTCTGTGACTTCACCGGCTGCACTCCCTCTTATCCGAGTTCATGCGGCTTGGATGGGCTCAAATCGTTGGTCGTCACAGGGGAAGAATAGGATCTAGATCGGACTGCTGCTGCAGGCGGCACTGCTGCTCGTGAAATCCTCAACTGCTCGGGTGGAGATCTCCAACGAAGCGACGGCGACAGTAGAGGAAGAGGTCACAACAGGGATGGAAATGGACTACAGAGATCAGGGAGGGGTCAACAACGGTGGTGCTCATCCACGGCGATAGCATCGCCGATCTGCTCGAACGCCACAAAATCGACGGTGACGGGGCGATTCGGCGGTCGCGCAGCGTGCGGCTTGTGGAGGCAGATCAGTCGAGGAAGGAGCGACGGTGGTTAAGAGGACCACCTCGATGTCTCGAGGTTCCCGGGCATCTCCAAGTAGAAGGAGATTGCGTCGAAATGGAGGGGACGGGAAGATCTGCGCTGTCGAGATCGGGGGCAGAAGGATCAGCAGATCGGCGGAGAAGAAAACGGCCGAATCGGGGAAATCGGGAAAAAAAATGGAAGAAATATAATGGGTTTTTAATTAAACCTATTATTTCCTAGCATATAGTCTAAACAGGTTTTACCAAAGTCTATCCGCTTTATCCCCATGAAATATCCATAAGACCTCCGTTTAAATCCAGAAAAATTTCTAAAAATTCTTGAAAAATTCCACAAGATAATTTATCAATTAACGAGGAATATAATTTTATTTTATATTTTTTTCTAGTATTTTACATTCTCCCCCACTAATAAAAATTTGGTCCCCAAATTTCGTACTAACTTGCAAAATTACTTCAAGCAAGTTTCCGAAAGGACCACATACCTTCCTCAAGTGAACAGATGAGACTATCGAGCTCGGATAGTGTCTTCCAGCTCCCAAGTAGCCTCCTCATCAATATGATGCTGCCATCCAATGAGTCGGATGGTTTTGTTCTGCAACTGACGCTCGTTGCGACTAGGAATACGCACTGAAATCTCCTCGTAAGTTGCATTAGACTGAGGTAGAATCGGAACCTCTTTCAGAACATGGTCAAATCGCGGCACATATTTCCCCAGCATAGAAACATGAAATACGTTGTGAACACCCGCAAGTGTCGGAGGTAAAGCCAACCGATAAGCTACACCTCCATAATCCACGACACAAGATTTGAATAGATCCTCCAATGTCTAAATAATACACTCAGACTGTTCATCTGTCTGCGGATGAAACGTTGCACTAAGCCGAAGCTTTGTGCCCATAGTCTAGTGCAAACTCTGCCAAAATCGCAAGGTAAATCGCGAATCTCTATCCGATATGGTACTTAAAAATACCCCCACACAATCTGATAATCTTTCCGTAATACAACGCTGTCGGATGGTCCAACAAGTATGACCCACGAATAGGAAGGAAATGAGCTGATTTGGTCAGTCGATCAATAATCACCCAAATCGCATCACGTCCTTTACGGATTCTAGGCAATCTCGTAACGCAATCAATCGTGATATGCTCCCACTTCCATTCCGGAATCGGAATTTTCTAGAGTAATCCAGCGAGTTTCTAATGTTCAACCTTCACCTACTGGCATACTAAACATCGAGCAGCAAAATCTACTATAACTCTCTTTATACCATTCGACCAGTATAAACGTTTCAACTCTCGGTACATCTGAGTACCACCAAGGTATATAGCCCATCTCGAATGATGTGCTTTCTGTAGCAACTCTTCCTTAAACACTGCAACTCCGGAACTCACTATCCTTATCAGAGATGGAGAATTATTTTCTCAAAAGAGGAGTCCATCAACCATTCAAAATCCACTCTACCACACACTCTGTAAGTGTATGGAAGACTATAGCGATCAATCTCACTTGTTACAACTGTCTGCGTACCAGCAACTCTATAGTAGCTACCCAGTAGCTAGTTAAACTCAATGAGCACTTTTGCTCCATACAACTATAAATCCATATAATAACTACTAAAGTCTCGTTATGTATATGACAGACTATCTCGTAGTTTCTTAACTGACATAGGCATAAGATATGCCTCATTCAACTGCATCGGAATCGTTCCGATCCTTGAAATGATGCATCTGCGTACAACCTCCTTTTTATCCACTCCGAAAGGATTAACTAATACTTGCGTAAAAGTTAACCGCTATCTAGGTCCTGTAAACTGGTTTCACCAGCTTCCGACTAAATGATTTCCATCATCACCTTTGTCAAACAAGTCCATGGTATAGTAATGTCAAGCATTCTATCCACATCTACGGAATTAACCAAAACATACAAGGAAAACCACCATCTACGGTGGTGGTGCGACTCCACTACCACAATCAGCGGTGGCGTTCCAGCAACTCAACTGATCGATCAATGTGTCGGTCCGGGATACACGATTCTCAAATCATGGCGACTAAATCGTTAATTAGTCTAACAACTTAATCACTCATAATAAATTCATACTAAGTATGAAATTGTCATCTTTACACACTGCATTCCTCTTTACTCTAAGGCGATGATATATATCATCATACATGACAATGATAATTGTATAATATGACACCATGTCACTACAATATCAACGCTCGATCGTAAACCAACCTAGAGTATACATGTCATTAGATGATCTAAATAGATCATTTATCCACAATGAAGGATATTTACTTTTAACAACTATCGTATTCCATCATCGATAATCGATGCATAATCTTAAAGGTCCATCTCTCTTTCAACAAAGAGTTAGGATCTTCTCAAGGAGGAATCTTGGGATAGATAAATATCCTTCCAACATCTCCTATAATACAACTCACATTCTTCCCAATTTCTATAGTGTTTAGCAACACGATACCACAACACTATCACGGATATGTGATATTGATACAAAACTATTTTTCAATCATTTGATCGCCTACTCCACTTGCCTACAGCGTAAGCCTTGGAGTTCATCAAAACTCTCAGGCTCTTGGATTATACGCACATCGAGAGACATAATCATACCATACTTCAACAATTTGACCATCAGTAAGGATATGTCTCTGATAAAGTATGTCTATCAAAGTCTAAGGGCCTCCCTTGACTTCTTAATTGTTGATCCACTTCTCACTTGATGGTAGAGATACCACCGACCCACAAGTCGATGTAAAGGACCCTTCTAATCCAAACTAAGAATGTTCTAGACAAAGATACTTGTAAACTATAAGTATCTCTCAATATATTAACCGGAGGGTAAACTAAAGTAATACGAGACAATTACCGTCGATCCGATCCAAAGGCTCCCGAGGTCTCGGCCTTTCTCGAAGAGAAGATCGGATCCATTATTCGCGACAAAGCGGTCGCATTTCTGCGATGAATGATCAGGATTTTCCTAGATCATCCGATCCTATCACTTAATCCTATGAGCTACTTTGTAGAATACAAATAGATCGACCATGCGTATACTCTCTTCTCTCTAAGCCAAATCACATGCGGAGTAGCTACTTGTTTTGTTGTTTGCTAAATCTTCTAAGATGTCTTATGTTGATGCTGCTTCTGTGTTGATCTCTGCTGAAGGGGAGTATCAAGGAACTCCAACCACACCTGAGGTAGTAGGTTGCTGCTGATGAAATAACCCAATTTTCTGTGTTGATCTCTGCTGTGGAGACGACACATCTTCCTCCCAGAATACCATCGATAGTCTTCAACTAAGTCTTCAAAGTACACCTCCTCCACTGTACTAGTTGCTCACAATAGCAATAGATGAACTGATCCAATGGATAATCTGACTTCACGTGTCTTCATGATCTACACTGCACGCACACCATCCCTTCGAAGTCTTTGTTCTAATTTTGCTGATATCCACGAGAATATCCTGATGATATGTGGTTGGTCTTCTATAATCGGAAAATAGCTCAAAGCCTATGACTCCGATCTTGTTCCTTTTATCCAATAGTTGGAGACTTCTGACTCTATTGAGTTGACCTGCAATATTTGCTTATCGATCTCCAACTCTTAAACCCTTGTACAGAGTCATTTCTAAACTCCTGTCTCAATCCAACGTCTTCCGGTAGGATCTGGTAGAAGATCCCGGCATCCTAATCCAACTATAAGTCAATAACTCTGGGTGGCTTAAATCATCCATTCATCTTCTTGTGTTATTAGGTGATTATAACCTCTGCAAGTCTCACGACTCTGTACAGTACCCTATTACTAACCGATCACCCTTTCTTGAAGCTCAAGAATTCCTTACAATGTGTCACTAAAAGTGACATGGGAAAATACTCTCTTTCAACATCACTAAACCATGATCAAGTGATATATTATTTCCCAAAGATTATTTTCTACATTTATCACCAAATACCGGCTTGATCCCGATAATGGTATGCAAACAACTCTTCTTTCTTGGTATAAAAAGAGTTAAATACTCAAAAGTACTCTCAAAGTTCTACAACTCAATACGAACAACTCAGGGATAAAATCCCTATGAAACACCGTAACCTAGCCTTCCGCTATCTGCATCAACAATAGTCTACTTGTCTTGTCCATTACCCAATAGGCAATGATCTGACTAGCATAATTAGTGAAAATCTCTAAGACTGTAGTCTCTGATTTCCACAAGAAATGTGATGACTTGACCCCTGTTTTCCGACTCGGTATCAGTCGGCTCTCAAAGGTAAATCACCTTTTCGACACAGGTTCAAGACTCACAGACTTAACAGGTCGTTCCCGTTGTCAACTAATACCACGATTACGAATAATAACCAGTATACTACAGGTTATTCCCTGTTATTAACATTAAAAGCATAGTCAACTAAAACCGGGAGTATAAACCCTAAAGGCCACTCCGGTTGGTCGCCTCGATGGACGACCCCTACTAAAAGTCTACACAGGTGTCATAACTCTATTGTATACACCTACTGATCAAGTTTAGATAAATATCTACTAAACCATAAGTTATCAGGAATTCTTACCTCGTGCTGCTTAGAGCTCAGGTCGCTGTCCATCTCATCTCAGAAAACCAAAACCGAATAAATTGACTCCCGAGAATCCAAGACTCGACTCAAAACAATCTTGTATGGCACCGCATAACCTAGGGCTCTGATACCACTAAAATTGTCATGCCCCGAGAGCATGCCGAGTCGAAAAGCAAACAAACGGCATCTCCCTTGTATGTGGCAACATTTTGGGTTAATATAAGGCCCGTAGGCCACAACAACAACATAACATATAAAGTAAATACAACAACTACTCAAAGCACAGTGGAAACATAATACAAGCTACACACATGCATACCGGTAAGACTAACACATCACAACAACACAAAACCTTGACTAAATCCGAATCTACAACATAGTACATCACGAAAACTCCAAATACATAACGCAATGTACGGAAAGCCCAAACAAACACGGGAGCCTAGGAGGTGAGATGAGATGAGATGTCAGCCAGCGGTGCTCCAAGTCGTCACGAAGACTTCTACCTATTACCTGGGCGATAGAAAAACCTAGGGTTCGTGGTGGTGGTGAGTAAAACTCAGTAGGTAATAGAAAAACATATATATATGTAATATCACATGTATTTCAACAACATAATCTAGAGGTACAACAGGTATATCAACATAGTATATAAATACAAGCATATACCGTCTAACCAAATGAACAACATAAAATACAGACATACATGAAGTCTGCTACGCTACTCTGATCCAACCTGAACATATATCCAACATATATATAACAGGAAGAGTAAGATCAACTCACAATATACACAAGCTGGTCAAAGGTATCTAATGGTGCATCAACACATATACGATGCTCGACAATGTATAATATATGCAAGAAGCATGCATGAATATGATGTACAATCAAATGCAGCAAGCATAGTACAATCAAATGCAACATCACAATAAGCATATATATATAGACTGCATTTATATATATATATATATATATATATATATATATATATATCAATTTCAACCATCCATATATATACATATATATATACATGCATATATGTATATATATATGGTAATATCTAAGCGCCATCGATCTGTGATCACGGCATGCATGGTCATGCTGCTCACCCCTACTACTACCATGACCCGGTGTGGCATAGGTGGCCGACACTGTATTGTCTGACTCACAACCACTGCTATAGAGTGGCCTAGTGGGTAGTATGATCAAGTAGCATATGAGCGTAAAGAGCTCGCTACACAACGGGGGTCTCTGCTGCTGGCCACTTTGACTAACACTACCAATGAGTGGTCGAGTACCACGCACCCAGGACAACTGGACGCAACTCCAATTACCACCGTCTATAGTAGTAGAGTGCGGCACAACAGATGCTCTGCCCTCACACCGACTACTCCTCCTATGAGTAACCATGGAGGCAAGATGACTGGCGACCCTCTCAACCACAAGGGAGACCACGTCGCCAACATGCATGCAAACGACATGAATGCAATGTATCACATACAAACATCCACCATAGACTCTTTATTCTACAAAAAGTCAAGGGGTCGATTCCTAGAGGTGACGATCAGGCTACCGATGACTCTGCATTTCTGCGCTAGCCACCTGGGACCTGATTTACCTCCATCCACACGTAGGGGCAGCAGTGGGGGGCCGCTAATGTGGCGGTTCCACTTTTTTTTTATTCTACAGAAAGTCATACTAATCAGATCAACACACTCTCTATCCTGCAGAGAGTCGTACTCAATTGATCAACGAACTCTCTATTCAATAGAGAGTCATACTCAACTGATCGATGCACTCTCTATCCTGTAGAGAGTCATACTCGACTGATCAACAGACTCTTTATCCCGTAGAGAGTCATACTCGACTGATCATAACTCTCTATTCAATGAAGTCGGATCATAACTCTCTATCCAATAACTAATCACCCTTCAATTAACCATTACACAACACATGGTTGGTAACAAGTATGCAACATTAAATCCTACATTTAGGGCATTACCTACCCACAGATGACCTTTTTGCCAATTTATAAATTGGGTCATCACCCGTACTAACATTTACACCCTACTAAACATCTAGGCCAATTTATATCACATCTATAACTCCTAAATCATGACAGGGAATATGTGATATCAACAATTGAGCATAAATACATCCAACGATAAGTTCAAGCATAAGATAATAAGAGCAGGGTCAAGGTAACATGATCATATAAGATGATCATGCATCTAAATCTGTATGCATTAAAACTACTTGACCAGGGTAGGAATTACCCACCTGCTGCAATGCTCGAAACAATGAAGTCCTCACGGCCGTGGACCCATCTCGTATCCACATCTTGTAAATATCAAACATTATGATTAAGTGCAAGCATAACAACGAATCCTCGAATCAAATCCTACATCGACTTTGTATCCCGATCAGCTAAATTGATCTAGTTATCCAATTAACCAAATCAAACCTTCACATTATTCCCTCATCTTGTATAGTTAACACCATAATTAATCCACCATTTCTAATTAGCGAATATACTAACCTACAACTTTCCACTCCATACATAACTACAGAATAGATTTATCCATAGCCCCATTATGTAATCAGAGTTATTTCAGTCTTGATCCTCACCAACTCAAATTTATTAACCTAGATCCACTGTTCAACAGTTTCTCCTCATCTTCAACCCTAAATTCAAGCAACCAAGCAAGGAACAAGGATATTACTAGCTATTGGAGATGGTTAATTCATAGATCTACTCTCGAACCAAAGATCTACATTGCTATGTTCTTTCCAGCCGTGATGACACCGTTGCCATCCTTTGGAAATCCCGAATCTTAAAAATGGTTGGTTGTCGGCAGTACCTATCTGATCTACATCAACATAAACACCAGACAAAAGTGGAAAATAGAAACGAAATTATACCAGAATTCTGTGACTTCACCGGCTACACTCCCTCTTATCTGAATTCATACGACTTGGATGGGCTCAAATCGTTGGCCGTCACAGGGGAAGAAGAGGATCTAGATCGGACTGCTGCTACAGGCGACACTGCTGCTCGTGAAATCCCCAACTGTTCGGGTGGAGATCTCCGATGAAGCGGCGGCGACAGTAGAGGAAGATGACACGACAGGGCTGGAAATGGGCTGCAGAGATCAGGGAGGGGTCAACAACGGTGGCGCTCATCCACGGCGACAGCATCGTCGATCTGCTCGAACTCCATGGAATCGACGACGATGGGGCAGTTCGGCGACCGCGCAACGTATGGCTTGTGGAGGCAGATCAGTCAAGGAAGAAGCGATGACGGTTAAGAGGACCACCTCGGCGTCTCGAGGTTCCCGGGCGTCTCCAAGTAGAAGGAGATGACGGCGGAACGGAGGGGATGGGAAGATCTGCGCTGTCGAGATCGGGGCAGAAGGATCGGCAGATCGACGGAGAAGAAAATGGCCGAATCGGGGAAATCGGGAAAAAAACGGAAGAAATATAATAGGTTTTTAATTAAACCTATTAATTCCTAGCAGATAGTCTAAATAGGTTTTACAAAAGTCTATCCGCTTTATCCCCATGAAATGTCCATAAGACCTCTGTTTAAATCCAGAAAAATTTCTAAAAATTTCTGAAAAATTCCACAAGATAATTTATCAATTAATGAGGAATATAATTTTATTTTATATTTTTTTCTGGTATTTTACATAGTTTTTCTTTTTTCTTTGGATCTAGTTTTTCTTTTTTCTTTGGATCTAGTCGGCCTAGTAGAGTAGGCCGAGCCAAAAATAATCGGACAGCATCTCCCCTGTACGTGATACAATTCCCTGATATACATAAAGCCTTTCGGCCACAATCACATAACATATATATGGACATAATCTAATAAACACAGCAGAAATATACTGACAGATAAATAAGATACAAAGACCCAACTATGCACTCCGTAGTGACTTTGACACAACAAAAATCATAATAAAGACCACACCAAAGGTCGAATACATACAACACATCCGTAACCACAAATACAGAAATGATATAGGAGTAAATCTCAAACAACAATCCATAAGAATACAATAATACGGAATAAATATCCAACCCTTCGGTGTGAGATGGGATCAGCTGGCGGAGCTCCGAACATCCAAGGAATCTTCTACCTATTACCTGGGCGACAGGAAACCTAGGGTCCGGAGTGGTGAGTATAAACTCAGGGGTAATATATAGAAAGTGCATGAACAACATATAGGGATATAGAGATATACAAGTATACATGTGAAGATCTACAAGTATACAGAATGAGTCCAATAGACATACAGTCCTAATGTAATAACAAGTAACCACAGTATAGTCATACTCAATGCATATACTAAACTGATCAATTGAACATGAAGTAATGTACCAATGTACCTACGGTCTGCAACACCATAAGTTATATCATCATGAACAGGTATACAATAACATAACCCATATAACATACAATGTCAATCCCATATCTGTCCAACACTCAGACATATGAACAGTATATAATCACATGTAATAACAATCCGGTCCATACTACACTATGACATGACACTAATCAAATGCATACAACAGTCTGGACCAACACATATATCATGCTCAACATACAGCAGTATAAAATGTTAGTAATATATGAGAGATGTCCTAAGGCAATCGCCTTATGTATGAACCATTTATATGATAAATGAAGATTCACTATTTGAGTATACATGTTTTATGTATTTGATTGGATCTTAAACTCATTTCTTGAATGTCACGATCGATTCACGGCATGAGAGAATTTGTGATTGGATCACAACTAGTGAGTATCTCTACATGTGTAATTGTGATGTATCGGAATTATCCTAGTCGATGAATTGATGGATTTGGACACCATCGATTACAGAGACTAACCGAGGTATACTCCTTGGTGTATCCAAGCGGTGATTCTCCTTTGGTGGAGACATAGTGATGTCGGAGTTAATCGTGGATGCTAGTTATGGTAACTAGTTCATTGGAGTGACCAGTAGTAAGACTTCATATGGTTCTCTGCATATATAGATATGTCAATGAAGTTCTTCTTTGTGGCTTAAGTCGATGTTCCTTTGACTTGCGGTATTCAAGTCATCTTGATCATGGAGACTTATGCTTTGACATCTTAAGCAAACATCTCTAAGGAGATGTGGACGAGATGATTGGGTATAAGTCAAGTGATCGAAGGTGTTTGAATAGCCTATAAAGGATTCACCACTCCTTGCGAGGAGATGTATACCCATGGCCTCTCGTCGGATTGTTACTAAAGTCTTTGGCCAAAGCATTACATGTATAGAGTAAGCTACTCTTTGATACATGTGGAGTAACTAGAATCCGTAGGGCGAGAAATGATACTTGGGCTAGGTGTGGCGTAGTCGACCTAGTGGGGGACACTATAGACCATGTCCTGAACCAAGTGGGTATAAGATGAGTGAAGGGAATGGGGCACGATTCATTCGAGCTACTGAAGGGTTTCAGAAATAGTTCTGGATCAACCGTTGATCTTTTGGTTAATTGGGGATCATGATGTACTACTAGGTGCCACTCATGATCGTTCTATAATTAATGGTTAATTATAGACGGCCAACATAAACCGAGAACCTATTTGGTCACACGCACAACGAGCGTAATCCAAAGGATTTAAAATGAGCTTGAGAATGGGATTCTCAGACCGAGAGAAACAAGGTTTGGTTGGACCAAACATGAAGCGAGCATGAAATCGTTTCAGTCGCAATGGAAGCGTGGATGGGCCGTGTCTTATGAAGACATAATGGATGAACAAAAATGGTTTGGTTCTAAATCAATGGAGGAGAATAAACCAAAGGGTTTGGTTTATTTTAAACGAATGAACCAAAAGTTGGTTCGGTTCGTTTTAACTTAAAATAAACCATCATGGTTTGGTTTATTTTAACTTATCTTAATGGAGCGGGTTAACGGGCCTAATGGTTATGATCCAATAACCATTAAGAGAATTAGTTCTCTATAAAAGAGGGCTTAAGGGATAATTAAGCCCGAATCCAAAACCTAGTTAGTTGGCGCCCAACCTGTCGCCAACCTAGGTGCCGCCCAGCTCCTTGGCGTCGCTTCGTCCATCTCCTTGCGGCGACCAAGCTTCAGCCGGTGATCCTCGGCGACCCTCGGTGATCTTCCTTAGGTTTGGCATCAAGGTGAGCACTTGGCTTCCTTGGTTTTGGCGGCGCCTATCCTCCACCAAGCTGTCCAGTTTTCTGGACAGCTTCTTCTCCTCGTCGGGCGTCGTTTGGATGACGGTTAGAGCTCGACAGCGGATAACTTACGGGATTTGATCTCCGGTAATCCTCTGAGGTGGAGGGCGAAGGATTCGTCAATCGGTTGACGAATACCTCTCCGGAGAAGCGAGTTTTGAGGACTCGTTTTGGATCCGAATTTGGATTCGGATCGTGATCATCTCTCGATCACGTCGTCTTCAACATGAGGCTAGTAACCCATACGAAGACGAAGCTCGTGGCTTAGCGAAGTCATCCTAAGGATACTCGGCGTGGATACGGATAGAGACGATTCTAGCGAGGATCGTTCCGGTTGATGCCGTTCCCGCTACACGTCATCTGAAAGGTATAACGTAGATAATTTTCTTTTATTGCAAATTTTAATTTACGGTTATGTCTACACTTGTTGTAATATGCATGCGTGTGTTATGTGTGTTGTAATAAATAGGAGTATTTATTATTTTTATTGCTTCCGCTGTGCTCATGTTTACGAAACATGATCGAACACACACACGCCGCGGTGCCGGAAACCCAACAGTGGTATCAGAGCCCAGGTTGTGTTTCAACATAATCGTAAAATGGTTTTGCGATAGTCATAATGTATTTCTGGAAATTTTCTAATTTTGGAAATTTAGAAGTATTTATGGAAATTTTCAATTTTGGAAAGTCTAGAAGTATTTATGAAATCTTCCACTTTTGGAAAGTTGGAAGTATTTATGGAAATTGATATTTTCCATAAATAAAATATTTGATTAGATTCTGGAAATTTGTTTCCTAATTTAATCATGATTTGATTTGAAATCAAATCTTAAAATATTTTATTTCCATAAGTAGTTTTAATGATTTAGGAAATTGGTTTCCTAAATAGATTTTCCTTAATCAAATAATTCCATGAATAAAATATGTGATTAGATTTGGAAATTTGTTTCCTAATTTAATTATGATTTGATTTGGAGAATCAAATCTTAAACATATTTTATTTCCATAAATAGTTATGACATATAAGGAAATATATACATGACATAATTGTATGCAATGTAATTGCATTAGATGCATAACATTATGTCATGCGTGTCGTGACATGTAGATGTATGCCATGTATGTCATGCCATGTAGATAATAGTTATTTGCATGCAAAGAGGATGAGACATAAAAACCCTTAAACAATATTAAAGCCTACACCTTCCATTAATATGGTTAGAACCCGAGTTTCGTTTCTTGTTTGGGTTGTTGGACTCTCTCCAAGCCCGGCTCGAACCCGAACATGTTCAAACCATGGAATAGTTTAATACTAATATGGTAAGAGTCAGAGGTCAATCGTTAGCTTTGGTTGTTGGACTCTCTCCAAGCTGGGCTAATTGGTTGAATGCGCTCTAACCATATTAAAACTATTTCCCGATTAATGGGTTGGCTTTAACCTGGAGCATCGGCTTGTTGGACTCTCTCCAAGGTCGATGTAAAGGGAGGTGAAGTTGGGTGCTATGCATATGATGCATACTTGTTAATGTGTTAACAACCCGATGTATGTGTGAACATTCAATTAGTTGATAGCACATTGTGATAGTTGGATATACGTGATATGCAATCGGTATAGTTGATACCTACCATCGTAGTTATGAATGGCTTGTTGGACTCTCTCCAAGGTTGTTCATAACTATGATGGATATCAGCCCATTCGGAGATGGACCTACGATCTCCCGAAGTGATTTTGGGTTTTTTAAAATTCGAAAAATGAATGGGATTTATAAATGTATATTGATGCATTTTAAAATCATCTTTCTCATATATGCTCGTTTTGTATTTCTAAGATTGATCATGATGTCTTTGAATTTGCGTTCCATTTTGGATTCGAATAAATTGGTGCGAACTTCTTGGACTGGCTTAGAAGCTTGAGAATTGTTCTCAAGGTGAAAAAGCTATGAATGTCCTCGAAGCGTCTCTTCCCGCCCGTCCTAGTGACAATATAACTCTGGACCAATTGTTGGCCTATCAGAAACATGTGAATGATTTTGAAATAGTGAGTTGCATCATGCTAGCCGCGATGGAACCCAAGCTACGAAAGCAGCATGAGCATATGGATGCTCATATCGTAGTCCTTCATCTTTGTGAGTTGGTTGATGAGCAAGTGAGATTCGAAAGGTTCGAAGTCTCAAAGTTCCTCTTCACCTCTGAGATGCTAGAAGGTTCATCTGTGGTACTGCTCAATATGCTGAAGACTGTGGAGTCTTCTGAGAAGCATGAGCAGGGGACGGTGCTGTTAGTGGATTCCTCGAAGAAAGGTTTAAGAGGAAGTCAAAGGAACAGCAGAAGGGAAAGAAGAGAAGGGCTAAGAAGGTAGAACTAGCACAAAAGGAAACTTGCCATCATTATGGCAAGGAGAGCCATTTGCGAAGAAAGTGCAAGATTTATCTTGAGTCCATGAAGAAGGATAAGGCATCAGATGCCCCATCTTCTTCAGATATCTTCGTTATTGATTGTCATTCTATTTCCTCAAACACTTGGGTATTGGATACTGGGTGTGGCTCACATATATGTAATGACATACATGGGCTAAGGAATAGAAGAAGACTCGTCGAGGAGAGTCAAATTTACGTGTTGGGAATGGAGCAGTTCTTTTTGCATCATCAGAGCGTATTTGTTGAAACTCCTAGGACTTGTCTTAGAATGGACAATTGCTTTTATGTTCCTTCGTTGATAAAGAACATCATTTCTATTTCTTGTTTAAATAGAAATGGGTACCATTGACTTTTAGTAACAATTGTTGTTACATAACTTTGAATGGAGTTCTTTATGGGAACTTTGGAACTTTAAGCAATGGTGTTTATCGTTGGGCGTATCGGTGACATTTCAATATCAAAGCGAGCAACAAGCGTGCTCGAAGGATAATCAAATAGACTCCTATATGTGGCATTGTCGTCTTGGCCATGTAAGCAAGAAAGCATGTCGAATTACACGATGTGGAATTGCGGAATCGTTTGAATTGGATTCATACGATACATGCGAATCATGCTTAAAAGGCAAGATGACTAAGTTACCTTTCTTTGGAAAGGTGAGCAGTGGGAGAGTTACTAGGTCTAATACATCTTGATGTATGTGGACCTATGTCAACTCAAGCATTAGGAGGCTATAGCTACTTCATTACCTTCATAGATGATCACTCACGGTTTGGGTATGTGTTCTTGATGAAACACAAGTGCGAAGCCTTTGAAAGGTTCAAAGAATTCAGAAATGAAGTAGAGAAACAACATGACAAGTATTAAAATACTTGATCGGATCGAGGTGGTGAATACTTAAGTCAAGAGTTTCTTGATTATCTAGAGACAATGGTATATTGTCTCAATGGACTCCGCCCATATACACCACAGCATAATGGTGTATCACGAGAGGCGTAACTTAGGACCTTGTTGGACATGGTCAGTCAATGATGAATCATGCAACTCTTCCCAAGTCCTTTTGGGGCTATGCACTTGACAGTATTTACTTGTTAAGCGAATGCCTACAAGGTAGTCTCAACTACTCCATATGAGATATGGAATAGTAAGAAACCTCATGTATCTTACTTGAAGATATGGGGTTGTCTGCTTATGTGAAGCGGGAATGTCGGACAAATTGGATGCTAAGTCGATAAATGTCTATTTATTGGATACCCTAAGGAAACAAGGGTTACCAATTCTATCATCACATGTGGAACAAAGGTGTTTGTTTCAAGGCATCTTTGTGTTTCTAGAGAAAGAGTTTCTCTTGCAAGAAAGCGATGGGAGTGTCGTCGAGCTTGAGGAGGCTCGAGAGACTCAAATAGACATTGATGAGATACAGTGAAGCACTGGCCGACAACTCATAGTGATGAGCAATCAATTTGGACCTATTGTAACACCACATCTTCGTAGATCTGGTAGAACATAATATTCTGAGAGATATGGATTCTCGTAAGTGAATCGAGCGACGTGTTACTCATTGATGATGAGAGCCTACGTTATGAAGAAGTCGACAAGTTCGAAAGGGATAAGTGGCTTGGTGCCATGAAGTGAAATGGATTCCATGTATGAAAACCAAGTTTGGAACTTGGTTGACCCACTGAAGGATAAAGCCTATAGGGTGCAAGTGGGTTTTCAAGAAGAAAACCGACATGGATGGTAATGTGATTACCTATAAGGCTAGATTGGTGGCGAAGGATATCGTCAAAAACAAGGTGTTGATTATGGCGAAACCTATTACTGTAGCTATGCTTAAATCCATTCGGATGCTCCACAGCCATAGCGGCTCATTATGATTATGAGATATGGCGGATGGATGTAAGCGACTTTCCTTAATGGAAACACGCTCGAGGATGTGTATATGATACACTGAGGTTTCATCGGTTGATAAAACCAAGGTATGCAAATTGCGACGGATCCATTTATGGATTGAAGCAAGCATCCGAGTGGAATATCCGTTTTGATGAGACAATCAAAAGTTTGATTTCTCACAAAATCGACGAACCTTGTGTGTACAAGAAGGTTAGTAGAGTGCGATCGTATTCCTAGTATTGTATGTCGATGACATACTACTTATAGAAGCGATGTTTCAATCTTCTGATCGATGAAGGTTTGGTTATCCAAGACATTCTCCATGAAAGACAGGAGAAGCAACCTACATCCTCGGGATTAAGATCTATAGAGATAGATCGAAAGCGTTGCTTGGTCTTTCGCGGTCTACATATATAGGCCGAGTGCTAAAGAGGTTTAGCATGTCGGAATCCAAGAAAGGTTTCCTACCCATCAGGCATGGGGTACACCTTTCGAAGTCTATGTGTCCGCGCACAGAAGACGAGAGGATTTGCATGAGTAAGATTCCCTATGCATCCGCAATAGGATCTATCATGTATGCTATGTTATGTCTGAGGGCCGATGTATCGTATGCTCACGAGTGTCACGGCGGATACTCATCCGATCGAGGAATGGATCATTGGCGGTATTAAGGCGATCCTTAAGTACTTGAGAAGAACTAAGGATGTGTTCCTAATATATGGAGAAGGGGACATGGTGATACGCGGGTATCACGGATGCGGCTTCAGACAGACAAGGATGATTCAGTCTCGATGCTGGATCGTGTTCACCTTGAATGGAAGCGCGATGAGTTGGAAAAGTTCCAAACAAGATATCAGTGGTGATTCTACCACGAGGCGAGAATACATTGCGGCCGGAGCGACAAAGGAAGCGGTTTGGATCAAAAAGTTCGTTCATGAACTTGGTGTGATTCCGGCCATTGTTGAAGCAATACCGGTCTACTGCGACAATAATGGAGCAATTGCACAGGCGAAAGAGCCAAGGTCTCATCAGCGATCCAAACATGTGCTTCGCCGCTATCATCTTATCAGAGAGATCATCAATAGGAACGAAATACAAATCGAGAAAATTCCCATTGAAAGGAACTTAGTGGATCCTTTGACTAAGGCATTACCTCAAAGTAAGTTTGAGGGTCGTGTTCGAGCTTATGGTATTGGATACCGTAGCGATTGGCATTAGGCCAAGTGGGAGTCTGTTAGTAATATATGAGAGATGTCCTAAGGCAATCGCCTTATGTATGAACTATTTATATGATAAATGAAGATTCACTATTTGAGTGTACATGTTTTATGTATTTGATTGGATCTTAAACTCATTTACTGAATGTCCACGATACGATTCACAGCATGAGAGAATTTGTGATTGGATCACAACTAGTGAGTATCTCTACATGTGTAATTGTGATGTATCAGAATTATCCTAGTCGATGAATTGATGGATTTGGACACCATCGATTACGAGACTAATACGAGGTATACTCCTTGGTGTATCCAAGCGGTGATTCTCCTTTGGTGGAGACATAGTGATGTCGGAGTTAATCGTGGATGCTAGTTATAGTAACTAGTTCATTGGAGTGACCAGCGGTAGTAAGACTTCATATGGTTCTCTGCATATATAGATATGTCGATGAAGTTCTTCTTGTGGCTTAAGTGCGATGTTCCTTTGACTTGCGGTATTCAAGTCATCTTGATCATGGAGACTTATGCTTTGACATCTTAAGCAAACATCTCTAAGGAGATGTGGACCCGGGATGATTGGGTATAAGTCGAAGTGATCGAAGGTGTTTGAATAGCCTATAAAAGATTCACCACTCCTTGCGAGGAGATGTATACCCATGGCCTCTCGTCGGATTGTTACTAAAGTCTTTGGCCAAAGCATTACATGTTTAGAGTAAGGTACTCTTCGATACATGTGGAGTAACTAGAATCCGTAGGACGAGGAAATGATACTTGGGTTAGGTGTGACATAGTCAGCCTAGTGGGGACTGACACTATAGACCATGTCCTGAACCAAGTGGGTATAAGATGAGTGAAGGGAATGGGGCACGAATCATTCGAGCTACTGAAGGGTTTCAGAAATAGTTCTGGATCAACCGTTGATCTTCTCGGTTAATTGGGGATCATGATGTACTACTAGGTGCCACTCATGATCGTTCTATAATTAATGGTTAATTATAGACGGCCAACATAAACCGAGAACCTATTTGGTCACACGCACAACGAGCGTAATCCAAAGGATTTAAAACGAGCTTGAGAATGGGATTCTCAGATCGAGAGAGACTAGGTTTGGTTGGACCAAACATAAAGTGAGCATGAAATCGTTTCAGTCGCAATGGAAGCGTGGATGGGCCGTGTCTTATGAAGACATAATGGATGAACCAAAATGGTTTGGTTCTAATCCAATGGAGGAGAATAAACCAAAGGGTTTGGTTTATTTTAAACGAATGAACCAAAAGTTGGTTCGGTTCGTTTTAACATAAAATAAACCATCATGGTTTGGTTTATTTTAACTTATCTTAATGGAGCGGGTTAACGGGCCTAATGGTTATGATCCAATAACCATTAAGAGAATTAGTTCTCTATAAAAGAGGGCTTAATGGATAATTAAGCCCGAATCAAAAAACCCTAGTTGGAGTTGCTGCCCAACCTAGGTGTGCCGCCCAAGCTCCTTGGCCGCCCAGCCCCTTGTGCCGGCGTCCATCTCCTTGCCGGCGACCAAGCTTCAGCCGGTGATCCTCCGGCGACCCTCCGGTGATCTTCCTAGGCCTCGGTGAAAAGGTGAGCACTTGGCTTCCTTGGTTTTGGCCGGCGCCTACTCCTCCACCAAGCTGTCCAGTTTTCTGGACAGCTTCTTCTCCTCTCGTCGGAGCGTCGTTTGGACGACGGTTAGAGCTCCGATAGCGGATAACTTACCGGGGATTCGATCTCCGGTAATTCTCTGAGGTGGAGGACGAAGGATTCGTCAATCGGTTGACAAATACCTCTCCGGAGAAGCGAGTTTTGAGGACTCGTTTTGGATCCGAATTTGGATTCGGATCGTGATCATCTCTCGATCACGTCGTCTTCAACACGAGGCTAGTAACCCGTACGAAGACGAAGCTCGTGGCTTAGCGAAGTCATCCCGAGGAACTTGGCGTGGATACGGATAGAGACGATTCTAGCAAGGATCGTTCCGGTTGATGCCGTTCCCGCTACACGTCATACGAAAGGTATAACGTAGATAAATTTCCTTTTATTGCAAATTTAAATTTACGGTTATGTCTACACTTGTTGTAATATGCATGCGTGTGTTGTGTGTGTTGTAATAAATAGGAGTATTTATTATTTTTATTACTTCCGCTGTGTTCATGTTTACGAAACATGATCGAACACACACACGCCGCGGTGCCGGAAACCCAACATAAAATATGCAAATGACATGTATCATGATGAACAAGCATATGCAGCAAACATAGCTCAATCAAATGCAACTTCTCACAGACACATATAAAACATATATCAAATACATGCATACATATATATCAGCAATGCATATGCATGGCCATGTCTGCGGACCCATCCAACCACGACCCCAGTATGGCCTGGGTGGCACGACATGACAACTAGCCCGACTCCAGCTACCACTACTCTCGAGTGGCCGAGTTGGGTAGTATGAATGAGTAGCATATAAGCGTAAAAAGCTAACTACTCCACGGGGGTCCCTGCTGCTGGTCGCTCCGTCACTACCCATGAGTAGATGAGCTCCGCACACAGGACAATTGTACATCACACAACCACCATCTATAGTGGGCGAGTGCTAACACCACTCTGGACAGTGGCCAGGTGCGCATCTCTAGCTACCATTGTCTATAGTGGCCGAGTGTGGCACATCCAATGTTCTGCCCTCAACCCTGCTACCACTACCCCGAGTGGCCGGGGAGGCAGGATGACTGATGACCCATCTCAACCACAAGGGAGACCCCAGTCGATAGCATGTATGCAATGTAATGATGCACAACTCCATACACGTATCCTTGCAACACTCCCTATCCCACGGGGAGTCCTGGTCAACCACAAGTCAACTATGCAAGGACTACCAATCCACAAGACTCTCTCTCTATCACACAGAGAGTCATACACATCTGACAGTCAACCACGCTAAGACCTCCAATCCGTAGTGAGATACTGTCGACCATCCATATAACCATACGTAGTCACACGATCCATAATGGATATATATAATCCCGCTAGGACCTCTAGTCCTCAGCCACATACTGACAACCACACACTTATCTATGCACAGACAACTAGATCCACCATAGATGCACCACTCGTGTAACGACCGGGCCCCTATTGGCGGAATTCGACGACCCCTATTGGTCGACGACCATTGCCCCTGTTGGCGGAATTCGGCGACCCCTATTGGTCGACGACCATCGCCCCTGTTGGCCCGTCGTTACTCACCTGGACTTCCCACCCCTGGAAGTGGGTTTTTGCCTTCCCCAGGATTCGAACTCTAGACCTCCAGGCTAAGTACTAAAGTTTATGAATCCTTGATCACTTGGTTACCAGGATTCATAAACTTTAGTACTTAGCCTGGAGGTCTAGAGTTCGAATCCTGGGGAAGGCAAAAACCCACTTCGTGTGAAGTCCAGTGGTAACGACGGCCAACAGCGACGGGTGACCAATAGGGGTCATCGAATTCCGCCAACAGGGGCGACGGTCGTTGACCAATAGAGGTCACCGAATTCCACCAACAGGGGCCCGGTCGTTACAACTCGTATGTGTATGATATAACAATTAACTCCATAATCTAATCCATCACCTAACCCTAGTGATGTAACACAGTAACCCAATCTGAGTTTACCATGATAACCCTAACCACATGTACTTACTGAACATCCATCAACTAACACATAATAGGGTTTGAAGTTCATATTTGTGATAGATAATCAATGAAGTAACAACAATATATCTCAAAGGTCAAAGGCAGTACAAGCATATGATTAAATAAGAGTGGATTTAAGATCAAAGATATCATCATAAATACAAATTCATGCACCGGAATAAGTCAAAACTACCTGACTAGGATAGATATTACCCACCTGATACGAATCCTGTAACAATAGTCCTCAAGCCCGGGAACCTACCTCGTATCCCAAACCTGCATATAATGGCAAACTACAGTTAAGTTCTAACACCCAACAAATATACAGGTTAACTACTACATTTCTATATCCACGTTCTTTCCTCGAATACGAGTTAACTCTTCGGCACACACCTCTTGTAACCCCGATTATCCCAGCTTGATACACCATCACCATACTCGCTCCCTCATCAACAAGATCAATTAAGGTAATAGAATTAACCAACTTTCAAAACTGCAATGACAGCTTATCCTAAGACCAAATCACCACCTCATATTGCATCACGAACTAGGACAACTCCACAGAATCAATACAACCAATCATCAATTGGATTTCTCAGCTCAAACCTAACTGTCTTCTCCTTCCCCACACACAGCCGACACAACAACCCAATAATCCACAAAACACCAATCGCAGCTTCCATAACAACAATCCATTGACAGAAAACTCATCGGATCCCAAATGCATTGACATCCCACGACTTCACAATCACACCGACACACCAATCTGAGCTAAAACAGAGCATCTACAGCTAAATCTAGAGAGAAACACCTAGACAAAATCGAAAAGGAAAACAAGAATCATACCCGACACAGCACTTCCTCGGTGAATTCTGCCTACCCAAGGTGGTCTGTTCACGGAATCAACTGCTGTGAACCAAAACTATAATCAGAACTTACCTCAAGCACGATCCACAACCAAACCAATCAACATCGAACAGAAACCACAACCAATACAGCAATTACCATAGGAAAACAAAGAGAACTCGAAGCTTACCGGGCTTAGCTCTCCACCGGCAATCCACCTTCTTCAATCTCTATTCACCGATGCCATCCGAGCTCCGATCACCAGCTCCGACGACGATCAGTGGCGAGATCCCTCCCTCACAGTCGCTCACCGCCGCAGCACTTTTAGCTCCCAAATCAGCCTCAAATCGATTCCAGCTACACGATGCCTCTCCCAATAGCCAGATCTTCCACCGTCAGCAGCAACAGTCGCCGGTTCGCGAAGGAAGAAGAGATGGAGCCGAAGTCGCGTGAGAGAGGAGGAAACCGGCGATCGCGATGGGAAGTGTGGGTTTCGCGATCGGGAGACTTTAAAGGTGGTTCGGTAATTTGGTTCAAGGGAACCCAAACTCAAATCCAGCCGGTTCAACACTTAAAGCTAATCAAACCCTAAAGTAAGCCCAATCAACTAATCAAACCTAACCACCAATTAAACCCAATCTCAATTAACCCTGGCCCCTAATTAAACCTAATTAGCTGGGGTTAATCCATATCAAATTTTTTTCCGTATTTAACACTTGTTTTATAAACCTTTTCTAGTTGACTAGAATGCCTTCCAGTCGACTCCACATCAGCTCGTCGATATGGAACTTTTGGTCTTCTAGTCGACTGAAACCTCTTCAGTTGACTCTAGGTCATCCAACTCTGCATTGGGAAGTTTACCACTTCAGTCGACTGAACCTCCCTAGTCGACTGAAACACTTTCCAACTACAATGCTAGATCTTTGACTGATCACCAGCTAATCCTGCCATGTGTGTATCCAATCGACTGAACCAAACAAAGTCGATTGGACCTCAGTCGACTGAAGTACATTCAGTCGACTGATCTCTGCAAAACGAGATTAGCACAAATAGATATAATCAAATGTGATAGCAATAGTAATACTTCTCAATTTCGACTACTAAGTCTCACGCAGACTTTCCATCGGATCGACGCCTAGCTTTGTCCCCCTACAGAGGACTCTGCCTCACCTCTTCACTTGATACTTACTTGCTAGACTTACCACTTTTGACATCCGATCTGACCCACCAGGGCTTCCACCAGCTGTCCAATCTGCCTAACCCAGCTGGACTTTTTGCTGATTGTCCGATCTCCTGACCCAACTGGTCTTCATGCCAAATGTCTAGTCCTCGCGTCCCATCTGGACTTCATGTCTGGTGTCCGGTCCTCCTGATCTGTCAAGTCAACTGCCTAGTATCCGGTCAACACGACCTACTAGGACTTCCTGTTAAGTCTGCACACTTAAAACAGATATTAAAACACAAGTAATTCCTAACTTTAACTACGGTGCATACATCAAAACCAAGGAGTGATGCTAACTGCATCAACAATCTCCTACTTTTTTATGTATGACAACACATCAATTAAAGTTAGGAGAATAAGATAGAAATATTTAAATTTTTATAAGAAATGCATTAAGTTAAACATGTATCAGATGCATATATAAATTTTCGCATCTCCTTTCAATGAGTCTCTAACTTGATATCTCGTCTTAAACTTTATATCTCCTCTCTCCCCCTTTGATATACATGAAAATCAAAATTAAGTCTTAGATGCCACAACTTTAAAGTTGAGAGTTTAAAGTGTTTTAAACATGAAAATTGAATATTAAGCTAAAAAATGCTTAAGTATTGAAATCAATCCTTTCCCTATATTGACTAAGGTTTTCTTCATTTAAAAATAGGATATCTCTATTTATAAAAATTTACAAAAGATTAAATCCAAATAAAACATGTTTTCAAATTCTAAAGATTTCAAAAAAATTTAAAATTTTCTCCCCCAGAAAAATATCTATACACACACACACACACACACACATCTAAAAATTGTCCTTAAAGCAAATGTCCAACTCTTTACTAGCTTAAATGATATAGAACTAACCATTAAGCTTTGAATTAGAGTTAATCATCGAAGTGATCGATTTTCTCTTGTAAATCCCTTTTTGGTTCATGTCGATGTACTTGATCTAAATCTGGAACCAGGGGTGTAGTCCTAACATCTTACACCCATCTTCGTTGTTGGTGCAGTAGGCACCTAAGTCGAACCTGAGTTTTGATTATAGCAAACGATACAAAGTTAAGCTCATGTCATTATCTCACGAGCTGAATCGAGTGTGCAGAAGATTGCTATAGCTGGAGCTGAAGGCTAGCGACACCCGGAGGAAGCCGCGGTGGTCGAGCGACACTCGAGTGACTTCGGAGGGAGCCGAAGGAATCAAGTAGAAGGCCAGAAGCAAAAGCAACACGTAAGTATCGAGGTAAGCTCGTGTGTGCGAGCGTAAGTGAGGTCATATCCTCTTTACGGGGATGACCTTAAGCGTAGATCTGACCAAAGACATCCTATAGATGGTCTAGGTCAAGATCGGACGGTCGGAGGCCGTCAAAATAATGTTTTTGTTAAGCTAACTTTGCCTTGCTAGCATCGATCATTGCCGGTTTAGAGGACTCATTCGTGAATCGATCAGGAGGTTAGCACTCGATGTTGCCATCGATCGGTGATGATGGTCATCACGATGATGGTCAAAGGATCGCCGAGAGTCAAGGTTTATCACCAAATTTCAAGGGGAGTGGTGCTCAAATATGATTGGCTAGGGTTCCTCTCGAAAAGGGGCTCAAAGGCTATAAAAGGAGGTCCTAACCTAGGGTTTCATCATCAATTCTAAGCTTCCAAGAGCCTCCGCAAAGCTACAACTCTCCTACAACGAAGTTCTTCTTCTCCGACGCTAGGTTTAATTTTCTCTTAGTTTTTTGTACGTCGGTTTTAGATTTATTCGTTGTTCATTTACTTTTTCGAAGCTCTCTTTCTATCATAACGAGGAGAGGGGGAGTGTCCCTCTACCTCAAGTTTTTGTTCTTGTATCGATTAACTCCTACCTCCAACGAGGAGGAGTTCATTTAGTGTTTTGCCCTCCGTGCGTGGTGAAGGACCACTAGAGCCTTGGAGTAGTAGCCGAAGGCTACGAACCAAGTAAAAAGAATTGTCTCTTTTATTTATTGTTTATATTTCCGCTGCAAATTATCTACTCGACTTTCAAAGAACGATTTCGCAAAAAGCTTTTGTTTCGCTATTCACCCCCCCCCCCTCTAGCGAACCGCCTCGATCCAACATTCGTGACTCAATACACAAACAGGTAATCTTAGGTGTTTGTGAGATGTGAAGGCTTACTTTAAACTATAGGATCATGAAGTCTAAATTTCCTTTATTGATTTTTAACTTTTCTTTAAAAATAATAAAATATAACTTTTCAAAATCAATTTAAGTAATGAGTATGAAAACAACCTAATCTACCAAGCATAAACCTAATTATCTTCTAAGCATACTAAATTCTGCTTCCGGAAGTGGTTTAGTGAATATGTCAGCAAGGTTAGATTTGGACTCAACATAGTTGAGTTCAATACTACCCTTTGCCACATTATCTCTTACAAAATGATGTTTAACATCAATGTGTTTAGTGGGTGAGTGATGTATTGGATTTTTAGTTAAATTTATTGAACTTATGTTATCAACTAATGTTTTTACCTTTTTGTAATCTAATTCGAAATCCTTAAGTGTGTGCATCATCCATAATATTTGTGCCACACATTCACCTAATGTTATGTATTCTGCTTCAGTTGTGGAAAGAGTAACACAATGTTGCTTCCTATTGAACCAGCTTACTAAGCATGATCTTAGGAGTTGACATCCTCCACTAATACTTTTTCTATCTAGTTTGCACCCTGCATAGTCTAAGTCAGAGTATCCTATTAACTCAAAATTACTAGATCTTGGGTACCAATAACTACATTAATTGTTCCTTTAATGTATCTTAGGATTCTTTTGACATATGTTAAATGTGATTCCTTAGCACAAGTTTGATATCTAGCACACATACTGCAAATAGTATTCGGGTCTACTTGTAGTTAAGTATAGTAAACTACCTATGACACTCCTATAGTACTTTAGATCTACAGACTTTCCTTCTTTGTCTTCATTTAATATAACATTCGTAGCCATGGGTGTTTTAATGTCTTTTGCATTTTCCTTACCAAATTTTTTAATTAATTCTCTTGCATACTTATTTTGGTATATATAGTTACCGTCTCTTGTTTGCTTTATTTGTAAACCTAAGAAGAAATTTAACTCACCTACTAAACTCATTTCAAATTCTTGTTCCATTAGGTTTATAAATTCTTTTAAAAAATTTGAGTTTGTTGATCCAAAGACTATATCATCTACGTATATTTGAGTAATAAAAAATGTCTTTGTTCAATGTTTTTACGAAAAGTGTTGAGTCAATTTGACCTTGTCTAAAGCCTTTAGAGATTAAGTATGAAAACAATCTCTCATACCAAGCTCTAGGAGCTTATTTTAATCCGTATAAGGCTTTTTTTTTAACTTGTATACATAATTAGGGTATTCTAAGTTCTCAAAACCTGGGGGTTAACTTACATATATCTCTTCTTTTATTACTCCATTTAAAAAGGCAGATTTGACATCCATTTGATATACTTGAATCCTTTATGTGCCACATAAGCTAGCAACATCCTAATTGACTCAAGCCTTGCTACTGGGGCATAAGTTTCATCATAATCTAACCCTTCTACTTGACTAAATCCCTTGGCTACTAATCGAGCTTTATTCCTTATGATTTCTCCTTTATCGTTTAATTTATTTCTGAATACCCATTTATATCTATTATTGATTTATTGGATGGTGAAGGTACTAAGTCCCACACTTGATTTTTATCGAATTGTGCTAGTTCTTCTTGCATGACTATTATCCAATCAGGGTCCGATAAAGCCTCATCTATTGACTTTGGTTCTATTTTTGATATCAATGTGATTTGACTTAAGTTTCTTAGGGTTGATCTAGTTTGAACTCCTAAAGTTAGATTTCCTAATACTTGTTCAAGTGGATGATTAGGATTAATTCTAGACGTCTTTAAGTTTTCTTCACATTGGATTTGTTCTTCTTCATCATGTGTTATTTCATTTGACTCATTTTGATTATCTTCTAATGTGTTTAGTTGATTATTAGTAATTTCTTCCTCATCAAATTTTACATTGGTTGTTTCTTCAATTTTTAAGGTTTTCTTATTATAAATCCTATAAGCCCTACTAGTGGTTGAATACCCTAGAAATATTCTATCACGCCCCGAGAGTATGCCATGCCGAAAAGCAAACGGACGGCATCTCCCCTGTACATGGCAACATTTCGGGTTAATACAAGATACGTAGACCCACAACAACAACATAATAAGAAAATATAAACATATCAAACACAGCGGAAACATAAACAACATACATACTAACATCCAAACCAAAAACACACAAGTGTACACCACCTGACAAGTCTACAGTACTAAAACCGTACATAAAACATCGAACATAGAAATAAAGTCCACTACATAACGACAAGTCCATAATAGAAAATAAGTCCATAATATAGACAAAAATCCTCGGGAGACTCAGAAAAGCGGAGATGGGATGGATCACCGGCGCAACTCCAAGCCATCACGAAGACTTCAACCTGTTACCTGGGCGACAGAAAAACTCAGGGTCCGTGGTAGCGAGTAAAACTCAGCAGGTAATAGAAAAATATGTATATATTAATACACATGTATTCGATAGAAAAATCTACAGGTATCACTAGCATGATAACATATCCATGTATATACCTTCTAACCAAAAGCCAATATGAAATGCAGACATACCTGAATGTCTATCACGCTACACCTATCCAACCTGAGCACATATCCACAACATAAGGTATAAAGAATAGTACTAACTCACAATACATCTTGATATGGGTGTCACGCCCCGATGGAGACCCCGCCAGACGAAAATCCGACAGCATCTCCCCTGTATGGGTGACAATGCCAATTTTCATACAAGGCCTACATGGCCACTATACATCGGTCAACACGACCGGAATCCAAACACACATGCATATAATAAAATAGGCCTCTGGCCATCAACCAAAATAGATAGGTAACATCTATCACAACTAGACTTACCCCTTCTGCCATCTGGGCAGGAATATTCAACCAAAACCAATCCAAACAAAATCCGAATAAGGTCCATAAGGACGCCAAAAATCTATGAATACAAATATCCAACTCCAATCCTAAACATGTCCTCTAATCAAAATATCCAAACCATAGAAACAAATAACAAATAAAAACTTTCACGATGAGTGGGGTTTGGCAGCTGGACTCTCCTGACAGCTTCATCCTGAAATAGATATAAATCAACGGGGTAAGTTCAAAGAACTCAGCGGGTATAGTCGATATGCAAAGTAAGATATAGCTAACAATAAAAATCATGCCAGTACAGTCTCACATATAGGGTAAGCAAGAAATAAATGCAAAAGGACTGTACTCACCTGAATCTCCTACCCTGATATAGGAGCATGTGCCCTACTATAAGAGATAAAGTCATCACCATATACGAATATGAATCCTGTATGCATGGCAATCATATGCAACATCCAAGGCATCAATAAAATAATGTAGCAAACACAATACAAATGCGATCAATGCAAAGTGCATGTCGTGCAAATGACATGGTCACCCCTGACACCAGTCAGCCGCCTCACATGCGATGGTGAAGCCGAGTGGGTAGGGCTATAACAATTGTGCACTCTGCCATCACTGCTCCTGAGTGACCGAGTGGACAGGATGCTGTCGGAGTACACCTATCCTCCTGCCCCAAACAGAGTGGGGGAGCTAAGCTCTCATCTCCCGGTGTCAAAGACCAGAGGAGGGATCCATGCCCGCTACCACGCTGCCTCATCGCTACCCATGAGCGGACCAGCGGAGCCTGATAGAGAAACTGCACACACCCTCCTGATGTACCACTAACCCATGAGTGGCAATGTGTGCAGGCCATGTAACTGGTTGCGGGCTCGACTATAAAAGAACCCCGTCCAGCCAGCATGCAATCATGCAAGATGGTGCATGATACTAAAGTATGTAAATCCAACTAAATACACCTATCCGAATAATATGGACAATCAATATGTACATATCCATAATCCAAGTAACTATGATCCAAATAAAACTGGGAATATATAATCACATCCTATAAAATGCATGTATCAAGTAGGCACATATCATACTAGGCATATAAACATGAAAATTATTGCAAGCTATCCTAACTAGCATATCAACTTAACTATATCTAAAAGATAAGTCAAAATATCCGCCTGATAAAATATCCGTAAAAAGAACCGGATCGTCACGACTGTGAACCTGCCTCATGACCGAAACCTGCATAATGCATAACTATTGTTAAGCACAAAATACCATTTACCGACAAATCGAATACTTAATCGATTCTTTCCATAACCAATTAATCCAGAGTAAATCCATCAAATCCAAGTACACGACAACGTGCTAAATTACTACTATGTATCCCTAAGTAGACCCTCAACCCGTAGGTCACAAATTGTGATTAACTCTTCAATCCAAGAACATATCCTTGAAATTAATCTCACCATGATCAATACTCATCATATAAAAATATTATCCATAATGGCAACAATCATCATAGTATTAAAATGATAAAATCTTTAGTTTCTTCTCAAAATAATCAATCAATCCATCTCAATTTATTGTCCTCACAGCCAAATCCACCTCATGCATAGTCGACAACACCCAAATGGATCCATCCCACAACCCTAAATTTATCCACAATCAACCAACAATCTATCTCTACTGAATATAATTACAATTAACCGAATAACACATTCTAAACCATTTCTCGCTCACTTAACATACCAATTATGGTCGTACAGCCGATAGCAACCCAATCCCAGCCGACCAAAACCCCAAAATCAGCCCAATCTATTCACTGCATGTAAACAAGACACTCCCAGATCAATCCACCATTACCACAACACAACCACTCAAAAATCTAACAATTTTACAGCTAAAAGAGAGGCTAGATCAAACTTACCAGCCTTGGAAATCTCTCGGCAATCCTCTTCCTCCTATCCTCTATTCATCAACACCGGATCACTACCCCTACTGACAAATCAAACTCGATGAAGGAACAAAATTCCATCTTGAACCTAGATATCATCCAAAGTAAAGCGAAAATTGACGCTTACCTATTCCTGATGACAATCGGTAGTGGAACCCCGAACCTGCAACCCTCTGTTGCAGCGACAAGGTCATCTTTCTGATCACGCAAATGATCAGTGAGGCCCCAGAAAAACAAAACACCAAGGGAAACATCGGCCGGAACGTTCAGCCATCACTGTCGCGACCTCCCTGCCGCGCGCGTTCGCCGTCGACTCTTCTATGGGTAGCATCAAGGCCAGTCGCCGCCACTGGCTGTGAGGAAGAAGAAAACTCGGTCGCGAGGAAGGGTGAAGCAGCGGCCTGGGCACCGGGAAGGGCGGCGATCAGAAGCGAGGAGGTCGGCATCAGCGAAGGCAAGCTCTGCCCGTGAGCAGCGACCACGGCGCGACCTCGGCGTCGGGCAGCGAAGGGGAGCATAGCGCGTGCAGCGGTGGATGGCGAGCTTGCGTCGCGTCGGGGCATCGGTGCTCGCGGGAGCGCAAGTGCTTGCTGCGGCACGGTGGGGGAGACGCGGTGGCTTAGGGCGCGATCAAGAAGCAGCGATCGGCGGTTTGGGTAAAAGAGAAATGGTTGCAGCAGCGAAGATGCGGCGGTGTACGGCGAGAGAAACTGCTGGCGAGGAGAGGGGTCGCGAGAGAGAAAAACCGGCGCATGGGGAAATCGGGAAAAGAGGAAAGGGATCGGGGAAAAATAACCGGGTTAACCTATAACCTTGGTTTATAATTTTAGGTTAATTATCCCTATCAAATAGTTAAAACAGGCTCTTTAAAAGTCTATTTTTCTTATCCCCGTAAATATCTCATACAAGCCCCGTTTAATTCCAGAAAAATTCCTAAAATTCTTTAAAAATCTCGAAAAAATCCCTAAGATTATTTCCCCGAAATTTTGGTCCTTTAATTTCGTATTCTAAATTTCAGTATTTAACAATGGGTCGAGGGTATCACAGTGAATAACCAACAAGTATACAAGTACTAGCCTACTACCATAAAGAAAATGCAATAGCATGTATGAATATGTACAAACAAATGCAACAAGCATAGTACATACAAATGCATCATCACAATAAGCATATATATATAGACTGCATCTATATATGTATACTAATCACAATCATCCATATATATATATACATGCATATATATATATATGGCAATATGCAAAAATGTCATAAGTCAACAATGCAGCATGCATGGTCATGTTGGCTCACCCTAAAGATACCACGACCCCAGTGTGGCCTCGGTGGCTCGAGCATGACAACTGTCCCAACTCAACACCAACCACTACTCTCGAGTGGCCGAGTGGGCAGTATGATCGAGTAGCATATAAGCGTGAAGAGCAAGATACACGATGGGGGTCCCTGCTGTTGGCCACTCCGACAGTCACTACCCATGAGTGGTCGAGTGTCACACACGCAAGACTACGACACGAAAATCCAACTACCACCGTCTATAGTGGTAGAGTGCGGCACAACAATTCTCTGCCCTTATACCGGTTACTCCTTTTATGAGTAATCGTGGAGGCAGGATGACTGGCGACCCTCTCAACCACAAGGGAGACCTCGTCGCCAGCGTGCATGCAAATGACATGAATGCAATGTCTCACATACAGACATCCACCATGGACTCTCTATTCTGTAAAGAGTCCTACTTGTTGGTGCAAGGGCACTAGATAATCGAACCTTGGTTTTGATGATGGCAAAGATTCAAAGTTAAGCTATTTTGTTATCTCATGTGATATGCTAAGTGTGCAGGAAGTGTTTAAGCTAAGCCAAAGGTCGAGCGACATCCGGAGAATCTCAAGTTGAGAAACCGTGGTGGTCGGGTGACACCAGGAGAACCTCGGGGAGTCGAGGAACCTCGGTGGTGACCGAAAGCTAAGCAACAGGTCAAGAGGACCAAAGGTAAGCTCCGTGTGTGGAGCGGTGGTAAGGACACGTCCTCAGTTAGAGGACAATTCTAGGCGTCGATCCGACTAAGGCTTTCGGAGGAATGCTGAAGTCGAGATCGGACAGTCAAAGGACTGTCACATTGCATGGAATTATGCATCTATTGTGCTAATCTTGTATTGCAGGAATTCTCAAGTCGTGATCAACTTGAGATGTCGCGATGAGTCGATCAAGGCGTCAACTACTAAGAGGACCGATCGATGATGTCGAAAAGAGATAGAGATTGATGTCACCACCTCGATAAGATAAGCCGCCACCTCGTGGATAAGATAAGCCGCCACCTCAAGATAAGATCCATGAGTTTTGGATGCGGATTGGGACAAATTCAAGGCGCAAATCTATAAAAGGAGGAGGACTCACACCCAAATTCAAGAATCTCCCAAGTGCTCGTGCTCTACAACGCTACTCGACGCGCCATCTTCTAATTAATTGTCGTATTATTATTATCTTTCTCTTAATTTGTATAAGGACCGTAAGGTTGTTACCGCCTTATAATCATTGTAATCGTCTTGTCTCTTACCTCCAACGAGGAAGAGACTTTTAGTGATTGCCCTTCTAGCGATCAAGGATCGCAGGTTTGGATTAGCAAAAATGGTAAAACCAAGTAAAAAGCTTTGTGTCTTTCTTGTATTTGTCTTTTAGTTTTCCGTGTACTTGGTTTTAATCGTCGAAAAAGAAAAGTTTTTATGACGCTATTCACCCCTCTAGCGCTCATATCGATCCAACAATTGGTATCGAGAGGCGCTCAGTTGTGCAACAACCGATCGAGCATTTTCTTTTCTTTATTTTTATTTTTATTTTTAAATATCTCCTCACTACTAATCCAAGACCAAGTCTTGGGACTTTTTTGGTTTGTGTTTTTTTGCGAGTTTTAGAAAATCGTTGACTAAGCCAACCATGGAAGAGTCTCCACAAGACATAAAGGTAACAATGTCAATTTAAATTTTAAATTTCATATTATTTGCTTTAAGTGCGAGGAGAGAGGACACTATAAAAATAAGTGTCCTACTCGTAAGACTCGAGCAGCCAACCGACGCAAAGGAGACACCATTGTTAGGAATCCAGGAAGAACAAGGAGCACATCAAGTGCTTGGTGGAAGATTCGTCACTACAAGAATCGGTGTGAGGAAATTAAGGTTAGTAAAGTTAATAATTTTGAAAAGTTGAGTTTTAGAATAGTTGATAATTTTGATAAATTGTGTAATCATTGTCAATTAATTAATACAATTAATAATTCAACTAATAAAAAATTAATTAATTCAGATTTAATTAGTTTAAATAACAATAATAATAATATCATGGAAGAAAATGATCAAATTAATCTAACATTTGATAAAATTAACAAAGAGATTAATCAAATATTTAGTTTAATCAACATAGATCTAGATCAAGTCAAAGATAAAACCAACCTAGGACTTAATCAGAATAATCAAACACTTAATCAGAATAATCAAACCATAGGACAGAATCATCAAATTCTAGATCTGATTAATCTAGATAATTCCGAATTAAAAAATTCTGTTTTGAAAAATTCAACCATAAAAAAATCGAAATTAACTTTAAAAAATTCCAAAGATAATCTAAATAATTCTAATAATAATTCTACCTTTAAAAAATCTAACAATTTTATCTTAAATAATTCTAATAATAATTCTACCTTTAAAAACTCTAACAATCTTATCTTAAATAATTCTAATAATAATTCTACCTTTAAAAACTCTAACAATCTTATCTTAAATAATTCTAATAATAATTCTACCTTTAAAAATTTTAATAATCTTATCTTGAATAATTCTAATAATTCTACCTTAAAAAATTCTAATAATTTTAATAATTCTATTTTTAAAAAGTCTAATAATCTTATCTTAAAAAATTCTAATAATTCTACTTTTAAAAAGTCTAATAATCTTATCTTGAAAAAGTCTAATAATATTATTTTAAAAAATTCTAATAATCCTATTTTAAATAATTCACAATCTAACTTAATTAAAAATTCAAAATTAAATAATCAAACCAATAAAATTAATTATAATAGAGCACCATTTGATTATACACAAATTAATAATCTAGTAATTAAACCTCCAACTTTTAAAAATTCAACTAATAAATATGTAGACTTGGGTTACAAGTCTAAGCTAACCAAAAATCAAGATACTAAAATTTGTAAACCTAATTATAATAAAGTATCTTATAACTATAGAACAAATAAAAGTCTACCCAAGAAAACAACCATTTATTTAAATTAATTGAATGTAGTTTGCTCATGCATACATATCATTATCATGCTTATTTTGTCATGTCATACATAATAGTTTTAAATTCACTCTCATATGGTTAGATAGGAAATAATTAATTAATTTTGACAACATAGTATCAGGACGCGGTGAGATGATAGTACATTAAGGAAATGAAGTCAAGTGTATCCGAGTTGGATAAGGAGTATCTAGCTTGGTGCATTTAACTAAGTGGAACTAACTGAAGCTACCTCACCACATCCTAAACTAGTTAGACCAGGACGTAATCCTAAGTGAATTAAGTGTGTAATTTCCTAAGTTGGCTTTGTCTAAGGAAGTGGTCGTTGTTCCGATCAAAGAAGACCCCTGTGCCTCGCCACGACCTGGAAGCCCTCTTTTGAAATGTTCACTTAACTGACTAAAGGTGAAATCCGAATCTAACCCAAGATTAATTAATTTCTAAGGCATTAAATTAAATTCATCTCACAATACCTATAAGAATAACTTGGTTGATCATGTAGAATGGGTGAGATAGTAAGGACAACAAATTAAAAATGATTTTGAAAACGATTTCAAAATTTATATACACATAAATAGATTCTTAAACTATTTTTATTGGTTGTCATGATTATTGTGTGTAGTTATACGTAGTTTTCAAAACAACTATGCTTCTTAAAATGATGGTTAGTTGACCAATACTGAACGTCTAAATCCTTAGGTCAACTTTAGATACCTAGACCCTCTGGACACTTAGGTGAGCCTTCCTTATGGGCAACAAGGATGTCCTAAGAGTTTGTCAGACAAAAGGGGAGACCCTCTAGATATGCCTTCCTTGTGGCTAACAAGGATGTTAGGTTAAGGGGAAGGTTCTAATTGGATAATCATCATAGAAGTTGTTAAAAAATATTTTTTTAAAAAAAAATCATCACCAATACTTTCTAAATTTAAATCCTTCTTTTGATAATATGCCAAGGGGGAGAGAAGACTTAAGTTGGACAAACTTAGTATCTGGCTACCTCCAGTTTGGCATAAAAACCAATAGACATGAGCCTTTAAAATATTTTTTTTTAATTCTTCCTCAAAATTTTATAACAATGTTAAAGGTTAGGGGGTCACATTCTAACCTAGGATATACATTGTTGGTGCAAGATCTAGAAATCTAAACTCCTAAACTCTTAAGTATTAAAGGGAGTTAAACATATTAAATCAACTTGATTAGCATGTTTAAAAATTCTATTTCTTGGCAATGTACCCAATATAAAGTTATTTTTGATATATGTCAAAGGGGGAGAGAGAATAAAGTTAAGAGGTTACTTACTTTTTCTTTCCAAAAAAAATAATTGTTTTTCAAAACTCACCTAGGGTTAAGGGAGAGGTACCCTTAAGGGGGAGGTTTTGAAAAATGATTGTTCAATGCTTACTGCTTATTTTCTCTTAACTTTGAATTGGTTTGTCATAGATCAAAAAGGGGGAGATTGTTGGTGCAGGGGCACTAGATAATCGAACCTTGGTTTTGATGATGGCAAAGATTCAAAGTTAAGCTATTTTGTTATCTCATGTGATATGCTAAGTGTGCAGGAAGTGTTTAAGCTAAGCCAAAGGTCGAGCGACATCCGGAGAATCTCAAGTTGAGAAACCGTGGTGGTCGGGCGACACCAGGAGAACCTCGGGGAGTCGAGGAACCTCGGTGGTGACCGAAAGCTAAGCAACAGGTCAAGAGGACCAAAGGTAAGCTCCGTGTGTGGAGCGATGGTAAGGACACGTCCTCGGTTAGAGGACAATTCTAGGCGTCGATCCGACTAAGGCTTCCGGAGGAATGCTGAAGTCGAGATCGGACAGTCAAAGGACTGTCACATTGCATGGCATTATGCATCTATTGTGCTAATCTTGTATTGCAGGAATTCTCAAGTGCAGCAGTCAACTGGAGATGTCGATGTCGGTGAATGCGATCATACTAAGAGGATCGATCGACTAATATCAGATAGAGATTGATGTCACCACCTCAGGATAAGATAAGCCGCCACCTCAGGATAAGATAAGCCGCCACCTCAAGATAAGATCCATGAGTTTTGTGTTGGATCAATGCGGTTCGCTAGAGGGGGGGGTGAATAGCGAAAGAAAATTTTTCTCGTACGAACTCGTTTTAAAAGAAAACTTATATGCAGCGGAAAGATAAGCAAAACAAAAAGTAAAGGAGACAATAGACACAAGAGATTTACTTGGTTCATAGCCGAAGGCTACTACTCCAAGGCCCTAGTGGTCCTTGACCACGTACGGAGGGCAAAAGCACTAAAGGAACTCCTCCTCGTTAGAGGTAGGAGTTAATCGATACAAGAAGAAACCACAAAAACTTGAGGTAGAGGGACACTACCCTCTCCTGTATCGATAAAAGCTCGAAATATAAATGACAAAGCGATAACAAAAACTAAGACCGACGTCAATAATAAAGAAAGTTAAACCTAGGCGTCGGAATGGAAGGACTTCGTTGTCGTGAGAGTTGCACAGCGGAGGCTTTTGAGCACTTAGAATTGTTGATGAAACCCTAGGTTTGGCCCTCCTTTATAGCCTTTGAGCCCCTTTTCGAGTGGGTCTTCAACCAATCACAAATGGACACCAAACCGCTTTGAGGTGGAGTGATAAGCCTTGACTCCTCGAATCGATCATTGACCATCGATCGTGATGGCCATCATCGATCGGTGATGGCAGCATCGATCGATTGATAACCTTCAGCGATCGGCCGATACCGCAAGCGGTCGAGTCCTCCAATTGTCGGTCGTGATGCTTCTTTGCAAGTCAAAGTTAGCTCAATAAAAACATAATTTCGATGGTCGTCGACCATCTGATCTCGACCTAGACCATCTATAAGATGTCTTTGGTCGGATCTACGCTTAAGATCATCCCCGTAAAGAGGATACGACCTTACTTACTCTCGCACACACGAGCTTACCTCGATACTTACGTGTCATTTTTGCTTCCGGCCTTCCGCTCGATTCCTTCGGCTCCCTCCAAAGTAACTCGAGTATCGCCCGACCACCGCGACTTCCTCCGGGTGTCGCTAGCCTTCAGCTCCAGCTATATTAATCTTCTGCACACTCGATTCAGCTCGTGAGAAAACAAAATAGACTTAACTTTTGTGTCTTTGCTATAATCAAAACACAGGTTTGATTTCGGTGCCTCACTGCACCAACATTTTGGATATGGATTGGGACAAATTCCAAGGTGAAAATCTATAAAAGGAGGGGAGGAATCACACCCAAATTCAAGAATCTCCCAAGTGCTCGTGCTCTCTACAACGCTACTCCGACCGTGCGCCATCTTCTAATTAATTGTCGGTATTATTATTATCTTTCTGTACTTAATTTGTATAAGGATCGGTAAGGTTGTTACCGACCTTATAATCATTGTAATCGTCTTGTCTCTTACCTCCAACGAGGAAGAGACTTTTAGTGATTGCCCTTCGGAAGCGATCAAGGATCGCAGGGCCTTGGATTAGCAGCCGGTGGGCTGTGAACCAAGTAAAAAAGCTTTGTGTCTTTCTTGTATTTGTCTTTTAGTTTTCCACTGTGTACTTGGTTTTAATTGTTGAAAAAGAAAAGTTTTTATGAACGCTATTCACCCCCCCTCTAGCGCTCATATCGATCCAACACTACTAACCAGATCAACGCACTCTCTATCCTGTAGAGAGTCGTATTTACTGATCGCCGCACTCTCTATCCTATAGAGAGTCATACTCAAACTGATTATATCAGGCTAGGACCATCAGTCCGTAGCGACACACTAAATACCATTCACCTTACCATCTAGACAATACATGGTCAGTAGTTAACATGCAACCTAAGGGTATTGGAATTAACCCTACGTTCAACACCTTACCTACCTACAGATGACCTCTTTGCCCAATTTACAATCAGGTCGTCATCCGGACTTTACTATTTGCACTTAACTTAAACAAATTCTAAGTTACTTACATCACCTATATATATAACTCCTAATCATAGTAAAATAAACATGATATCAGCAATAGAGTTAATAGCCAAAGGTAAAGTATCAAGCATAAGATAAATAAAAACAGAGTCAAGGTAACATGATCATATAAGATGATCATGCATCTAAATTTGTATGCATTAAACTACCTGACCAGGGTAGGAATTACCCACCTGCTGTAATGCTCGTAACAATGAAGTCCTCACGGCCGCGGACTTGTCTCGTATCCACGTCCTGCAAATAGCATCAATTACATTTTAGTGCAAGCAGACTACAACATATGAATTAATTACTATATCGTTCTTATAATCACATCCTTTTATCGACTACGACTTAGGAAAATCACTCAAATTATCCAAGGTCGATTCACTGTAACCAACCTTCACATTAGACCCTCAACTGGTACAGTTAACATCATAATTAAAACCCCCCATTTCCAATTAACCACTACACAAATCTATACATTCAATTCCATACTAACCGGATATTTCACAACCCAGAACAACTCTCTAATCATGTAAACCAGCGATCACAGCTTCTGTACCACCATTCACAGCTCATGCACAACAATCACAGTCGTTCACAGCTTTATTCACAGCCGCACAACCGATCACATCCCCGTACAGCCTACTCCACTGAAAGGAATTCCATCCCACAACCCAAACAAGTCTAGGACAGACCCATTCCTCACAGTCAGCCAAACACTTCCACTCACAATCGTCCTAACCGACCAAAACCCCTACTCCCAGCCAACTCCATCTTTTGATCACCACATAGTGGCCATCAACCGAAACACCAACAATAGACAAAAGACAAGAGATAATCCAAAATATACCTGCCCTAATTCTCTATTCACCGACACAACCAATGTTGCTTCTTCCCTAAAACTAGCAGCTCGATTCACTGGCTGCAATCGACGCTCACGATCCCTGCCCAAATCTCAATTTAGGTCACGACAAATCCACAGAACATCTTACTCTCGTTCAAGGTAAGGAGAACCAAAATTGATGCTTATCTTTCCCTGACCACAACCGACAGTGGACGGCTTGGTTCGCCGGAAACCTAATGAAAACACTGCTACACTAATCACCCCCGGTTTGTGAGCTACACAGGAGCAAGAATGTCAGGCGAAGATGGATTTCATCGTAGATGGGAGAAAAAGAACTTATCGATGGGAGAGATTGCCCTATCTTGCTCTGGCAGAATCGCGAAGCCACTCCCGACCAAAAGGATGCGGAGACGCCGTCAACCCACACTTGCTTCTGCGGAGCGTCCGTGGGTACCGGCGAGCAACGGGCGATCGTGTTTGCAGAGGAGGGGGAGAAAGCATTAAGAGGGAGAGTCGCGAGAAGAAGCACACAAGCAAAGAGGGCTTCATTTCAGAGAGGCGCAGAAGGTGAATGGAAAAAGCTGCGATCAAGAGAAGAGTTAATCACGGCTGCAGCTGGGGAAGAAACGGTCGGAAAATAAACTGGGGGATTAAAAGCTGGACGGCGCAGAATCGGCGACGGGTGAAACGCGCAACGAGGAAGAGGGGAAGTCGTCGAGCTCGCGGTGAGACACCACTCGTAATAAGGAATTGGATTGGGTTAACCATACGGGTTGGATCCAATAACCCTATAAGATGCAAACCTAGTTTCGATTAAACCCCTTTTTGACCGTTAAATCTTCCTCCGCCATTTGCCTTAGAAATATCCATTTAAATCCAGGAAAATTTCTAAAAATTCCTTAGGGTATTCTCCTAATTACCCAATATTTATTTTATTATTATTATTATTATTATTTCATTTTTCCTGTGGTATTTTACATATTCATTCATCGGTCTTTGAAGAGAATTTTCCAAAATGGTCTTTCGTATTTAAAATAAGTCCAAGCTTGAGTCTTGGCATTTGGGAATTCCAACATTAGGTTGACATGGAAAGTCCAAGAGTGTAGTCTTGGTCATGTAAGTCCAAGGGTGTAGTCTTGGTGGTGAAAGTCCAAGTCATGGGTACTTGGCAATTGAGAAGTCCAAAGGAAATATTGGCGGCATAAAGTCCAAGGGTGGAGTCTTGGTAGCATAAGTCCAATGGTTGGTGGCGTAAAGTCCAAGCGTGGTCTTGGAAACGTAAGTCCAATGTACCTTGGCGGTGTAGACACCGTTAGCATGACAATAGCTGATGGAAGCACCTGAAGGCTAGCGTATGGATGAACAAGTCATGGATGACTTGGAGGGATCCGATAGGTGTGAGGCTGATGGAGGTGGCTAGAAGGCTTAGGTCTAGGCTAAGGGTGGTCTAGCAAGTATGGGGGCACCATACTTGGGGTTAAACCTCATGGTTGAGGTTATCAGTCGACTGACATTATGACCGGTTCAACTAATGGAAGTCGACTACGGTTTGAGTAAGTCGCCTATGCCACAACCAACTTTCCTCTAGTTGTGTCATATAACACTTAATTGAGGATCTTTCTAAATTTATTGAATATATATTTTTATTTCTAACTCCCTTAAGTAATATTTTTGGGTTTTCAATATTGTTAATCAAACATTCATTCGATAAAAATTTCACTACATAACCAACATCACATAGTTGACTTATACTAAGCAAGTTAAATTTGAAATTCTCTACCAGCAAAACTTTTTGTATAACAAAATTTGACTCTAGTTCAATGTTACCTGATCCAATTACCTTAAATTTGTCGTCGTTTCCAAAGGTGACTGTACCTAGATTCTTGTAGCTTAATTCTGAGAACTTTTGACTATCTCTAGTCATATGTCTAGAGTAGCCACTATCCAGAATTCATTGGTCCATTCTGGAGTCCTACACGAATTAAAACCCTTTTAAAATAATTCACACCTTGAACAAGATTGATCATCTTGAGTTTATTAAGCTTATTTTAAGTAAATTTATCAAGTTAAGTTAAATTTGTTAAGTTGAGTTGAGCTTAGTTGAATTTAGTTAAGTTTAGTTAAGTGGGTCAAATAAGTTTGTTTTAGTTAAATTAGGTTTAGTTTAATTAAGTTTAAGCAAAGTTATTAAGTAGTTTGTTAAGTTAAGTGAATTGTATTAAACTAACTAAACTTGATTAAATTCTAAATCATCTCACTCAGACTAGGTTTTCAATACACTTATTCCTATGAGTTTTGTAAGATGAGGATTTCTTTTAATCTCAATTAAATTTAATGAGCAATTTCAGAGTTTTTTAAACTTGTGTTAGATTCAAGTTTGTTTTGAGCTAGTCAAGTAGGTTTTTCCAACATTGACTTCCAGGTTGTGCCAAGGCACATTGCCTTCTTGGTTATCGGAGCAACAACCACTTTCTAGACAAAGTCAATAAAGGAATCAAGTACTTGATTCACTTTGGACTAAGCCTTGGTCTAACTAGTCAATGACTTAGTGAGTTAGCTTCGGTCATTTCCACTCGACTTAGTGCATCAGGTCGTGGCGAGGCACATGACCTTCTTGGATATCGGAGCAACGACCACTTCCTAGACATGCACTTCGAACAGCTTCCCTAACTTACTATCAGTTCACTTTGTCTTAGTACTAGATTGTTCAAGTTTAAACTACTTTGTTTCTTATCTAGTCCGTTCTAAATTAAGCAAGTAAAGTAAACTAAAGCATGCAAGAGTTTAACTAAACAAGGAAACAAGCAAGGTTCTAGCTTCCCCTAAGTGGTAGCTAGTTTGACTTTTGTTCACTAAGTGAACTTGACTCTTAGGAACCCAAAATTGATTTGATCTAACTTGGTTGACTAAGCTAGACTTAGGAACCCATGCTTGGACTCGATTCTTAGTGTTTCGGCTAAGTAAGGACATGTATGATTTATAGGAGGATTTAGCTTTGTATCCGAGTCCAGACTTGTTGTACACGGCTTGCTGAAATCCAAGCATCATGTTGAGATACTTGGAGCCCGAAGTGAACCTTTCCAATGATCCGATTAGATCTTCTTCTTGCCTTTTTAGAACTGAGTTCTCTTCCTCAAGCTTTGCAACTTGAGTTGAGTCTCTATCCTTAATTTGACAAGTCGAAGTCTTCGAGTTGACTTGCTCCTTAAGTACTTGGACTTCCTTAAGTAGCGAGTCAACTAGATTCTTGGACTTAGCTAACTCCCTATCTAAACATGCAATTATATTGTACAACTTATCTTCTAAGGGAGAAGTTACCTCATCTAGTCCTTTGGAAACAGATGTGGATCCGTGGCTTCTGTTGGACTCAGAATTAGACTCGTACTCAGAATTTGACTCAGCTCCGGAGCTCGATTCGGCCATGAACGCCACGAAACTTCTCTTCATTTCCGTTGCGTCCGACTCGTCCCAAGTTTCCTTAAGCGCTTTCTTCTTCTTTTCATTTTTTTGGTTTTTCTTCCTTGTTTAGGTTCGCACACTCCGACTTGTAGTGTCCCTTTCCATTGCACTCATAGCAAGTCACTTCTGATCGGGGTCTCGACTTGTTATCAATAACTTTCTTAGCGTCCTTCTTTATAAACTATTTTCTTTGGTTGAACATCTTTCAGGCCATGTTTACTTTTTCTTCTTCTCGGTTTGACCCGAGTTAGCTTGTTCGTGTAGTTCAAGTTCACAAAATAGTTCATCTAGCCTAATTGTGGTAAGATCCCTAAAAACCTTATAGGCATCAACAATCAATGTCCATAAGGTATTTCTCAGGAATGCCTTAAGTGTATACCTAATTATGTCCCTATTTTTCATTTGGTGTCCTATTAAATGTAATCCATTTAAAATGTCTTTTATTCTTGTATGAAGTTGACTAACATTTTCATTTTCGTTCATTTTACAATTAAATAATTTATTTAGTAACATGTCTCGTTTAGCTATCTTAGTGTCATTTGTCCCTTCATACAATTCAATTAATTTATCCCATAATTTCTTAGAGTTTTCGAATGGACCCACCCTATTGAGTTCTTCTTTAGTAAGTCTGCATTGCAAGATGTTAAGTGTCTTGTAATCCACTTGAGCTTGTTTTCTAACGTTAGTGGTCCATTTCTCTGGTTCTAACAACTCACCCAAGTCGTCTACCGGAGAGACGAAACCTTTCCTAATCGAAAACTAGACCTCTAGGTTAGTTTTCAGGTAGCACACCATTCATCTTTTCCAATAGGAAAAGTCCTCTTCATTGAAGAGAGGAAGGAAAACAGTGTTATACCCTTCTAAGTACGACATTATTAACGAAATATTTTCTAAGTGCAGAAAATTAAATCAAATATTTTCTAAAGCAAGAAAATTAAATCAAATATTTTCTAAGAGAAAAAAATTAAATCAAATATTATTGTAAAGCAAAAACAATTAAATCAAATATTTTCTAAAGCAAGATAATTAAATCAGATATTTTCTAAAGAAAAAAAAATAAATTAAATATTTTCTATGTGTAGAAAATTAAATCAAATATTTTCTAAATAAAATAAATAAAATCAAATATTTTCTAAAGTAAGAAAATTAAATTAAATATTTTATAAGTGTATAAAATTAAATTAATATTTTCTAAAGCAAGAAAATTAAATCAAATATTTTCTAAAGCAAGAAAACCAAATATTTTATAAAGCAAGAAAATTAAATTAAATATTTTCTAAGACAAAAAAATTAAATTAAATATTTTCTAAAAAATTAAATTAAATTAAATATTTTCTAAGGCAAGAAAATTAAATTAAATATTTTCTAAAGCAAGAAAATTAAATTAAATATTTTCTAAAACAAGAAAATCAAATATTTTCTAAAGCAAGAAAATTAAATAAAATATTTTCTAAAGCAAGAAAATTAAATTAAATATGTTCTAAAGAAAGAAAATTAAATTAAATATTTTCTAAGACAAGAAAATTAAATTAAATATTTTTTAAAGAAAGAAAATCAAATCAAATATTTTCTAAAACAAGAAAATCAAATATTTTCTAAAGCAAGAAAAATAAATAAAATATTTTCTAAAGCAAGAAAATTAAATCAAATATTTTCTAAGTGTAAAAAATTAATTTTAATTAATCTAAAGTACAGAAAATTAATTTTAATTAATCTAAAGTGCAGAAAAATACTCTAACAATTATTTTAATGTAGAAAATATTAAAAATTAATCTATTGCTAGAAAAATAAAGAAAACTATCCTAATGCTCTCGATGGTGGTTCCACTAAATTCGGAGCGCCTCGCTCCGATACCAATTGTAGGATCATGATTCTCCCAGAGAGGAGGGTGAATCTCAGAGATTATAATTTTAATTAAAATTTTTAAAACAATTAGAATATTTTGAAAACGATTATAAGTATGCAGCGGAAATAAAAATGAGTACATTTGTTTTACTTGGTTCACAATCCTAATTGGGTTGCTACTCCAAGGCTCGTAGCTCTTTCGAGAGCTACCTCAATGGGCAATCACTAAATGCCTTCCGACTCGAGAACTCTCGATTTCGGAGGATTTCGCTTTTTACAAAGATTAGAGATGGATAACACACTACCCACTCTTGAATTTAAGTACACAAGCGAAAAATAAAATGAACAATACAAGAACATTATACCGACACTAAATGGATCGTTGAAGTTGTCGCGGAGTGTCGGAAGATAGCCTTGATGTGGAATATGAGCTTTTGTGGACGAGCAAGAATTTTGACAGCACTTCGACGTAGTTGTTCTTTTTTCTTTAGATCTGGTCGAGCACTTATTTTATAAACCTTTTCCAGTCAACTGGAATGCCTGTTAGGACATGTGTGCCCGCTAGAGCGGAGGTGAATAGCGCGTCGTTGTTCGCTTGACGGAATTTGATTGTGCTTGCTACAAAACTTGTTATACATAGTAGAAATAATAACAATAAAACAAATACAACAAGAACACAAGCACAACACCAAATATAACGTGGTTCGGAATCGTATGGTTCCTACTCCACGAATTGAGCTCAAATGAGCTCTAGCGATGCAATCAACACCACTAAACAATAATACTCCTTCTCGACAACAAGTCGGAGGTGGAGAAACCTCTTACAATGATTACAACAGCAATACACGAGATATACAAGCAAATATGAATGAAATACAATAAAAGAAGTAAAGAACACTTTACAAAAACTCTTTTGGATGCTTGCTTGTTTGGTTGCTTGAGTTGCACTTGGAGATCCTGAATTGCAGCAGCAAATCACCCCAAAACTCCTTAAGAAACCTTAGCCAAAATCTTCCCTTCGTGCTCCTTTTAAATCTGCAACTCGGGTTGATTTTCACCTAGCAGTCGACTGATCGGGACCATCAGTCAACTACTCCTGTAGCCGTTGTGAGACAACGACATGAGCCACGTTGGATAAGTTCCAATGGATAAACCATCAATCGACTTATCATACCCATCAGTCGACTGATCGGGTCATCACTCGCCTGTCAAACCCTAACAGTCGACTCAGGAACTTTATGTCCTCGAATATCCACCAACAGTCGACTGATCTTCAGATCAATCGACTAATCAGGCTACCAATGATCGCCTATCGTTGACAATCGATCGCTAGGCAAATTCCGCAATAATCCCTGATTCTCCCATCACGATCGACCATAATATATCCATGAGGTTTTAACCCCAAGTATGGTATCCCCATACTTGCTAGACCACCCTTAGCCTAGATCTAAGCCTTCTAGCCACCTCCGTCAGCCTCGCGCCTATCAGATCCCTCCAAGTCATCCATGACTTATTCATCCATACGCTAGCTTTCAGGTGTTTCCATCAGCTATTATCATGCTAATGTGGTCTGTATTGCCAAGGCACATTGGGCTTACGCTGCCAAGACTCCACATGGACTTTACACCGCCAACCATTGGACTTATGCTGCCAAGACTCTACCCTTGGACTTTACGCCGCCAATATTCCCCTTGGACTTTCCAATTGCCAAGACTCAATCTTGGACTTTCCCTTGCCAACCCATGTTGGACTTTCCATGCCAAGACCCATGCTTGGACTTTCTCTTGCCAAGATCCATGCTTGGACTTTCCTTTGCCAAGACCCATGCTTGGACTTTCCTTTGCCAAGACCCATGCTTGGACTTTCCCATGACAATGGTCAAACCATCGTCAAACATCAAAATCATGACCTGGGTCGATTGCACCAACAATCTCCCCAACACATTGTCAGACATCAATATCAAACATCAAAACACTACTCGAGTCAAACTCAAGTCTGGTCAATCGTGACCTAGGCCAATTGCACCAACAATCTCCCCCTTTTTGATGTTTGACAAAAACCAAACACCTTTGATTTAGGCCACCTAACTCAAATCTCCTTACCAATTGTTCCAAATTGGTAATCCCATAAATTCTCTCCCTTTTTGACATACATCAAAAAGGTTCTCCCCAAGGAGGTCAATGTCCCATATCCCAATGAGATCTTACAATCTCCCCCTTTGTCCAAAAAAACATCTAGGATGCCTATTGTAAAATATCAAAAAAATAAATAAATCATATAAAATAAAATATTCCTTGTTAATTGATAAATTATCTTATAGAATTTTTTAGGAATATTTAAAAAAATTTCTGAATTTAAACAGAAGTTTTATGGACATTTCATGGGGATAAAGTGGATAGGCTTTTGTAATGTCTATTTGGACTATCTGTTATTAAGAGGTTTAAATGCTAAACGTTTAATTTTCTCGCCGATTTCCTTCCGTTTTCCCCGATCGGCCATTTTCTTCTCCTCCTCATTTTCCCGATCGCGCCGACTTCTTCTCTTCCCCTCCCGATCCCGATTCTTCGTCTCTCGCACGATTCCTCACCGCGATCGCATCTCCTCCATCGTTTCTCCTCCTTTGCTCGATGGCGCTCCCCTGTGCGATTTCCCCTCTCCACTGTGGCTGCTGAGCGAGCTCGCACTATCGTCGGTTGTCGCCGCCTTAGTTTCCCCCTTGCCCAGCCCGTCGGATGTCGCCGCTTCACAGCCATCACATGAACGCCGCTGGCCTTATGTGTCACGACAGCAGGCTCGCGTGGCCTCCGGCGCTTGATGTAAAGAAGAACTCGATTCGATCCGCCATCGCTGCTCTCCTCCACCTCGCCGCGACGCTGCGACACCGCCGCTGTGAACTCCCAGTGCAAAGGAGTGAATCGACGATTGGTGTTCGATTTGGATAGAAAACCTAGCTATTGGATGATGATCCAAGGCTTGGATCATGGATCGGTTGCAGTGTTTGAAGTTGACCTGGGAAGGTTCCAACCACAGGTATACCTCGAACCATCTCCTCCTTTTCGTAAGATGTTTATTTTTATTTAGTTAATTGTCGTGTGATGTGGATTTCTGCCAGTGGGGGCTGTTAGTTAGAGGCTGGACGGCTGTGACATCCTTCGTCGAGCATGGATTGGTGGTTTTGGGCTGCATCATTGTTGTGTTATGTTAGTGGATTCACTTCAGTGATATGAGGGTTGTGATCTATGAATTGGACAATGGATTGGAGCTGTGAATCGGCTATTGGATTGGTTGTGAGAGGTAAGGTTTGTAAATGTTGATTAAGTTAACTGATATCTATAGGTTGAGTAGATTTAATTATTGGAGTGATAATCAATTGTTGGTGAACAGATCGGGTTATGAGGTTGCTTCCAATTGGGCTATTTGAACTTTAATCTGATACCTTGATGTAGATCAAGAAGTTGTGGGTGATTGCAACAATTGAAAGGTAAGCATTGATTTGGTACGTTACGAAGTAGGATATGTTACCTTTATTGTTGATGCTAGAGTTGATGCATGAGTAATACGGTGAATTTAATCTGATTAAGAATGGAGAATTGTTAGGTATTAATGAATGGAATGGGATTATGGCATTGTGGGATTTGGTTAATTAATCAAGGATTAAGATTGGGTTAGATTATTATCCCTACCGTTGGTTTATGCTAGCATTTGGTTATATTGGTATTCTACGATTTCAGGACTTTGATGCGAGGTGAATTCATGGACATGAAGACAGTTACGATTTACATATCAGGTGAGTAATTTCCTACCCTGGTCAGGTAGATGTAATTGCATTCAGATTTAGACATAGATATGAGCATGTTATATGTTCATGTTATCTTGACCCTGCTCTTATTTATCCATATGCTTGATACTTATCGTTGGCTATATATGCTCAAATATTGATATCACATTTTCCTTTATCATGATTTAGGAGTTACAAATGTGATGTAAGTAGATCTATAAATGTTTAATAGGGTGTAGTGTTAGAGTACAGATGATGACCTGATTGTCAATTGGGAAAAGGTCATCCGTGGGTAGTTAATGCCCTAAATGTAGGATTTATTCCAATACCCGTATGTTGCATACTTAATACCAACCATGTGTTGTGTAATGGTTAAGTGAAGGGTGATTAGTGTGTCGCTATGGACCGGTGGTCCCAGCATAATATGATTACTTGAGTACGACTCTCTACAGGATAGAGAGTGCATCGATCAATTGAGTACAACTCTCTATCAGATAGAGAGTGTTATGATCAGTTGAGTACGACTCTCTGTAGGATAGAGAGTGCACTGATCAGATTGGTACGACTCTCTGTATAATAGAGAGTCTGTGGTAGATGTCTGTATATGTAACACCCCCTAGTCTTTCCACTCTCTACCAGGGGAGCTGTCACTACTTTACTGTCTCTATCTTTAATTCATGCAATATACTAACGCAATATGCTAACAACTAAAATAATCATAAGAACCTTGACATCACTTAAACAATAACCATTTCAAGATCTTCACCTAACATACACGTATTAAGACTAACCCAATATGACTCTAGCATTCTTTGGTCTCAACCATAAGTAATCCAGTTGAACTTCAACAATATCAAAAGAAAACAATTAGAAACTAAAAATCTAGTTTAGACATCTGCACTTAGGATCTTTTACTTCCAAAGTTTCGTCGCCACACACACCCAGCACTTCATCCGCCATGCCACCTTACTGAAGCTTTTCTTTACCTTTATCTGCAGTATAAGAAAATGCAAACTGTAAGCAATAACGCTTAGTAAGTACTTTCTATGCTCACAAAAATATGCAACGTATGAAATCAAGCAACTAGTTCTCTTACCCTTGATACATTGATACACATGCAAACATAACTGGAAATCATAACTCTTATTACGTACATGTCTCTTGTATAACCCATGCTCTTAAGTATTTTAAAACTTGTAAACAGTGTATCTGATATGGAATGATTAACTTTGAAAATTTTTACTTATACTTATACTGATACTGATACTTCAAAATAATAATCATCCAGAATATGGGCCCGGCATAGTACCAATGCGCGCTTTCCTAATAGGCCGGGGTGGCCAACCACCGAACCTACTAGGGTAATTGAGACTGAGGGCCTTGGCCCGTGGGCGAACTGATGCCCGGTACATGCCCTTTCAAAAGTAAAATACTTTCTTTATACTTATATTCTTATACATACTGACAGAATGCTCTTAATCCCCTAAATCACGAATGGGGAGCACCATAAAGATCATTATGCTCTTGACCCCCAAAATTGAAATGTGGAGCATACTGAAGATCGTTGTGCTCATAATCCCCAATTCGAATGGGGCGCATCTTTAAATTTTCTTTATAAAGGAAATATTTTTACATCTTACTCTACATCATGCATATAATTGTAAGCTACAACTCATCTACAACATGCATGATCATAAATCACCTTCTTATCATGGATCTAAACATGATGCTGAATTACCCATAACATAAATCAGAAAATCACGAATCAAAATACCATGCATAACTGGAAATAACATGCACATAAAAATATATCAATGACATACGATAACTACTTATACTGCAGGTGAGCAATACTTACATCCTACGCTTTTTCACCAATTTATATCGTTAGATTTCGTAAAGAAAAGATCTCCTACGTGTTCCTTTGCTTTAGAATGAGCCTCTACCAAGTCCTTAAGGAGATCCCTCTTGAAAATCCCCTCTTGAATTATCCAAAGGGAAGATAACCTTCTTCCTTCCTTCGGCGGCTGGAACACGAGAGATCGAGAGAGAGAGGCGGCTTGGAAAAACGAGAGAGAGATAGAGAGGCGGCTGGAAATCTTCGGTGGCTGGAAAAAAATGAGAGGGAGAGAGAGAGGCGGCTTGGAAAAAATGAGAGGGAGAGAGAGATTTAAAGAGAGATAAGGAAGAAATATATATATATATATTAGAATTTTTCTTAACCTAATTACCCCTTTAAATAATTAGTCAAATTAATCAATCTCTTTTTTTTCGTCTATAAATATATTTTGTTATATTCTACTCATTGGTAATCTTATGACTTAGTGGTAGGGAGCCTATTCTCCCAAACCAATGGTTCATGGTTCGAGCGTCGACTAACGAACTATTTATTCGAACTTTTTTTTTTAAATTCCTATTCTTAATTATTTCTATTCTTTTTATTATTATTATTCTATTCCTATTTTTATTATTTCTATTCTTATTCTTATTTCTATTTTCCTCTAATAAAAATATAGGAATTAAAATTTGGGGTGTTACAATCCCTTATACCTTATAAAAGTTTCGTCCTCGAAACTTAGAACAGCTCGGGGTACTTTTGCTTCATGTCATCCTCACGTTCCCAGGTTGCTTCTTCAACCCTTTGACTTTGCCATAAGACTTTTACTAACGGTATTTCTTTATTTCTTAGTTTCCTGACTGCTCGATCTATTATCTGAATAGGTCGACTTTCATAACTTAGATCTGTCTGAATCTGTACCGTCTGTGGCTCAATCACTTGGTTGGTGTCTGGGACGTGCTTCTTAAGCATTGAAACATGAAATACATTGTGGATAGCTGACATTTCCTGTGGTAGCTCTAGCTCATAAGCTACCTTACCAACTCTCTTGGTGATCAGGTAGGGGCCTACATATCTGGGACTTAACTTGCCTTTCTTCCCAAATCTCATTACCCCTTTCATAGGAGCTACCTTAATGAACACTGAATCTCCGACTTGGAACTCTAGGGGTCTGCGTCGGACATCGGCGTAACTCTTCTGCCGACTTTGGGCAGTCTCTATCCTTTGACGTATGTTCTTTATAGCTTTGGTGGCGTCATCTATAAAATCAGTCTTGAGTCCCATTTCTTTCTTCTCGCCACCCTCATACCAACAGATAGGCGATCTGCATCTCCTTCCATACAAGGCTTCATAAGGTGTCATTCCAATTGTGGTTTGATAACTATTATTATAGGCAAACTCTGCCAAACACAAATATTTGCACCAGCTTCCTTTAAAATCTAAGGCACAAGCTCTGAGCATGTCCTCCAAAATCTGATTCACTCTTTCTGTTTGTCCATCTATCTGAGAATGAAATGCAGTGCTGAATCGTAACTTAGTGCTAAGGGCTTTCTGAACATACTCCCAGAAGTGTGAAGTGAAGCGACTGTCTCTATCTGAGATAATGGTCTTAAGTACTCCATGCAGTCTAATCACTTCCTTGACGTATAACTGGGCTAACTGCTCCATGGAGTATGATATTCTGATAGGCATGAAGTGAGCAGACTTTGTCAATCTATCGACAACTACCCAAATAGAATAGTAGCCATTGGTTGTTTTGGGCAATCCTACTATGAAATCCATGACTAGTTCCTCCCACTTCCATTCTGGAATCTGGATAGGCTGTAGAACTCCTCCTGGTCTCTGGTGTTCAGCTTTCACTCTCTGACATGTCAGGCAAGTGCTAACATACTTAACCACGTCCCTCTTCATACCAAGCCACCAGAATTTCCCTTTCATATCTTGATACATCTTGGTGGATCCAGGATGCATCAAATATGGGGTCCCATGAGCTTCTTCTAGGATCTTCTTTCTTAAGTCTGGGTCGTTGGGGATACATAGACGTTCACCCAAATATAATACCCCACTATCAAAGACACGGAATCCTTCATCCTTCCCTTCTTGGATCTCTTGCTTGATCATTTGGATGCTAGGATCTTTGTCTTGTCTCGCTAATATATCCTCAAACAGTGTAGGTACTATGGTCAAGGCGGAGAGCTGTCCAAAAATAATCTCAACTCCAAAATTCATTATCTCTTTCTCCAGTGGTTGGGATAGTGTTGTTAGGGACATCAAGGTGGTGCATAATTTTCTACTCAGCGCGTCTGCTACTTTGTTTGCCTTTCCAGGATGGTAGTGGATTTCACAGTCATAGTCCTTTACTAGCTCAAGTCATCTGCGCTGTCGCATATTCAAATCCTTCTGAGTGAAGAAGTACTTCAGACTCTGGTGATCTGTGTAAATCTTGCATTGGACTCCATATAAGTAATGTCTCCAAACTTTTAGAGCAAAGACCACTGCTGCTAACTCAAGGTCATGAGTGGGGTAATTCTTTTCGTAGTCCTTGAGTTGTCTAGATGCATAAGCAATGACTTTACCCTTCTGCATAAGCACTGCTCCGAGTCCCATCTTGGATGCATCACTATACAGGTCAAATCCCTCATTACTTTCTGGAAGGGTAAGCACTGGAGTACTTGTGAGTCTCCTCTTTAATTCAAGGAAGCTCTTTTCACAATCTTCGGTCCATTCGAACTTCTTGTTCTTTCTGGTAAGAACCGTCAATGGTGAAGCTATCCTTGAGAAGTTTTCCACAAACTTTCGATAGTACCCTGCTAACTCGAGGAAACTTCTGACTTCACTGGCATTCTTTGGTTGACCCCAATTATTGACTGCTTCTATCTTTGTCGGGTCTACCATAACTCCATCTTTTGAAATAACATGACCCAGAAACGATATTCGATCAAGTCAAAACTCACACTTGGAGAACTTTGCATATAACTGTCTTTGCTGAAGGGTCTGCAAGACTGTCTTCAAGTGTTCGACATGTTCTTCCTGAGTTCTCGAGTAGATAATGATGTCGTCAATGAAAACGACCACAAACTTGTCAAGGTACTCCTTAAATATCCGATTCATCAAGTCCATAAACATAGCGGGTGCATTTGCCACTCCGAAGGGCATGACCACGAACTCATAGTGTCCATACCTCGTTCGGAAGGTTGTTTTCGGTATATCATCCTCTTTAACTCTTACTTGATGATAATCGGACCGCAAATCAATCTTGGAGAAGACTATGGCTCCCCTCAATTGATTAAATAAATCCTCCATCCTTGGCAGAGGATATCTATTCTTGATCGTCACTTATTCAAGGCTCGGTAGTCTATGCACATCCTCATAGACCTATCTTTCTTTTTCATGAATAACACTGGAGCTCCCCATGGGGAATGACTAGGGTGGATGAATCCCTTGTCTAATAACTCCCGTAATTGTTCCTGAAGCTCTTTCAATTCAGCTGGAGCCATACTATAGGGTGCTTTTGAGATTGGGTTGGTACCAGGAATAAGCTCAATCTCAAACTCGACTTCCCTTCTAGGTGCTAGTCCTGGTAGCTCGTCAGGAAATACTTCCGGGTAGTCACATACGATTGGGACTTCTTCTATCTTTTGGCTTCTTTCTTTCTTAGTATCAACTATATGTGCTAAATACCCAGTGCATCCACTAGCTAGCATCTTCCGAACTTCCATGGCGGACAAGAACTTCTTAGTCTTCTTCCTTGGTTCTCCAATAAACTCAAATTTGGCCTTGGTCTCGGGTTGGAATACTACCCTTCGCTTACGGAACTCAATGGAAGCACCGTACTTGCTAAGAAAGTCCATTCCAAAGATGACATCATAGTCATGCATGTCCAGCAAGATCAAATCACTATAAAGTTCTCTGTCTAAAATTCTGACCGGCACGGCACGCAACCAGTGTGTAGATGTCATTATTTCACCCGAAGGTAGGGTCGTTAAAACTGAATATCTAAGATATCCGGAGTTATATCTATCTTCTTAACAAATTCCATAGACATGAAAGAATGGGTTGCCCAGTATCAAATAGTACGGTAGAATGCTGACTAAGGATAGGTATCTGACCTATGACCACCGTAAAAGCATTTGCTACCTCTTCCTTGGTGAGGGAGAATATCCAGACATTAGGTGGCCCATGGAGCCTCAATCTTCCTTAGGTGATGTAAGGGACCCTCCGGTGCTCCTAGCCTAATGTAATGGTCTACCTCCATTGAATAGATCGCGCGGAGGTAGATTGGTCTTGGTGGGGCATTGTTTGGCGAAGTGTCCCTCGACACCACATATATAACACTCGCTCATGCCCTGGCGACAAACTCCTAGATGCTTCCTCCCACACTTAGAACATGTAGGATACATAGGCTGCTTACTGGCTGAACCTCCCTTTGTATTATTCCACTATCAAGCTATTATCACTATCAGGTTTCTGACCTCCTGAACTTCCCTGGCTTTTGCTTTCTACCGAGGCTAGCTCCTGATGCTTGATACTATTCATGTAATGCTCCGTGATTAGTGCACTGCTGATTATCTCTTCAGTAGTCTGTGGTCTATTAATTCCACCAGTCACATTCAGAGCTATCTCTGGTCTCAACATCTTTAGCATCAACCTAACTCTTTCCTTCTCAGTACTGACCAGTTCTGGACATAGACGAGCCAACCTATTAAACTTCTTCACCGCTTCATCTACTGATAAATCCCCTTGTCGGAACTCCGTGAACTCATCATAATGATTATTGGTGACTCGCATATGAAAGAACTCCTCGAAGAACACCGTCTCAAAGTCCATCCATGACATTTGGTTCACCACCCTCTTGGCCTTTACTCGCTCCCACCACATTCTGGCATCTCCGGTTAGACAGAACGAGGCACACTTGACTTTCTCATTCTCAGACCAGTCCAGCAGTTCCACTATGCTCTCTACTGTCTTGAACCATGCCTGAGCATCCCATGGTTCACTGGAACCGGCAAAACTCTCTAGCTTCAGCTTTTGCCATTGAATCAGATAGGCCTCTTGCCTCACCCCTCCCACTGGACCTGTTGGTGGGATTGGTGGGGCGGAAGATGTAGTTGGAATGACATTCTGAGTCCCTGGCTGAGTAACAGGATCTTCTCACTGATTCGTCATCAAGGTATTGATGACCTGCTACTGCTCTGCCACTTGCTGTTGGAGCTGAGTGACTATCTGCATCCAGGCAGGTGGTGGCACTTCTTAATTCATTCCTTGTCCTCTACGGGGTCTTCCTCGAGGCATTTCTTGCTCTTCATAAGTTGATAAAGTGAAACCACTATAAGACTATTATTATAGGCAAACTCTGCCAAACACAAATATTTGCACCAGCTTCCTTTAAAATCTAAGGCACAAGCTCTGAGCATGTCCTCCAAAATCTGATTCACTCTTTCTGTTTGTCCATCTATCTGAGAATGAAATGCAGTGCTGAATCGTAACTTAGTGCCGAGGGCTTTCTGAACACACTCCCAGAAGTGTGAAGTGAAGCGACTGTCTCTATCTGAGATAATGGTCTTAGGTACTCCATGCAGTCTAATCACTTCCTTGACGTATAACTGGCTAACTGCTCCATGGAGTATGATATTCTGATAGGCATGAAGTGAGCAGACTTTGTCAATCTATCGATAACTACCCAAATAGAATCGTAGCCATTGGTTGTTTTGGGCAATCCTACTATGAAATCCATGGCTAGTTCCTCCCACTTCCATTCTGGAATCTGGATAGGATGTATAACTCCTCCCCATTGTTGTTTCGCTTCCAGTTCGAATTACCACTCTAATACCATCTTGTAACACCCCCCTAGTCTTTCCACCCTCTACCAGGAGAGATGTCACTACTTTACTGTCTTATTCTTAAATTCATGCAATATACTAACGCAATATGCTAACAACTAACATGATCATAAGGACCTTGACATCACTTAAATAATAACCATTTCAAGATCTTCACATGACATGCAAGTATTATCACTATTTTTTTTCCCATCTTTACATACATATCTAGGTATGCTCTATTACTTACTGTATATCAAGCATGTTTAACTCAAAGAGAACATTCTAGGTGAGCATGTTTAACTTAAAAGAAGCATTCCTTACTACTCATAAAGTAAATAAAGTAGATAAATACTTTCTTACTTGGAGGCGGCAAGACTGATGCTCGATGTGTGTGTGACGGAAGGGCAGAAACTCGCTCTAATACCATCTTGTAACACCCCCCTAGTCTTTCCACTCTCTACCAGGGGAGATGTCACTACTTTACTGTCTCTATTTTTAATTCATGCAATATACTAACGCAATATGCTAACAACTAAAATAATCATAAGAACCTTGACATCACTTAAACAATAACCATTTCAAGATCTTCACCTAACATGCACGTATTAAGACTAACCCAATATGACTCTAGCATTCTTTGGTCTCAACCATAAGTAATCCAGTTGAACTTCAACAATATCAAAGAAAACAATTAGAAACTAAAAATCTAGTTTAGACATCTGCACTTAGGATCTTTTACTTCCAAAGTTTCGTCACCACACACACCCAGCACTTCATCCGCCATGCCACCTTACTGAAGCTTTTCTTTACCTTTATCTGCAGTATAAGAAAATGCAAACTGTAAGCAATAACGCTTAGTAAGTACTTTCTATGCTCACAAAAATATGCAATGTATGAAATCAAGCAACTAGTTTTCTTACCCTTGATACATTGATACACATGCAAACATAACTGGAAATCATAACTCTTATTACGTACATGTCTCTTGTATAACCCATGCTCTTAAGTATTTTAAAACTTGTAAACAGTGTATCTGATCTGGAATGATTAACTTTAAAAATTTTTACTTATACTTATACTGATACTGATACTTCTAAATAATAATCATCCTGGATATGAGCCCGGCATAGTACCAATGTGCGCATTCCTAATAGGCCGAGGTGGCCAACCACCGAACCTACTAGGGTAACTGAGACTGAGGGTCTTGGCCCGTGGGCGAACTGATGTCGTACATGCCCTTTCAAAAGTAAAATACTTCCTTTATATTTATATTCTTATACATACTGACAGAATGCTCTTAATCCCCTAAATCACGAATGGGGAGCACCATAAAGATCATTATGCTCTTGATCCCCAAAACTAAAATGTGGAGCATACTGAAGATCGTTGTGCTCTTAATCCCCAATTCGAATGGGGAGCATCTTTAAATTTTCTTTATAAAGGAAATATTTTTGCATCTTACTCTACATCATGCATATAATTGTAAGCTACATCTCATCTACAACATGCATGATCATAAATCACCTTCTTATCATGGATCTAAACATGATGCTGAATTACCCATAACATAACGGTAAAATCACGTAACTGAAAACACCATGCATAACTGGAAATAACATGCACATAAAAATATATCAATGGCATACGATAACTACTTATACTGCAGGTGAGCAATACTTACATCCTACGCTTTTTCACCAATTTATACCGTTAGATTTCGTAAAGAAAAGATCTCCTACGTGTTCCTTTGCTTTAGCATGAGCCTCTACCAAGTCCTTAAGGAGATCCCTCTTGAAAATCCCCTCTTGAATTATCCAAAGGGAAGATAACCTTCTTCCTTGCTTCGGCGGTTGGAACACGAGAGATCGAGAGAGAGAGGCGGCTTGGAAAAACGAGAGAGAGAGAGAGAGGCGGCTTGGAAAAAATGAGAGGGAGAGAGAGATTTAAAGAGAGATAAGGAAGAAATATATATATATATATATATTAGAATTTTTCTTAACCTAATTACCCCTTTAAATAATTAGTCAAATTAATCAATCTCTCTTTTTTTCGTCTATAAATATATTTTGTTATATTCTACTCATTGGTAATCTTATGACTTAGTGGTAGGGAACCTATTCTCCCAAACCAATGGTTCATGGTTCGAGCCTCGACTAACGAACTATTTATTCGATTTTTTTTAAATTCCTATTCTTAATTATTTCTATTCTTTTTATTATTATTATTATTCTATTCCTATTTTTATTATTTCTATTCTTATTCTTATTTCTATTTTCCTCTATTAAAAATATAGGAATTAAAATTTGGGGTGTTACAGTATGTGTGACAGTTCATTCATGTCATTTCATTGCATACTGACGACATAGTCTCCCTTGGGATTGAGAGAGTCGTTAGTCATCCTACCTCCCAGGTTACTCCCAAAGGAGTAATTGGTGTGAGGGCAGAGCATTTGTTGTGCCGCACTCTACCACTATAAACGATGGTAGTTGGTGTTGCGTGCAGTTGTCCTGGGTGCATGGCACTCGACCACTCATAGGTAGTGTCAGTCGGAGTGGCCAGCAACAGGGACCCCCATTGTCTAGCGAGCTCTTTACGCTCATATGCTACTTGATCATACTGTGCACTCGGCCACTCTAGAGCAGTGGTTGGTGTTGAGTTGGGATAGTTGTCATGTCATGCCACCTAGGCCACACTGGGATCGTGGTAGCGAGTAGGGGTGCGCAGGCATGACCATGCATGCTGCATTGTCATATCTTATGACGCTTTGCATATTACCATATATATACATATATGCATGTATATATATATATATATATATATGGATGGTTGTGATTAATATATATATATATATATATATGCAGTCTATATATATATATGCTTATTGTGATGTTGCATTTGATTGTACTATGTTTGCTGTATTTGGTTGTACATCATCTTCATACATGCTACTCGCATCTGTTATACGGTTGTATCGGATACTTGTATACTTGTTGGACAGACCATTAGATACCTTTAACCTGTATCATGAGTATATTGTGAGTTAGTATTACTCTTCCTGTTATATATTGGATATATGCTCAGGTTGGATCAGAGTAGCGTAGCAGACTTTCAGGTATGTCTGCATTATACGTTGTTTATCTGGTTAGACGATATATGCATGTATTTATATACTGTGTTAGTATACCTGTTGTACCTCTAGGTTATGTTGTTAAATTACATGTGATATTTGATATATACATGTTTTTCTTATTACCTGCTGAGTTATACTCACCACCACGAACCCTGGGTTTTTCTGTCGCCCAGGTAATAGGTAGAAGACTTCGTGATGGCTTGGAGCACCGCTGGCTGACAACATCTCATCTCACCTCCGAGACTCCTGTGGTCGTTTTGGGCTTTCCGTATGTGTGTTATGTATTTGGAGTTTTTCGTGGTGTAATGTGTTGTGGATTGTCATGTGATGTACACACTTGTGGTTTCGGTTTTTGCCAATGTTTTCTTTATGTCGTGGTATCAGTCATATCGGTATGCACTGTATGTGGTTGTGATGTTGTTGTATTATGTTTCCGCTATATTTTGATGTAGTTATATTCATATGTTATGTTTATTGTGGGCATATGAGCCTTATATTAACACGAGATGTTGCCACGTATAGGGGAGATGTCGTCCGTTTGCTTTTCGGCATGGCATATTCTCGGGGCGTGACACCTATAATCTTCCTAGTGATAAGTCACATATCACTTAAGAGAGACAATCCTAACTTCTCCAAAATTCCCCACATTCTCCCCCTTACAAGGAAAAATATACATCCATCATCCCAAGATGGATAACCTCCCCCTAAAGGCTTACTCCCCCTTGACCATTGCACCAACAATGTCCTTGGAGAGTCCCTAAGCCTATAGAAACACTAAACCATCAAAAATTAAGGTCCAAAGTTCAACATTGAAATTTCACATACCTTAAATTTGACACACACTCTAACAACTCTTCTAATCCATATCCAATGGATTTTCTCCCTTTCTAATGTTTTCCAAAGCATATCCTAAGGTTAGGACAAGTTGGAAAATCTTAACATAGTTGAAACATGGGCTAAACATCCTTGTTTACTGAATACTCGCAATGACTCGACAATAATCGATCGACGCTATACATCGATCGCCATCAAGCTTATGACTAATAACTGAAATTTTCGAATTTCAATTATCAGAAATGAACTTTGAAAAAACATAAGTAATTCTATGTATTTTGAAAAATCGTGAAAATTCATACGTACATTACTTATATGCAATACAATGGGTGAAAAATATTGGAAAAATAATTTACCCATAAAATAGTGAAATTGATATAAAGTTCAAAAGTGAAGAAAAACTTCATTGTTTGGGCCTTCTTTGTATTAACATCATCAATGGTGACTTCTATCAAAAGATAGATTGCAACAAGATTTTTAAAAATGATTTTTAAATTGTTTTAAGACCTTATATTAGATCATGTTCTTTGGGCTCAATACACATGACTTGTACATTAGCTTTCCCAATGATCCATCCATGATATAGATGAGTTTTAGTTCATCTAGATGCAAAAATTATGCACCTTGAACTCAATTCATATCCTTGCATCTCACATGTATCTAGGGTGTATCCATACACATACATGTCAATGTGATGTGAGATGTGGGTTTTGTTCATCCTAATCTAGGGTTTCATGCATTTTTCTAAGGCAACACTTGTAAGATACCGGAAAAAAGAATCCCTTGCTAAGTAGGAATTACCTTATAGAATTTTTCAGAAATTTTTAGAAATTTTTCTGGATTTAAACGGAAGTTATGAGTTCAATTGATAGGGGTTGATTAAAGCTAGGGTTGGTCCTATAGGGTCAGAACCCAAACAACATTTTAAGCCCAACCCATTAAACAGGCCTACCCGACCCGTTTTCCCCTTCATAACGCCAAACTGAACGGCGTTTTTGTCATTCACATGCGGTTTTACTCTGCACAGGCATTTCTCCGCCGCTTCTCCTTCTCTTCCCCAACGCTCCCTTTCTCTCCTTCTCATCCTCGCCGCAGTGCCCTTCCGCCATGCCCCCTTCCACCTTCCGGCCAGTCACTGCCATCAGCCACCTCACCGTCACCGGCTTCCTTTTCCTCCGATCCAACAGCAGCGAGTGTCGACGCCACCTGAACTTGACTCACCGCTGTGTGAGGGAGAGAGTTGTTGTCGCCGGTGTAGATCCAGCAATCTCCGGCCCGAACTCGTTGTCGCTGCCCATGGCCGCCTCCTCGAGCCGTTTGACGTGCATGCCACCACGTCGCATCCTGGTCGCTGCTGTCACGCGGCCAAAATCCATCGCCTGGCCACTCATCACCGCCGGATCTAGACACTGCTTTAGCACCATATGTCCTCTCCCTCTTCTACCTCACGATTTCCTCATCTCCACCGCCGGATAGACAATGCTAATCGCTGTGATTTCTCTACATCATCACCAACTTCCGACTGCACTAGGGCAGGCTACGATCCACTATTCCTTTTAGCTTGAGTGATCTGTCGTTGTCACCCTTTCTCCTCGGATCCGCAAGAAACAAGGGTCGCCGACCAACACTGATCGTGGATGGTGATGCCCTTCTGTGATGTTGTTGTTGCCTCCGCCGACCATTGCTTCTGATGTTAATCGCCAAGGTCAGGGAGGTGATCGACCTTGCCATCTATCGTCCACGGTGCACAAACCGTAATGAGGGCATCGATTGATGTTGCTGCCAGGGGTTCCACAGCAGGCTATGTTCGGCAATCTGTCTTCTTCGTAGAATTTCTGAATCGTGTCACCAATCTGATCTGTTTTCTGTCGACTTGTTGCTCTATGGTGATTTCTGAGCTAGTGGCCTGGGTTTCGGTGAGTATTCTCGATCTGGAATTTTAGTGTCTGATGAGTTAAGCTAGGGTTTAAGGAAGAGAGTTTCTTATGTCACGGATTTTCCATTTCTACAGGATTGGGGTTGCATTGTCATTGCGAAGAGGAGGGTTGGCTTACTAAAGTTTTTGGTGATGGGAGTATCAATCTGTGAAGTGGTTAATGGTAATAACTTCAGGCAGATTGATTACTTCAGATTTGTCTCTCTTTAAGCGAGATAAATTGGGTAAGTTCAATACAATATATTTCACTATTAGGGGTGCGAGTGATCAAGTATAGATTGATACTTAAACTGTGGATCCAGAAGCTGTGGGCAAGCAAAATAAGATTAAGTATGTTTCTGATCCATTTATGCCATAGTGTGCAGTAGTAATATTGCTTCCTGATTACCATTGTAGTAGAGTTATTGTTGAATTATATCGGTAATTAGTGGAGAGTAGTTTTATTCTGGTTATATTTGTATTCTACGTTTGCAGGACGTGGATACGAGACAAGTTCGCAGTCGTGAAGCTACTGATTTCGAGCATTACAGTAGGTGGGTAATTTCCTACCTAGTCCGGTAGATGTAATTGCATTCAGATTTAGACATAGATATGAGCATGTTATATGTTCATATTATCTTGACCCTGCTCTTATTATCGTATGCTTGATACTTTACCGTTGGCTATTAACTCCATTGCTGCTATCATGTTTATTTTACCATGATTAGGAGTTATACATATAGGTGATGTAAGTAACTTAGAAATTATTTAAGTTAAGTGCAAATAGTAAAGTCTGGATGACAACCTGATTGTACATTAGGCAAAAAGGTCATCCGTAGGTACATAATGTCTTGAACCTAGGGTTAGTTCTAGTACCCTTAGGTTGCATGTTACCACCGACCATGTATTGTGTAAATGGTCAGGGGAATGATACTTAGTGTGTCACTACGGACCGGTGGTCCTAGCTTGTTATAATCAGATGAGTACGACCTTCTACAGGATAGAGAGTGCGTCCATCAGTTGAGTACGACTCTCTACAGGATAGAGAGTGCGTCGATTAGATTGGTATGAATCTCTATATGATAGAGAGTATTATGATCAGTTGAGTACGACTCTCTACAGGATAGAGAGTGCGTCGATTAGATTGGTATGACTCTCTACAGGATAGAGAGTATTATGATCAGTTGAGTACGACTCTCTACAGGATAGAGAGTGCGTCGATTAGATTGAAATGACTCTCTACAGGATAGAGAGTATTATGATCAGTTGAGTACGACTCTCTACAGGATAGAGAGTGCGTCGATTAGATTGGTATGACTCTCTACAGGATAGAGAGTATTATGATCAGTTGAGTACGACTCTCTGTAGGATAGAGAGTGCGTTGATCTGGTTAGTATGATTCTCTGTAGAATAGAGAGTTTATGGTGGATGTCTGTATGTGAGACATTACATTCATGTCATTTGCATGCATGCTGGCGATAAGGTCTCCCTTGTGGTTGAGAGTGTCGCCAGTCATCCTACCTCCATAGTTTCTCATAGGAGGAGTAACCGGTGTGAGGGCAGAGCATTGTGGTGTCGCACTCTCCTACTATAGACGGTGGTAGTTGGATTTGTGTGCCATAGTCCTGTGTGTGTGGCACTCGACCACTCATGGGTAGTGACTATCGGAGTGGCTAACAGCAGGGACCCCCATCGTGTAGCTTGCTCTATACGCTTATATGTTACTCGATCATACTGCTCACTCGGCCACTCGAGAGTAGTGGTTGGTGTTGAGTTGGGACAGTTGTCGTGCTCGAGCCACCGAGGCCACACTAGGGTCGTGGTAGTTTTAGGGTGAGCCGACATGACCATGCATGCTGCATTGCCGACTTATGACATTTTTGCATATTGCCATATATATACATATATGCATGTATATATATATATGGATGATTGTGATTAGTATACATATATAGATTCATTCTATATATATATGCTTATTGTGATGTTGCATTTGATTGTATTATGCTTGCTGCATTTGATTGTACATCATATTCATGCATGCTTCTTGCATATGCTATACGGTTGTGTTAGATACTGGTATGTGTTGGATAGACCATTAGATACCTTGACTTGTAGCATGAGTAGATTATGAGTTGGTATTACTCTTTCTGTTATATATATATATATATGTTGGATATATGTTCAGGTTGGATCAGAGTAGCGTAGCAGACTTCAGGTATGTCTGCACTTTACGTTGTTCATTTGGTTAGACGGTATATGCTTGTATTTATATACTATGCTGATATACCTGTTGCACCTCTAGATTATATTATTGAAATATATGTGATATTACATATATACATATTTTTCTATTACCTGCTGAGTTTTACTCACCACCCCCATGGACCCTGGGTTTTTTGTCGCCCAGGTAATAGGTAGAAGTCTTCGTGATGGCTTGGAGCACCGCTGGCTGACATCTCATCTCACCTCCGAGGCTCCCGTATTTGTTTTGGGCTTTCCGTACATGGTGTTATGTATTTAGAGTTTTCCTAATGTACTATGTTGTAGATTCGGATTTTGTCGAGGTTTCGTGTTGTTGTGATGTGTTAGTCATACCGGTATGCATGTGTGTAGCTTGTTGTGTTATGTTTCTACTGTGCTTTGAGTAGTTGTTGTATTTACTCTATATGTTATGTTGTTATTGTGGGCCTACGGGCCTTATATTAACCCGAAATGTTGCCACATACAGGGGAGATGCTGTCCGTTTGATTTTCGACTTGGCATGCTCTCGGGGCATGACAACTTTAGTGGTATCAGAGCCCAAGGTTCTGCGATCCCATACAATGTTGTTTTTGAGTCGAGTCATGGATTCTCGGGAGTCGATTTATTCGATTTTGGTTTTCTGAGATGAGATGGACAGCAGCCTGAGCTCCAAGCAACACGAGGTAAGAATTCCTTATAACTTATGGCTTAGTAGATATTTATCTAAACTTGATCAGTAGGTGTATACAATAGAGTTATGACACCTGTGCAGACTTGTAGTAGGGGTCGTCCACCGAAGCGACCAACCGGAGTGGCCTTTAGGGTTTATACTCCCGATTTTAGTTGACTATGCTTTTAATGTTAATAACAGAGAATAACCTGTAGTATACTGGTTATTATTCGTAAACGTGGTATTAGTTGACCACGGGAACGACCTGTTAAGTCTGTGAGTCTTGAACCTGTGTCGAAAAAGGTGATTTACCTTTGAGAGTCGACTGATACCGAGTCAGAAAATAGGGGTCAAGTCGTCACATTTCTTGTGGAAATCAGAGACTACATTCTTAGAGATTTTTTTTACTAATTATGCTAGTCAGATCATTACCTGTTGGGTAATGGACAAGACAAGTAGACTATTGTTGATGCAGATAGCGGAAGGCTAGGTTACGGTGTTTCATGGGAATTTTACCCCTGAGTTGTTCGTACTGAGTTGTATAATTTTGAGAGTACTTTTGAGTACCTAACTCATGTTATACCGAGAAAGAAGAGTTGTTGGCATACCATTATCGGGATCAAGCCGGTATTTGGTGATACATGCAAAAAAAATAATCTTCGGGAAATAATATATCACTTGATCATGGTTTAGTGATGTTGAAAGAGAGTATTTCCCATGTCACTTTTAGTGACACATTGTAAGGAATTCTTGAGCTTCAAGAAAGGGTGATCGGTTAGTAATAGTATACTGTGCAGAGTCGTGAGCCTTGCAGAGGTTACGGCCACCTAATAGCTCAAGAAGATGAATGGATGATTTAAGCCACCCAGAGTTATTGGCTTATAGTTGGATTAGGATGCCAGGATATTCTACCAGATCCTACCGGAAGACGTTGGATTGGGACAGGAGTTTAGAAATGACTTCGTACAAGTGATTAAGAGTTGGAGATCGAAAAGCAGACATTGCAAGTTTGATGTTGGAATGAGAAGTCTTTGAATGTTGGACAAAAGGAGCAAGATCGGAGTCATAGACCACGAGCTACTAGTGGAGAGTTTTTCTCATCATAAAAGACCCATCGCAGATCGTTAGAACTGCCTGGTGTTATTAGCGAGATCAGAACAAAGACTCCGAAGGGATTATGTGCGTGCAGTTTAGATCACGAAGACACGTGAAGTCAGATTATCTGTTGGATCAGCTCATTTTTTGCTATTGTAAGCAACCAGTACAATTGAGGAGGTGTACTTTGAAGACTCAGTTGAAGACTATCAATGGTGTTCCGGGAGGATGATGCACCATCTCGACAGCAGAGATCAGCACCGAAGATTGGATTATCTCATCAGCAGCGATCTACTACCTCAGGCGTGGTTGGAGTTCCTTGATACTCCCCTTCAGCATGGATCAGCACAAAAGCAGCATCAGCAAAAGACATCTTAGAAGATTCAACAGACAACAACAGTTACCTCCAGATGTGATTTGCTTAGTACAGAGGAGAGAGAATATGACAATGGTCATATCTATTCGGTATTCTACAGTTACAGCACGTAGGATTAAGTGATAGGATCGAATGACCTAGGACAAAAATCCTCGGATCATTCATCGCAGAAATGCGACCGCTTTATCGTGGACTATTGGATCTGATTTTGTTCTCTTCGGAGAAAGGCTGGGACCTACGGGGAGCCTTTGGATCGGATCGACAGATAATTGATCGTTCAGGGTATTACTTTAGTTTACCCTCTAGGTTAATATGTTGAGAGATGCTTGTAGTTACAGGTATCTGTGTCTAGAACATTCTTAGTTTGGATTAGAAGGGTCCTTTACATCGACTTATGGGTCGGTAATATCTCTACCGTTAGGTGAGAAGTGGACCAACGATTAAGAAGTCAAGGGAGACCCTTAGACTTTGAAAACATACTTTTACTGTAGATATATCCTTACGAATGGTCAAATTGTTGGAAGTATGATACGATATGTCTCTCGGATGTGCGAATAATTCGAGAGTAGTTGGATGTAGTTTTGGATGAACTACTAGGCTTGCTGCTCCATAGGCAAGTGGAGTAGGTGATCGGAGTGATTTCGAAGATAGTGTCGATATTGAATACCTCATACGAGGGATAATGTGGTTGGTATCAGTGTTGCTAAACATTATAAAAATTGGAAGAATGTAAGTTGGAATTATAGGAGAAGTTGGAAGGGATATTTATCTATCCCTGTATTTCTTCTTGAGAAGATCCGGAACTCTTTGGTAAAAGAGAGATGAACTTTTGAGATTAGACATCGATTATCGATGATGGAATGCAGACAACAACAACAGTTAAATTTGTTGAAAGTAAATATCCTACGTTGAGGATGGATGATCTATTTAGCTCAACAAAGGACACCTGTGTATACTCTAGGGTTGGTTTACGACTGGAGTATTTGATATCGTAGTGACATGATGTCATTCAATTATCAGTGTCGTTGTGATGATTGATATATCATCAGCTTAGAGTAAATAGGATGCATGTGTATGAAGGATGACATTTCATACCTATTATGAATTTATGAGCTGTTGTTAATAATATTAGACGTATTTAATGATTTAGTCGTCCATGAATTTGAGAATCGTGTATCCTGGACATGATTGGATCAGTTTATGGTTGTTGGAGTTGCGTAACCTGGCCACTGTTGATTGTGGTAGTTGGAGTTGCGCACTCGACCACCGTAGATGGTGGTTTGCCTTGTATGGATTGGTTAGTACTGTAGATGTGGATAGAATGTCTTAGCATTACTATACCACAAACTTGTTTGACAAAGGTGATGTTGGAAATCATTTAGTCGGAAGCTGGTGAAACCAGTTTGCAGGACCTAGATGATGATTAACTTTTACACGAGTATTAGTTAATCCTTCTAGAGTGGACAAAAAGGATGTTGTACGCGGATGCATCGTTTCAGGGATCGGAACGATTCCATGCAGTTGAATGAGGCATATCTTATGCTTACGATAGTTAAGAAACTACGAGATAGGTTGTCATATACATGACGTGGCTTTAGTATTTATTATTTGGATTTGTAGTGATATGGAGCAGAAGTGCTCATGGAGTTTTGACTAGCTACTGGGTAGCTACTATAGAGTTGCTGGTACGCAAATAGTTGTAACAAGGGAGATTGATCGCTATAGTCTTCCATGCGCTTACAGAGTGTGTGGTAGAGTGGATTTTGAATGGTTAATGGATTTATCTTTTGAGAAAATAATTCCCCGTCTCTGATAAGGATAGTGAGTTCCGGAGTTGCAGTGTTTAAGGAAGAGTCGCTACAGGAAGCATATCATTGGAGATTTGCTATTCACCTTGGTGGTACTCAAATGTATTGAGAGTTGAAACGTTTATACTGGTTAGAACGGTATAAAGAGAGATATAGCAGATTTGCTGCTCGATGTTTAGTATGCCAGTAGGTGAAGGCTGAAGATCAGAAACTCGCTGGATTGCTCCAGGAATTTTCGATTCCGGAATGGAAATGGGAGCATATCACTATTGGTGTCGTTACGGGATTTCCCATAACTCGTAAAGGACATGATGCGATTTGGGTGATCGTGGATCGATTAACCGAATCAGCTAATTTATTGCCTATTCGTGGGTCAGATCCGTTGGATCGTTTGGCAGAGTCTGCATCAAACTATGGGCACAGAGCTTTGGCTTAGTGCAACATTTCATCCGCGGACTGATGAACTGTTTGAGCATAACATTCAGACTCTGGAAGATATTATCCGAGCTTGATACCCTCATTTGTTCACTTGAGATGGTTGTGGTGACATTGCTTACTCATCGTACTTGAGTTGGAAATTTGGGGACAAAATTTTTATTAGTGGGGGAGAATGTAAGATACCGGACAAAAAATCCCTTGCTAAGTAGGAATTACCTTATAGAATTTTTCAGAAATTTTTAGAAATTTTTCTGGATTTAAACGGAAGTTATGAGTTCAATTGATAGGGGTTGATTAAAGCTAGGCTTGGTCCTATAGGGTCAGAACCCAAACAACATTTTAAGCCCAACCCGTTAAACATGCCTACCCGACCCGTTTTCCCCTTCGTAACGCCAAATCGAATGGCATTTTCATCATTCACACACGGTTTTACTCCGCACAGGCGTTTCTCCGCCGCTTCTCCTCCTCTTCCCCGACGCTCCCTTTCTCTCCTTCTCATCCTCGCCGCAGTGCCCTTCCGCCATGCCCTCTTCCACCTTCCGGCCAGTCGCTGCCATCAGCCACCTCACCGCCGCCGGCTTCCTTTTCCTCCGATCCAACAGCAGCGAGTGCTGACGCCACCTGAACTCGACTCGTCGCCGCGCGAGGGAGAGAGTTGCTGCCGCCGGTGTAGATCCAGCGATCTCTGGCCCGAACTCGTTGCCGCTGCCCATGGCCGCCTCCTCGAGCCGCTTGACGTGCACGCCACCGCGTCGCAGCCTGGTCGCCACTGTCATGTGGCCAAAATCCGTCGCCTGGCCACTCATCACCACCGGATTTGGATGCTGCTCCAGCACCGTAGGTCCTCTCCCTCTTCTACCGCGCGATTTCCTCATCTCCGCCGTCGGATAGACAACGCCAATTGCTGCGATTTCTCTGCATCATTGCCAGCTTCCGTCTGCACAAGGGCAGGCTACGATCCACTGTTCCTTTCATCTTGAGTGATCTGTCGTTGTCACCCTTTCTCCTTGGATCCGCAAGCAACAAGGGTCACCGACCAATACTGATCGTGGATGGTGATGCCCTTCTGTGATGTTGTTGCTGCCTTCGCCGACCGTTGCTTCTAATGTTAATCGCCAAGGTCAGGGAGGTGATTGACCTTCCCATCTATCGTCCACGATGCACAAACCATAATGTCGGCATCGATTGATGTTGCTGCCAGGGGTTCCACAGCAGGCTCTGTTTGGCAATCTGTCTTCTTCGTAGAATTTCTTAACCGAGTCACCAATTTGATCTGTTTTCTGTCGACTTGTTGCTCTATGGTGATTTCTGAGCTAGTGGTTTGTGTTTCGGTGAGTATTCTCAATCTGGAATTTTAGTGTATGATGAGTTAAGCTAGGGTTTAAGGAAGAGAGTTTCTTATGTCACGGATTTGCCATTTCTGCAGGATTGGGGTTGCATTGTCATTGCGAAGAGGAGGGTTGACTTACTAAAGTTTTTGGTGATGGGAGTATCAATCTGTGAAGTGGTTAATGGTAATAACTTCAGGCAGATTGATTACTTCAGATTTGTCTCTCTTTAAGCGAGATCAATTGGGTAAGTTCAATACAGTATATTTCACTATTAGGGGTGCGAGTGATCAAGTATAGATTGATACTTAAACTGTGGATCCAGAAGCTCTGGCAAGCAAAACAAGATTAAGTATGTTTCTGATCCGTTTATGCCATAGTGTGCAGTAGTAATATTGCTTCCTGATTACCATTGTAGTAGAGTTATTGTTGAATTATATAGGTAATTAGTGGAGACTAGTTTTATTCTGGTTATATTTGTATTCTGCGTTTGCAGGACGTGGATACGAGACAAGTTCGCGGTCGTGAAGCTACTGATTTCGAGCGTTACAACAGGTGGGTAATTTCTTACCTGGTCTGGTAGATGTAATTGCATTCAGATTTAGACAGAGATATGAACATGTTATATGTTCATATTATCTTGACCCTGCTCTTATTATCGTATGCTTGATACTTTACCGTTGGATATTAACTCCATTGCTGCTATCATGTTTATTTTACCATGATTAGGAGTTATACATATAGGTGATGTAAGTAACTTAGAAATTGTTTAAGTTAAGTGCAAATAGTAAAGTTCTGATGACAACTTGATTGTACATTGGGCAAAAAGGTCATCCGTAGGTAGATAATGTCTTGAACCTAGGGTTAGTTCTAGTACCCTTAGGTTGCATGTTACCACCGACCATGTATTGTGTAAATGGTCAGGGGAATGATACTTAGTGTGTCACTACGGACCGGTGGTCCTAGCTTGTTATAATCAGATGAGTACGACCTTCTACAGGATAGAGAGTGCGTCCATCAGTTGAGTATGACTCTCTACAGGATAGAGAGTACGTCGATAAGATTGGTATAACTCTCTACAGGATAGAGAGTATTATTATCAGTTGAGTATGACTCTCTACAGGATAGAGAGTGCGTCGATTAGATTGGTATGACTCTTTACAGGATAGAGAGTATTATGATCAGTTGAGTACGACTCTCTACAGGATAGAGAGTGCGTCGATTAGATTGATATGACTCTCTACAGGATAGAGAGTATTATGATCAGTTGAGTACGACTCTCTACAGGATAGAGAGTGCGTCGATTAGATTGGTATGACTCTCTACAGGATAGAGAGTATTATGATCAGTTGAGTACAACTCTCTGCAGAATAGAGAGTGCGTTGATCTGGTTAGTATGATTCTCTGTAGAATAGAGAGTCTATGGTGGATGTCTGTATGTGAGACATTGTATTCATGTCATTTGCATGCATGCTGGCGACAAGGTCTCCCTTGTGGTTGAGAGTGTCGTCAGTCATCCTGCCACCACGATTACTCATAGGAGGAGTAACCGGTGTGAGGGCAGAGCATTGTGGTGCCACACTCTACCACTATAGACGGTGATAGTTGGATTTGCATGTCGTAGTCCTGCGTGTGTGGCACTCGACCACTCATGGGTAGTGACTGTCGGAGTGGCTAACAGCAGGGACCCCCATCGTGTAGCTTGCTCTTTACGCTTATATGCTACTCGATCATACTGTCCACTCGGCCACTCGAGAGTAGTGGTTGGTGTTGAGTTGGGATAGTTGTCATGCTCGAGCCACCAGTCCACACTGGGGTCGTGGTAGCTTTAGGGTGAGCCGACATGACCATGCATGCTGCATTGCCGACTTATGATATTTTTGCATATTGCCATATATATACATATATGCATGTATATATATATATATGGATGATTGTGATTAGTATACATATATAGATGCAGTCTATATATATATGTTTATTGTGATGTTGCATTTGATTGTATTATGCTTGCTGCATTTGATTGTACATCATATTCATGCATGCTTCTTGCATATGTTATACGGTTGTGTTGGATACTGGTATGTGTTGGATAGACCATTAGATACCTTGACCTGTAGCATGAGTAGATTATGAGTTGGTATTACTCTTCCTGTTATATATATATATGTTGGATATATGTTCAGGTTGAATCAGAGTAGCATAGCAGACTTCAGGTATGTCTGCACTTTACATTGTTCATTTGATTAGACGATATATGCTTGTATTTATATACTATACTGATATACCTGTTGTACCTCTAGATTATATTGTTGAAATATATGTGATATTACATATATACATGTTTTTCTATTACCTGCTGAATTTTACTCACCACCCCCACGGACCCTGGATTTTTCTGTCGCCCAAGTAACAGGTAGAAGTCTTCGTGACGGCTTGGAGCACCGCTGGCTGACATCTCATCTCACCTCCGAGGCTCCCGTGTTTGTTTTGGGCTTTCCATACATGGTGTTATGTATTTGGAGTTTTCCTGATGTACTATGTTGTAGATTCGGATTTTGTCGAGGTTTCGTGTTGTTGTGATGTGTTAGTCATACCGGTATGCATGTGTGTAGCTTGTTGTGTTATGTTTCTGTTGTGCTTTGAGTAGTTGTTGTATTTACTCTATATGTTATGTTGTTATTGTGGGCCTACGGGCCTTGTATTAACCCGAAATGTTGCCACGTACAGGGGAGATGTTGTCCGTTTGATTTTCGGCTCGGCATGCTCTCGGGGTGTGACAACACTACTTGATTCTCTTATGCATGGGACTTCAAGTCATGTCATAGTCCTTAAATCAATTTCAATTACTTTAAATGCATGAATGATCATGTCATAAATGATGACATAAATAAAGCATGGCCAATGATCATAATGTCATGGCATATGATATAATCTAAATATACATGACATTAAAAGACAAACCCTAAGCATAATCATGACATTTATATGATTTAAATGAATATGATATCATGACTTGGTATATGACAATCAAGACATGGTAAATAAAATATAAAGGTATATAATACCTAAATTTTAATATTAGTTGACATTTGTTATTATTAAACCCATTTTTCCATATTACTACTTATCTCCTAAGTGTGCTAAAAACCCAAAATGACACACTATGACCTCTAAACCTAGTATGTGCCAATTTGAATCAAAACACATTTCCAAGGTACCATAACCTTGAAAATGACCTAAAGTACCACCTTTATCATGGTTAGGTTAACTACCCATCCATTTAAAGTTGGCACACTCAAATCCATTTAGCATGAATCGATCACGCTCTTAGGAATCCAAAACCTATTTGAGCTTCTTAGGTTTACTAGGTATTCGCTAGGGATAACTTCCCTAGATACCCTCCTAATGACCCTCCTAGGCTTATAAGCTTTGGTCATTTGGGTCTTACCTAGGTTAACTCTAGGGGTAACCCCCCCTTTGACCTTCTTAGTGGCTTCCCTAGGTTTCTTCGAAACCCTAGCCACTAGGCACCTACCTTGGTCAACCTTAGGGATGACTTCCCTATTGACCTTGGTTTTCCTAGACATAACTTGAGTTCCATAATCGAATGGAACATTGTGATAGGTCTTTTTGGGCTTAAGCTTGCCCTTGGATGGTTATTGGTTCCTAAAACTTAGGTTTTGACTCCTTGACCCTAGAGTTTGACCATTTGACCTTTGCATTTGATTTGTCATTCTTGCAAGGGTCTTCTTCAATTTCTCAAGTCTTGTCTAGCTCTAACTTCTCAATCTTTGTGGGCCCATTATTTCTTTGACTTGATTTGTTTATTTTACATATATGTCGATCTTTCTTAACATTATGCCCTAAATGGTTCTCTATTTTCCTAATAAACTCCCTAGGTAATATTGTTTTAGGGACATTATTCCTAATGTGGACATGCTTAGCTCCTAAACAATAAAATCTATTATTCCTAGCATGCTTTTTGTTCATGAATAATAGCAAGATTACTAAAATTATTTCTAGTATTCTTTTGCCTATAACTTAAAGAATGAGCATTATTAAATTTTACTTTAGGATTAGCTTTTAAGGCTCCCCCTACTTGTGATGCTCCTTCTTGGACTTTCTTCTTTCCCCTAGGGCATTGACTCCTAAAATACCTCGGTTGTTGGCACTTGAAGCAAATGATATACTCCTTGCTTTTATGTGTTGGGGGATCGACATCCTTGGTCTTTTCTTGAGGTTTTGGTGTCGGTTGACTTTTCTTGACTTTCTTAGGACACTTGCTCTTGTAGTGTCCTACTTCCCTACACTCAAAGCATATAATATGATTTTTAATATTAATTGAAATGATTGAGTTACCTAGGGTGGTGGTCAACGCCAGAGTTGGTTCTTCTTCATCTCTCCTGGATGTTGAGGTTATCTCTTGATCTGGCATGGAAGGTGATCTAACTTTCTCCCCCTCAATCCTAGAGGTGAAAACTTCTTCTACTTCTACTTCTTCCACCGATTCAGATGTCAACTCCTCAACTTCCGAATCTTCACTTTCTTATGAGGATGAGCTTTCTTCCTCTTGTGTTGAGTGAGACTCCTCATGGAATCTTGTCAACTTGCTCCATAGCTCCTTGGCATCCATGTAATCCCTTAGCTTGCACAAAATATCATTAGAGATCAAATCAATAATAAATTTTACTACCTTCTTATTTTTCTCAAACCCTTGGAGTTGTTCTTCGATCCATCTCTTCATCTTAAGGAAACCTCCCTTTGGTCCTCTAGGATATTCAAATCCTTCTATCAAAGCAGACCACTCCTCAAGGTTCCTCATCATCAAGAAGTCTTCAATTCTTGCCTTCCATTGGTTGAATCCTTCTTGTCCATAGAAATTGTACGAATTAGGGTGTTGACGTCTCATCCCAATTTATTTTCGAATTCCATCTTCTTCCTCTAGTGATGCTCTCTTGGTTGTTAATCCTTGAAGAGCGACCTCGCTTTGATACCACTTGTTAGAACCTATACGCCCGCTAGAGGGGAGTGAATAGCGCATCGTTATTCGCTTGATGGAATTTGATCGTGCTTACTACAAAACTTGTTATACGCAAAGGAAATAATAACAATAAAACAAATACAACAAGAATACAAGCACAACACTAAATATAATGTGGTTCAGAACCGTATGGTTCATACTTCACAGATTGAGCTCAAATGAGCTCTAACGATGCAATCAACACCACTAAACAATAATACTCTTTCTCGACAACAAGTCGGAGGTGGAGAAATCTCTTACAGTGATTACAACAACAATACATGAGATATATAAGCAAATATGAATGAAATACAACAAAAGAAGTAAAAAACATATTACAAAAACTCTTTTGGATGCTTGCTTGAGTTGCACTTGGAGATCCTGAATTGCAGTAGCAAATCACCCCAAAACTCCTCAAGAAACCTTAGCTAAAATCTTCCCTTCATGCTCCTTTTAAACCTACAACTTGTGCTGATTTTCGCCTAGCAGTCGACTGATCGGGAACATCAGTCGACTGCTCCTGTAGCCATTGTGAGACAACGGCATGAGCCACGTTGGATAAGTTCCAACGGATAGACCATCAGTCGACTGATCATACCCATCAGTCGATTGATCATACCCATCAGTCGACTGATCAGGTCATCACTCGACTGTCAAATCCTAACATTCGACTCGTGAACTTTCTGTCCCCGAATACCCTACGGATGGTGATCTCGGATCCGATCGCGCTCAACGATCGGCCAATGCTAGCAAATGATTGCTAGGCCAAACCGTAGTCGAACTATAATCGACTCTCATTAGTCGATTGACCATAATATCCATCGACTGATAACCTCATCCATGAGGTTTTAACCCCAAGTATGGTGTCCCCATACTTGCTAGACCACCCTTAACCTAGACTTAAACCTTCTAGCCACCTCTGTCAGCCTCGCGCCTATCGGATCCCTCCAAGTCATCCATGACTTATTCATCTATACCCTAGCCTTCAGGTGCTTCCATCAGCTATTGTCATGCTAATGTGGTCTACACCACCAAGGCACATTAGGCTTACGCTGCCAAGACTCCGCTTGGGCTTTACGCCGCCAACCATTGGACTTATGCTGCCAAGACTTCATCCTTGGACTTTACATCACCAATATTCCCCTTGAACTTTCCAATTGCCAAGACTCAAGCTTGGAATTTCCTTTGTCAACCCATGTTGGACTTTCCATGCTAAGACTCATGCTTGGACTTTCCCTTGCCAAGACTCATGCTTGGACTTTCCTTTGCCAAGACCCATGCTTGGACTTTCCTATGACAATGGTCAAACCATTGTCAAACATCAAAATCATAACCTGGGTCGATTACACCAACAATCTTCCCAACATATTGTCAGACATCAATGTCAAATATCAAAACACTACTCGAGTCAAACTCAAGTCTGGTCAATCGTGACCTGGGTTGATTACACCAACAATCTCCCTAACACATTGTCAGACTCAATGTCAAACATCAAAAAACTACTCGAGTCAAATTCAAGTCTAGTCAATCGTGACCTGGGCCGATTGCACCAACAACGCCTTCTAGTCGACTCCGCATCAACCCGTCGATATGAAACTTCTGGTCTTCCAGTCGACTCTGAGTCATCTAGATCTTCATCGGGAAGTTTTCCACTTCAATCTACTGAACCTCCCCAGTCGACTGAAATACTTTCCAAGTACAGTGCCAGATCTTCGACCAATCACGAGCTAATCCTGCCATGTGTGTATTCAATCGACTGAACCAAACAGAGTCGACTGGACCTGAGTTGACTAAAGTACGTTCAATCGACTGATCTCTACAAAACGAGATTAGCACAAATAGATATAATCAAATGTGATAGCAGTAGTAATATTTCTCGATCTCGACTATTAAGTTCCACACGGACTTTCCGTTGGATCGACGCCTAGCTTTGTCCCCTACAGAGGACTCGGTATCACCTCTTCACTCGAGGCTTACCTGCTAGCTACCTGTCGGACTTACCACTCTTGACATCTGATCTGACCCACCAGGGCATCCATCAGCTGTCCGGTTTGTCTAACCCAGTTGAATTTTTTGCTGATTATCCGGTCTCCTGACCCAACCGGTCTTCATGCCAAATGTCTAGTCCTCGTGATCCATTTGGACTTCATGTCTGGTGTCCGGTCCTCCTGATTTGTCAAGTCAACTATTTAGCATCCGGTCAATACGACCTACTAGGATTTTCTGTTAAGTCTATACACTTAACACAGATATTAGAATACAAGTAATTCTTAATTTTAACTACAGTTTATACATCAAAACTAAGAAGTGATGCTTACTGCATCAACAAACTATAGTTTAATCCTTGAACCCAATCAGGGGTCGTCTGAGCACAGTCGAAATCCAATCAAATTCGAAGAATTACGATCGCGATGTCAGGATGTGTCATGGTCAAAATTCGGCCCGACCAACACCACGACACTTGGTGTTGGTCTTTGGGAGCCACACTAGTGGGGTTTTGGTCTCAAAGATCAACAACAAGGTGCACCTATTTGGTGTTGGTCTTAAATTAAAGCTCATTCGATTTTTCATCGTCGCACCACCATCTGATTTCTCATCGTCGATCGTCATCCGAATTATAGTTTAATCCTTGAACCCAATCAAGAGTCGTCCGATCACGGTTGAAATCTAGTCAAATTCGATGAATTACGATCACGACATCGGGATGTGTCATGGTCAAAATTTGGCCCGATCGTGACTACTGTGCCGAGAAATGTCGCGGCTGTAATTTGATTGAATTTTGACTCCGAATTCCTTTCCTTGGCACTGGTTTTTACCCTGAGAGCTGATGTTGATCGGCTTGCTTTGGTGTTGATCTTAACACCAAAGTTTAATGTTGATCACGTAATACCGTGTTCATTTTACAAGATCAATACCATTTGCGATTTTTGCATGTATGTAAAAGGAAAAAGAAAATATTAATTTAAGAGAAAAGAGAAGAAAAAATTACAAAAGAGAGAGAGAAAAAGTTTGATAAATTATCATTTTTTTTCTTTCTGTTTAATATCGTAAGAAGGAAATCTCTATTAAAAGAACATTAGGAGAAATTTGAATAGTGAGTCCAGATTTGATCTAATTATCCTTTAGACGCTAGATACAAATAAAGAACAGAAATAATTTTGGTAAATTTATTTCTTTTGTATATTACCAAAAACAATTATTCATGCTTTGTCAAGATTGACATTAGAGTCAAGTCGAATGTATGATTCTTGCTTAATAGACCATATTAAGATGTCTTATTGCGTTTGTGAATAACATACATGGTTTTTAGATGATGATTGTAAGGTTGGAATCCTTAATGCAAAGGTTGGAATCCTCTGGTGTAAGGTTGGAATCCTGTTTATGTTAGAATTGAACATTGAGAAATTTAATTAATAAGAATTTTTTATGACATTTTGTATAATAATATTTTATTATATATAATAGCTTAATTCACTTTGGGCACCCCTATCAATCTGTTTTATCGTAAAAAAAATAAATTACGAAGGACTATCTAAAATTCATTGGTAAATTACATGGAGAAATGACACCCTTACGGAAGCGAGGGATTAATCTTTATTTCTTTGAATAAATTCTATTTGTATTTATCATCCGATTTATCGAGTTAGTCCGCAGGGCATAATAGCTTAATTCATAATTGGTTTAGTCCTAAGTTTATTCCAATTGATAAATACAAAAGAATAATTCTTAAGTGGATAATAATCAATATTCTCAGTGATTTTATTGTCCTGAACTATTGAATAATCTTCTTCTTTATATTTGTCATTTGAGATATTGATTTATTTCTCTATTGATAAAAATAATCAAAGAAGATCACTAATAGAACGGTTGCATATATTTTTTAAATTCACAGTTGGCTTAATTGGGGCCCTTATGATTTTTTTGCCCTTGATCCTTTTAACTTATTTATGCCTTTGACTTGCACGAGGTAAGTAAACAGGCTATAAATTGAGCTGCGACTTTACAGCATTTCCCTCGGCATCGATCGCAATGAAGAGCGCCATTATTGCTTGCTTCCTCTTTTTCCTACCCTCTACTGCGTTTATCCTCCCCTCCACCAACGCCGACGACGCGTTAACGCCACGACGGCCCATCTTCGACGACGGAAGTACTTTGGCATCGGACGGGGGCAGATTCCAGTTGGGCTTCTTTAGCCCCGTTGGCTGTTCCCTCGACCGCTACATTGGCATTTGGTACAACATCTCCGCCCGCACCGTCGTATGGGTCGCCAACCGTCGCCGCCCGCTGACCGTCCGCTCCGGACGCCTCTCCATGTCGGAAAATGGAACCCTCCTCCTCACCGACGGAAGAAGCTCCACCATCTACTGGTCCTCGAGCTCGCCGGCTTTGGAGGAACCCGAAGCGCGACTCTTAAACAACGGCAACTTCGTCGTCATGGAGAAGGGAATCGACCCCAGCGTCTCAGCGGTGTGGCAGAGCTTCGACTACCCTACCGACACGCTCCTCCCATGGATGAAGTTTGGGTGAACCTCAGCACCGGGCTGAACCGCAACCTCACGTCGTGGGCGACCTCCAGCGATCCGTCGCCGGGAGACAACGTGGCGGGCATCGACGTGGCTGGCGTACCACAGCTGATGGTGTGGAACGGGACGCGGCAGTTATGGCGCGGCGGCCCGTGAAACGGCATCCGCTTCAACAGCAACCCGGCGATGATTCCGAGCAACGTCCTAGCTCTTCATAACGAGTTCACATCAAACTCAGACGAGGTCGTCTACTGGTTCTACCTGGAAAGCTCCACCCTCTTGTCGAGGTTGGTCCTCAACGAAACGGGCTTCCTCGAGGGATTCATCTGGTACGAAATCGCAAACCTCTGGGTGTCCCTCGGCGCCGTGCCCAACACTAGCGGGATCCCGTGCGACAATCGAGTGTCCTCCTGCGGCGCCAACGGCGTCTGCGGCCGCCGTGCGCTGACCTGCACGTGCCTTCAGGGGTTTCGCCCCAAGAATCGGCGAACCTGGGACGACGGGTGCGAGAGAGAGCTCCCGACGGCCGGCTGCCAGAGCAGGACCGACACCTGTGTCATGGTGAACAACACCAAGCTGCCGGACACGTCAAAGACGACGGCGAATCGGAGCACGGCGAGTCTGGACATGTGCAGGGACTGGTGCTTGAGGAACTGCTTATGCCGCTTCCAACCTCAGCAGCAATACCAGTGGGTGCCTGATCTGGACGTCGGACCTCTACGATCTCACGCTGTACGACAACAAAAATCCAGGACAGGATCTCTACGTTCGACAAGTAGAATCAAGACATTTGAACAGAGGTATTTCTTCAGTTCCGCCATCGCTTACCTTCAACTGTTCCTCTTTCAGTCTTTCATCTCAAGTTTTCTCAGGATTATCGACCAATTCTCTCCGGAGAGCAACAGCATTGATCAGCGTTTCAGTAATTCTTGTGGCTTTTCTCCTTTCACTTTTGGCGTGCTTGATTTGGAGAAGGAAGAAGAGAAGTAAACATTATCAGTTGTTCTTGTTTTGTTTAGTTTTGATTGAGGGTGTGCAGCAGTCCTTATTTCAAATTTTACATTATGATAGGCCTATATTGTGATGAAGAAGAGACTGAAGGAAAGGGCTTGGATTTGCCGGTATTTGACTTGAACACGATTGCTGAAGCAACCGACAACTTCTCGGCGAACAATAAGCTCGCCCAAGGGGGGTTTGGGCCTGTATATAAGGTGTGATGTAATTGAACAACTGTATGAATTGAGCAGCAGTTTGATTGACATGGATTAAAGGGGAGGCTGGTTGAGGGACAAGAGATAGCAGTGAAAAGGCTATCCAAGACATTATCGCAAGGCATCGATGAGTTTAAGAATGAGGTCATGTTGATTGCAAAGTTGCAACATCGAAATCTAGTTCGACTTCTTGGTTGTTGCATTCAAGGAGGAGAAAGGATCTTGGTCTATGAGTACATGCCCAATGGAAGCTTGTATGCTTTCTTATTTGGTTGGTTTAATTCCTTTTATTTTCCCTCTCCTATTTGGTTCATATTAATGTTATTCTTGATAAGGAAATGATGGCCAAAATCTCAGATTTTGATATGGCAAGGATTTTTGGAGAGGATACAGAAGCAAACACAAGGGGAGTTGTTGGAACATAGTAAGTATAGTTCTTCCACTTTGCCCATTGTATCATTGTTTCCATCATTTGAAACTTTGAAATTTGGTAATCTAGTCTTCTTAATTGCCTTTGCATTGATTGATACAGTGGATGTATGTCACCTGAATATGCAATGGATGGAATCTTCTTGGTGAAATTGGATGTATTTAGTTTTGGAGTTTTATTACTTGAGATCATAACCGGTAGGAAGAGTCGAGGAGTTTATAACTCTACCCTGCACTTAAATCTTCTCGGCCATGTTTATGTTGCAAATATTTGTTCAAGTGGCTAGAATTAATTGTTTGATCAATACATATACGTCTAACTCTATGTTTTTCCTTCAGATATGGAGTTTATGGAAAGAAGACATGGTTATTGAATTAGTTAACCAATCTATTGATCATTCACTGTTGGAAGCTAAGATCCTTCGTTGCATAAAAATTGCTCTTTTATGTGTTTAAGATCGACCAGGATATAGACCGACTGATACTACTATAATCTAGCTAAGTGTAAGAGGTGAGGAGTTGAGAGGAGGATTTGCGTAGATTGAAGGTCAAGATCAATTTGGAGAATAAGTCAAGAGTCAAGAGTCAAGTTAGGTAGGTCAGTTTGGAGAATAAGTGGGGAACTGAGCTAAGGAAGATCAACTCAGAGAACAAGTGGAGAACTGAGTTGAAGAAGGTCAGCTCAGGGAATAAATTGAGAGTCGAGCTGAGATAGGTCAGCTTAGAGAACAAGTGGAGAGATGAGCTGAAGAAGGTCAGTTCAGGGAATAAAATGAGAGCCGAGCTGAGGTAGGTCAGCTCGGAGAACAAGTGGAGAACTGAGATAAAGAAGGCCAACTCGGGGAATAGATTGAGAGTCATGCTTAGTAAGATCAGCTCGAGAAGCAAATTGAAGGCGGAGCTTAAAGGGAATAGCTCGGAAAGCGAGGTGAATGACATATCAGAAGGAGGACAACTCATAAGATAGATTGGCTGGTGGATTAAGAGTTACTTAAGATAGATGTTCGATTATTGAGCTTCATGGAGGAAATAATGAGAAAGAGAAACAATATATTAACGACCATGAGGCCTCTTTATGAAGGAGAAAGCGATTAGGTTGTTAAGAGGTGGGGACCTCATAAAATTTTCTTTTATCAGTTTGTTATAACGAAGGCATACTTGTCATCCTTGAGGATAACCACCGGGGGCTCTTCAGGAGTCCCATAAAAGAATCATTCTTTAATGACCCAAGGAAGATTCTCACCTGGGCCCACGTGGACTTTCCACATAGACGGTCACCATCGCAGTTGGTTATGTAACAACTGGCTCTAGGTTTAGAGGGGGGATAAAAGGGAGAAGGGAAGAAGGAAGAAAGGATCTGATATCATTCTACATACATTTTTACTATTCTTTGATACACTTATCTTCTTTATTGCTGCTGCTACTTATTTTCTCTTCCTCATACAAGCTCTAACTTAAGCATCAGAGGATCTCTACTGGGTAGGTTGGGGTGGTCTAACGTGTGTTAACTTTAAAAAGGAAGGGAGCAAGGAAAACTTTTACTGCTGCGGTCAGAGAGAACCCCTTCTTAACAACACATCCTTGAGGAGAAAAATCTGTGTCACATCAGTTGGCATTGTATGTGGGAACATTACTGAGCAAGATATTGAGATGCATCCCTAAGAGATCCCTCCCCCAACTACCTCCTCCACCGAAGAAGCTCCTCTTTACCTTCCCAATTAAATGCCCTGATAGAGAATGCAATATCGGAGTCATTGGTGAAGGAGAGAAAGAGGATGGGATATCTTGAATTTCATTCTGGCGAACCCTCCCGAAGAGAGCCACAACATAGAGGACCTTCTCATATTCCTACACTTGGTCCTTAAGAGATGGAGATACTGCTTGGGGAAGGACGGGTGGGAGGAGGGGATCGATATCACTTTCTTGTGTTACCTACAAGAAGGAAAGGTCAAGGGGAGAGTCACTCCACCAAAGCTATGAAAACATACAAACCTTCCCCTTTCACTGAAGACATATCCTTGAAGGATCCACCTCCTCACTTTCGTGCCCCTAATACTGGGTCATATAATGGTACTTTTGACCCTGAAGAGCATTTATCATAGTTTGAAGGTGCAACTGTCCTTCATCGTTATTTTGATGCCATCAAGTGTCGGGCCTTTCATACCACCCTGTTAGCTTCTGTGCAGGCATAGTTTGGATTGTTACACCCTGATTCAATTACATTTTTCAGGGACTTGAAGGAAGTCTTTCTAAAATATTTTGCCAGTAGTAAGAGGTATAACCAACTGCCTCTAGTTTACTTCATGTGAAACAGGAACCTCCTAAATCATTGCGTAATTACAACCACCAATTTACTAATGCCACTCTTGGGGTACCTTCGGCAACCTTGTATTTCTTGATGGTCGTTATATCCCATGGGATGAAGGAAGGACCTTTCCTTAGTTCTTTGCTAAGGAAGCCCCGCCTTGAGCTATGATGAATTGTTAGGATGAGCTGAAGAATATATTAATGAAGAAGAAATCCTAAAAGTACAAAGAGCTTAAAAGAAGCCTTCCGTCAATCCCATGGAGAGAAGTCAACCTTCTGTTTCTTGGGTCCCCCCAAGGAAATATTTTATGCCAGAAGTTCCTTATCCCCAGGCGCTCATGATGGAAGCTCCTCCCCATCACCTCCTCCGCATTATGGCTACCGAATTCTCACCTCTACCTCAAACCCCGAAAGAGGTAGAACTTGAAATGTACAAAAGGTGTGGCATGGTTCAATGACCTGGAGGATATAAGGGAGCTCCTCATAATCCTCTCTCTCCAATTTTCTATTAATATCATATGGAGTACGGGCATTCTAGCGAGCGGTGCTTCGGTTTGCAAAAGGAGTTGGAGTGGCTCAGAACGGAATATCCTACTCTGTAACCCCATACGGGAGTGGGCGTAGGGAGGGGTCGGAGACCTCCTGTCGTCTAACTTGGACCTTATATTAGAAGACCTCCTTCCCTTCCCTCCTCGAGACAAGCTCAATTAAATAAAGATCCTATCCCTCAGGAGGAGGATGCAAGTGGTGGAATGTCAATTGTTCTGGAAGATGGCCCAACTAGGGGCATTATTAATGTGATTGTCAAATCCATTGATGGGATTCTAATAGAGCCCAGAAGTCTTATGCCCAACTTAAGGAAAGTCTGACCATTGGAGAAGACCATTCTATACAAGAGATGCCAGATTTAAGTTTTGGACCAGAAGATTTGCAAGGTATTCTCTTATCTCATACTGATGCTTTGGTAGTTAAAATTAATCTTGCTAACTATGAGGTGACACGAGTACTAGTGGACTTGGGGAGTTTTGTCAACATATTATTTCAGGAAGCCTTTAGTCAGATGCAATTGGAGAATGCCCAATTGGAAGATGTGACCACACCCCTCTTTGGATTTGCTGGTCACATGGTACAGCTAGTAGGCCAGATAGTTTTACCCCTTACTTTGGGAAGGAAGCAGAGTCAGAAGACCTGCATGACTCCATTCCTAGTGGTGGATGTCCTCTCGATGTATAATGCTATTTTAGGGCATCCATTCCTATCTTCTTTTAAGGCAGTGGCCTCTCCCTACCATCAGAAAGGTTAAATTCTCAGTAGGATGACTTGTGGGGGAAGCCAGAGGGTAGCAGAAAGTGGCTCAAAGTTGTTATGTTCAAATGATCCTAGCTTATCAAAAGAAGGCTTGGACAGAGGATTCTAAAGGAAAAGCGCCAATGAATTATGAGGTTTACATGTTGGAGAAAGCAGTCCCTATAAAGGAGATAATAGAGGAAGGAGAATCCATAGAGATAGCTAAACATATTAATGGAAGGTGTAAGCTTTAATATTATGTAAGGGTTTTAAGGTCTCATCCTCTTTTCATGCAAATAACTATTATCTCATCCTCTTTTCATGCAAATAACTATTATCTACATGGAATGACATGCATGACATACATATGTGCAACTAATGCATCTACATGTCATGGCGCGCATGACATAATGATCTGCATCTAATGTAATTACATGACATACAATCATGACATGTACAAATAGTTTCCTTATTTGTCATAACTAATTTTGGAAATAAGATATGTTTGAGATTTAATTTCTCAAATCAAATCTTGATTAAATTAGGAAATAAATTTCGAAATCTAATCACATATTTTATTTATGGAAAATATTAATTAAGGAAATTTAAATTTAATTTAGAAAACAAATTTCCTAAATTGTAATTTTCTAATCACATTAGAAAATTTTCAATTTGAACTTATTTACTAATTAAAATTTCCATAATTATTTCTAAACTTTCCAAAAGTAGAAAATTTCTAAAAATACAATTATGACTTACACAAAACAATTTTACGATTATGTTAGAATACAGTCGGGCTCTGATACCACTGTTGGATTTCCCTGGCACCAATGTGGGTGTGTGTTCGAACACATTTCGTAAACATGCATACAGCGGAAGCAAAAACAAGCAATAAACTAATTTATTACAACACACACACTACATAGATGCAAGGATACAACAAGTGTAGACATAATCATCATTTCAAATTTTGCAATAAAAGGAAACTTATACTAGGTATATCTGCCAAATTATGTGAAGCGGAAATGACATCAACCGAAGTGACCCTCGCTAGTATCGCCTCTATCCGTATCCACGTCGAGTTTCGTCAGGATAACTTCACCAAGCTACGAGCCCCATCTTCGCGAGAGTTACTAGCCTCGCATCGAAGACATTGTGATCTGAGAGACGATCACAATTCGAATCCAAAAATGAGTTTCGTAAACTTGCTTCTCGAAAGCAGTTTTCATCAACCAATTGACAATATCTCAACCCTCCACCTATGAGGATTGTCGGAGATCTAATCCCCGACAAATAGGTTACTGTCGGAGCATAAAACGTCGACCAAACAACCTCTCCATGAAGAGGACAACAAGCTGTCCAAAACTGGACAACTTGTTTTGGTGGAGGAGATGATCGGACAAACAAGTTGGTCGGCTGCTCCTTGGTCACCGGTGGCTAAGGGAGGTTGGTCGGCAACTGAGGATTGTTGGATCGATATGAGCGCTAGAAGGGGGGGTGAATAGCATTCGTAAAAACTTTTCTTTTTCGACGATTAAAACCAAGTACACAACGGAAAACTAAAAGACAAACACAAGAAAGACACAAAGCTTTTTTACTTGGTTCACAGCCCACCGGCTGCTAATCCAAGGCCCTACGATCCTTGATCGCTTCCGAAGGGCAATCACTAAAAGTCTCTTCCTCGTTGGAGGTAAGAGACAAGACGATTACAGTGATTATAAGGACGGTAACAACCTTACCGTCCTTATACAAATTAAGTACAGAAAGATAATAATAATATCGATAATTAATTAGAAGATGAATCGGCCGAGTAGTAGAGAGCACGAGCACTTGGGAGATTCTTGAATTTGGGTGTGAGTCCTCCCCTCCATTTATAGATTTGCGCCTTGGAATTTGTCCCGATCCAGATCCAAAACTTGTAGATCATATCTTGAGGTGGCGGCTTATCTTATCCTGAGGTGGTGGCTTATCTTATCCTGAGGTGGTGGCATCAATCTCTATCTCTTTGTGGTGATTCATCGACATCACGATCGATCCTTAGCTGACTACCTTCACCGACTAACGACATCTCCAGTTGATCAGACTTGAGAATTCCTGCAATACAAGATTAGCACAATAGATGCATAATGCCATGCAGTGTGACAGTCCTTTGACTGTCCGATCTCGACTTCAGCATTCCTCCGAAAGCCTTAGTCGGATCGACGCCTAGGATTGTCCTCTAACCGAGGGTGCGTCCTTACCACCGCTCCACACACGGAGCTTACCTTTGGTCCTCTTGACCTGTCGCTTAGCTTTCGGTCACCACTGAGGTTCCTCGACTCCCCGAGGTTCTCCTGGTGTCGCCCGACCACCACGGTTTCTCAACTTGAGATTCTCCGGATGTCGCTCGACCTTTGGCTTAGCTTAAACACTTCCTGCACACTTAGCATATCACATGAGATAACAAAATAACTTAACTTTGAATCTTTACCATCATCAAAACCAAGGTTCGATTATCTAGTGTCACTGCACCAACAATCTCCCCCTTTTTGATCTATGACAAACCAATTCAAAGTTAAGAGAAAATAAGCAGTAAGCATTGAACAATCATTTTTCAAAATCTCCCCCTTAACCCTAGGTGAGTTTTGAAAAACAATTACTTTTTGGGAAAGAAAAAGTAAGTAACCTCTTAACTTTATTCTCTCTCCCCCTTTGACATATATCAAAAATAACTTTATATTGGGTACATTGCCAAGAAATAGAATTTTTAAACATGCTAATCAAGTTGATTTAATATGTTCAACTCCCTTTAATACTTAAGAGTTTAGGAGTTTAGGTTTCTAGATCCTGCACCAACAATGTATATCCTAGGTTAGAATGTGACCCCCTAACCTTTAACATTGTTATAAAATTTTGAGAAAGAATTAAAAAAAAAACATTTTAAAGACTCATGTCTATTGGTTTTTATGCCAAACTGGAGGTAGCTAGATACTAAGTTTGTCCAACTTAAGTCTTCTCTCTCCCTTGGCATATTATCAAAAGAAGGATTTAAATTTAGAAAGTATTGGTGATTTTTTTTAAAAAAATATTTTTTAACAACTTCTATGATGATTATCCAATTAGAACCTCCCCCTTAACCTCACATCCTTGTTAGCCACAAGGAAGGCATATTTAGAGGGTCTCCCATTTTGTCTGACAAACTCTTAGGACATCCTTGTTGGCCATAAGGAAGGCTCACCTAAGTGTCCAGAGGGTCTAGGTATCTAAAGTTGACCTAAGGATTTAGATGTTTAGTATTGGTCAACTAACTATCATTTTAAGAAGCATAGTTGTTTTGAAAACTACGTATAACTACACACAATAATCATGGCAACCAATAAAAATAGTTTTAAGAATTTATTTATGTGTATATAAATTTTGAAATCGTTTTCAAAATCATTTTTAATTTGTTGTCCTTACCATCTCACCCATTCTACATGATCAACCAAGTTATTCTTATAGGTATTGTGAGATGAATTTAATTTAATGCCTTAGAAATTAATTAATCTTGGGTTATATTCAGATTTTACCTTTAGTTAGTTGAGTGAACATTTCAAAAGAGGGCTTCCAGGTCGTGGCGAGGCACAGGGGCCTTCTTTGATTGGAACAACGACCACTTCCTTAGACAAAGCCAACTTAGGAAATTACACACTTAATTCACTTAGGATTACATCCTGGTCTAACTAGTTTAGGATGTGGTGAGGTAGCTTCAGTTAGTTCCACTTAGTTAAATGCATCAAGCTAGATACTCCTTATCCAACTCGGATACACTTGACTTCGTTTCCTTAACGTACTATCATCTCACCACATCCTGATATTATGCTGTCAAGATTAATTAATTATTTCCTATCTAACCATTCTATGAGAGTGAATTTAAAACTAGTATGTATGACATGACAAAATAATCATGATAATGATATGTATGCATGAGCAAGCTACATTCAATCGATTTAAAGAAATGGTTGTTTTCTTGGGTAGACTTTTATTTGTTCTATAGTTATAAGATACTTTATTATAATTAGGTTTACAAATTTTAGTGTTTTGATTTTTGGTTAGCTTAGACTTGTAACCCAAGTCTACATATTTATTAGTTGAATTTTTAAAAGTTGAAGGTTTAATTACTAGATTATTAATTTGTGTATAATCAAATGGTACTCTATTATAATTAATTTTATTGGTTTGATTATCTAATTTTGAATTTTTAATTAAGTTAGATTGTGAATTATTTAAAATAGGATTATTAGAATTTTTTAAAATAATATTATTAGACTTTTTCAAGATAAGATTATTAGACTTTTTAAAAGTAGAATTATTAGAATTTTTTAAGAAAAGATTATTAGACTTTTTAAAAATAGAATTATTAAAATTATTCGAATTTTTAAAGGTAGAATTATTATTAGAATTATTTAAGATAAGATTTTTAGAGTTTTTAAAGGTAGAATTATTATTAGAATTATTTAAGATAAGATTGTTAGAGTTTTTAAAGGTAGAATTATTATTAGAATTATTTAAGATAAAATTGTTAGAGTTTTTAAAGGTAGAATTATTAAGATTTTCTTTGGAATTTTTTAAAGTTAATTTCGATTTTTTTATGGTTGAATTTTTCAAAACAGAATTTTTTAATTCGGAATTATCTAGATTAATCAGATCTAGGATTTGATGATTCTGTCCTATGGTTTGATTATTCTAATCAAGGGTTTGATTATTCTGATTAAGTCCTAGATTGGTTTTATCTTTGACTTGATCTAGATCTATGTTGATTAAACTAAATATTTGATTAATCTCTTTGTTAATTTTATCAAATGTTAGATTAATTTGATCATTTTCTTCCATGATATTATTATTATTATTTAAACTAATTAAATCTGAATTAATTAATTTTTTATTAGTTGAATTATTAATTGTATTAATTAATTGACAACAATTACATAATTTATCTAAATTATCAACTATTCTAAAACTCAATTTTTCAAAATTATTAACTTTACTAACCTTTTTTTTCGGACACCGATTCTTGCAGTGATTGAATCTTCCGCACCCGAAGCACTTGATGTGCTCCTTGTTCTTCCGGATTCCTAGCAATGGTGTCTCCTTTGCCGTCGGTTGCGTCGTTCGAGTCTTACAAGTAGGACACTTATTTTTATAGTGTCCTCTCTCCCTGCACTTAAAGCAAATAATATGAAATTTAAAATTTAAATTGACATTGTTACCTTTATGCCTTGTGGGAGACTCTTCCATGGTTGGCTCGGTCAATGATTTTCTAAAACTCGCAAAAAAAACACAAACCAAAAAGTCCCAAGACTTGGTCTTGGATTAGTAGTGTGAGAGATATTTAAAAATAAAAATAAAAATAAAGAAAAGAAAATGCTCGACCGGTGGTTGCACCAAATCTGAGCGCCCCCGCTCTGATACCAATTGTTGGATCGATATGAGCGCTAGAGGGGGGGGTGAATAACGTTCGTAAAAACTTTTCTTTTTCGATGATTAAAACCAAGTACACAGCGGAAAACTAAAAGAAAAACACAAGAAAGACACAAAGCTTTTTTACTTGGTTCACAACCCACCGGCTGCTAATCCAAGGCCCTACGATCCTTGATCGCTTCCGAAGGGCAATCACTAAAAGTCTCTTCCTCGTTGGAGGTAAGAGACAAGACGATTACAATGATTATAAGGCCGGTAATAACCTTACCGGTCCTTATACAAATTAAGTACAGAAAGATAATAATAATACCGACAATTAATTAGAAGATGGCGCACGGTCGGAGTAGCATTGTATAGAGCACGAGCACTTGGGAGATTCTTGAATTTGGGTGTGAGTCCTCCCCTCCTTTTATAGATTTGCACCTTGGAATTTGTCCCGATCCAGATCCAAAACTCGTGGATCTTATCCTGAGGTGGCGGCTTATCTTATCCTGAGGTGGTGGCTTATCTTATCCTGAGGTGGTGGCATCAATCTCTATCTCTTTGACCTTGTGCACTGGGCTGATTCATCGACATCAGTCGACTACTGACATCTCCAGTTGACTGCTGCACTTGAGAATTCCTGCAATACAAGATTAGCACAATAGATGCATAATACCATGCAGTGTGACAGTCCTTTGACTGTCCGATCTCGACTTCAGCATTCCTCCGGAAGCCTTAGTCGGATCGACGCCTAGGATTGTTCTCTAACCGAGGGTGCGTCCTTACCACTGCTCCACACACGGAGCTTACCTTTGGTCCTCTTGACCTGTCGCTTAGCTTTCGGTCACCACTGAGGTTCCTCGACTCCTCGAGGTTCTCCTGGTGTCGCTCGACCACCACAGTTTCTCAACTTTAGATTCTCTGGATGTCGCTCGACCTTTGGCTTAGCTTAAACACTTCCTGCACACTTAGCATATCACATGAGATAACAAAATAACTTAACTTTGAATCTTTGCCATCATCAAAACCAAGGTTCGATTATCTAGTGTCTCTGCATCAACAATCTCCCCCTTTTTGATCTATGACAAACCAATTCAAAGTTAAGAGAAAATAAGTAGTAAGCATTGAACAATCATTTTTCAAAATCTCCCCTTTAACCCTAGGTGAGTTTTGAAAAACAATTACTTTTTGGGAAAAAAAAAGTAAGTAACCTCTTAATTTTATTCTCTCTCCCCCTTTGACATATATCAAAAATAACTTTATATTGGGTACATTGCCAAGAAATAGAATTTTTAAACATGCTAATCAAGTTGATTTAATATGTTCAACTCCCTTTAATACTTAAGAGTTTAGGAGTTTAGGTTTCTAGATCCTGCACCAACAATGTATATCCTAGGTTAGAATGTGACCCCCTAACCTTTAACATTGTTATAAAATTTTGAGAAAGAATTAAAAAAAAATATTTTAAAGCCTCATGTCTATTGGTTTTTATGTCAAACTGGAGGTAGCTAGATACTAAGTTTGTCCAACTTAAGTCTTCTCTCTCCCTTGGCATATTATCAAAAGAAGGATTTAAATTTAGAAAGTATTGGTGATTTTTTTTAAAAAAAATATTTTTTAACAACTTCTATGATGATTATCCAATTAGAACCTCCCCCTTAACCTAACATCCTTGTTAGCCACAAGGAAGGCATATCTAGAGGGTCTCCTCTTTTGTCTGACAAACTCTTAGGACATCCTTGTTGGCCATAAGGAAGGCTCACCTAAGTGTCCAGAGGGTCTAGGTATCTAAAGTTGACCTAAGGATTTATACGTCGGTGTGGTCAACTAACCATCATTTTAAGAAGCATAGTTGTTTTGAAAACTACGTATAACTACACACAATAATCATGGCAACCAATAAAAATAATTTTAAGAATTTATTTATGTGTATATAAATTTTGAAATCGTTTTCAAAATCATTTTTAATTTGTTGTCCTTACCATCTCACCCATTCTATGTAACGACTTGGCCCTCGAATTGGCGACTTTATCGTCGACGCATCACGCCTTGGTCTGTCGTTACTCACCTGGTCTTTCCAACCCTGGAAGTGGGTTTTTGCCTTCCCCAGGATTCGAACTCTAGACCTCCAGGCTAAGTACTAAAGTTTATGAATCCTGGTAACCAAGTGATCTAGTTGTCACGCCCCGAGAGCATACCGAGCCGAAAATCAAACGGACGGAACCTCCTCTGTACGTGGCAATATTTCGGGTTAATTCAAGGCCCGTAGGCCCACAATAACAACAATACATATGTATGAAAACAAAAACTACACAAGGCACAGCGAAAACATACTACAATCAACAAACGACAACACACAACATACCGGTATGACTAACACCGACTCAGGACACCACAATAAAACCAGAAAGGAAGAAAAGGGTACAACATCAATAGTCACAACTACAATCATCACATAAAACAAATCCATAACGGAATACAATGAGAACACCAAAAATCCGGACTCTCGGAGTTGAGATGAGATGATGCCACCAATGTGCTCCAAGTCCATCACGGTCCTACACTCGGCGATGTAAACCTGTGGTCCGCGGGGGTGGTGAGTAAAACTTAGCAGGTAATAGAAAACATGTATATATGTAATATCAAATGTATTTCAACGACATATCTAGATGTACAACAGGTATATCAGCATAGTATATAAATACAAGCATATACCGTCTAACTGAAATAAATAACATAAAATGCAGACATACCTGAAGTCTCCCATGCTACTCTGATCCAACCTGAACATATATCCAACATATATATAACAGGAAGAGTAATACTGACACATAATCTACTCATGCTACAGGCCAAGGTATCTATGGTCTATCTAACACATACCAATATCCGACGCAACTGTATAACATATGCAAGGAAACATGCATGAATATGATGTACAATCAAATGTAGCAAACATAATACAATCAAATGCAACATCACAATAAGCATATATATATATATACACTGTATCTATATATGTATACTAATCACAATCATCCATATATATATATACATGCATATATGTATATATATGACAATATGCAAAAGTAATGCAAAGATGCATGGTCATGTTTACCACCCTAAAGCTACCACGACCCTGGCGTGGCCTCTGTCTCGAGCATGACAATCGCCTCTAACTCAACACCAACCACTACTCTCGAGTGGCCGAGTGGGCGATGATTGATCGAGTAGCATATAAGCGTAAAGAGCAAGCTACACGATGGGGTCCTCCGCATTGGTCACTCCGACAATACTACCCATGAGTGGTCGAGTACCACACACGCAGGACTACGACACGCAAATCCAACTACCACCGCCTATAGTGGTAGAGTGCGGCACTAATGCTCGCTTTCACACCGCTACTCCTCCTATGAGTAACCGTGGAGGCAGTGATGACCGCGACCCTCTCAACCACAAGGGAGACCTCGCCAGGCATGTAAATGCATGAATGCAATGTCTCACATACAGACATCCACCATAGACTCTCTATCATGTAGAGTCATACTAATCTACTGACGCACTCTCTATCCTGTAGAGAGTCGACTCATCCGATTATAACAAGCTAGGACCACCGTCCGTAGCGATACCCCTAAGTATCATTCCTCCGACCATTTACACAACACATGTTCGGTGGTAACATACAACCTAAGGGTACTAGAGCTAACCCTAGGTTAAAGATATTATCTACCTACTGATGACCTTTTGCCCAATGTACAATCAGTTGTCATCCTGACTTTACCATTCAGACTAACTTAAAACAAAATTCTAAGTTACTTAAATCACCTATATGTATAACTCCTAATCATGATAAAATAAACATGATATCAGCAATGGAGTTAATAGCCGACGGTAGAAGATCAAGCATACGATAAAAAGAACAGGGTAAAGGTAATATGAACACCTAACATGCTCATATCAATGACTAAATCTGAATGAAATACAACTACCCGACTGTAGGAAATTACCCACACGTAGACACCACCGTCTTCACGTCATGAATATCTCGAACCAAAATCCAAGGTTAGTCTCTCCTAGCTCGACTTCTTGATCCAAGGTTTCGAATTAAAATTCAAATAGCCCAATTGGAAGAAACCTCATAATCTGATATGTTCACCAAAAATTTAATTATCACTCCATAATTAAATTTGTTCATCCTATAGAAATATGTTAACTTAATCAACATATAAAAACCTTACCTCCTAATCCATTCCTCTTCCATCAGCTCGTTTACAGCCCCTTTAACAGAGCATCATAAATCCTTCCATACATCAACCTTTTCCTTGGAATCAATTACTCATCAATTAAGAACAACAAATGAAAGAAACTCACCTCTCAATACTCCCGATCTACATCCATCCTGGACCGATTCTCCCATTCGGCCAAAACTCCTACACTGGCCGCACAACATAGAACACACATCGATAGGAAGAACAACAACATTTAATCCACAGCAACGTAACAAATTGAACTAGATTTATAGAACAAAAAGGAATGGCTCATGCTTACCGTCAAATCGGAACCTCATTGACAGCCAACCCTTCCCCAAATTTCCACAGTCAATCGAAAACCAATAGAAACATCGCCGCGATTTCAACTCCATCGACACCTCTCCTCCCCCAATTGCTCGGTCTGCCGCAACAGCTCCACCTCCGGTTGGAACGCCCAACCGCAGTGACGCTTGCTCCGACAACAACCGTGAAAGCCTCCATCGAACCACTGTCGAAACAGATCCTCGTTCAACCAAAGGCAAATTATAGTAGAGGATTAGACAAGGAAAAATCGGCGCCCTTACCTAATTCCGACGATCTCCGGCAAGACAACTCCTCAAAACCGTCAGCCCCCCCTCCTCATAGATGCACAACCCCGGCGACGATCGACTAGGGTAGCCCACTCGTGCTCGAAGAAGACCTCACCCGACTGCTCGGTCGACGTTCTGCCCTCCAGCCGAACCTCTCACCGGAAGGAGCCATCGGCGGTCGCGGGATCACGGAGAAGCACCTCCTTCCCCCTCCGATCGATTTTCCCCCCGAGAAGCCGTCGAGGCTGTCCGCGGTGGTCGGAGACGACGCCTGGCAGTGGCGAGCGAATCTCGCTCGGGCGACGGCAGCGAAGAAATGAGGCGGAGGGGAAAAGAAGAGATCGGGATCGGGAAATAAGAAGCCGTAAATAAATAACTGACGGGAATGAAAAGTCGCGAACATGATTCATCTAAACAGGCTTTACAAAAGCCTGTTTTCTTTATCCCCATGAAATATATATATATATAAAAAAACTTCCGTTTAAATCCAGAAAAATTTCTAAAAATTTCTGGAATATTCCACAGGGTATTCTCCCAATTATCCAACATTTTATTTTATTTTGTTTTATTTTATTTTATTTTATTTTTCTCTGTGGTATTTTTCATTCTCCCCCACTTATAAAAATTTGGTCCCCAAATTTCGTACTAACATGCAAAAATTTACTTCAAGCAAGTTTCTGAAAGGACCACATACCTTCCTCAAGTAAACAGATGAGACTATCGAGCTCGAACAGTATCTTCCAGCTCCCATATAGTATCCTCATCAGTCTAATACTGTCATCCAACCTTTATGAGTCAGATGTTCTTGTTCCGCTACTGTCGCTCCTTGCGACCCAGGATCCACCCTGGAATCTTCTCGTAAGTCGCATTAGACTGAGGTAGAATTCGGAACCTCTTTCAGAACATAATCAACATGCAACATGTATTTCCTCAGTATAACAACAGGAAATACGTTGTGAGCATCCGCAAGTGTCAGAGGTAAAGCCAACCGACAAGCTACACCTCCGTAATCCACGACACAAGATCTGAATAGATCCTCCAACGTTTGAATGTCATGCTCAGACAGTCCATTAGTCCGCGGATGAAATGTTGCACTAAGTCGAAGCTCTGTTCCCATAGTCTGGTGCAGACTCTGTAAAAATCGTGAGGTAAATCGCGAATCTCTATCTGATATGATACTTAAAAATACCCCACGCAATTTGATAATCTTTCGGTAATACAACTCTACCGAATGACCCAACAAGTACGACCCACGAATCGAAAGGAGATGAGCTGATTTGGTCAGTCGATCCACACTCAGCCAAATCGCATCATGTCCTTTACGGGTCCTAGGCAATCCCGTAACACAATCAATCGTGATATGCTCCCACTTCCATTCCGAAATCGGAATTGTCTAGAGCAATCCAGCGAGTTCTTGATGTTCAGCCTTCACCTACTGGCGTACTAAACATCGAGCAACAAAATCTGCTATAACTCTCTTTATACCATTCCACCAGTATAAACGTTTCAACTCTCGGTACATCTGAGTACCATCAGGATAAATAGCAAATCTCCAATGATAAGCTTCCTGTAGCGACTCCTCCTTGACTGGACGCGTGTCCGGAACACACTATCCATATCAAGACGGGGAATTATTTTCTCAAAAGAGAAATCCATCAACCATCCAAGATACACTCCACACACGCTGCAAGTGCATGGAAGACTATAGCGACGAATCTCACTCGTTGCAATTGTTGCAACTGTTCGTGCTCCAGCAACTCCATTGTAGCTACCTAGTAGCTTGTTAAATTCAATGAGCACTTCTGCTCCATACATCCACAAATCTAGAAAATAACTACCAAAGTCCCATCACGTATATGACAGACAATCTCGTAGTTTCTTAACTGTCGTAAGCCTAAGATACGTCTCATGCAACTGTATCGGATTCGCTCCGATCCCTGAAACGACACATCTGCGTACATCATCCTTTTATCCACTCCGGAAGGAATAACTAATACTCGTGTAAAAGTCAACCACCGTCTAGGTCTTGTAACTAGTTTCACCAGCTTCCGACTAAATGATTTCCATCATCACCTTTGTCAAACAAGTTCGTGGTATAGTAATGCCAAACATTCTATCCACATCTACAGAACTAACCAAACCATACTAGGAAAATCACCATCTACGATGGTCGAGCGCGCAACATCCAACTACCACAATCAACAGTGGCCAAGTTACGCAACTCCAACAACTACAAAAGGATCCAATCGTGTTCAGGATACACGATTCTCAAATCCAGTGACGACTAAAACGTTAATTAGTCTAACTTAATCAAAATTCATACAATTCATACCAAGTATGAAATTGTCGTCTCCACACACCTGCATCTCCTTTACTCTAAGCTGACGATATAATAATCATCTCAACGACAATGATAATTGTATGACATCATGTCACTACAATATCAACACTCCAGTCGTAAATCAACCCTAAAGTATACGCAGGTGTCCTTAGCTGATCTAAATAAATCATTTATCCATAACGAAGGATATTCATCACAATAACTACTGTATTCCATCATCGATAATCGATGCATACTTTCAAAGGTCCATCTCTCTTTCAATAAAGAGTTCTGGATCTTCACAAGGAGGAATACTGGAATAGATAAATATCCCTTCCAACATCTCCTATAGTCACAACTTACATTCTTCCAATTTCTTTTATAGTGTTTAACAACACTGATACCAACAAAACTATCACCGATGTGATCTTCGATACGTAACTATTTTTCGCAATCATTTGATCGCTACTCCACTTGCCTATGCAGCAAGCCTAGGAGTTCATCGAAATTACATCCAATGCTCTCGGATTATCGCACATCGAGAGACATAATCATACTATAATCTCAACAACTTGACCATCCGTGAGGATATGTCTCTGACAAAGTATGTCTATCAAAGTCTAAGGGTATCCCTTGACTTCTTAATTATTGATCCACATCTCACGACGGTAGAGATACCACCCACAAGTCGATGTAAAGGACCCTTCTAATCCAGCGAGAATGTTCTAGATACGGATATCATAACTACAAGCATCTCTCAATATATTAACTCAGAGGGTAAACTAGAGTAATACCCTGAACAATCAAATATCTGTCGATCCGATCCAAAAGGCTCCACAGTCTTGACCTTTCTCAGAGAGAAAAGATCGGATCAGCGGTCTGCGACAAAGCGGTCGCATTTCTGCGACGAATGATCCGAGGATCTTGCTAGATCATCATCACATCACTTAATCCTCGAGCTACAATCGAAGATTACCGAATAGATCGACCATCGTATACTCTATCCTCTGTCTGAAAGTCAATTCACATCCGGAGGTAGCGTGTTATGTCTGCATGAATCTTCTAAGATGTCTTCTCGATGTTGTACATGCTAATCTCTGCGAAGGGTAATATTACGGAACTTCAACCACGCTGAGGTAGTAGGTTGATCTTGATAAATAACCCAATCTTCTGTCGATCTCTGCTTTGTCGAGGACGGTGTATCATCTTCCCGGAATCCTCGATAGTCTTCAATCGAAGTCTTCAAAGTACACCTCCTCCCATCTTGGATGCTCACCATAATGAATTTGCTCCAACGGATAATCTGGCTTCGCGTGTCTTTGTGGTCCGCACTGCACGCCCAAAATTCCTTCGGAGTCTTTGTTCTGATTTTGTTGATATCCACAAGATCCTTCTGATGATCTTTGATTGGTCTTCTATAATCGAAAAGTAGCCCCAAGGCCTCTGACTCCGATCTTGCTCCTTTTGTCCAACATTCGGAGGCTTCTTACTCCAATATCTGACTTGCAATATCTGCTTATCGATCTTCATCTCCTAAACACTTATACGGAGTCATTCCTAAACTCCTGTCTCAATCCAACGTCTTCCAGCAGGATCTGGTGGAAGATCCCGGCATCCTAATCTAACTATAAGCCAATAACTCTGGGTGGCTTAAATCATCCATTCATCTTCTTGAGCTATTAGGTGGTCGTAACCTCTGAGTCTCACGACTACACGCATACACTATTACTAACGAGCACCCTTTCTTGAAGCTCAAGAATTCCTTACAATGTGTCACTAAAAGTGACACGGGGAAATACTCTCTTTCAACATCACTAAACCATGATCAAGTGATATAATATTTCCCCGTAGATTATTTTCTGCATTTATCACCAAATACCGACTTGATCCCGATAATGGTATGCAAGCAACTCCTCTTTCTCGGTATAACATGAGTTAAGTACTCAAAAGTACTCTCAAAGTTATACAACTCAGTATGAACAACTCAGGGATAAAATCCCTATGAAACTCCATAACCTAGCCTTCCGCTATCTGTATCAACAATAGACAATTTGTCTTGTCCATTACCCAACAGGTAATGATCTGACTAATATAGTTAGTGGAAATCTCTAAGACTGTAGTCTCTGATTTCCATAATAAATGTGACGACTTGGCCCCTGTTTTCCGACTCGGTATCAGTCGGCTCTCAAAGGTAAATTACCTTCTTGACACAGGTTCAAGACTCACAGACTCAACAGGTCGATCCCGTGGTCAACCCATACCACGGTTCCGAACAATAACCAACACACTACAGGTTATTCCTTGGTATAAGCATCTAAATGCATAACCAACATAACCGGGAGTATAAACCCTAAAGGTCACTCCGGTTAGTCGCCTCGGTGGACGACTCTACTAAAATCTCACAGTGTCATAACAATATTTTATACACCTACCGATCAAGTTTAGATAAATATCTACTAAACCATAAGTTATTAGGAATTCTTACCTCGTGCTGCTTGGAGCTCAGGCCGCTGTCCATCTCATCTCAGAAAACCAAAACCGAATAAATCGACTCCCGAGAATCCAAGACTCGACTCAAAAATAACATAGTACAGCATCGTAGAACCTTGGGCTCTGATACCACTAAAGTTGTCACGCCCCGAGAGCATACCGAGCCGAAAATCAAACGGACGACACCTCCCCTGTACGTGGCAACATTTCGGGTTAATACAAGGCCCGTAGGCCCACAATAACAACAATACATATATATGAAAACAAAAACTACACAAGGCACAGCGGAAACATACTACAATCAACAAACGACAACACACAAGATACAAGATGACTAACAGCTCAGACACCATAATAAAACCAGAAAGGAAGAAAAGGGTACACCATCAATAGTCACAACTACAATCATCACATACAACAAATCCATAAGCGGAATCAATGAGAACACCAAAAATCCGACTCGGAGTTGAGATGAGATGATGCCACTGCTCCAAGTCCATCACGAAGTGCGACAAACCTAGGGTGGTGAGTAAAACTCAGCAGGTAATAGAAAACATGTATATATGTAATATCACATGTATTTCAACATAATCTAGATGTAAAGCGGTATATCGGCATAGTATATAAATACAAGCATATACCGTCTAAGCGAATGAACATAAAAATGCGGACATACAAGTACGCTATGCTACTCTGATCCAACGAACATATATCCAACATATATATATAACGAGAAGAGTAATACACACATAATCTACTATGCTACGGTCAAGGTATCTATGGTCTATCAACACATACCAATATCCGACGAATCAGATAATATATGTAAGGAAACATGCATGAATATGATGTACAATCAACTGCAGCAAACATAATACAATCAAATGCAACATCACAATAAGCATATATATATATAGACTGTATCTATATATGTATACTAATCACAATCATCCATATATATATATATACATGCATATATGTATATATATGGCAATATGCAAAAATGTCATCAGTCGGCAATGCAGCATGCATGGTCATGTCGGCTCACCCTAAAGCTACCACGACCCCAGTGTGGCCTCGGTGGCTCGAGCATGACAACTGTCCCAACTCAACACCAACCACTACTCTCGAGTAGCCGAGTGGGCAGTATGATCGAGTAGCATATAAGCGTAAAGAGCAAGCTACACGATGGGGGTCCCTGCTGTTGGTCACTCAGGAGTCACTACCCATGGTGGTCGAGTACCACACACGCGGGACTACACGCGCAAATCCAACTACCACCGTCTATAGTGGTAGAGTGCGGCACCTCAATGCTCTGCCCTCACGGTTACTCCTCCTATGAAGCAGTGGAGGCGATATTAGCGACCCTCTCAACCACAAGGGAGACCTCGTCGCCAGCGTGCATGTAAATGCATGAATGCAATGTCTCACATACAGACATCCACCATAGACTCTCTATCATGTACAGAGTCATACCAATCTACTCGACGCACTCTCTATCCTGTAGAGAGTCGCACTCATCTGATTATAACAAGCTAGGACCACCTCAAGTATCATTCCTCGACCATTTACAACACATGTTCGGTGGTAACATACAACCTAAGGGTACTAGAGCTAACCCTAGGTTAAAGACATTATCTACCTACGGATGACCTTTTTGCCCAATGTACAATCAGGTTGTCATCCGAACTTTACCATTTGCACTTAACTTAAACAAATTCTAAGTTACTTGCATCACCTATATGTATAACTCCTAATCATGGTGAAATAAACATGATATCAACAATGGAGTTAATAGCCAATGGTAAAAGATCAAGCATACGATAAAAAAGAACAGGGTCAAGGTAATATGAACACCTAACATGCTCATATCAATGACTAAATCTGAATGAAATATAACTACCCGGACCAGGTAGGAAATTACCCACCTGCTTTGTAGACACCAGTCGTCTTCACGTCCGCGAATATCTCGAACCAAAATCCAAGGTTAGTCTCTCCTAGCTCGACTTCTTGATCCAAGGTTTCGAATTAAAATTCAAATAGCCCAATTGGAAGCAACCTCATAATCTGATATGTTCACCAAAAATTTAATTATCACTCCATAATTAAATTTTGTTCATCCTATAGAAATATGTTAACTTAATCAACATATAAAAACCTTACCTCCTAATCCATTCCGCTTCCACCAGCTCGTTTACAGCCCCTTTAACAGAGCATCATAAATCCTTCCATACATCAACCTTTTCCTTGGAATCAATTACTCATCAATTAAGAAGAACAACAAATGAAAGAAACTCACCTCTCAATACTCCCGATCTACATCCATCCTGGACCGATTCTCCCATTCGGCCAAAACTCCTACACTGGCCGCACAACATAGAACACACATCGATAGGAAGAACAACAACATTTAATCCACAGCAACATAACAAATTGAACTAGATTTATAGAACAAAAAGGAATGGCTCGTGCTTACCGGCAAATCGGAACCTCATTGACAGCCAACCCTTCCCCAAATTTCCACAGTCAATCGAAAACCAATAGAAACATCGCCGCGATTTCAACTCCATCGGCACCTCTCCTCCCCCAATTGCTCGGTCTGCCGCAACAGCTCCACCTCCGGTTGGAACGCCCAACCGCAGTGACGCTTGCTCCGACAACAACCGTGAAAGCCTCCATCGAACCACTGCCGAAACAGATCCTCGTTCAACCAAAGGCAAATTATAGCAGGGGATTAGACAAGGAGAAATCGGCGCCCTTACCTAATTCCGACGATCTCCGGCAAGACAACTCCTCAAAACCGTCAGCCCCCCTCCTCATAGATGCACAACCCCGGCGACGATCGACTAGGGTAGCCCACTCGTGCTCGAAGAAGACCTCACCCGACTGCTCGGTCGACGTTCTGCCCTCCAGCCGAACCTCTCACCGGAAGGAGCCATCGGCGGTCGCGGGATCACGGAGAAGCACCTCCTTCCCCCTCCGATCGATTTTCCCCCCAAGAAGCCGTCGAGGCTGTCCGTGGTGGTCGGAGACGACGCCTGGCAGTGGCGAGCGAATCTCGCTCGGGCGACGGCAGCGAAGAAATGAGGCGGAGGGGAAAAGAAGAGATCGGGATCGGGAAATAAGAAGCCGTAAATAAATAACCGACGGGAATGAAAAGTCGCGAACATGATTCATCTAAACAGGCTTTACAAAAGCCTGTTTTCTTTATCCCCATGAAATATATATATATATATAAAACTTCCGTTTAAATCCAAAAAAATTTCTAAAAATTCCTCGAAAATTCCATAGGGTATTCTCCCAATTATCCAACATTTTATTTTATTTTTTTCTGTGGTATTTTACATTCTCCCCCACTTATAAAAATTTGGTCCCAAAATTTCGTACTAACATGCAAAAATTTACTTCAAGCAAGTTTCTGAAAGGACCACATACCTTCCTCAAGTAAACAGATGAGACTATCGAGCTCGAATAGTATCTTCCAGCTCCCATATAGTATCCTCATCAGTCTAATACTGTCATCCAACCTTTATGAGTCGGATGTTCTTGTTCCGCTACTGTCGCTCCTTGCGACCCAGGATCCACCCTGGAATCTTCTCGTAAGTCGCATTAGACTGAGGTAGAATTCGGAACCTCTTTCAGAACATAATCAACATGCAACACGTATTTCCTCAGTATAACAACAGGAAATACGTTGTGAGCATCCGCAAGTGTCGGAGGTAAAGCCAATGAGCTACACCTCCGTAATCCACGACACAAGATCTCTGAATAGATCCTCCAACGTTGAATGTCATGCTCGGGCGTCCATTAGTCTGCGGATGAAATGTTGCACTAAGTCAAGCTCTGTGCCCATAGTCTTGTGCACGGACTAAAATCGCGAGGTAAATCGCGAATCTCTATCTGATATGATACTTAAAAATACCCCACGCAATTTGATAATCTTTCGGTAATACAACTCTACCGAATGACCCAACAAGTACGACCCACGAATCGAAAGGAGATGAGCTGATTTGGTAAGTCGATCCACACTCACCCAAATCGCATCATGTCCTTTATGGGTCCTAGGCAATCCCGTAACACAATCAATAGTGATTTGCTCTCACTTCCATTCCGAAATTGGAATTTCTAGAGCAATCCATGAGTTCTTGATGTTCGACCTTCACTCTTGGCATACTAAACATCGAGCAACAAAATCTGCTATAACTCTCTTTATACCATTCCACCAGTATAAACGTTTCAACTCTCGGTACATCTGAGTACCATCAGGATAAATAGCAAATCTCCAATGATAAGCTTCCTGTAGCGACTCCTCTTATTTGGACGCGTGTCCAGAACACACTATCCTTATCAAGGCGGAATTATTTTCTCGAAAAGAAATCCATCAACCATCCAAGATACACTCCACACCCTTGCAAGTGCATGGAAGACTATAGCGATCAATCTCACTTGTTGCAATTATTGCAGTTTAGCTGCTCAGACTCCATTGTAGCTACCGGTAGCTTGTTAAATTCAATGAGCATACGCTCCGTAACATCCACAAATCTAGAAAATAACTACCAAAGTCCCATCACGATGCATGTGACAATCTCGTAGTTTCTTAATGCGTAAGCCTAAGATACGTCTCATGCAATCAGACGGATTCGCTCCGATCCTCAAACGCATTTAATCTGCGTACATCATCCTTTTATCCACTCCGGAAGGATTAACTAATACTCGTGTAAAAGTCAACCACCGTCTAGGTCTTGTAACTAGTTTCACCAGCTTCCGACTAAATGATTTCCATCATCACCTTTGTCAAACAAGTTTGTGGTATAGTAATGCCAAACATTCTATCCACATCTACAGAACTAACCAAACCATACTAGGAAAATCACCATCTACGATGGTCGAGCGTGCAACATCCAACTACCACAATCAACAGTGGCCAAGTTACGCAACTCCAACAACTACAAAAGGATCCAATCGTGTTCAGGATACACGATTCTCAAATCCAGTGACGACTAAATCGTTAATTAGTCTAACTTAATCAAAAATCATACAATTCATACCAAGTAAGAAATTGTCGTCTCCACACACCTGCATCTCCTTTACTCTAAGCTGACGATATAATAATCATCTCAACGACAATGATAATTGTATGACATCATGTCACTACAATATCAACACTCAATATCATAAATCCAACCTTAGAGTATACACAGTGTCTTTAATCGATCTAAATAAATCATTTATCCACATAACGAAGGATATTCATTTCACAATAACTATGTATTCCATCATCGATAATCGATGCATAATTTCAAAGGTCCATCTCTCTTTCAACAAAGAGTTCGATCTTCTCAAGGAGGAATATCGATAGATAAATATCCCTTCCAACATCTCCTATAATCACAACTTACATTCTTCCTTTTATAGTGTTTAACAACACCGATACCAACAAAACTATCACCGATATGTGATCTTCGATACCAGAACTATTTTCGCAATCATTTTGATCGCTTACTCCACTTGCCTATGCAACGGCAAGCCTAGGAGTTCATCCGAAACTACATCCGAATGCTCTCGGATTATACGCACATCTGAGAGACATAATCATACTATAATCTCAACAACTTGACCATCCGTAAGGATATGTCTACAGCAAAAGTATGTCTATCAAAGTCTAAGGGTATCCCTTGACTTCTTAATTATTGATCCCCATCTCACCTGATGGTAGAGATACCACCGACCCACAAGTCGATGTAAAGGACCCTTCTAATCCAACTGAGAATGTTCTAGACAAAGATACCTGTAGACTACAAGTATCTCCCAATATATTAACCCGAGGGTAAAACCAGAGTAATACCCTAACGATCAAATTATCCGCCGATCCGATCCAAAGGCTCCTCGCAGGTCTCGCCTTTCTCCAAGAGAAAAGATCGATCCAATACCCACGACAAAGCGGTCGATTTCGCGATGAATGATCCGAGGATTTTTGCCTAGATCATCCGATCACATCACTTAATCCTACGAGCCAATCGAAGAATACCGAATAGATACGACCATCGCCGATACTCTATCCTCCGTACAAAAGTCAATCACATCCGAGGTAATCGTTGTTGTCGCATGAGTCTTCTAAGATGTCTTCTCGATGCCGCTCGGCCGATCTTGAAGGGGAGTATCAAGGAACTTCAACCACGCCTGAGGTAGTAGGTTGTTGCCAGATAACCCAATCTTCTGTCCGATCTCTCGCCGAGACGGGTGCATCATCCTCCCGAACACCATCGATAGTCTTCAACGAAGTCTTCAAAGTACACCTCCTGCATCGTTGCTCACCATAAATAGCAACAATGAATCGCTCCAACGGATAATCTGCTTCACGTGTCTTTGTGATCCGTGACCGCACGCACACAATCCTTCGAGTCTTTGTTCTCGATTTTGCCGATATCCACAAGAACCTTCCGATGATCTTTGATTGGTCTTCTATAATCGAAAAGTAGCTCAAGGCCTCGACTCGATCTTGCTCCTTTATCCAACATATGGAGACTTCGACTCTATTAAGTTGACTCGCAATATTTGCTCTTATCGATCTTCAACTCCTAAACACTTGTACTGAGTCATTTCTAAACTCCGCCTCAATCCAACGCCTTCCTACAGATCCGTAGAAGATCCCGGCATCCTAATCTAACTATAAGCCAATAACTCTGGGTGGCTTAAATCATCCATTCATCTTCTTGAGCTATTAGGTGGTCGTAACCTCCACAAATCTCACGACCCTGCACAGTACAATATTACTAACCGAGCACCCCTTTTATCTTTCTTGAAGCTCAAGAATTCCTTACAATGTGTCACTAAAAGTGACACGGGGAAATACTCTCTTTCAACATCACTAAACCATGATCAAGTGATATAATATTTCCCCGTAGATTATTTTCTGCATTTATCACCAAATACCGACTTGATCCCGATAATGGTATGCAAGCAACTCCTCTTTCTCGGTATAACATGAGTTAAGTACTCAAAAGTACTCTCAAAGTTATACAACTCAGTACGAACAACTCAGGGATAAAATCCCTATGAAACTCCATAACCTAGCCTTCCGCTATCTGTATCAACAATAGACAATTTGTCTTGTCCATTACCCAACAGGTAATGATCTGACTAATATAGTTAGTGGAAATCTCTAAGATTGTAGTCTCTGATTTCCATAATAAATGTGACGACTTGGCCCCTGTTTTCCGACTCGGTATCAGTCGGCTCTCAAAGGTAAATTACCTTCTCGACACAGGTTCAAGACTCACAGACTCAACAGGTCGATCCCGTGGTCAACCCATACCACGGTTCCGAACAATAACCAACACACTACAGGTTATTCCTTGGTATAAGCATCTAAATGCATAACCAACATAACCGGGAGTATAAACCCTAAAGGTCACTCCGGTTAGTCGCCTCGGTGGACGACCCCTACTACAAGTCTGCACAGGTGTCATAACAATATTTTATACACCTACCGATCAAGTTTAGATAAATATCTACTAAACCATAAGTTATTAGGAATTCTTACCTCGCTGGAGCTCAAAGCCGCCCATCTCATCTCAGAAAACCAAAACCGAATAAATCGACTCCCGAGAATCCAAGACTCGACTCAAAAATAACATAGTACGGCATCGCAGAACCTTGGGCTCTGATACCACTAAAGTTGTCACGCCCCGAGAGCATACCGAGCCGAAAATCAAATGGACGGCACCTCCCCTGTACGTGGCAATATTTCGGGTTAATACAAGGCCCGTAGGCCCACAATAACAACAATACATATGTATGAAAACAAAAACTACACAAGGCGCAGCGGAAACATACTACAATCAACAAACGACAACACACAGCATACCGGTATGACTAACACCAACTCAGGACACCACAATAAAACCAGAAAGGAAGAAAAGGGTACAACATCAATAGTCACAACTACAATCATCACATAAAATAAATCCATAACGGAATACAATGAGAACACCAAAAATCTGGACTCTCGGAGTTGAGATGAGATGATGCCAGCCAGCGGTGCTCCAAGTCCATCACGGTCGGCCACTGCTACCCGGGCGCAGAAACCTGTGGTCCGCGGGGTGGTGAGTAAAACTCAAGGTAATACATGTATATATGTAATATCACATGTATTTCAACGACATATTTAGATGTACAACAGGTATATCAGCATAGTATATAAATACAAGCATATACCGTCTAACTGAAATGAATAACATAAAATGCAGACATACCTAAAGTCTGCCATGCTACTCTGATCCAACCAGAACATATATACAACATATATATAACAGGAAGAGTAATACCGACACATAATCTACTCATGCTACAGGCCAAGGTATCTATGGTCTATCCAACACATACCAATATCCGACAATCAGATAACATATATGCATGAATATGATGTACAATCAAATGCAGCAAACATAATACAATCAAATGCAACATCACAATAAGCATATATATATAGACTGTATCTATATATGTATACTAATCACAATCATCCATATATATATATATATATATATATATATATATATATATATATATATATATATATGTATATATATATATATATATATATATATATGCATATATATGGCAATATGCAAAAATGTCATCGATCGCAATGCGTGCATGGTCATGTCGGCTCACCCTAAAGCTACCACGACCCCAGTGTGGCCTCGGTGGCTCGAGCATGACAACTGTCCCAACTCAACACCAACCACTACTCTCGAGTGGCCGAGTGGGCAGTATGATCGAGTAGCATATAAGCGTAAAGAGCAAGCTACACGATGGGGGTCCCTGCTGTTGGTCACTCCGACAGTCACTACCCATGAGTGGTCGAGTACCACACACGCAGGACTACGACACATAAATCCAACTACCACCGTCTATAGTGGTAGAGTGCGGCACCTCAATGCTCTGCCCTCACACCGGTTACTCCTCCTATGAGTAACCGTGGAGGCAGGATGACTGGCGACCCTCTCAACCACAAGGGAGACCTCGTCGCCAGCGTGCATGTAAATGCATGAATGCAATGTCTCACATACAGACATCCACCATAGACTCTCTATCATGTACAGAGTCATACCAATCTACTCGACGCATTCTCTATCCTGTAGAGAGTCGCACTCATCTGATTATAACAAGCTAGGACCACCGGTCCGTAGCGATACCCTAAGTATCATTCCTCTGACCATTTACACAACACATGTTCGGTGGTAACATACAACCTAAGGGTACTAGAGCTAACCCTAGGTTAAAGACATTATCTACCTACGGATGACCTTTTTGCCCAATGTACAATCAGGTTGTCATCCGAACTTTACCATTTGCACTTAACTTAAACAAATTCTAAGTTACTTGCATCACCTATATGTATAACTCCTAATCATGGTGAAATAAACATGATATCAACAATGGAGTTAATAGCCAACGGTAAAAGATCAAGCATACGATAAAAAAGAACAGGGTCAAGGTAATATGAACACCTAATATGCTCATATCAATGACTAAATTTGAATGAAATATAACTACCCGGACCAGGTAGGAAATTACCCACCTGCTTTGTAGACACCAGTCGTCTTCACGTCCGTGAATATCTCGAACCAAAATCCAAGGTTAGTCTCTCCTAGCTCGACTTCTTGATCCAAGGTTTCGAATTAAAATTCAAATAGCCCAATTGGAAGCAACCTCATAATCTGATATGTTCACCAAAAATTTAATTATCACTCCATAATTAAATTTTGTTCATCCTATAGAAATATGTTAACTTAATCAACATATAAAAACCTTACCTCCTAATCCATTCCGCTTCCACCACTGCTGACCCCTTTAATGAGCATCATAAATCCTTCCATACATCAACCTTTTCCTTGGAATCAATTACTCATCAATTAAGAAGAACAACAAATGAAAGAAACTCACCTCTCAATACTCCCGATCTACATCCATCCTGGACCGATTCTCCCATTCGGCCAAAACTCCTACACTGGCCGCACAACATAGAACACACATCGATAGGAAGAACAACAACATTTAATCCACAGCAACATAACAAATTGAACTAGATTTATAGAACAAAAAGGAATGGCTCGTGCTTACCGGCAAATCGGAACCTCATTGTGACCAACCCTTCCCCAAATTTCCACAGTCAATCGAAAACCAATAGAAACATCGCCGCGATTTCAACTCCATCGGCACCTCTCCTCCCCCAATTGCTCGGTCTGCCGCAACAGCTCCACCTCCGGTTGGAATGCCCAACCGCAGTGACGCTTGCTCCGACAACAACCGTGAAAGCCTCCATCGAACCACTGCCGAAACAGATCCCCGTTCAACCAAAGGCAAATTATAGCAGGGGATTAGACAAGGAGAAATCGGCGCCCTTACCTAATTCCGACGATCTCCAGCTAGACAACTCCTCAAAACCGTCAGCCCCCCCTCCTCATAGATGCACAACCCCAGCGACGATCGACTAGGGTAGCCCACTCGTGCTCGAAGAAGACCTCACCCGACTGCTCGGTCGACGTTCTGCCCTCCAGCCGAACCTCTCACCGGAAGGAGCCATCGGCGGTCGCGGGATCACGGAGAAGCACCTCCTTCCCCCTCCGATCGATTTTCCCCCCGAGAAGCCGTCGAGGTCGCGCATGGTCGAGATGACGCTGGCGATGGCGAAGCGACCCGGCGACGGCAACGAAGAAATGAGGCGGAGGGGAAAAGAAGAGATCGGGATCGGGAAATAAGAAGCCGTAAATAAATAATCGACGGGAATGAAAAGTCGCGAACATGATTCATCTAAACAGGCTTTACAAAAGCCTGTTTTCTTTATCCCCATGAAATATATATATATATAAAAAACTTCCGTTTAAATCCAAAAAAATTTCTAAAAATTCCTGGAAAATTCAATAGGGTATTCTCCCAATTATCCAACATTTTATTTTATTTTGTTTTATTTTATTTTATTTTATTTTTTTCTGTGGTATTTTACATTCTCCCCCACTTATAAAATTTTGGTCCCCAAATTTCGTACTAACATGCAAAAATTTACTTCAAGCAAGTTTCTGAAAGGACCACATACCTTCCTCAAGTAAACAGATGAGACTATCGAGCTCGAATAATATCTTCCAGCTCCCATATAGTATCCTCATCAGTCTAATACTGTCATCCAACCTTTATGAGTCGGATGTTCTTGTTCCGCTACTGTCGCTCCTTGCGACCCAGGATCCACCCTGGAATCTTCTCGTAAGTCGCATTAGATTGAGGTAGAATTCGGAACCTCTTTCAGAACATAATCAACATGCAACACGTATTTCCTCAGTATAACAACAGGAAATACGTTGTGAGCATCCGCAAGTGTCGGAGGTAAAGCCAACCGACAAGCTACACCTCCGTAATCCACGACACAAGATCTGAATAGATCCTCCAACGTTCGAATGTCATGCTCAGACAGTCCATTAGTCCGCGGATGAAATGTTGCACTAAGTCGAAGCTCTGTTCCCATAGTCTTGTGCAAACTCTGTCAAAATCGCGAGGTAAATCGTGAATCTCTATCTGATATGATACTTAAAAATACCCCACGCAATTTGATAATCTTTTGGTAATACAACTCTACCGAATGACCCAACAAGTACGACCCACGAATCGAAAGGAGATGAGCTGATTTGGTCAGTCGATCCACACTCACCCAAATCGCATCATGTCCTTTACGGGTCCTAAGCAATCCCGTAACACAATCAATCGTGATATGCTCCCACTTCCATTCCGAAATCGGAATTGTCTAGAGCAATCCAGCGAGTTCTTGATGTTCAGCCTTCACCTACTGGCGTACTAAACATCGAGCAACAAAATCTGCTATAACTCTCTTTATACCATTCCACCAGTATAAACGTTTCAACTCTCGGTACATCCGAGTACCATCAGGATAAATAGCAAATCTCCAATGATAAGCTTCCTGTAGCGACTCCTCCTTGACTGGATGCGTGTCCGGAACACACTATCCTTATCAAGACAGGGAATTATTTTCTCAAAAGAGAAATCCATCAACCATCCAAGATACACTCCACACACGCTGCAAGTGCATGGAAGACTATAGCGATGAATCTCACTCGTTGTAATTGTTGCAACTGTTCGTGCTCCAGCAACTCCATTGAAGGAGCCATCGACGGTCGCGCGATCACAGAGAAGCACCTCCTTCCCCCTCCGATCGATTTTCCCCCCGAGAAGCCGTCGAGGCTGTCCGTGGTGGTCGGAGACGACGCCTGGCAGTGGCGAGCGAATCTCGCTCGGGCGACGACAGCGAAGAAATGAGGCGGAGGGGAAAAGAAGAGATCGGGATCGGGAAATAAGAAGTCATAAATAAATAGCCGACGGGAATGAAAAGTCGCGAACAGGATTCATCTAAACAGGCTTTACAAAAGCCTGTTTTCTTTATCCCCATGAAATATATATATATAAAAAAAAACTTCCGTTTAAATCTAGAAAAATTTCTAAAAATTCCTAGAAAATTCCATAGGGTATTCTCCCAATTATCTAACATTTTATTTTATTTTGTTTTATTTTATTTTATTTTATTTTTCTGTGGTATTTTACATTCTACATGATCAACCAAGTTATTCTTATAGGTATTGTGAGATGAATTTAATTTAATGCCTTAGAAATTAATTAATCTTGGGTTAGATTCGGATTTCACCTTTAGTTAGTTAAGTGAACATTTCAAAAGAGGGCTTCCAGGTCGTGGAGAGGCACAGGGGCCTTCTTTGATCGGAACAACGACTACTTCCTTAGACAAAGCCAACTTAGGAAATTACACACTTAATTCACTTAGGATTACATCCTGGTCTAACTAGTTTAGGATGTGGTGAGGTAGCTTCAGTTAGTTCCACTTAGTTAAATGCATCAAGCTAGATACTCCTTATCCAACTCGGATACACTTGACTTCGTTTCCTTAACGTACTATCATCTCACCACATCCTGATATTATGTTGTCAAGATTAATTAATTATTTCCTATCTAACCATTCTATGAGAGTGAATTTAAAACTAGTATGTATGACATGACAAAATAAGCATGATAATGATATGTATGCATGAGCAAGCTACATTCAATCAATTTAAAGAAATGGTTGTTTTCTTGGGTAGACTTTTATTTGTTCTATAGTTATAAGATACTTTATTATAATTAGGTTTACAAATTTTAGTGTTTTGATTTTTGGTTAGCTTAGACTTGTAACCCAAGTCTACATATTTATTAGTTGAATTTTTAAAAGTTGAAGGTTTATTTACTAGATTATTAATTTGTGTATAATCAAATGGTACTCTATTATAATTAATTTTATTGGTTTGATTGTCTAATTTTGAATTTTTAATTAAGTTAGATTGTGAATTATTTAAAATAGGATTATTAGAATTTTTTAAAATAATATTATTAGACTTTTTCAAGATAAGATTATTAGACTTTTTAAAAGTAGAATTATTAGAATTTTTGAAGATAAGATTATTAGACTTTTTAAAATAGAATTATTAAAATTAATAGAATTTTTTAAGGTATAATTATTTGAATTATTCAAGATAAGATTATTAGAATTTTTAAAGGTAGAATTATTATTAGAATTATTTAAGATAAGATTGTTAGAGTTTTTAAAGGTAGAATTATTATTAGAATTATTTAAGATAATATTGTTAGAGTTTTTAAAGGTAGAATTATTATTAGAATTATTTAAGAGAAAATTGTTAGAGTTTTTAAAGGTAGAATTATTATTATAATTATTTAGATTATCTTTGGAATTTTTTAAAGTTAATTTCGATTTTTTTATGGTTGAATTTTTCAAAACAGAATTTTTTAATTCGGAATTATCTAGATTAATCAGATCTAGGATTTGATGATTCTGTCCTATGGTTTAATTATTCTGAACATGGTTTTGATTATTCTGATTAAGTCTTAGATTGGTTTTATCTTTGACTTGATCTAGATCTATGTTGATTAAACTAAATATTTGATTAATCTCTTTGTTAATTTTATCAAATGTTAGATTAATTTGATCATTTACTTCCATGATATTATTATTATTATTATTATTTAAACTAATTAAATCTGAATTAATTAATTTTTTATTAGTTGAATTATTAATTGTATTAATTAATTGACAACAATTACACAATTTATCTAAATTATCAACTATTCTAAAACTCAATTTTTCAAAATTATTAACTTTACTAATCTTTTTTTTCGGACACCGATTCTTGTTGTGATCGAATCTTCCGCACCCGAAGCACTTGATGTGCTCCTTGTTCTTCCGAATTCCTAGCAATGATGTCTCCTTTGCCGTCGGTTGCGTCGTTCGAGTAGGACACTTATTTTTATAGTGTCCTCTCTCCCTGCACTTAAAGCAAATAATATGAAATTTAAAATTTAAATTGACATTGTTACGTTTATGCCTTGTGGGAGACTCTTCCATGGTTGGCTCGGTCAATGATTTTCTAAAACTCGCAAAAAAAACACAAACCAAAAAGTCCCAAGACTTGGTCTTGGATTAGTAGTGCAGAGATATTTAAAAATAAAAATAAAAATAAAGAAAAGAAAATGATCGATCGATGGTTGCACCAAATCTGAGCGCCCCCGCTCTGATACCAATTGTTGGATAGATATGAGCGCTAGAGGGGGGGGTGAATAGCGTTCGTAAAAACTATTCTTTTTCGATGATTAAAACCAAGTACACGGCGGAAAACTAAAAGACAAACACAAGAAAGACACAAAGCTTTTTTACTTGGTTCACAGCCCACCGACTGCTAATCCAAGGTCATACGATCCTTGATCGCTTCCGAAGGGCAATCACTAAAAGTCTCTTCCTCGTTGGAGGTAAGAGACAAGACGATTACAATGATTATAAGGCCGGTAACAACCTTACCGGTCCTTATACAAATTAAGTACAGAAAGATAATAATAATACCGACAATTAATTAGAAGATGGTGCACTCAGAAGCGTTGTAGAGAGCACGAGCACTTGGGAGATTCTTGAATTTGGGTGTGAGTCCTCCCCTCCTTTTATAGATTTGCGCCTTGGAATTTGTCCCGATTCAGATCCAAAACTCGTGGATCTTATCTTGAGGTGGCGGCTTATCTTATCCTGAGGTGGTGGCTTATCTTATCCTGAGGTGGTAGCATCAATCTCTATCTCTTTGACCTTGTGCACTGGCTGATTTATCGACATCGATCACGATCGATCCTCTTAGCGATTGCGCCTTGATCACGACACTACGACATCTCCGATGAGCGCACGAGAATTCTGCAATATAAGATTAGCACAATAGATGCATAATGCCATGCGGTCGATCCTTTTTGTCCGATCTCAAAGATTCTCCTCGGAAGCCTTAGTCGGATCGACGCCTAGGATTGTCCTCTAACCGAGGGTGCGTCCTTACCACCGCTCCACACACGGAGCTTCCCTTTGGTCTTCTTGACATGTCGCTTAGCTTTCGGTCACCACTGAGGTTCCTCGACTCCCCGAGGTTCTCCTGGTGTCGCCCGACCACCACGGTTTCTCAACTTGAGATTCTCTGGATGTCGCTCGACCTTTGGCTTAGCTTAAACACTTCCTGCACACTTAGCATATCACATGAGATAACAAAATAACTTATCTTTGAATCTTTGCCATCATCAAAACCAAGGTTCGATTATCTAGTGTCCCTGCACCAACAATCTCCCCCTTTTTGATCTATGGCAAACCAATTCAAAGTTAAGAGAAAATAAGCAGTAAGCATTGAACAATCATTTTTCAAAATCTCCCCCTTAACCCTAGGTGAGTTTTGAAAAATAATTACTTTTTGGGAAAGAAAAAGTAAGTAACTTCTTAACTTTATTCTCTCTCCCCCTTTGACATATATAAAAAATAACTTTATATTGGGTACATTGCCAAGAAATAGAATTTTTAAACATGCTAATCAAGTTGATTTAATATGTTCAACTCCCTTTAATACTTAAGAGTTTAGGAGTTTAGGTTTCTAGATCCTGCACCAACAATGTATATCCTAGGTTAGAATGTGACCCCCTAACCTTTAACATTGTTATAAAATTTTGAGAAAGAATTAAAAAAAACATTTTAAAGACTTATGTCTATTGGTTTTTATGCCAAACTGGAGGTAGCTAGATACTAAGTTTGTCCATCTTAAGTCTTCTCTCTCCCTTGGCATATTATCAAAAGAAGGATTTAAATTTATAAAGTATTGGTGATTTTTTTTTAAAAAATATTTTTTAACAACTTCTATGATGATTATCCAATTAGAACCTCCCCCTTAACCTAACATCCTTGTTAGCCACAAGGAAGGCATATCTAGAGGGTCTCCCCTTTTGTCTGACAAACTCTTAGGACGTCCTTTTTGGCCATAAGGAAGGCTCACCTAAGTGTCCAGAGGGTCTAGGTATCTAAAGTTGACCTAAGGATTTATACGTTCAGTATTAATCAACTAACCATCATTTTAAGAAGCATAGTTGTTTTGAAAACTACGTATAACTACACACAATAATCATGGCAACCAATAAAAATAGTTTTAAGAATTTATTTATGTGTATATAAATTTTGAAATCGTTTTCAAAATCATTTTTAATTTGTTTTCCTTACCATCTCACCCATTCTACATGATCAACCAAGTTATTCTTATAGGTATTGTGAAATGAATTTAATTTAATGCCTTAGAAATTAATTAATCTTGGGTTAGATTCGGATTTCACCTTTAGTTAGTTAAGTGAACATTTCAAAAGAGGGCTTCCAGGTCGTGGAGAGGCACAGGGGCCTTCTTTGATCGGAACAACGACTACTTCCTTAGACAAAGCCAACTTAGGAAATTACACACTTAATTCTGTCACGCCCCGAAGGAGACCCCACCAGACGAAAATCCGGCAGCATCTCCCCTGTACGGGTGACAATCCCAATTTACATACAAAGGCCTACACGGCCACTATACATCGGTCAACACGACCGGAATCCAAACTCACACGTAGTTATATAATTTGGCCTCAGGCCATCATCCAAAATAAATGACAAACAGTCTAAAATAAATAGACTTACCCCTTCTGCCATCTGGGCAGGAATACTCAACAAAATCCAACCAACCAAAATCCAAATAAGGTCCATAAGGACACCAAAACCAAATACAAAATCAATCTCCAAACCTATACATGTCCTCTAACCAAAATATCCAAATACCGTAAAAACAAATATCCAAATCAAAACTTTACGACGAGTGGGGTCCCAGAATCGCACTCTCTCGATAGCTTCATCCCGAAATAGATATAAACCAACGGGTGAGTTCAAAGAACTCATGGGTATAGTAGATATGCAAAATCGTATAGCTAACAATAAAATAACATGCCAAGATCTCACATAAATAGGGTATGCAAGCAAGAAATACAAAATGATCAGATTTACTCAATCTCCTACCTCGATATAGGAGCATGTGCCGACTAGAAGTAATAAAGTCTGATCATATATAAGCATGTATCCTGTATGCATGACAATCATATGCACATCCAAGGCATCAATAAAAATGCAGCAAACACAGTACATATGCAATCTATGCAAAGTGCATGCCGTGCCAATGACATGGTCACCCTCGACGCTGATCCCACCCTCACACGCAATGGTGAAGCCGAGTGGGTAGGGCTATGACAACTGCACTCTGCCATCATCGCTTCCCGAGTGACCGAGTGGGATGGATCTTTGCCGAGTACACCTATCCTCTCCGCCCCAAACATAGTGGGGAGCTAAGCTCTCATCTCCGTGTCATAGGCCGAGGAGGGATCTCGCCGCCGCTACCACGCTGCCTCGTCGCTACCCATGAGCGGTCCAGCGGAGCCTGACAGAGCAACTGCACACACCCTCCTGATGTACCACTAACCCATGAGTGGCGGGTGAGCCATGTAACTAGCTGGCTCAACAATAATGGAACCCCGCCTAGCATGCAATCATGCGAAATGGTGCATGATACTAAAGCATGTAAATCCTACTCATAATATACCTATCCGAATGATATGTACAACCAATATGTACATATCCCTAATCCACATACTATGATCCAAATCAAACAGGTAAATATAATCATATCCTAACACATGCATGTATCTAGTAGGCACCAAAAGTATATCAGGCATATAAACATGAAAATGTTATTGTAAGCTATCCTACTAGCATATCAATTTGACTTAATCTAAACGTTAAGTCAAAATATCCTTTACCAAAATATATCCGCAAGAAGAACTGAATCGTCACGACTGGGGACCTGCCTCGTGACCGAAACCTGCATATAGCGTAATTATAGTCAAGCACAAAATATACAATTCAACAACAAATCGAATAATAAATCGATTTCCTTTATATCCCAATTAAACCCAAATCTCATATCCTCCAAATATCATACAAATCAACCGATCAACCCAAATCGACCAATCAAGCTCACCCGCCCTAGAAATTCCATCCACAGCCATTCCTTTCCCAAATTAGATCTCCAAGTCAATTTACAGTGGCCCAAACATTATTCACAGCCAACCTTGCACAATCACCTCCAACCTTAACAGCACGACGCCCCCAAATAAAACACTCACAGCCCCTCTCAACCGGCACCCCCCTTGCTGCCCTAAAATAGTTTACTCCAACAAAAACTCACCGTCGTTGATCTATCCGCGCGAAGGGGAAGGCTACGGCGACGGAGGCGAGTGAAGAAGACAGCCGCAGGCGGAGAGAAGGATCGACGGTCCTGTGGCCACGACTGCCGGCGCTTGCGACGGGACGACCGTCCGCACAGACTCGACGGCTGCGGACGAGAGGAAGAAGGGCTCGGCGGCGGTCAGAGGGGAGGTGCCGGCGCGATCCTGCTGCCGGCGCGTTCCTGCTGCCGCGACTGTGGCCGGCGAAGAAGAGGGCGTCGCGCCGATGCGAGCGAGCGCGGCGCAAGGCTGGGCCGTTTCGGCCGCGGGAGGGGAAAGGCTCGGCCAAGTGAGAAGAAGGCGTCGCCGAGAATGAGAGGGCTCAAGAGAGGAGAGAACTGCCGAGGGAGTTAGCGGCGGGGAAAAGAAAAAAAAAGAAATAGAAAATAGAAATTAGGGTTTTCCGTGTCTTTATCCCCTTTAAATAGATCCCTCTAAAGCGCGTTTACTTTATCCCCGTAAAACTCTCGTACAAAGTCCGTTTAAATCCAGAAAAATTCCGAAAAAATTCCTAAAAATCCCGAAAAATTTCCAGGATTATTTCCTCAATTATTTGGCCATTTAATTTATATGTTAAATTTTCCAGTATTTAACATTCTCCCCCACTAATTAAAATTTGGTCCCCAAATTTCCTACTCAAATGCATAACGAGTAAGAAATACCATAAGTACTGAAAATACACCTCACGTACCTTAAGTAAACAAGTGGGGGTATTGAGCTCTGATCTTTTCCTCGAGCTCCCAAGTAGCCTCCTCGTCGGTGTGGTGACTCCACCCGACCTTGACAAGTCGCACAACCTTGTTCCGCAACTGTCGTTCCTTGAAATCCAAAATCCGCACCGGAACCTCTGCGTACGTAGCATCAGGTTGAATGGAACCTGATACATCTGATAGAATATGTGTAGAATCTGGCACATACTTCCTCAGCATAGACACATGGAATACATCATGTATACTCGTCAAAGATGGGGGTAGCGCTAGACGATAAGCATCGCTCCGATCCTCTCCAAAATCTCAAACGCATCGATATATCTAGGAGCAAGCTTACCACGGAGTTCAAACCTTTTCACCCCTTTCGTGGGTGAAACTCAAGAATACATGATCACCAACAGAGAACTCCAAAGGTCTCCGCTTACGATCCGTGATAACTCTTCCGCGATCCTGCGCCTCTCGTCTATCCTACGTCGATAGTACGGACCAACTCGCCTCATAACCGAGCTCTCTGGGGTCCTAGCAACTGGGCCTCCCCAACCTCCTCCCAAAGGGTGGGTGTACGACACTGCCTACCATACAATGCCTTATACGGGGCCATTTGGATAGCCGAATGATAACTGTTATTGTAGGCAAATTCCACTAACGGTAAATGATCCTCCCAGTTGCCTCCGAAATCTATAACACAGGACCTCAGCAAATCCTCTAGTGTCTGAATGGTCCGCTCGATCGCCCATCTGTCTCGCGGATGGAATGCGACTAAACCGGGTGTGCCTAAAGCTGCGCCGCAGACTCTGCTGTAACCTAGAAGTGAACCGGGATCTCTATCTCGATATGATGCTCAACGGAACACCATGCAATCGATGATCTCCGACAATACAGCTCTGCCAACCGATCCAGAGAGTCGGTCTTCCGAATCGATAAGAAGTGCGCGGATTTGGTTAGTCGGTCTACGACTACCCAAATCGCATCATGGCCTTGACGTGTCCTAGGCAAACCCATCACAAAATCCATAGTAATATGATCCCACTTCCACTCAGGAATAGGAATCCTCCTCAAGTAATCCACCGGTCTCTCGTGCTCACCTTGACTGCTGACAAATCAGACATCTAGCTACAAAATCCGCGATGTCTTTCTTCATACCGTTCCACCAATACAAACGCTTTAAATCTCGATACATACGGGTTCCGCCTGGGTGGATCGCAAATCGAGAGCGATGTGCCTCCTGTAGTAACTCCTCCATAACCGGGTGAGGCTGAGGTACACATAATCTACCTCGGAAATATTTAATACCCTCATCTAGGGTGAACTCTCTGGTCCCAAGTGATCTCGACTACCAATGAATCAGAATGCCGATCATCGCTCGAGCCTCTCCGGACTCGTCCGGATAGACGATCGAGCAACCATGGTAACTAGAACGCCTCGCTGCCGGTCCTCGCTTCCTCTAAGCTCAACTCAGAAACCCTCAATCAAACTGTGACCAAAACTCGGAAAGAAACTAAAGTCCCTCGGGACTTCCGGCTAAGTGCATCAGCAACCACATTGGCTTTTCCTGGATGGTAGCTGATGGTACAGTCATAATCCTTCAGGAACTCCATCCATCTTCTCTGTCGGAGATTGAGTTCCTTCTGTGTAAACAGATATTTGAGACTCTTATGATCAGTAAGAATCTCAAACGTAATACCATATAAATGATGCCTCCAAATCTTCAAGGCATAGATAATAGCGGCAAACTCTAAATCGTGAACTGGGTAGTTTTTCTCATGATCCTTCAACTGTCGAGAAGCATAAGAAACTACCCTGCCGTGCTGCATCAATACTGCGCCTAAACCTCAGAGACGATCGTATAAAGAACGAAACCGCTGCCCTGATGGTAATACCAGGATCGGTGCTGACACCAATCTCCTCTTCAACTCCTGAAAACTAGTCTCGCACGCCTCTGTCCACGTGAACTTCATGCCCTTCCTGGTCAGGCGTGTCAATGGCATAGAAATGTTCGAGAAACCCTCAACGAACCGTCTGTAATACCCGGCCAAGCCTAGGAAACTGCGAACCTCTCGAATCGATTTCGCGCTCCCAATCGTGACACTCGATCTTCCGGGTCAATCAAATACTCTACCAAAACCACATGTCCCAGAAAACCGACTGAGTGTAACCAAAACGCGCATTTATTGAACTTCGCATATAGCCGCTTCTGTCGGAGCCTATCGAGAACAAGACGAAGATGCTGCGCGTGTTCCTCCTCGGAACGAGAATAAACCAGAATGTCATCGATAAAAACAATGACGAACCGATCTAGAAAATCCATAAATTCGCGGTTCATCAAATCCATGAATACCGCTGGAGCATTGGTAAGCCCAAATGGCATTACCAAAAACTCATAATGTCCATATCTGGTACGGAACGCTGTCTTCTGAATGTCAGAATCTCTAACCCTTAATTGATGATATCCGGACCGCAGATCAATCTTAGAATAGACTGATGTACCTCTGAGCTGATCAAACAAGTCCTCAATACGTGGCAGGGGATATTTATTCTTGATAGTGACGGCGTTCAATTGCCTGTAGTCGATGCACAGTCTCATCGAACCATCTTTCTTCTTCACGAAGAGAACCGGAGAACCCCAGGGTGATGCACTAGGGCGAATAAAACCTCTGTCCAAAAGTTCCTGTAGCTGAACCTTTAACTCATCCAACTCTCTCGGGGCCATACGATAAGGAGCTTTCGATGCCAGCGCCCCGTGTATTAACTCAATCATGAACTCCACTTGCCTTCGGGAGGCGGACTGTAACTCCTCCGAAAGACATCTCAATACTCTCGTACAATAGGGATGTCCGCGACCGAGAGTCACTCATCGTCTTCTACATTGATCATAGATAATAGAAAACCCAGCAACCGCAATAAAAGCCGAGCTGAATCGCGAAATGGTCGCTATACCGTCGTCCCGGATGCCAGTAAAATCCCACGAGGGTTGGTTAGGAGGTCTGAATGTGACCACCCTCGTCGACATCCATCGCATGCCCCAATCCATGCCAAGAATAATATCGAACTTCGACCATATCCGGTACCAATAAATCTACCGTAGAATGATGTTACCAAAATCTAAGGGACAACCTCGAACCTCCCGGTAACATCCATTGTATTGCCGGATGGTAGGAGGCGACTAATCTCGTGATCTACTAGCCAGTAATCTACCAATCTCTCTCATAAAAGTACGAGAAATAAACGAATGCGAACTACCAAGATGTCAACTAGCATAATAGGAAAATGCATAAAGTGAAACCGTCATCACAAATACGGATTCGTTGGCTCACGCATCCTCTCTCGTAATCGCATGAATACGCCCCGATCTCGGTGGCGGTGGAGGTGGTATCACCGCCAAAGGGGGTGTGCCTGAGCCGAGAGACGAAGACGTACGGCGGCCGATAGGAAGGCCGTATAACGCCGCGATCGGTATCTTGGCGGTTGCGGCCGATCTCAACTAGTGGCGGCGGCCGCCGCGTATCGATGGCTAATCCGCGAATAATCTTGTACGCGATGGCCGGATCGCATCTGCATCGCGGTCTCAAATCAACCTGTGACACCGTGACGGGCACTGGTGTACTCGCGTCCATGAATACCATAGCGACTCGAGGAGCCGCCTCGCGGCGTTGCGAAGGTCCGCCGCTCGACCCTCTCTGAGTCCTGCATCGACGCAACGGTCCTCCCCGAATAGAAACCGAAGCCACATGCCGAGCCTTCAACGAACAATCTCGGCTCATGTGTCAGTGCTGCAATAATAGCAAACCGGGTGTCCCAAGGTGCATCGAGATGATATGCTCCTTCGATCCACAACTAAGTACAAGAGGTGTCGCCAATGGGCGGTCTCGGCTCTCTGAAAAGACCGCGAGGGCCCAAGATAAGATCGCCCGATTTACGAGTCGGCTAGATGCCCCAGAATGACTCGGACCGGTTGGATCGCGGCCACTCTGGCGATGTCCGGATGGTCTGTGGTCGATGGGTCGACCAGTAGATCTTTCGGTCTGTTTCCTCTTCTGTCTTTGACCCTCTGTTGAGCCGACTTCGATCAACAAAGCTCTATCCAACGCCTCTGGTAGGAAGAACTACCAAATCCTCGCCATCTCGACTGTAGATGCCCATCCGGCCCTCATAAACCGCATCATCCGTGACCTATCCTCAAGAACTAACTCGGGCAAAACCGCTAACCGATTAAATTCTGTATTATACTCCATCACTGAGCGATTATTCTGTCTTAGACTCAGAAAATCCTGACGTCTCATCATCTGATATGCCCGCGGGAAATACTGACTCTCAAAAGCCTCTCTAAATCTCGCCCAGGTAACCTGCTGCTCGCCAATAATCGAGCGCTGCATATCCCACCAGATCTCGGCCTCGCCTCGTAAATGGAAGGCCGCTAACTCTGCCTTCTCCCACTCGGAGCAGACCATATAGTAGAAGGTACGCTCCATCGTCTCGATCCAAGACTGAGCCACGATCGGATCAGTCTCTCCGCTGAATAAAGTGAACCGGCTCTTCATCGACTTAGCCAATCCTGGAATCCGAGCTCGTGCCGCAGCTACATCAGTAGGATAAGTAGGGGCCGATACTGAGTGAGGGTCGACCGGCTCCGCTGATGGGCCTGTCGGGTCTGTAGTAGAAGGTCCTACTGGCGGGGGTTTCTGATGTGTAGCAGTAGGATCTCCCGCTGGTACATCGGATGCCCCAGCAGTGGGTATCTCGGGAGGAGGATCCGCTGAGGACTGAGGATCCACAACTCCCGCAGCACCCTGTGGAATCTGACCCTGATCAATATGCTCACCCTCGTGATCTCTCCGCAAGTCGGCCACCAAAGATCTGGGTCCTCTGGCGTGGCCGTCCCACACCACGTCTCGGCGCAGAAGTACGCCCACCTCGTCTCATATCTGTTAAATGAATACAGATATTACCATAAATAAAAACATACCAAATTTATCATCATACCTATTTCACCGTCAGGAGAGGTCCAGTAGCCGCCAAAACCCCATATTAATCTCGTCAAAATCCTCGAATTTCCGAAACATAAAATCGCTTAAATCCATACCAATCCAAAATTTCCAAATTACTCATCGCAAAACCTGCCAATACATGGCGAACTCCGAAAAATCCAAAAACCCCTAGGAACTCGAAAACCTAGGCGCTCTGATACCAAATAAATTGTCACGCCCCGAAGGAGACCCCACCAGACAAAAATCCGGCAGCATCTCCCCTGTACGGGTGACAATCCCAATTTACATACAAAGGCCTACACGGCCACTATACATCACCAACACGACCGGAATCCAAACTCACACGTTAGCTATATAATTTGGCCTCAGGCCATCATCCAAAATAAATGACAAACAGTCTAAAATAAATAGACTTACCCCTTCTGCCATCTGGGCAGGAATACTCAACAAAATCCAACCAACCAAAATCCAAATAAGGTCCATAAGGACACCAAAACCAAATACAAAATCAATCTCCAAACCTATACATGTCCTCTAACCAAAATATCCAAATACCGTAAAAACAAATATCCAAATCAAAACTTTACGACGAGTGGGGGATCCGGCAGCTGCACTCTCCTGACAGCTTCATCCTGAAATAGATATAAATCAACGGGGGTGAGTTCAAAGAACTCATGTATAGTAGATATGCAAAATCGTATAGCTAACAATAAAAATAACATGTCAAGATAGTCTCACATAAATAGGGTATGCAAGCAAGAAATACAAAATGATCAGATTTACCAATCTCCTACCCCGATATAGGAGCATGTGCTCGACTAGAAGTAATAAAGTCTGATCATATATAAGCATGTATCCCGTATGCATGACAATCATATGCACATCCAAGGCATCAATAAAAATGCAAAGAACACAATACATATGCAATCTATGCAAAGTGCATGCCGTACAATGACATGGTCACCCCGACGCTACCACCGCCTCTACACGCAATGGTGAAGCCGAGTGGGTAGGGCTATGACAATCTGCACTCTGCCATCATCGCTTGCTCTGAGTGACCGAGTGGACAGATCTTTGTCGAGTACACCTATCCTCCCCGCCTCTAAACATAGTGGGGAGCTAAGCTCATCTCACGTGTCATAGGCCGAGGAGGGATCCTCGCCCACTACCACGCCGCCTGCCGCTACCCATGAGCGGTCAATGAGCTCGACAGAGCAATCGCACACACCCTCGATGTACCACTAACCCATGAGTGGCGTGTGTGCATGTAACTAGCTGCGGGCTCAACAATAATGGAACCCCGTCCAGCTAGCATGCAATCATGCGAAAATGGTGCATGATACTAAAGCATGTAAATCCTACTCATAATATACCTATCCGAATGATATGTACAACCAATATGTACATATCCCTAATCCACATACTATGATCCAAATCAAACAGGTAAATATAATCATATCCTAACACATGCATGTATCTAGTAGGCACCAAAAGTATATCAGGCATATAAACATGAAAATGTTATTGTAAGCTATCCTACTAGCATATCAATTTGACTTAATCTAAACGTTAAGTCAAAATACCCGCCTGAAAATATATCCGCAAGAAGAACTGAATCGTCACGACTGGGACTCGCTCGATCAAAAATTATAGTCAAGCACAAAATATACAATTCAACAACAAATCGAATAATAAATCGATTTCCTTTATATCCCAATTAAACCCAAATCTCATATCCTCCAAATATCATACAAATCAACCGATCAACCCAAATCGACCAATCAAGCTCACCCGCCCTAGAAATTCCATCCACAGCCATTCCTTTCCCAAATTAGATCTCCAAGTCAATTTACAGTGGCCCAAACATTATTCACAGCCAACCTTGCACAATCACCTCCAACCTTAACAGCACGACGCCCCCAAATAAAACACTCACAGCCCCTCTCAACCGGCACCCCCCTTGCTGCCCTAAAATAGTTTACTCCCACAAAAACTCACCGTCGTTGATCTATCCGCGAAGGGAAGGCTACGCGACGAGGCGAGTGAAGAAGACAGCCGCAGGCGGAGAGAAGGATCGACGGTCCTGTGGCCCACGATCACGCTTGCGGCATGACGGACGCACTCGCCGCATGCAGGCTGCGATCGCGACGAGGAAGAAGGGCTCGGCGGCGGTCAGAGGTGAGGTGCCGGCGCGATCCTGCTGCCGGCGCGTTCTCCCGCCGATCGCGGCCCGCGAAGAAGAGGGCGTCACCGATGATATCGCGGAGCGCAAGCGGTGGCCAGCGGCTGCCGTGGCGGCGGTTTCGGCCGCGGGGAGGAAAGGCTCGGCTCGGGGCGGAGAAGAAGCGCGCCCGCGAATGAGAGGGCTCATGAGAGAGAGAGAAGCTGAGGAGTTAGCGGCGGGGAAAAGAAAAAAAAGAAATAGAAAATAGAAATTAGGGTTTTCCGTGTCTTTATCCCCTTTAAATAGATCCCTCTAAAGCGCGTTTACTTTATCCCCGTAAAACTCTCGTACAAAGTCCGTTTAAATCCAGAAAAATTCCGAAAAAATTCCTAAAAATCCCGAAAAATTTCCAGGATTATTTCCTCAATTATTTGGCCATTTAATTTATATGTTAAATTTTCCAGTATTTAACAAATTCACTTAGGATTACATCCTGGTCTAACTAGTTTAGGATGTGGTGAGGTAGCTTCAGTTAGTTCCACTTAGTTAAATGCATCAAGCTAGATACTCCTTATCCAACTCGGATACACTTGACTTCGTTTCCTTAACGTACTATCATCTCACCACATCCTGATATTATGTTGTCAAGATTAATTAATTATTTCCTATCTAACCATTCTATGAGAGTGAATTTAAAACTAGTATGTATGACATGACAAAATAAGCATGATAATGATATGTATGCATGAGCAAGCTACATTCAATCAATTTAAAGAAATGGTTGTTTTCTTGGGTAGACTTTTATTTGTTCTATAGTTATAAGATACTTTATTATAATTAGGTTTACAAATTTTAGTGTTTTGATTTTTCGTTAGCTTAGACTTGTAACCCAAGTCTACATATTTATTAGTTGAATTTTTAAAAGTTGAAGGTTTAATTACTAGATTATTAATTTGTGTATAATCAAATGGTACTCTATTATAATTAATTTTATTGATTTGATTATCTAATTTTGAATTTTTAATTAAGTTAGATTGTGAATTATTTAAAATAGGATTATTAGAATTTTTTAAAATAATATTATTAGACTTTTTCAAGATAAGATTATTAGACTTTTTAAAATTAGAATTATTAGAATTTTTTAAGAAAAGATTATTAGACTTTTTAAAAATAGAATTATTAAAATTATTAGAATTTTTTAAGGTAGAATTATTAGAATTATTCAAGATAAGATTATTAGAATTTTTAAAGGTAGAATTATTATTAGAATTATTTAAGATAAGATTGTTAGAGTTTTTAAAGGTAGAATTATTATTAGAATTATTTAAGATAAGATTGTTAGAGTTTTTAAAGGTAGAATTATTATTAGAATTATTTAAGATAAAATTGTTAGAGTTTTTAAAGGTAGAATTATTAAGATTATCTTTGGAATTTTTTAAAGTTAATTTCGATTTTTTTATGGTTGAATTTTTCAAAACAGAATTTTTTAATTCGGAATTATCTAGATTAATCAGATCTAGGATTTGATTATTCTATCCTATTGTTTGATTATTCTGATTAAGTCTTAGATTGGTTTTATCTTTGACTTGATCTAGATCTATGTTGATTAAACTAAATATTTGATTAATCTCTTTGTTAATTTTATCAAATGTTAGATTAATTTGATCATTTTCTTCCATGATATTATTATTATTATTATTATTATTATTTAAACTAATTAAATCTGAATTAATTATTTTTTTATTAGTTGAATTATTAATTGTATTAATTAATTGACAATAATTACACAATTTATCTAAATGATCAACTATTCTAAAACTCAATTTTTCAAAATTATTAACTTTACTAACCTTTTTTTTCGGACATCGATTCTTTTAGTGATCGAATCTTCCGCACCCGAAGCACTTGATGTGCTCCTTGTTCTTCCGGATTCCTAGCAATGGTGTCTCCTTTGCCGTCGGTTGCGTCGTTCGAGTCTTACGAGTAGGACACTTATTTTTATAGTGTCCTCTCTCCCTGCACTTAAAGCAAATAATATGAAATTTAAAATTTAAATTGACATTGTTACGTTTATGCCTTGTGGGAGACTCTTCCATGGTTGGCTCGGTCAATGATTTTCTAAAACTCGCAAAAAAAACACAAACCAAAAAGTCCCAAGACTTGGTCTTGGATTAGTAGTGCGAGAGATATTTAAAAATAAAAATAAAAATAAAGAAAAGAAAATGCTCGACCGGTGGTTGCACCAAATCTGAGCGCCCCCGCTCTGATACCAATTGTTGGATAGATATGAGCGCTAGAGGGGGGGTGAATTGTTGGTGCAGTAGGCACCTAAGTCGAACCTGAGTTTTGATTATAGCAAACGATACAAAGTTAAGCTCATGTCGTTATCTCACGAGCTGAATCGAGTGTGCAGAAGATTGCTATAGCTGGAGCTGAAGGCTAGCGACACCCGGAGGAAGCCGCGGTGGTCGGGCGACACTCGAGTGACTTCGGAGGGAGCCGAAGGAATCGAGTGGAAGGCCGGAAGCAAAAGCAACATGTAAGTATCGAGGTAAGCTCGTGTGTGCGAGCGTAAGTGAGGTCGTATCCTCTTTACGGGGATGACCTTAAGCGTAGATCCGACCAAAGACATCCTATAGATGGTCTAGGTCGAGATCGGACGGTCGGAGGTCGTCAAAATAATGTTTTTGTTAAGCTAACTTTGCTTTGCAGCTAGTATCGATCATTGCCCGGCTTAGAGGACTCGCCAATCAATCGATCACTGGAGGTTAGCACTCGATGATCGCCATCGATCGATGATGACCTTGATCGTGATGGTCAAAGGATCAGCTTCGAGGAGTCAAGGTTTATCACCAAATTTCAAGGGGAGTGGTGCTCAAATATGATTGGCTAGGGTTCCTCTCGAAAAGGGGCTCAAAGGCTATAAAAGGAGGTCCTAACCTAGGGTTTCATCATCAATTCTAAGCTTCCAAGAGCCTCTGCAAAGCTACAACTCTCCGACAACGAAGTTCTTCTTCTCCGATGCTAGGTTTAATTTTCTCTTAGTTTTTTGTACGTCGGTTTTAGATTTATTCGTTGTTCATTTACTTTTTCGAAGCTCTCTTTCTATCATAACGAGGAGAGGGGGAGTGTCCCTCTACCTCAAGTTTTTGTTCTTGTATCGATTAACTCCTACCTCCAACGAGGAGGAGTTCATTTAGTGTTTTGCTCTCCGTGCGTAGTCAAGGACCACTAGGGCCTTGGAGTAGTAGCCGAAGGCTACGAACCAAGTAAAAAGAATTGTCTCTTTTATTTATTGTTTATATTTCCGCTGCAAATTATCTACTCGACTTTCAAAGAACGATTTCGCAAAAAGCTTTTGTTTCGCTATTCACCCCCCCTCTAGCGAACCGCCTCGATCCAACATGAATAGTGTTCGTAAAAACTTTTCTTTTTCGATGATTAAAACCAAGTACACAGCGGAAAACTAAAATACAAACACAAGAAAGACACAAAACTTTTTTACTTGGTTCACAACCTACCGGCTGCTAATCCAAGGCCCTACGATCCTTGATCGCTTCCGAAGGGCAATCACTAAAAGTCTCTTCCTCGTTGGAGGTAAGAGACAAGACATTACAATGATTATAAGGCCGGTAACAACCTTACCGGTCCTTATACAAATTAAGTACAGAAAGATAATAATAATACCGACAATTAATTAGAAGATGGCGCACGATCGGAGTAGCGTTGTAGAGAGCACGAGCACTTGGGAGTTCTTGAATTTGGGTGTGAGTCCTCCCCTCCTTTTATAGATTTGCGCCTTGGAATTTGTCCCGATCCAGATCCAAAACTCGTGGATCTTATCTTGAGGTGGTGGCTTATCCTGGGGTGGTGGCTTATCTTATCCTGAGGTGGTGGCATCAATCTCTATCTCTTTGACCTTGTGCACTGGGTTGATTCATCGACATCAGTCGACTGATCCTCTTAGCAGTCGACTGCCTTCAGTCTACTGACATCTCCAGTTGACTGCTGCACTTGAGAATTCCTGCAATACAAGATTAGCACAATACATGCATAATGCCATGCAGTGTGACAGTCCTTTGATTGTCCGATCTCGACTTCAGCATTCCTCCGGAAGCCTTAGTCGGATCGACGCCTAGGATTGTCCTCTAACCGAGGGTGCGTCCTTACCACCGCTCCACACACGGAGCTTACCTTTGGTTCTCTTGACATGTCGCTTAGCTTTCGGTCACCACTGAGGTTCCTCGACTCCCCGAGGTTCTCCTGGTGTCGCTCGACCACCACGATTTCTCAACTTGAGATTCTCTGGATGTCGCTCGACCTTTGGCTTAGCTTAAACACTTCCTGCACACTTAGCATATCACATGAGATAACAAAATAACTTAACTTTGAATCTTTGCCATCATCAAAACCAAGGTTCGATTATCTAGTGCCCCTGCACCAACAAGGATGACCCAAGGACTGCCGACGGCTAGTGGTTGGCCGGCGGCAAGGAGGAGGTGGCGGCACAACAAGCTTGGGCGGCACCAAGGGGTTGGGTGGCTAGGGTTTCCAACTCTCAAAAGTTCTTTTTGAAAAACCCTTAACCCTCTATCTTATTGTAAAATACCGCAAAGAAACAAAAATAAAATAAAATAATAATAATAATAATAATAATAAAAATAAAATGTTGGATAATTGGGAGAATATCCTATGGAATTTTCCAGGAATTTTTAGAAATTTTTCTGGATTTAAATGGAGGTCTTATAGATATTTCATGGGGATAAAGCAAATAGGCTTTTGTAAAGCCTGTTTAGACTATCTTCAATGACTTAATTAAGCTGATTCCCTTTCGCGACTTCTCATTCCCGTCGGTTTCTTTTTCTCCGCGACTGCTCTTTTCCTTCCGATCGCGTCGTCTTCTTCCCTCCCCCCCTCTCGATTTCTCACGCGTCGCCCTCCTTCCCTCACCGCCGTCCCGCGACGATCCACGGCTGCTCGCGACCACGAGCAGAGCCCTACACGTCCTGCCATCCCTGTGCGCGAGCACAGCAACGTCTCCTTCCCTCGTGCCTCTGCTCGCCGTCGCTGCATCACTTGCCACCGATGGCCGCCTCTTCTTCAAACGACGACCGGCGTCCTCGACTGTCTTCGCAGATGGGATGGAATCGGGAGGGTAGGAGTAGATGGAAGCTTGGATTGGGGCGGAGGGTGTGCGCGGTTGGAGGCCTGCGCCGGCGGCGAGCGTGCTCGGGGCCGAGAGCGGGGTCAGCAGAGCCAACACCGTGTGCTAATTTGGGGTTCAGATGCCTATCGGAGCAGACGGTGGCCTGGCGGCGATTGGGCAGAAAAAGGGAGCAGAGCGTCGGTGGTCGTCGGAGCTAGGTAAGGATCGGTTTTCATTCTTGCTTCAGATGAGATTTGAGTTCTTGATGTGGTTGCCTTCGTTGAGCTCGATCCATTGATTTAGTGCAGCAGTGGTTGAGCGCCGATTTTTCTCCGATGAACTAAACAATTGGGGAGATTCCAATCACAGTGGATCGAGAAGGGGATCAAGCCGGATGATGTGCTATGTTGGGGTTTGTTTGGCTGTGAAGCTAGGATTGAGTGATGGGTGGGCGTGGTGTTGTGACCTTCTCCTATATTGGCGTGGATCGATCCTTCGCGCTTGTGGTTGAGAGGTGAGTTTCTTTCATTTGTTGTTCTTCTTAATTGATGAGTAATTGATTCCAAGGAATAAGTTGATGTATGGAAGGATTTATGATGCTCTGTTAAAGGGGTTGTAAACGAGCTGGTGGAAGCGGAATGGATTAGGAGGTAAGGCTTTTATATGTTGATTAAGTTAACATATTTCTATAGGATGGACAAATTTAATTATGGAGTGATAATTAAATTTTTGGTGAACATATCAGATTATGAGGTTGCTTCCAATTGGGCTATTTGAATTTTAATTCGAAACCTTGGATCAAGAAATTGAGCTAGGAGAGGCTAACCTTGGTAAGTCCATATTTAGATGTTTATGGATGCATACTGTGTTTACAATGGATTTGATAATTAATGAATGGTATAAGATTGTATAACTATGGGAATTAGTTGATCAATCAGGGATTAGCATTGGATTAGACTCATATTCCTATAGATTGATTACGTTAGTGTTGAGTTATGTTTGTATGTTTTGTTTGCAGGATTTTGGTTTGAGATATTCGCGGACGTGAAGACGATTGGTGTCTACAAAGCAGGTGGGTAATTTTCTACCTGGTCCGGGTAGATGTATTGCATTTGGATTTAGTCATTGATATGAGCATGTTAGGTGTTCATATTACCTTGACCATGCTCTCTTTATCGTATGCTTGAACTTATCGTTGGATATATTTATGCTCAATTGTTCATATCACATATACTCTATCATGATTTAGGAGTTATAGATGTGATGTAAATTAACCTAGATGTTTAGTAGGGTGTAAATGTTAGTACGGGGGATGACCCAATTTATAGATTGAAAAAAGGTCATCTATGGGTAAGTAATGCCCTAAATATAGGATTTATTTCCAATACCCGTATGTTGCATACTGTTACCAACCATGAGTTGTGTAATGGTTAAGTGAAGGGTGATTAGTGTGTCGCTGTGGATCGGTGGTCCCAGCTTGGTATGATTAGTCGAGTACGACTTTCTATTGGATAGAGAGTGCGTCGATCAGTTGAGTATGACTCTCTATTGGAGAGAGAGTCAGGATCAGTCGAGTACGACTCTCTACAGGATAGAGAGTCTATCGATCTGTTGTGTACGACTCTCTATAGGATAGAGAGTGTATTGATTAGATGAGTATGACTCTTTGCTGAACAGAGAGTCTGTGGTAGATGGTTGTACGTGTGACAGCATACACATGTCATTTGCATGCATTCTGACGACATAGTCTCCCTTGGGGTTGAGAGAGTTGTCAGTCATCTTGCCTCCCAGAGCACTCCCCGAGGAGTAACTGGTGTGAGGGCAGAGCATTTATTGTGCCGCACTCTACCACTATAGACGGTGGTAGTTGGAGTTGCGTGCAGTTGTCCTGGGTGCGTGGTACTCGACCACTCATTGGTAGTGTTAGTCGGAGTGGCCAGCAGCAGGGACCCCCGTTGCGTAGCGAGCTCTTTACGCTCATATGCTACTTGATCATACTACCCAACTCGGTCACTCGAGAGTGGTGGCGGCTGGAGTCGGGATAGTTGTCATGTCGTGCCACCTAGGCCACACTGGGGTCGTGGTAGCGAGTAGGGGTGAGCAGGCATGACCATGCATGTTGCATTGCCGTATCTGATGACACTTTGCATATTACCATATATATATACATATATGCATGTATATATATATATATATATATATGGATGGTTGAGATTAATATATATATAGATACAGCCTATATATATATGCTTATTGTGATGTTGCACTTGATTGTATTATGCTTGCTGCATTTGGTTGTACATCATATTCATGCATGTTTCTTGCATTTGTTATATGATTGTGTCGGATACTGGTATGGGTTGGACAGACCATTAGATACCTTGACCTGTAGCTAGAGTATATGGTGAGTTGATCTACTCTTCCTGTTATATATATATATGTTTGATATATGTTCAGGTTAGATCAGAGTAGCGTAGCAGACTTCAGGTATGTCTGCATTTTTATGTTGTTTATTTGGTTAGACGGTATATGCTTGTATTTATATACTATGCTGATATACCTGTTGTACCTTTAGAGTATGTTGTTGAAAATACATGTGATATGACATATATACATGTTTTTCTATTACCTGCTGAGTTTTTACTCACCACCCCCACGGACCCTGGGTATTCTGTCGCCCAGGTAATAGGTAGAAGACTTCGTGGCAGCTTGGAGCACCGCTGGCTGACGTCTCATCTCACCTCCGAGGCTCCCGTGTGTATTTGAGCTTTCCGTCCATTGTGTATTGTATTTTGGAGTTTTCGTGATGTACATGTTGTATATTCAGATTTTTGTCGAAGTTTTGTATTGTTGTGATGTGTTAGTCATACCGGTATGCATGTGTAGGGTTGTATTGTTGTTGTATCGTTTTCGCTGTGTGTAGTTGTTTTGATATATATATACTGTTGTGGTTTGGTGTATTTTTATATATTGTTGTCATTGTGAGCCTACGGGCCTTGTATTAACCCGATAATGTTGCCACGTACAGGGGAGGTGCCGTCCGTTTGATTTTCGGCTCGGTATGCTCTCGGGGCGTGACACTTATAGAGAGTGTGTTTCTTGACCATCAAGAAACTTTCTCCTAGCGATTATTGATTCATAACTAAAATCCCATTAACCCACTCTAATAACTTAAGTTAAAATAAACCAAACCGTGTTAGTCTATTTTAAGTTAAAACGAACCGAACCAATTTTGGTTCATTCATTTAAAACAAACTAAACCACTTTGGTTTATTTTCCACCATTAGATTAGAACCAAACTGATTTGGTTCATCCATCATGTCTTCATAAGACTCGGCCTATCCATGCTTCCGATGCTACTGAAATAATTTAATGTTCGGTCTCGATCTGAGAATATCATTCTCAAACTCATTTTAAATCCTTCGGATAACACTTGTAGTGCATGTGATTAAATAGATTCCTGGTTTATATTGGTCATCTATAATTAACCATTAATTATAGAACGATCATGAGTGACACCTAGTAGTACATCATGATCCCAAATTAATCAAAAAATCAACGGTTGATCCCAGAATAACTTCTGAAACCTTTCAGCAGCTATAGTGAGTCGTGCCCTGTTCCCTTCACTCATCTTATATCCACTTGGCTCAGGACATAGTCTATTGTGTAAAATACCCCAAATAAATTTCCTATAGAATAATATCTCTATTATTCTTTAGATAGAGATCTTATTATTGGGTAAATTAAATTTTTGGGATGGTTAAGGGACTTATCTGGCTTAATCTAGGTTTAATTGAAGCTTGGGTTAATCGCTTATGGGATTAAACCCGTTTATTTTACCAAACCTGACCTGTTTGATTTAATGGCCGACCGTTTCATTCATTCTTGCATCATTTCTTTTATTCTCCTCTCTCCCAAGTGGTTCCCGATCGTGTCTACCCTTTCTTCTTCTCATGCGGGACAACCTCTCCTCTCATCCTCGCCGATTTCTCTTCCGTCGCGCCCAACTCCTCGCCACCCAAACCCCATGCGATCCTCTCCTTATTTCTCCTTGAGTTCTTCTTCCTTGTCACAGCTCTCCCTCTCCTTTGCAAGCGACGACCGACTACTCTCCATGGTGGCCGCGGACGCGCCGATGAGGTTGAAGTTTCCGGTAAACACCCTATTTTTCCCCTTGTTTCCTTTTTGTCTAGTGTTTCTAGATATTGTTATGGTAAAGGGAGGCATTGGTACCGATTTATGAGTTAGGGCAGCGGATGGCGTGAGTGTTCTGGTGAACCAAGTAGATTGGGGGAGTTCCTTCGGTGGAGTTTTTGGCTGGCTATATGTTGGAGGTTGTGCAGGGCTGTGAGATTTTGGATGGCTGTCATGTGATTGGAGTGGTGAATTAGGTTTGAGGAAAATGAAGGATTGATCTAGGATGCTGTTAAATTTCCTTGCTGCAATGGGGATGGTTTTGATTGAGTTGTCAGATGCTGTTGGTTGTGAGATTTAAGATGGAAATGGGTAAGTTAGATTTGGTTGTTTTTGGGTGTAGATAATTGTATAGCTAGTTCATGGTAAGCTGATATTTAAGTGATCGGTTGGTTGAATTACATACATGATGGTTTGCAGGTGATTGACATTGGTTGTCTCTACTTCAGTTGTGATTTGGATGTGATATCTCCACTTGAGATCAAGAAGTTGTGCAAGTGTGGATAAGGTTGGTAAGTTCAGATATGGGTGTTTATAAATGCATAATAGGTTGTTAATTGGTCTAATAGTTGATAAGGATTGATGTGAAGGCTTGATTAGGTTAAGTGGATAACTAGATCAATATAGTTGATCGGGATACGAAGTCGATGTAGGATTTGATTCGATCAGTCGTTGTATGATTGCACTTAGCCATAATGTATGTTATATGCAGGTTTCGGTCACGAGACAGGTCCACGGGCATAAAGATTGTTGGTATTCTTCATAGCAGGCGGGTATCTTTGACTTATCTTCTTTTAGATATTGTCATATTGTTGTGCATCGTTTACTATAGCTAGTAATAGTTTTCTATGTTTTTAACTGCCCTGGTATGCCACTACCTAGTACGTGTTGTAGCCCTTTCATATGCTTATTATATTGATGCTCTATCACTTTGATACTTGTCATTTGTTTATTTGGCACTAGAGTAATGACATACCTTACATACTGGGCATTGAATGAATAATGGATATACCTTGCATGTGTACCTAGACTTATGTACTTAGGTTATTTGATATGAGCTCCTATTGGTACATACCATAGGTAGCCATGGATTGACAGGTGTATCGTGCATTAGTGACATGCACCATCTTGCATTATTGCATAACTGGCGATCATCGACTCCTCGGTAGGAGGTGATGCTACTTAGTAGTTGAGCCCATCGTCAGTTACATTATCTACACACACAACCACTCGTGGGTTAGTGGTGTTTCAAGTGTGTGTGTAGTTTCTCTATCAGGGCTCCACAGTGGTCGCTCAGGTTATTGGTATTGTGATGTGGTAGCAGACAGGGATCGCTCCTTTGTCGTGAGACGAGGAGATGAGACAAGGAGATGTCTCCCATATACATACAATGGGTAGGAGGGTGATACTCCACCAGCATCCTATCCACTCGGTCACATAGGTGTAGTGACGGCAGAGTGCACAGTTGGCACAACCCTACCCACTCAGCCAACACACATGACATGTCGGTGGCTTGACTGGCGTCAGGGGTGACACAGGTCATTGCATCATGTGCATATGTTTTTACTATATGCATTGCTTGTTGCACTTTTGGTTGTTGCATATGATTGTCATGCACATATAGGAGGTATTATGTAGTTTCTTTGGTGATTCTATATTTGCTTGTATGGATATATCTTATGTCAGCTTAGGTGATTCTGGTATATACAATTTCAGGTATGTATATGTATTTTTGTTTATTGTCGAAAAACTGTACCAGCATGATTATTATTGCTACTTATAGTTTACTATGCATGACTATTAGATATCCGCTGAGTTTTACTCACTCCGTTGATATCTATTTTATTTCAGGATGAAGCCTTCCGGAGGGTTCAGTTGCCAGTCCCCTGATCTGACGACTCCATTATTCCTTTTCAGTTTTTCGCATTTTTATCACTAGGACTCTATGTTTTAAACTTGTAATACTTTATACTCGTGGTTGTTTTGGTGGTACTTGATTATGTTTTTATGGTCTTTTTGTTTGATTTGTTTTGGTTATGTGTGTATGGTTGTATATTCCTGCTCAAATAGCAGAAGAGGTAAGTATAGAAGTTTTAGACTTAGTATGTACTTTGATTGTTGGCCTGAGGCCCATATATTATATGCATTGTGGTTTTATGTTCCGGCCATATTGGTCGATGTATGTGTTGGATCAAGCGGATCACTAGAGGGGAGGGGTGAATAGCGATAAAAGCTTTTTCGTCGAATTCATTTCAAAAACACAAGTAAACGCAGCGAAAAAATAAAATGAACACAATAGGGTTTTACTTGGTTTGTAGCCTACGACTGCTACTCCAAGGCCCTAGTGGTCCTTGACCACGCACGGAGGGCAAATCACTAACGAACTCCTCCTCGTTATAGGTAGGAGTTAATCGAATACCCAAAAGACAAAGCTTAAGATAGAGGGACACTCCCCCTCTCCTCGTTGCAATAAAAACTCGTAGAGTAGAAAGTAAATACAATAATTAATAGACGACTAAAAACAACTTTTACCGATGACCAAAAGGATGGAGGCTTAGGCTTGTGTCGTCGGCATTTTTGTAGCAATTCATCGTCGTGGAGTCGTTGGAGTGTCGTCACGTTACGGAGGCTTTAGGGCACTTTAGAATTGATGAAAAACCCTTAGACAAGCCCTCCTTTTATAGTTTTTGAGCCCCTCATCAAGGGGATCTTCAGCCAATCAAAACTAGGCACAAAGCTCCTTGGAATGAGGTGATAAGGCTTGACTCCGCGAAGCTGATCCTTGACTATCAATCGACTGATAGCAGTGTCAGTCGAGTCACACCCCTCAGTAGTCAACTAATGAAGGTAGTCGAGTTACTCTTGTGTGCAGTCAACTGATGCTTGCTGAAATCACAAGTTAGCTTAATAAAAATATAGTTTCGACGGCCGTCAACCATCCGATCTCGACCTATACCATCCATGGGATGTCTTTGGTCAGATCTACGCTTAAGACCATCCCCGTAAGGAGGATATGACCTCACTTATGCTCACATACACGAGCTTACCTCGATACTTACTTTGTAGCTCTCGCTTCCGACCTTCCACTCGATTCCTTCGGCTCCCTCCGAAGTCACTCGAGTGTCGCCTGACCACCACGGCTTCCTCTGGGTGTCGCTAGCCTTCAACTCCAGCTTTAGCACTTTTCTGCACACTCGATTCAGCTCGTGAGATAATGATATGAGCTAAACTTTGTATCGTTTGCTATAACCAAAACTCAGGTTCGACTTAGGTGCCTACTGCACCAACAATCTCCCCCTTTTTGATCTATGGAAAACCCACATACAAAGTTAAGGAAATAATATGCATGAAGAATAATAATATACATGAAGAATCAAAGATTAAGTAGGAGTAATAGAGACTTTCTTCCAAGTACTCCCCCTTGAGGAAACCTCCCCCTTGACCGAGGGTGAGTCTTGAAAGAAGATCTTAATCTTCCCCTTGACACTTGCTTCTCTAGAAGAGTTTTTTAAGTAATTAACAATTACTTAAAGTTTTGTCCATAGTATTAAAAATAAGTTTAAGTTAAGAATTTTCTTAACTTGGCCTTTCTCTCCCTTTTGTTAACTAAAAAGAGTTAAGTTGCAAAAATTAAAGTTAGGTAAACATTTACTTAATTTTTGTCCATGAGAATAAGTATAAAGTACTAAGTTAAGTTATAAAAAAAAATGATTCCTTAACTTTGGCCTTTTTCTTCCCCTTTTGCCATAAATCGAAAAGAGGGGTTTTGAAAAATATAAGTATTAAGTTTTAGTTCGAAGTCCAAGTATGTTCCATATTATTTTGAAAATAATATACTAAAAATAAGCTCATCTATTGAATGTTCAACTCTTATTTGACTTGATTGATATGAAAGATCAACAAGTCCTGGTCAGAGTCGGTTAATATAGATGATTATACTCTGTGGTTCATGACGATGCACTGGCTCTACATCTGGAACCAGGAGTAAGGTCCTAACATCTCACGCCCATCTACGTGGCTAAGTACACAAACACATTAGTCATATGTGTTGTGAGATGTATTGGCTCCTTAAATCTATAGGTACATGATATCTAAGGTAAGCCCTAAGCTAGTTCCATGAACATGAAAAGTAAAAAGTAGTAATAAGGAAATATAATTTGTAGATTCCTACTCTACTATGCACATGCCCAATTTTCATCTTAATAGACTGAATTCGGCTTCGGGTAGGGGTTTAGTAAATAGATCTGCCAAGTTGGACTTCGATTCGACATATTCGAGTTATATGGCTCCGTTGGCCACATGTTCTCGAATGAAATGGTGTTTGACCTCTATATGTTTGGTCATAGAGTGACATATTGGATTTTTAGTTAGGTTAATTGAGCTAATGTTATCTATGTGAATTTTAGTGTTTGTAAAGTCTAACTTAAAATCTCGGAGAGTGTGTTTCATCTAAAGAAGCTGAGTGACACACTCACCCATCGCAATGTATTCGACTTCGGTGGTAGATAAGGCAACACAATGTTTCTTCCTGAAGGATCGAGTAAACCGAGAGAGGGGGGTGAATCTCGGTGTTTAATAATTTTTTGGTTGCTTTTAAAATAAGTACGCAGAAGAAATGAAATGCAATAAAAGACACAGTAATTTACTTGGTTCACAACCCGGACTGGATTGCTACTCTAAGGCCCGTATCTCTACCACGAATTACCTTGATGGGCAATATCTATAATGCCCTTCGATTCGAGAACTCTCGACTTCGGAGGGAGCTCACTTTTTACAAATGTAAGAGAAGAGTAACAATCTACTCTCTCTTTAAATTGAATTTAAAAGAGAAAACAAAAAGTTAAAGACTACTTTATACCGACACAAAATGTAGTAGTGGATGCAGTTTGAGGTGTCGGAAAAGAGTCCTTCTGAATGGTTGAAGCTCTTATGATCGTGAGAAAATTTTGGCAGCACTTTGACGTATATGAATGTTGATTTCGAGTTCTTGTCGAGCACGACTTTTATAAACTCTTTCCAGTCGACTCCACATCAGCCCGTTGATATGGAATTCGTGGTCTTCCAGTCGACTGAATCCCCTTTAGTCGACTCCATGTCACTCGGCTCCGCATCAGGAAATTTCTCTCTTCAATCGACTCAAACTCTTCAGTCGACTCAAGTCCTTTCCATTTGCATCGCATGATCTTTGATCGATCACCAGCTGATCCTGCCAAATAGGTATCCAGTCGACTGATACATCTCCATTCGATTGGACTTCAGTCGACTTGAATCCATTCAGTCGATTGATTCCTGCAAAACAAGATTAGCACAAAACAAATAATATGAAATGCGATAGCAGTAGTAATACTACTCGATCTTGACTACTAAGTCCCATGTGGACTTTTCATCGGATTGACGCCTAGCTTTGTCCCCCTATAGAGGACTCCACCTCACCTCTTCACTCGAGGCTTACCTGTCGGCTACCTACCGAACTTACTATCCTTGACATCCGATCTGACCCACCAGGGCTTCCACCAGCTGTCCGGTCTGTCTAACCCAGTTGGACTTTTTGCCGATTATCTGGTCTCCTGACCCAACCGGTCTTCATGCCAAATGTCCGGTCCACGCGACCCATATGGACTTCATGCATGGTGTTCGGTCCTCCTGATCTGTCAAGATTCATGCCTAGTATCCGATCAATATGACCTACTAGGACTTCCTGTTAAGCCTGCACACTTAACACTTATATTAGATCACACGTGAGTCCTAACTATTAACTGTAGTTCATACATCAAAACTAAGGAGTGATGCTTACTACATCAACAATCTCTCCCTTTTTGATGTATGACAACACATCAGTTAAAGTTAGGAGAATCAAATACCAATCTCCATATTTAACATGTATAAGAAATGAACTTACAACTTTTGTAATGAATATAGATGCATAAATTTAACCATGTATGACATGCATTAATCCTGATCATTTTTTTGCATCTTTTCTAATTTTATCTCTCTAATTTTATATCTCTCCTCTCCCCCTTTGACATACATCAAAATAAGGGTGAAATTAAAGATATATTATATTTTATCAAGACACATTTTCAAAAACTACCCTTGAACAATTTAACCTTTTCAAAAAATCTTCAAGAATTAACAACTTTTCCTTGAATAAAAACTTTTCAAACATTTTCAGAAACTCCCCCTAAAATTTTTTTCAAAGTATTCACAAGTCCCCATGAAAAATTCAAAATTTTTAAACATTTTAAAAAACTCCTCATTCAAAATTTTTCAAACTTTTTCAGAAACTCCCCCTGAAAAATTTAATAATTTAAAAAAAATTCAAAGTATTCACAAGTTCCCATGAAAAATTCAAAATTTTCAAACATTTTAAAAAATTCCTCATTCAAAATTTTTCAAACATTTTCAGAAACTCCCCCTGAAAAATTTAATAATTTAAAAAAAATTCAAAGTATTCACAAGTCCCTATGAAAAATTCAAAATTTTCAAACATTTTTAAAAACTCCTCATTCAAAATTTTTCAAACTTTTTCAGAAACTCCCCCTAAAAAATTTAATAATTTTTAAAAAAATTTCAAAGTATTCACAAGTTCCCATGAAAAATTCAAAATTTTCAAACATAATTTTTTTTTAAATTTAAATTTGATGCACAAATGATAGGGAGTAAGTCCAAGCGTGAATTCCTATTACATTTAGCTTTTTGAAGATACACATCTAAAAATTGTCCTTAAACCAAATGTCCAACTTTTTCTAGCTCAAATGATATAGAGTAAATCATCAAGCTTTGAATTATAGTCAGTCACCGAAGTGATGGATTTGCTTTTGTAAACCCCATGTTGGTTATTGTCGATGCACTTGATCTACATCTGGAACCAGGGGGCAGTCCTAACATCTCACGCCCATCTTCGTGGCTCAGTACACAAACAGGTAAACCTAGGTATTTGTGAGATGCAAAGGCTACCTAGATCTATAGGATCAAAAATTCTAGATTGACCTAATCTAGAATAATTTTTAATTTTCTTACAAAAATAATATAATATCACTTTTCAAAATAATTCAGAATGGTAAGCAAAAAGGAAATTTCTAGTCTACCAAGCATAACCCTAATTGTCTTCTAAGCATACTAAACTCAGCTTCCGGAAGTGGTTTAGTAAATATGTCGGCAAGGTTTGATTTGGACTCAACATAGTTGAGTTCAATGCTACCTTTCGCCACATGATCTCTTACAAAGTGATGTTTAACATCAATGTGTTTAGTATGTGAATGATGAATTGGATTTTTTGTTAAATTTATTGAACTTATATTATCAACTAAAGTCTTTACTTTTTTGTAATCTAGTTCAAAATCCTTAAGTGTATGCATCATCCATAATAGTTGTGCTACACATTCACCTATTGTTATGTATTCTATTTCAGTTGTAAAATACCATAGAAAAAATAATAATAATAATAATAAAATAATAATAGATGTTGGGTAATTAGAAGAATATCCTATAGAAATTTTCTAGGAATTTTTAGGAATTTTTTTGGACTCGAACGGAGATTTCTAAGACCCTCTTTGCTTAGAAGCAGTTAAAGGACGTAACGGGTCTGAAATTCGACCCGTTTATCTGCTAACTCAACCCGTTAACCCGTTACTTTAATTCCTCGCCGTTTTCTCTCCTAAGAAGCAATTTTTCTTTATTTCCTTCTCGCGAACGGACTTCTTCACGCGACCTCCTCCTCCCCCACGCGATCTGCTTCCTCGTGATTCCACTACCCCCGCGTCCCCTTTCTCACTGCAGCCGACCCCTTTTACCATCATTCTTTCTCCTCGAGGCAAACGATGGCGACCGGCCTTGACGGTGGTCATAGACAAGCCAAAGGCAAGCGCGTGCGGCTGGGAGGTTGTGTCAGTGGCGGCGGCACTTTGTTCCGAACTAGGGCTGGAGTCTGCGTCGGCGGCGTCGAAATAGGGCAGAAGTTTGCGTCGGCGGCGCTACGAATCAGGAGTTGTTCTTCCCGATCGAAGCCGGAGCAAGGTGAGCAGTGCCTTCTTCCCTGATCTCGGATAGATCCCTCTCCAATCGTAGTCTTTTCTTTTGAATTTCTCGGCAACTCTGGTGATAGGGTAGCAGGTGTCTCTGCCGGTGAACAGAGCAAGGGAGAGGGGAAGGTTGTCTGCCGAGGGATTTTGGCTGTGAATGGGAGTGTTGGTCGGTTGAGAAGGTTGTGTGTCTTGGCTGTGATGTGTTGTTGAGAATTTCGACTGTGTTTGGAGTTGAGGACGATTGTGAATCGTTGTGAGTGACTGTAAATGGTGGTGATGCTTTGTTCTTGGCTGTGAAGTTATGCCGACGATGAAGGTGTGGCTGTGAATAGTCGTAAAAGGGGCAGTGAGGTTCTGTAAGTGTAACAATGGGACGGTGGGAGCTGTGATCAAGGTAAGCTTTGATCTGGTAATGAATGGTTGGTGATTTGGTTAATCGATCATTTATCAAGATCAGGTTAGATCCTTATTCTTCCGATTTGATTATGTTAGTGTTTGGTTATATGATGTGTTTTGGTCACAGGTAGTTGAATTGAGAAAGAGTTTTCGGACATGATGGTTTTCAGCATGATCTACATCAGATGGGTTGTTGCCTCCGTGCATTTGAATCGTATAGATCGGTGTTTCCTATGGTGGAACAAGAAGCTGTGGATTGAGTCTAGGCAAGGTGAGTTGAGTTTGGATAATTTATGAATGTATATCACTATCATTGTGAATAAACTGATCTTGTGATGGATTTGTTGTTAATATAAGATTAATTATATGGATGTATACTACGTTATAGTTGAACTAGTATTGACTCGATGATTACTAGTTATGGATGAGTTGTTCATGTTTACAGTGTTGATTTGGATTATTGTGAATTGTTAATTGGATCTAGTGGGTATACTTACGGTGATATAGCCGAAGTTATGTTGGAGGTGTGATCGAGACTTTAATTAGTATCGAGACAATTGATTTGTATATAATGATCGATCTGTGAGTTGGAGATTGATGATTGGGAGTTCTAATTCGTATTTGATAAAGGAATTGGTTTAGTTATACTATTAGATTGATAGTAGAACTTAAATATATATTGCATTCTTTGGTTGCAGGATGTTGATTCACGACAGAGATTCCGATATGAAGACAATCAGTACGATCTTTGCAGCAGGTGGGTAATTTCCTACTTGGTCCGGGTAGATGTATTGCATTCAGATTTAGTCATATATATGAGCATGTTAGGTGTTCATATTACCTTGACCCTGCTCTTATTATCATATGCTTGAACTTATCGTTTGATGTATTTATGCTCAATTGTTGATATCACATATACCCTATCATGATCTAGGAGTTATAGATGTGATGTAAATTGGCCTAGATGTTTAGTAGGGTGTAAATGTTAGTACGGGGGATGTCCCAATTTATAAATTGGAAAAAGGTCATCTATGGGTAGGTAATGCCCTAAATGTAGGATTTATTTCCAATACCCGTGTGTTGCATACTATTACCAACCATGAGTTGTGTAATGGTTAAGTGAAGGGTGATTAGAGTGTCGCTGTGGATCGGTGGTCCCAGCTTGATATGATTAGTCGAGTACGACTCTCTATCAGATAGAGAGTGCATCGATCAGTTGAGTACGACTCTCTATTGGAGAGAGAGTTATGATCAGTCGAGTACGACTCTCTATAGGATAGAGAGTGTGTCGATCAGTTGAGTACGACTCTCTATTGGATAGAGAGTTATGATCAGTTGAGTACGGCTTTCTACAGGATAGAGAGTCTGTCGATCTATTGAGTACAACTCTCTACAAGATAGAGAGTATTGATTAGATGGGTATGACTCTTTGTTGAATAGAGAGTCTGTGGTAGATGGTTGTACGTGTGACAACATACACATGTCATTTGCATGCATTCTGATGACATAGTCTCCCTTGGGGTTGAGAGAGTCGTTAGTCATCTTGCCTCCCAGAGCACTCCCCGAGGAGTAACTGGTGTGAGGGCAGAGCATTTGTTGTGCCACACTCTACCACTATAGACGGTGGTAGTTGGAGTTGCGTGTAGTTGTCCTGGGTGCGTGGTACTCGACCACTCATTGGTAGTGTTAGTCGGAGTGGCCAGCAGCAGGGACCCCCGTTGTGTAGCGAGCTCTTTACGCTCATATGCTACTTGATCATACTGCCCACTCGGGCACTCTATAGCAGTGGTTGGTGTGAGTTGGGACAGTTGTCATGTCGTGCCACCTAGGCCACACTGGGGTCGTGGTAGCGAGTAGGGGTGAGCAGGCATGACCATGGATGCTGCATTGCCGTATCTGATGGCGCTTTGCATATTACCATATATATATATATATATATATATATATATATATATGGATGGTTGAGATTAATATATATATATAGATGCAGTCTATATATATATGATTATTGTGATGTTGCATTTGATTGTACTATGCTTGCTGCATTTGGGTGTACATCATATTCATGCATGTTTCTTGCATTTGTTTTACGATAGTGTCAGATACTGGTATGGGTTGGACAGACCATTAGACACCTTGACCTATAGCTAGAGTATATTGTGAGTTGATCTACTCTTCCTATTATATATATATATATATGTTTGATATATGTTCAGGTTGGATCAGAGTAGCGTAGCAGACTTCAGGTATGTCTACATTTTTATGTTGTTTATTTGGTTAGACAGTATATGCTTGTATTTATATACTATGCTGATATACCTATTGTACCTCTAGAGTATGTTGTTGAAAATACATGTGATATGACATATATACATGTTTTTCTATTACCTGCTGAGTTTTACTCACCACCCCCCACGGACCCTGGGTTTTCTCGCCGCCTGTAATGTAGAAGACTTCGTGATGACTTGAGCACTGGTGACATCGTCTCATCTCACCTCCGAGGCTCCCGTATTGGTTTTGGGCTTTGCGTCCGTTGTGTGTTGTATTTGGAGTTTTCGTAGTGTACTGTGTTGTGGACTTGTAGATTCGGATTTTGTCGATGTACTGTATGTGGTTGTGGTGTGTTAGTCATACCGGTATGCATGATGTGGATGTATTGTATATGTGGGGTTATGGGTATGTCGTTGTATTAGTTTCTGCTATGTTTCATTATGTTGTTGTGTTTTTATTTGTTATATTGTTGTTATTGTGGGCCTACGACCCTTGTATTAACCCGAAATGTTGCCACGTACAGGGGAGGTGTCGTCCGTTTGATTTTCGGCTCGGTATGCTCTCAGGCCGTGACAACTTTAGTGGTATCAGTGCCCAAGGTTCTGCGAAGCCATACAATGTTGTTTTGTGTCGAGTCTTGGATTCTCGAGAGTCGATTTGTTCGGTTTTGGTTTTCTGAGATGAGATGGACAGCAGCCTGAGCTCCAAGCTGCACGAGGTAAGCATTCCTGAAAACTTATGGTTTAGTAGATATTTATCTAAACTTGAATAGTAGGTGTATACAATAGAGTATGACACCTGTGCAGATTTGTAGTAGGGGTCGTCCACCGAGGCGACCAACCGGAGTGACCTTTAGGGTTTATACTCCCAGTTATGTTGGCTATGCATTTAGATGCTTATACCAGGGAACAACATGTAGTGTGTTGGTTATTATTCGTAACTGTGGTATGAGTTGACCACGGGAACGACCTGTTGAGTCTGTGAGTCTTGAACCTGTGTCGAGAAGGTGATTTACCTTTGAGAGCCGACTGATACCGAGTCAGAAAATAGGGGTCAAGTCATCACATTTCTCTTAGAGATTTTGACTAATTAAGCTAGTCAGATCATTACCTGTTGGGTAATGGACAAGACAAATTGTCTATTGTTAATGCAGATAGCGGAAGGCTAGGTTATGGAGTTTCATAGGGATTTTATCCCTGAGTTGTTCGTACTGAGTTGTATAACTTTGAGAGTACTTTTGAGTACTTAACTCATGTTATACCGATAAAGAAGAGTTGTTTGCATTCCATTATCGGGATTAAGCCGGTATTTGGTGGAAAATGCAGAAAATGACCTTTGGGAAATAAAACATCACTTGGTCATGGTTTAGTGATGTTGAAAAGAGAGTATTTCCCCGTGTCACTTTTAGTGACACATTGTAAGAAATTCTTGAGCTTCAAAAAAGGGTGATCGGTTAGTAATAGTGTACTGTGCAGAGTCGTGAGACTTGCGGAGGTTACGACCACCTAATAGCTCAAGAAGATGAATGGATGATTTAAGCCACCCAGAGATATTGGCTTATAGTTGGATTAGGATGCCGGGATCTTCTACCAGATCCTGCCGGAAGACGTTGGATTGACACAGGAGTTTAGAAATGACTCCGTACAAGGGTTTAAGAGTTGTAGACCGGTAAGCAAATATTGTAGGTCAACTTAATAGAGTCAGAAGTCTCCGACTATTGGATAAAGGAGCAAGATCGGAGTCATAGACTTTGAGCTATTTTTTCGATTATAGAAGACCAACCGCAGATCATCAGAATATTCTTGTGGATATCAGTAAAATCAGAACAAAGACTCCGAAGGGATTGTGTGCGTGCAGTGCAGATCATGAAGACATGCGAAGATAGATTTTTCGTTGGATCCATTCAGCTGTTTCTATTGTTGAGCAACCAGTACAGTGGAGGAGGTGTACCTTGAAGATTCAGTTGAAGACTATCGATGGTGTTCCGGGAGGAAGATGCATCGTCTCGACAGCAGAGATCAGCACAGAAGATGTGGGTTACCTTATCAGCATCAACCTACTACCTCAGGAGTGGTTGGAGTTCCTTGATACTCCCTTCACAGAGATCCAGATGCAGATCGCCAGAAGACATTTTAGAAGACTTAGCAGACAACAACAAGTAGTTACCTCCAGATGTGTTTTGCTTAGTGCAGAAGAGAGAGTATACGATGAAGGTCGTATCTATTTGGTATTCTACAGTTGTAGCTCGTAGATTTATGTGATAGGATCAGATGATCTAGGAAAAAAACTCCTTGGATCATTCATTGCAGAAATGCGACCGTTTTATCGCGGACTATTGGATCTGATCTTATTCTCTTCGGAGAAAGGCCGAGACCTGCATGGAGCCTTTGGGATCTGATCAACAGATATTTCATCGTTCAGGGTATTACTCTAGTTTTACCCTCTGGGTTAATATGTTGAGAGATGCTTGTAGTTACAGGTATCTGTATCTAGAACATTCTCAGTTGGATTAGAAGGGTCCTTTACATCGACTTGTGGGTCGATGGTATCTCTACCGTCAGATGAGATGAGGATCAACAATTAAGAAGTTAAGGGATGCCCTTAGACTTTGATAGACATATCTTTACTGTAGACATATCCTTACGGATGGTCAAGTTGTTGAGATTATAGTATGATTATGTCTCTTAGATGTGTGTATAATCCGAGAGCATTTGGATGAACTCCTAGGCTTACCGTTGCTTAGGCAAGTGGAGTAGGCGATTGAAATGATTGCGGAAATAGTTCCGATATCGAAGATCCTATACCGGGTGATAATTTGACTGGTATAAGTGTTACTAAACACTATGGAAATTGGAAGAACGTAAGTTGTGATTATAGGAGATGTTGGAAGGAGATATTTATCTATCCCAGTATTTCTCCTTGAGAAGGATCCATAACTCTTTGATAAAAGAGGGATGAACCTTTGAAATTATGCATCGATTATCGAAGATGGAATGCGATAATTGTTGAAAGTAAATATCCTACGTTGAGGATAAATGATCTGTTTATATCAGCTAAAGACACCTGTGTATACTCTAGGGTTGGTTTACGACTGGAGAGTTGATATGATAGTGACATAGTGTCATATAAGTATCATTGTCATTGTGATGATTGATATATCATCAGCCTAGAGAAAAGGGGATGCAGGTGTGTAAAGACGACAATTTCATACTTGGTATGAATTTGTATGAGTTTTGATTAAGTTGCTAGACTAATTAACGATTTAGTCGCCACTGGATTTGAGAATCGTGTATCCTGGACACGATTGGATCAGTTTGTACTTGTTTGAGTTGCGTAACTTGGCCACTGTTGGTTGTGGTAGTTGGAGTTGCGCACTCGACCACCGTAGATGGTGGTTTGCCTTGTATGGGTTGGTTAATTCCGTAGATGTTGATAGAATATTTGGCATTACTATACCACGGACTTGTTTGACAAAGGTGATGATGGAAATCATTTAGTCGAAAGCTGGTGAGACCAGTTACAAGACCTAGACGACGGTTAACTTTTACACGAGTATTAGTTAATCCTTCCGGTGTGGATAAAAGAATGATGTACGCAGATGCATCGTTTCAAGGATCGGAATGATTCCGATGCTGTTGAATGAGGCATACCTTATGCTTACGACAGTTAAGAAACTACGAGATAGGCTGAAATATACATGACGTGGCTTTAGTAGTTATTATTTGGATTTGTAGTGGTATGGAGCAGGAATGCTCATGGGATTTTGACAAGCTATCGGTTAGCTACTATAGAGTTGCTGGAATGCGAACAGTTGCAACTTCAGAGATTGATGGCTATAGTCTTCCATGCACTTATAGAGTATGTGGTAGAGTGGATTTTGAATGGTTGATGGATTTCTCTTTTGAGAAAATAACTCCCCGTCTCTGATAGGGATAGTGGGTTCCAGAGTTGCAGTGTTTAAGAAAGAGTTGCTACAGGAGGCACATCGTTTGAGATTTGCTATGCATCCTGGTGGTACTCGGATGTACCGGGATATGAGACATTTATACTGGTGAAATGGTATAAAGAGAGTTATGGAATATTTTGCTGCTCGATGTTTAGTATGCCAGTAGGTGAAGGCTGAACATCAAAAAATAAAACTCGATGGATTGCTCTAGAAAATTCCGATTCCAGAATGGAAGTGAGAGCATATCACGATTGATTGCGTTACGGGATTGCCAAGGACCCGTAAAGGACATGATGCGATTTGGGTGAGTGTGGATCGACTGGCCAAATCAGCTCATTTCCTTTCTATTCGTGGGTCGTACTTGTTGGATCATTCGGTAGAGTTGTATTACCGAAAGATTATCAGATTGCATGGGGTACTTTAAAGTACCATATCAGATAGAAATTCATGATTTACCTCGCGATTTTGGCAGAGTCTGCACCAGACTATGGGCACAGAGCTTCGGCTTAGTGCAACGTTTCATCCGCAGACAGATGAACAGTCTGAGTGTATCATTTAAACGTTGGAGGATCTATTCAGATCTTGTGTCGTGGATTATGGAGGTGTAGCTTATCGGTTGGCTTTACCTCCGACACTTGCGGGTGTTCACAACGTATTGCATGTTTCTATGCTGGGGAAATACGCATCGTGATCTGACCATATTCTGAAAGAGGTTCCGATTCTACCTCAGTCTAATGCGACTTACGAGGAGATTTCAGTGCATATTCTTGGTCGCAACGAGCGTCAGTTGCAGAACAAAACCATCTGACACATAAAGGTTGGATGACAACATCATATTGATGAGGAGGCTACTTGGGAGCTAGAAGACACTATCTGAGCTCGATAGTCTCATCTGTTCACATGAGAAATATATGTGGTCCTTTCGGAAACTTGTTTGAAGTAATTTGTGTTGGGGAGATCGGGACGGCCGGCTAGAGGGGGTGAATAGCCCTCGTTCGTTGGATGTCGTATTTTGCTCGTCTACAAAACGTTAGCGCAAGCGGAATATGCAAATACAAATAAACAAAGACAAAGCAAAAAATAAACAAACAATGCTAACAAGGATGTAACGTGGTTCACGGCTACGCCGCTAATCCATGACCCGATTCGTCCTCGGTGAATCACTCTGCCAAAACCAATCCACTATTGGTCTCTCCTTTACACCAAGCTAGGTGGAGGTAACCTTCACAATCAAGATCACTCTTCTACAATGGAATGAAGATTAGAGCAAGTAGAAGAGTGGAAAAACGTTTAGGGCACTTTGGGAGTAGTTGGGCGTTCAAGCATTAGCCTCCCAAAGCCCCATCCTCTTCCTTTTTATAGAGGAAGAGGGTTTCTTCCCGTTGACACAGGATCAGTCGACTGATCCCGTAGCCGTTGCCCAATAATGGCCGCTTTCCACGTTGGATTCCATCCAACGGTATTGGCATCAGTCGACTGATGGCACCCATCAGTCGACTGATGTCAATCAGTTGAGTGCTCCGCGAGATCGACTCCATTCTGTGCCCGTGCACATGTCATCACGATCCCGTCCCTTAGCGGTCGATCGATCAGCTCACCGATCGGCGCCATGCCGAAATGATCGATCAACTTGATTCGGTGACTTAAACCACCGATCTAACCATCGACGAGCGCCGATCGCTATGACATGGCAATGATCGGTGTGTCGGGAAAACTCATCCGACACTTGGCCAAATGGCCAAGTTTCACCTAAGAGCTACCCCTTCTCGGGTTACAATCGCTCACTCTCATCCCTTAGAGTCCCTCGCCTTCGAAGTTCTCTTCGTTCGCAGCCACGTCCCTCGGCAGCATCAGGCGCACAGCTCTGCAATGCTCCTTTGCGTCTCTTGCCTCGAAGTCTACTTCCTCCGGCTTCACTCCAAGCTTCTCGTCCGGCGGTCCCTCGGATGCTCCAAGCGCACGACTTCCGCAAAGCAATCCTTCACCGACTCAAGGACCGAGTCATGAGATGTGAAACTTGCCACGGCTCCATGTGCGAATTACTAAGTCCTGCACGACTTTAACGCACATATTAAATCAACATAACAAACTAACTTAAACCCTTTGCCACACACATCAAAACCTAATCATGGCAAGAGATTGCCCTAGCAATCTCTCCCTTTTTGATGTGTGGCAATCCGTTTAAGTTAGGTAGAAACATTTGATATAAATTTCTAAGGTAAGAAAGCATGTAAACATAAACATGATATTGCAACATGCAACTCTCCCTTAATCCATGAAACTCTCTCTACAAATTCTCTCCCCCTATCATAATTTACTTAAACATAATCTTTTCTCCCCCTTTGACACCATCAAAAAGATTAACACTAAGTTATAAACTCATGGCATCAAGTCTAATAGAAAGAAAATATTAAAAATTAGTCTAAACCTGAATTCGGCCTTTATCGTTCGATTAGCCAAATGACCGTTCAGATCACTACGATCGGGCACAAGGTTTTCAGGAATTCCTGATTTTTGGACCGAAATTCAAAAATGCTTTAAAAATTCCAGAAAATTCTAAAAATCATGAAATTTGGGGAACATATTTCTTGTAAGGTTCTTCATTAGTGAAAAATAGTTTTTCATGAAAAATCATTATATTTTGTGATATTTGCCAAAAATCCAAAAGGTTTAAAAACCACTAGGTTTTTGATCATGTGAGTATCAAGTTTAACACCTAGTTTTGGTTCCAATTGTTTCAAAACATGAATACATAGATTTTAAGGTAAGAAATTGTTTTGAAAACATATGAAATATCCAACCATGATCTTTGGGCAATATGTCTATGAATTAAACATAAGTCTTCCCCATGGTTAGTCTATTATTGCTATTTTGATACTTTAAATGACCATCTAAATGCCATAGGCATTAGTGGACATTTGTATCATCCTAACATCTCACTCATGCTAAGTTTTCAATCATGGTAGCCTATAGTGAGTGTGAGATGCATCCTAGGGGTATTTGTATATACTTAACCATTTTATTCATGCAATTCTGTCAAGGTTAAGTATCACCCTAACACTCCTTATGATCATAAAGACATATATGTGTGAATTTCACATTATTATCATGAAATACATGTATTCATTGAATTGTTATCATGCATTAGGTATTATATGATGATAATTAGCAAATATCACCTAAGGCATGATTTAACCCTATTTCTCATGATGATGTGCCAAATTTCAAAATCATAAATCATGATTGCACACATACATAGCAATTACATTGATTATCATGATTTAAGCATTATTATTAATTTATAGGCACGTTATCATCACCTAACACTATTTAAAAATGTTGTCCCGCCATCCTAAGTCAACCAAAATATGATATAGGTCAATTGCATATGGTTGACTACCCTAGGGGTTTTCTAACCCTTAAGGATGGATTTTGGAACCCAATACAAATTCTTTCCTATGGGGTTCACTAGATACTCCTTGGGGATCCATTTTCTAGCAATTACCTTCTTCTTATCTTGTCCCCTAGCAATTAGGAATTTGTAGGCCTTTTCATTTTTCTTTTCTTTATAACCTAGGCCCTTTTTGTTGAAGCTAGCTCTTTGGCTCCCTATGATCATGTTCAATGTGTTGGAGCCAATAGTGAATTTTTCTAGGGCTTTTGTCAAATAATCTACCTTTTCTCTTAAAGCCCTATTTTCTTCTATGCATGCATCATTAACATCAAATGGCATATATTTATCATGTGAACATGCATCATCATCATTATCATTAAAACATGCTTTTTCTAATTTTTGCTCTAATTCCTTAATTTGGTCAAGCATGCTTTTGTTCTTTTTCTTGGCTCTAAATAAGTCCTTAGTGAGGCTAGAAATCATAGACATAATTTGCTTAGGGGGTAGATTTGTTACCTCACTTACCAAATCCTCTTCTTCGGAAGAGGATGTAGAGGAGGCTCCCCCTTCATTTGAGCTCTCCCCACTTGTGCTTGATTCTTCATTTGAGGAGGAGGAGCAATCCAAATCATCAAAATCCATTAGTGCTAAATTTGAGTAGACATGCTCTTCTTCATCGGATGAGGAAGAGGAAGAAGGGTCATCCCATGTCTTGGCCTTGAATGCTTTGGCCTTCCCCTTTTCCTTAGCCTTCTTCTCTTCTTTCTTCTTGCTCCCCTTTTTCTTCTTCTTTTCTTCTTTCTTCTTCCTCTCTTCTTTGCTCTTGTTTAGGAGAGGACAATTGTCCCTTATGTGTCCCTCTCCTTGGCAATTGTAGCATATGACTTTCCCCCTTGGTCTTCTATTCCTATCATTAGACTTATTAAATCTAAAACCTTTTAATGCACGCCTTACCCTCCTTACCATATACGCTTCTTCCGTGCTATCCATGGAGGAGGAGGAGGATGCTTCATCATCATCGGAGGAGGAGGGAATCTCTATCTTCTTCTTCCCCTTGTTTGCCAAGAATGCTACTCCTCTTGAAGGTTGGATTTTTGGCTCTTCTTGTATTCCTTCAAGCCTCGTTTCGTGGAGCTCCATTGTTGAGAAAAACTCCTCCAAGGTACTTACTTCCAAGTTCTTGGAGATGTAAAACGAATCCACCATGGAGCTCCATCTTGAGGACCGGGGAAAGGCATCTATGACCTTCATTACCATATCCCGGTTGGAGAGCTTTTCACCTACACTTGTCAAACCGGTTAGAATTTCCTTAAATCTAGAGTGTATGGATTTTACCTTCTCTCCCTTTTCAAGTTTGATATTGGACAATTGGGAGCGAAGAACATCTCTCCTTGCTAGCTTTGCCTCGGATGTGCCTTCATGGATTTCTATTAGTTTCTCCCACATTTCCTTGGCGCTAGCACACTCTCCTATCCTATTGACTTTTTGTTGAGAGAGGACATTGTATAGGTGGTGCTTGGCCTTTGAATTTGCCAAGTATTCTTCTCTTTGCCTCTTGCTCCACCTCGATTTTTCCAATGGCTCCCCATCTTCGTTCCTAGGCAACTCGAAACCATTTTCCATTATTAAAAGAATTTCAAAGTCGGTTTCGAAGAATACCTCCATTCGCTTCTTCCACCAAGAGAATTCTCCGTCGAACTTCGGTGGGTGAATGTTTGAGTCGGCCATTTTTAAAGTTGCTTGTTGTGGCGGTTAGTCCTCGACAAGATTTCCTTGGCTCTGATACCACTTGTTCGGGAGATCAGGACGGCCAACTAGAGGGGGGTGAATAGCCCTCGTTCGTTGGATGTCGTATTTTGCTCGTCTACAAAACATTAGCGCAAGCGGAATATGAAAATACAAATAAACAAAGACAAAGCAAAAGATAAACAAACAATGCTAACAAGGATGTAACGTGGTTCACGGCTACGCTGCTAATCCACGACCCGATTCGTCCTCGGTGAATCACTCCGCCAAAACCAATCCACTATTGGTCTCTCTTTTGCACCAAGCTAGGTGGAGGTAACCTTCACAATCAAGATCACTCTTCTACAATGGAATGAAGATTAGAGCAAGTAGAAGAGTGGAAAAATGTTTAGGGCACTTTGGGAGTAGTTGGGCGTTCAAGCATTAGCCTCCCAAAGCCCCATCCTCTTCCTTTTTATAGAGGAAGAGAGTTTCTTCCCGTTGACACAGGATCAGTCGACTGATCCCGTAGCCGTTGCCTAATAACAGTCGCTTTCCACGTTGGATTCCATCCATCCAGATCAGATCGATCGATGGCACCCATCACGGATCGATGTCAATCAGTCGAGTGCTCCGCGAGATCGACTCCATTCTGTGCGTGCAGTGTCATCGATCGTGCCGTCCTTAGCGGTCGATCGTGATCAACCATCGATTATTTCATGCCGTGATCGGTGATCAACTTGATTCAGCTGACTTAAACCAGTCGATCTAACCATCGACTCAGAGCAGTCGACTGCCATGACATGGCAGTCGACTGGTGTCGGGAAAACTCATCCGACACTTGGCCAAATGGCCAAGTTTCACCTAAGAGCTACCCCTTCCCGGGTTACAATCGCTCACTCTCATCCCTCGGAGTCCCTCGCCTTCGAAGTTCTCTTCGTTCGCGGCCACGTCCCTCGGCAGCATCAGGCGCACGGCTCTGCAATGCTCCTTCGCGTCTCTTGCCTCGAAGTCTACTTCCTCCGGCTTCACTCCAAGCTTCTCGTCCGGCGGTCCCTCGGATGCTCCAAGCGCACGGCTTCCGCAAAGCAATCCTTCACCGACTCAAGGACCGAGTCATGAGATGTGAAACTTGCCACGGCTCCATGTGTGAATTACTAAGTCCTGCACGACTTCAACGCACATATTAAATCAACATAACAAACTAACTTAAACCCTTTTCCACACACATCAAAACCTAATCATGGCAAGAGATTGCCCTAACAATTTGTGCAGGTTAGTACGAAATTTGGGGACCAAATTTTTCATAAGTGGGGGAGAATGTAAAATACCACAGAAAAAAAAATAATAATAATAAAATAATAATAGATGTTGGGTAATTAGGAGAATATCCTATAGAAATTTTCCAGGAATTTTTATGAATTTTTTTGGACTCGAACGGAGATTTCTAAGACCCTCTTTGCTTAGAAGCAGTTAAAGGACTTAACGGGTCTAAAATTCGACCCGTTTATCTGCTAACCCGACCCGTTAACCCGTTACTTTAATTCCTCGCCATTTTCTCTCCTGAGCAGTAGTTTTTCTTTATTTCCTTCTTGCGAACGGACTTCTTCACGCGACCTCCTCCTCTCCCACGCGATCTGCTTCCTCACGATTCCACTACCCCCGCGTCCCCTTTCTCACTGCAGCCGACCCCTTTTACTGTCGTTCTTTCTCCTCGAGGCAAATGATGGTGACCGGCCTTGACGGTGGTCATAGACAAGCCGACGGCGAGCACGTGTGGCTGGGAGGTTGTGTCAGCGGCGGCGACACTTTGTTCCGAACTAGGGCTGGAGTCTGCGTCAGCGGCGTCGAAATAGGGCAGGAGTTTGCGTCGGCGGCGCTGCGAATCGGGAGTTGTTCTTCCCGATCAAAGCCGGAGAAAGGTGAGCAGTGCCATCTTCCCTGATCTCGGATAGATCCCTCTCCAATCATAGTCTTTTCTTTTGAATTTCTCGGCAACTCTGGTGATAGGGTAGTAGGTGTCTCTGCCGGTGAACAGAGCAAGGGAGAGGGGAAGGTTGTCTGCCGAGGGATTTTGGCTGCGAATGGGAGTGTTGGTCGGTTGAGAGGGTTGTGTGTCTTGGTTGTGATGTGTTGTTGAGAATTTCGACTGTGTTTGGAGTTGAGGACGATTGTGAATCGTTGTGAGTGACTATAAATGGTGGTGATGCTTTATTCTTGGCTGTGAAGTTATGCCGACGATGAAGGTGTGGCTGTGAATAGTCGTAAAAGGGGCAGTGAGGTTCTGTAAGTGTAACAATGGGATTGTGGGAGCTGTGATCAAGGTAATCTTTGATATGGTAATGAATGGTTGGTGATTTGGTTAATCGATCGTTTGTCAAGATCGGGTTAGATCCTTATTCCTTCGATTTGATTATGTTAGTGTTTGGTTATATGATGTGTTTTGGTCACAGGTAGTTGAATTGAGAAAGAGTTTTCGGACAAGATGGTTTTCATCACGATCTACATCAGATGGGTTGTTGCCTCCGTGCATTTGAATCGTATAGATCGGTGTTTCCTATGGTGGAACAAGAAGCTGTGGATTGAGTCTAGGCAAGGTGAGTTGAGTTTGGATAATTTATGAATGTATATCACTATCGTTGTGAATAAACTGATCTTGTGATGGATTTGTTGTTGATAGAAGATTAATTATATGGATGTATACTACGTTATAGTTGAACTAGTATTGACTCGATGATTACTAGTTATGGATGAGTTGTTCATGTTTACAGTGTTGATTTGGATTATTGTGAATTGTTAATTGGATCTAGTGGGTATACTTACGGTGATATAGCCGAAGTGATGTTGGAGGTGTGATCGAGACTTTAATTAGTATCGAGACAATTGATTTGTATATAATGATCGATCTGTGAGTTGGAGATTGATGATTGGGAGTTCTAATTCGTATTTGATAAAGGAATTGGTTTAGTTATACTATTAGATTGATAGTAGAACTTAAATATATATTGCATTCTTTGGTTGCAGGATGTTGATTCACGACAGAGATTCCGATATGAAGACAATCAGTATGATCTTTGCAGCAGGTGGGTAATTTCCTACCTGGTTCGAGTAGATGTATTGCATTCAGATTTAGTCATAGATATGAGCATGTTAGGTGTTCATATTACCTTGACCCTGCTCTTATTATCGTATGCTTAAACTTATCGTTTGATGTATTTATGCTCAATTGTTGATATCACATATACCCTATCATGATTTAGGAGTTATAGATGTGATGTAAATTGGCCTAGATGTTTAGTAGGGTGTAAATGTTAGTACGAGGGATGACCCAATTTATAAATTGGAAAAAGGTCATCTATGGGTAGGTAATGCCCTAAATGTAGGATTTATTTCCAATACACGTGTGTTTCATACTGTTACCAATCATGAGTTGTGTAATAGTTAAGTGAAGGGTGATTAGAGTATCGCTGCGGACCGGTGGTCCCAGCTTGATATGATTAGTCGAGTACGAATCTCTATCAGATAGAGAGTGCGTCGATCAGTTGAGTACGACTCTCTATTGGAGAGAGAGTTATTATCAGTCGAGTACGACTCTCTATAGGATAGAGAGTGCGTCGATCAGTTGAGTACGACTCTCTATTGGATAGAGAGTTATGATCAGTTGAGTACGGCTCTCTACAGGATAGAGAGTCCGTCGATCTATTGAGTACAACTCTCTACAGGATAGAGAGTATTGATTAGATGGGTATGACTCTTTGCCGAACAGAGAGTCTGTGGTAGATGGTTGTACCTGTGATAGCATACACATGTCATTTGCATGCATTCTGACGACATAGTCTCCCTTGGGGTTGAGAGAGTCGTCAGTCATCTTGCCTCCCAGAGCACTCCCCAAGGAGTAACTGGTGTGAGGGCAGAGCATTTGTTGTGCCGCACTCTACCACTATAGACGGTGGTAGTTGGAGTTACGTGCAGTTGTCCTGGGTGCGTGGTACTCGACCACTCATTGGTAGTGTTAGTCGAAGTGGCCAGCAGCAGGGACCCCCGTTGTGTAGCGAGCTCTTTACGCTCATATGCTACTTGATCATACTGCCCACTCGGCCACTCTATAACAGTGGTTGGTGTGAGTTGGGACAATTATCATATCGTGCCACCTAAGCCACATTGGGGTCGTGGTAGCGAGTAGGGGTGAGCAGGCATGACCATGCATGCTGCATTGCCGTATCTGATGGCGCTTTGCATATTACCATATATATATACATATATGCATGTGTATATATATATAGATATATATATATATATATATATATATATATATTTATATATATATATATATATATATATATATATATATATATATATATATATATATATATATGGATGGTTGAGATTAATATATATATAGATGCGGTCTATATATATATGATTATTGTGATGTTGCATTTGATTGTACTATGTTTGCTGCATTTGGGTGTACATCATATTCATGCATGTTTCTTGTATTTGTTATACGATTGTGTCGGATACTGGTATGGGTTGGACAGACCATTAGATACCTTGACCTGTAGCTAGAGTATATTGTGAGTTGATCTACTCTTTCTGTTATATATATATATATATATATGTTTGATATATGTTCAGTTGGATCGAGTAAGCGTAGCGAACTTGAGTATGTCTGCATTTTTATGTTGTTTATTTGGTTAGACGGTATATGCTTGTATTTATATACTATGCTGATATACCTGTTGTACCTATAGAGTATGTTGTTGAAAATACATGTGATATGGCATATATACATGTTTTTCTATTACCTGCTGAGTTTTACTCACCACCCCCCACGGACCCTGGGTTTTCTATCGCCCAGGTAATAGGTAAAAAACTTCGTGACAGCTTGGAGCACCACCAGCTGACATCGTCTCATCTCACCTCCGAGGCTCCCGTATTGGTTTTGGGCTTTGCATCCGCCGTGTATTGTATTTGGAGTTTTCGTAGTGTACTGTGTTGTGGACTTGTAGATTCGGATTTTGTCGATGTACTGTATGTGGTTGTGGTGTGTTAGTCATATCGGTATGCATGATGTGGATGTATTGTATATATGGGGTTATGGGTATGTCGTTGTATTAGTTTCCGCTGTGTTTCATTATGTTGTTGTGTTTTTATTTGTTATATTGTTATTATTGTGGGCCTACGGGTCTTGTATTAACCCAAAATGTTGCCACGTAAAGGAGAGGTGCCGTTCGTTTGATTTTCGGCTCGGTATGCTCTCGGGGCATGACATCAGTTGTGGAAAGTACAACATAGTGTTGCTTCCTACTGAACTAGCTTACTAAGCAAGATCCTAAGAGCTGACATCCTCCACTGATACTTTTCCTATCTAGTTTACATCCTGCATAGTCCGAGTCAGAATATCCTATTAATTCAAAGGTACTAGATCTTGGGTACCACATTCCTACATTAATTGTTCCTTTAATGTATCTTAATATTCTTTTAACATGTGTTAAATGTGACTCCTTAGCACATGTTTGATATCTGGCACACATGCTTACTGCAAATAGTATGTCGGGTCTACTTGCAGTTAAAAAAAGGTAAACTACCTATGGCACTCCTATAGTACTTTAGATCTACAGATTTTCCTTCTTTGTCTTCATTTAATATTACATTCGTAGCCATAGGTGTTTTAATGTCTTATGCATTTTCCATACCAAATTTCTTAATTAACTCTCTTGCATACTTATTTTGATATATATAATTACCATCTCTTGTTTGTTTTATTTGTAAACCTAGGAAGATGTTTAACTCACCTACTAAACTCATTTCGAATTCTTGTTCCATTAGGGTGATAAATTCCTTTAACAAATTTAAATTTGTTGATCCAAAAACTATGTCATCTACATAAATTTGAGCAATAAAAATATCGTTGTTTAAGGTTTTTACGAAAAATGTTGAATCAATTTGACCTTGTCTGAAACCTTTAGAGCTTAAGTATGATGATAGTATTTCGTACCAGGCTCTAGGAGCTTGTTTTAATCCATATAATGCCTTTTTTAATCTATATACATGATTAGAATTTTCTAAGCTTTTAAAGCCGGGAGGTTGACCTACGTATACTTCCTCTTTTATTACTCAATTTAAGAATGCGGATTTTACATCCATTTGGTATAACTTGAACCCTTTATTTGCCGCATACGCTAGCAACATTCTAATTGACTCAAGTCTAGCTACTGGTGCATAGGTTTCATCATAATCTAGCCCTTCACCTGACTGAACCCTTTAGCTACTAATCTATCTTTATTCCTTACTATTTCTCCTTGGTCGTTTAATTTATTTCTAAACACCCATTTAGTGTCTATTATTGATTTATTTGCAGGTGGAGGCACTAGGTCCCATACTTCATTTCTATCGAATTGTGTTAATTCTTCTTGCATGACTATTATCCAATCAGTGTCTGGTAAGGCCTCCTCTATTGCTTTTGGTTCTATTTTTGATATTAATGCGATTTGACTTAAGTTTCTTAGAGCTAATCTGGTTTGAACTCCTAAGGTTGGATTTCCCAATACTTGATCTATTGGATGATTAGGATTAATTCTAGATGTCTTTAAATTTTCTTCACATTGATTAGGATTAAGTTGTTCTTCTTCATCATGTGTAATTTTATTTAGATCATTTTGATTATTTTTCAATGTGTTTGATTGTTTATTAGTGGTGTCTTCCTCATCAAATTTTACATTTGTTGTTTCTTCACTTTTTAGAGTTTTCTTATTATAAATCCTATAAACCCGACTAGTGTTCGAGTATCCTAAAAATATTCCTTCATCAGTTTTTTAAGAGAATTTACCTAAATGGTCTTTTGTATTTAAAATAAATACTTTACATCCAAATACCTTAAAATATTTTTATTGAAGGTATTTTATTGTTAAAAATTTCATAAGATGTTTTGTCATGTATTTTATTAATTATTACTCTATTTTGCACATAACATGCCGTGTTTATAGCTTCGGCCCATAAGTAACTGGGTAGATTATATTCATTTATCATTGGCCTAGCAGCTTCTTGTAAAGTTCTATTTTTTCTTTTTGCTATACCATTTTATTGAGGTGTTCTAGGGCATGAATATTCATAATGATATTCATTTTCTAAACACATTAATGTAAATTTGTCATTTTTAAATTCTCCTCCGTTATCACTTCGTATTCTTTTTATCTTACGATCTTTTTCATTTTCTATTTATTTTCTAAAATTTTTAAATACCTCAAATGTTTCATTTTTATGTTTTAAAAATTTTACCCATGTAAATCTAGAGTAATCATCTATTATTACTAAACAATATAGATTACCACTTAGTGATTTTACTCCATGTGAATCGAATAAATCTAAGTGTATTAAATCAAGTATTGAGCTTGTTCTACCTTGATCGGTTAATTTATGTTGAGACTTGGTTTGTTTCCCTTATTGGCAAGCATTACAAATTTTATTTTCAATATTTTTAAGTTTGGGCAACCCTCTAACTAGATTAGTTTCATTTAACTTTGATATATTCCTAAAGTTGGTGTGAGCAAGTCGCCTATGTCACAACCAGCTCTCCTCTTGTCGTGTCATATGACATTTAATTGAGGATCTTTCTAAACTTATTGAATATATATTTTTATCCCTAACTCTCTTAAGTAATATTTTTGAATTTTCAATATCGTTGATCAAGCATTCATTAGATAAAAAATTTACTACATAACCAGCATCACACAACTGACTTATACTAAGCAAATTAAATTTAAAATTATCTACTAGCAGAACTTTTTGTATAATAAAATTAGATTCTAATTCAATATTACCTGATCCAATTACCTTAAGTTTACCATTGTTTCCAAAGGCAACTGTTCCTAGGTTTTTGTAGCTTAATTCTAAGAACTTTTGACTATCTCCAGTCATATGTCTGGAGCAGCCACTATCCAAAATCCATTGGTCCATTTTGGAGTCCTACATGGATTAAAAATTTAAGATAATTCAAACCTTGAGTAGGATGAATATATATATATATATATATATATATATATATATATATATATATATATATATATATTTATTTATTTATTTATATAGTTGTAAATTTGTTAAGCAAGTAAGTTATAGTTGAGTATATTAATTTGGGTTAAGTTTTGTTAATATAAATTTAATAAGTTAGATTTAGTTAAGTTTAAGTATAGTAAATTAGATTGTGTTGAATTAAATTAAGTCAAGATAGTGATCCTTGATCGATTCATAAACTTAGAGTCTCGAACTCGAAGGCAAAACCCACTTCCAGTGGAAGTCCAGTGAGTAACGGGCCAACATCCATACAATAAAAAGGCGCTTTATTGTAGCGGGCTGTTGGCGGAATTCGGCGACCTCTATTGGTCGACGATCGCCCTGTTGGCGACTGACGACTATTGGTCGATGATGTCGCCTGTGGCCGTCGTTACTCACCTGGACTTCCCACCCCTGAAAGTGGGTTTTTGCCTTCCCCAGGATTCGAACTCTAGACCTCCAGGCTAAGTACTAAAGTTTATGAATCAACCAAGTGATCGCGTGGATCACTTGGTTACCGTGATTCATAAACTTTAGTACTATCTGAGGTCTAGAGTTCAATCTGAAGGCAAAAATCCACTTCAGGTGGGAAGTCGGTGAGTAACGACGCCAACAGCGGCGCGACGATGACCAATAGTCACCGAAATCGCCAGCAGGCGACGATCGCTGACAATAGTCACCGAATTGCCAACAACAGTTTTACAGTATATTTGTTTAGTTTGAGTTAATTAAGGTAGGTTAACTAAAGTATGTTGTTAAAGTGTGTTTTAATCCTAAATCATCTCACCCAAGCTAGGTTTTAAATACACTTAACCTTATGAGTTTTGTGAGATGAGGATTTCTTTTATCTTTATTAAATTAAATGAGCAATTTCAAAGTATTTAAACTTGTGTTAGATTAAGGCTTGGTTTGAGCTAGTCAGTTAGGTTTTTCCAGTATTGACTTTCAGGTCGTGGCGAGGCACATAGCCTTCTTGATTATAGGAGCAATGACCACTTCCTAGACAAAGTCAATAAAGGAATCAAGTACTTGATTCACTTTAGATTAAGCTTTGGTCTAACTAGTTAAAGACTAAGTGAGTTAGCTTCGGTCAGTTCCACTCGACTTAGTGCACCAGGTCGTGGCGAGGCACATGACCTTCTTGATTATCGAAGCAACGACCACTTCCTAGACATTCACTTCGAAGAGCTTCCCCAACTTACTATCAGTTCATTTGTCTTAGTACTAGGTTGTTCAAGTTTAAGCTACTTTGTTTCCTATCTAGTCCATTCTATATTAAGCAAGTAAACTAGACTAAGACATTCAAGTGCTTAACTAAAACAAGGAAGGTACACTAAAGCAACCAAGTGTTAAACAAGAAAAGTTAACTAAAACATGCAAGTGTTTAACTAAACAGGGAAACAAGCAAGGTGTTAGCTCCCCCTAAATGGTAGCTAGTTTGAGTTTTGTTCACTAAATGAACTTGACTCTTGGAAACCCAAAATTGATTTGGTCCAACTTGGTTGACTAAGCTAGACTTAGGAACCCATGCTTGGACTCGATTCTTAGCATTTCGGCTAAGTAATGACATGTAAGATTTATAGGTGGACTTAGCCTTATACCCGAGTCTAGATCTATTGTACACAACTCTCTGAGATTCAAGCATCATGTTGAGATACTTGGAACCCGAAGTGAACTTTTCCAAAGATCTAGTTAGATCTTCTACTTGCCTTTTTAGGACTGAGTTCTCTTCCTCAAGCTTTCCAACTTGAGTTGAGTCTCTATCCTTAAATTGGCAAGTCGAAGTCTTCGAGTTGACTTGCTCCTTAAGTACTTGGACTTCCTTAAGTAGCGAGTCGACTCGATTTTCGGACTTAGCTAACTTCCTACCTAAGCATGCAATGATATTATATAATTTATCTTCTAATGGAGAAGTTACCTCATTTGAACCTTCGGAAACGGATACAGATCCATGGCTTCTCTCGGATTCGGAATCGAACTCATATTCGGAACTCGACTCGGCTCCGGATCTTGATTCGGCCATAAATGCGACGAAGCTTCTCTTCGTCTCTTCTGTATCTGACTCCTCAGATGACGACTCAACCCATGTTGCCTTAAGAGCCTTCTTCTTCTTTTCTTTTTTTGGTTTTTCTTCCTTTTTTAAATTTGCACACTTCTACTTGTAATGTCCTTTTCCGTTACATTCGTAGCAGGTTACTTCCGATCGAGGTCTTGGCTTGTTGTCGGCAACCTTTTTGGCATCTTTCTTTGTAAATCTTTTCTTTCGGTTGAACATTTTTCTTACCATGTTTACAATCTCCTCTTCTCCGTTTGTTTCCGATTCTGACTCGTCTTCGGACTCAACCTTCACTTTTCTTTCCTTTTTAGTTGAACCTGCCATCAAATCTATACCATTCTCGATTTGACCCGAGTTAGCTTGTTCATGTAGTTCAAGTTCACAAAATAGTTCATCTAACCTAATTGTGGAGAGATCCCTATATACCTTATAGGCATCGACAATCGATGACCATAAGGCATTTCTCGGGAATGCCTTAAGGGTATACCTAATTAAATCCCTATTTTCTATTTGATGTCCTATTAAATGTAATCTATTTAATATATCTTTAATCCTAGTATGAAGTTGACTAGCGTTTTCATTTTCGTTCATTTTACAATTAAATAATTTATTTAAAAGCATAACCCTTTTGGCTATCCTAGTGTCATTTGTACCCTCATGCAATTCAATTAAATTCTCCCATAATTCTTTAGAATTTTCAAATGGACCTACCCTATGTAGCTCTTCTTTAGCAAGTCCGCATTGCAAGGTGTTAAGTGTCTTGTAATCGACTTGAGCTCTCTTCCTAATATTCGAGGTCCATTTCTCCGGTTCTAACAACTCCCCCGAGTCACCTACCGGAGCTATAAATCCTTTCCTAATTGTAAACCAGACCTTTAGGTCGGTCTTTAGATAGCACTCCATTCATCTTTTTCAGTAGGAAAAGTCCTCTCCGCTAAAGAGAGGAAGGTGAATGGTACTGTATCCCTCTAAGTGTGACATTATCAATGAAATATTTTCTAAGGACAAAAATTGATTTTAAAAAAAAATCTAATATGTAGAAAACTATTTTACTGAATTTAAATATGCTGAAAATGAATTTAAAATATAGAAAATTATTTTTAACAAATTTTAAAATGCAGAAAATTAATTTAATATGCAGAAAATTATTTTAACTAATTTTAAAATGCAAAAAATTAATTTAATATGCAGAAAATTATTTTAACTAATTTTAAAAAGCAAAAAAATAATTTAATATGAAAAATATTATTTTAACTAATTTTAAAATGTAGAAAATTAATTTAATATGCAGAAAATTATTTTAAATCAATAAAAACTATTCTACTGCAACAAAAATTATTCTAAAGCAATAAAAATTATTCTAATGTAATAAAAATTATTCTAATGCAACAAAAATTATTCTAAAGCAATAAAAATTATTCTAATGCAATTTAAAGCTCACAATGGTGGTTTCACCAACTCGGAGCGCCCTCGCTCTAATACCAATTGTAGGATCGAGTAAACCGAGAGAGGGGGGCGAATCTCGGTGTTTAATAATTTTTTGGTTTCTTTTAAAATAAGTACGCAGCGGAAATGAAATGCAATAAAAGATATAGTAATTTACTTGGTTCACAATCCGAACTAGGTTGCTACTCCAAGGCCCGTAGCTCTACCACGAACTACCTCGATGGGTAATATCTATAATGCCCTCCAATTCGAGAACTCTCAACTTCGGAGGGAGTTCGCTTTTTACAAATGTAAGAGAAGAGTAACAATCTACTCTCTCTTTAAATTGAATTTAAAAGCGAAAATAAAAAGTTAAAGACTACTTTATACCGACACAAAATGTAGTAGTGGATGCAACTTGAGGTGTCAGAAAAGAGTCCTTCTGAATGGTTGAAGCTCTTATGATCGTGAGGAAATGTTGGCAGCACTTTGACGTATATGAATGTTGATTTCGAGTTCTGGTCGAGCACGACTTTTATAAACTCTTTCCAGTCGACTGGAATGCCTTCCAGTCGACTCTACATCAGCCCGTCGATATGGAATTCGTGGTCTTCCAATCGACTGAATCCCCTTCAGTCGACTCCACGTCACTCGGCTCCGCATCGGGAAATTTCTCTCTTCAGTCAACTCAAGCCTTTTCCATCTGCATCGCACGATCTTTGATCGATCACCAGCTGATCCTACCAAATAGGTATCCGATCGATACATCTCGCCGATCGACTTCACCAACTTGAATCCATTCAGTCGACTGATTCCTGCAAAACAGGATTAGCACAAAACAGATAATATGAAATGCAATAGCAATAGTAATATTTCTCGATCTCGACTACTAAGTCTCACGTGGATTTTTCGTCGGATTGACGCCTAGCTTTGTCCCCCTACAGAGGACTCGGCCTCACCTCTTCACTCGAGGCTTACCTATCGGCTACCTACCAGACTTACCATCCTTGACATCCGATCTGACCCACCAGCTGTCCGATCTACCTGACCCAACTTGACTTTTTGCTGATTGTCTATTCTCCTGACCCAATCGGTCTTCATGCCAAATGTCTGGTCCACGTGACCCATCTGGACTTCATGCCTGGTGTCCGGTCCTCTTGATCTGTCAAGATTCATGCCTAGTATCCGTTCAACATGACCTACTAGGACTTCCTGTTAAGCCTGCACACTTAACACTTATATTAGATCACACGTGAGTCGTAACTATTAACTGTAGTTTATACATCAAAACTAAGGAGTGATGTTTACTGCATCAACACTTCCTACTGCACCAACTCACTAGACTCGAGCCGAGAAGTTGACAACAACCACTCGTACTCTTTTTATCGAGCTTACTACCGGCATAGTCCTAGTCGGAGTAGCCGATTAGTTCGAACTCGATAGATCTAGGGTACTAAATACCGACATTAAGTGTACCTTTTAGATATCTAAGGATACGCTTAACTAGAGTTAGGTGAGATTCCTTGGTACAGGTTTGGAACCTTGCGCACATACTTACTGCAAATAAGATATCAGGTCGGCTCGCAGTTACCCTATCACGCTCCTATAGTATTTTAAGTCGATTGAATTTCCGATTGCATATTCTCCTATATTTACATTTGTTGCCATTGGGGTATTAATAATTTTAGCGTCTTGCATTCCAAAATGTTTAATTAATTCCCTAGTATATTTGCGTTGGTGTAAGTATATTCCATCTTTAGTTTGTTTAATTTGTAGACCTAAGAAGAAACTCAACTCACCTACTAAATTCATTTCAAATTCACTTTCCATAAGTGAAATGAATTCGTTTAGTAGGATCGAATTGGTTGTTCCAAAAATGATATTGTCTACGTAAATTTGGGCTATAAATATTTCCTTACCTAAGGTTTTTATGAAGAGGGTTGAATCGACTAGGCCTTGGTTAAACCCTTTTGACTTAAGATAAATCGAAAGCCTCTCGTACCAAGCTCAAGGAGCTTGTTTGAGTCCATAGAGAGCTTTCTTTAATCTAAGGACATGGTCGGGTTTATCTAGACTTTCAAAACCGGGGGGTTGGCTAACATAAATCTCTTCCTTAATATATCCATTCAAGAATGCTGACTTTACATCCATTTGAAACAACTTAAATCCTCGATGTGCAGCATATGCTAATAACATTCGGATGGACTCTAATCTAGCTACTAGGGCATAGGTTTCTTCATAATCTAAACCTTTGACTTGAATAAACCCTTTAGCGACTAATCTTGCTTTATTTCTAACTACTTCATCTTTATCATCAAGTTTATTTCGAAACACCCACCTTGTTCCAATGATTGTTTTATCTTTAGGTGGTGGTACTAATTTCCATACTTCATTCCTAGTGAATTAAGCTAGCTCTTCTTGCATTGCAATAATCCAATCGGGATCAAGAAGAGCTTGGTCAATGGTTTTGGATTCAATTTTGGAAATCAAGGAGATTTGACTAAGGTTTCGGTATGAAGCTCTAGTTCGAACTCCTAGGCTTGGATCACCTATCACTTGGTCGATAGGATGATTCTTTTGAGTCCTATTTTGACTTGGGTTAGAGTCACCTATCACTTGGTCGATAGGATGACTTGGTTGACTTAGGTTAGGATTAATACTAGACTCGATCTCAAGATCGAAGTCGAGTCTGATATGAATTGGCTCGCTAATTGGGGTTGCTAGGGGTTTTGTAGGTTCGTGTCCTTCATCAAACACTACATTAATAGTCTCTTCGACTCTAAGGGTGTCATGGTTATATACCCTATAGGCTCTACTCGTAGTCGAGTATCCTAGAAAGATTTCGGTAGAGGTTTTGGATGTGAATTTCCCTAGGTAATCCTTAGTGTTTAAGATATGTACCTTACATCCAAATACCCTAAAGTACTTGATGTTAGGTATTTTATCATGATAAATCTCATACGAGGTCTTAAGGTGCCTCTTTACTATAAGGATCCTATTTTGGACATAGCAAGTCGTACTAACGGCTTCTGTCCAAAACCTATCGGGTAGGTTATACTCATTTAACATTGTCCTAGCGGCTTCTTGTAGGGTTCTATTTTTACGTTCTACTAGGCCATTCTGTTATGGGGTTCTAGGGCATGAGAACTCATGGTGGTATCTATTTAGGTTCTTGCACTCAGAACCCTGTGGTTCTCGAATTCACCACCATGATCACTCCTAAGTCTTTTGATTTTAAGGTTTTGTTGATTTTCTATTAGTTTAAATAGGTTGATTAATTGATCTAGGGTATCACTTTTGTGTTTGATGAACCTAACCCAAGTAAATCTAGAATAGTCGTCAATTATGACTAAGCAGAATTGACTCCCATTAAGTGACTTAGCTCCGTGTGAATCAAATAGATCCATGTGTAGGAGCTCAAGAACACTTTTGGTTCATTCTTGATTAGTTAGTTGATGTTGTGTTCTAGATTGTTTACCTTGTTGACAAGCATTACATATTTTATTGTCCAAGTTGTTGAGGTTAGGCAAACCTCTGACTAAGTCACTCTGACTCATCTTGTGGATGAGTCTTGGGTGCGAGTGACCGAGTCGTCGGTGCCACAACCAAGATTCCTCTTGCCGTGTCATAAGACACTTGGTTGAGGAGTTAGTTAAATTAATAGTATAAATATTGTTATTTCTGGTTCCTTTAAGAATTGTTTTAGAGGTTTCATTTGTTTTAATTACACATTCATTTTCTAGAAATATGACCGTATAGTTATTATCACACAATTGACATACACTAAGTAAATTATATTGGAAATTTTCTACTAATAAGACATTTTGAATAATAAAGTTTGAGTTGAGCTCAATATCACCTGATCCGATGATTTTGAGCTTACCGTTGTTTCTGAATGCTACCGATCCTTGTAGTTTGAATCGAAGCTTCAAAAACTTGAGTTGATCCCCGGTCATGTGTCGGGAGCAACCACTATCCAACATCCATTGATCCTACACACAAGGTAGTTGGATCGGATATTGGAATCGCTAAAGGTTGGTTGTAAATTATTAAACCTAAATCATCTCACTCGTGTCTACATGATCAAGCATGTTATCCTTATATGTTCTTGTGAGATGACTTTCAATTTTACTTGATTTGAATTTAATGATTTGAACACTTGTCAACCTTGCGTTAGATTCGGATTTGACCTTGAGCTCATCAAGTCACCTTTTCAAGATCATGGCTTTCAGGTCGTGGCGAGGCACAGGGGCCTTCTTTGATTGGAAAAATGACCACTTCCTTAGACAAAGTCATTTTTAAGAAAATAGAGACTTAGACTCACCTAAGACCACTTTGTTGGTGCAACAATGCTCCAAGCATTTATATGTTTTGATGTTTGGATAATCATCTAAGTTAGGCAATATTGTGTGATCTAATTACGAACATGTTTAAGTGACAGGAAAATCCAAGGATGAAGACTTGGTAAAAGAGAAGCCCAAGTATGATCTTGGCAAGGAAAGTCCAAGGGACGGACTTGGCAGCATAAGACCAAGCTTGTAGTCTTGGCAGCGTAAAGTCCAAGTGAACCTTAGCAAAGGAAGACCAAGTATGATCTTGGCAAAGGAAGTCCAAGGGATGGACTTGGCAGCATAAGACCAAGCTTGTAGTCTTGGCAGCGTAAAATCCAAGTGAACCTTGGCAAAGGAAGTCCAAAGTAAGGTCTTGGCAGCATAAGTCCAAGCTTGTAGTCTTGGTGGCGTAAAGTCCAAGCATTTGGCAACCCAAGATATGACGAAACCGAAGGAAGCTCTTGGAAGCAAAGTGCAAAGGATGAACAAGTCACGGACTCGGAGGGATCCTAGAGGCGCAAGGCTTAATAAGGAGCTAGAAGGTTGAGTCTAGGTCTAGGGTGTAAAATCAAGTATGAATTACTCATACTTGATGAGTATCAGTCGACTGATATGATGTATTAGTCGGTCGTGCTCGGCCGAGTCGGGGTAAAACCGACCATCGATCACGCTGCAACGATGTGATCGGCGATATTGCAATCAGTCGACTACCAACGGCGGCAGTTGACTGATCAATGCAAATACGAGCACAGAATATAGTCGCACTCGACTGTGGCCTACGATCACTCGACTGATCACTCCATCAGTCGACTGATGGAGGAATTAGTCGACTGATCACTTGGCCGTTGGAAATTGCGGCTACGAATCTCCGCGGAGATCTCGGTTCAAAAGCCATTGGCTTCGGCGGCAGTCGACTGATCGAGGCCCAACAGGAAAAATAGCCCCTCTTCTATAAAAAGGGGCCTTGGGGAGCTTGGTGAAGCTAGTGCTCTCATTCCTAACTACACCCTCGTGCTCACCAAGCTTTCCCAAGTGCTTTAGTGATTCTAAACCTCCTCTTCTCTAGTTTTTAATCTTCCATCATTGTAAAGAAGAGGAGAGTATTATAAAACAAGGTTTCTCCACCTTGGTTCATCCAAAGGAGAATATAGTGAAGCTTGGCTAGGACTAATCCACCTTACGGATTGCCGTGGAGTAGGAGCGTCATCTCCGAACCACGTACATCGGGTGCTAGCATTGCTTTCATCGTTTTCTTACTTGTATTCTTATTCGTATTTGTATTGCTTCCGCTAACTTGCTTGTAGAAACGAAGAAACGCTATTCACCCCCCTCTAGCATTACAAAGATCCTAACAAGTGGTATCAGAGCCCGGATAGCTTGGAAGATTTCACCATCAACCAAGGCATCAATGGCTCTTCAAGAAAGATATAGCACCGCCAAACCACCACTCTTCGATGGGAGTCATTTTGCATATTGGAAAGGTAGGATGAAGTATTATCTAATGAGCAATATTGAAAATTGGCATAGTATTGTAGATGGCTTCGAGGAACCGGTGGATGAACATGGAAACCCTATTCCAAGCAAGGATTGGACAAGGGAAATGAACCGGAAGTTCGAATCAAATGCAAAGGCGGTACTCACCATTCAATGCGGTATTACCATGGAGCAACTCAACAAGGTAGGCCCTTTCGAATCCGCCAAGGAGCTATGGGAAAAGCTCATTGAGCTAAATGAAGAATCCAAGGAGTCAAAGAGGGCCAAGAAGGACTTGCTAATTGTACAACTTCAAGCCTTCCAAATGAAGATGCATGAAACCGTAAGTCAAATGCATGGAAGGTTCAAAGAGATTGTGAATGGACTTCACATCATAGGTGAGCGAGTTGACAACCAGGACTTGGTAAGGTATATTCTTCAAGCATTTTCTAGAAATTCTTTATGGACTTCTATAGTTGATGCCATTAAGGTAACTAGGGATCTTTCTCAAATTAAAATTGATGAATTATTTTGTGAGTTTGAATTGCATGAGCAAACTAACATATCTTCTAAGGAAAAGGGTTTAGCTCTATTTGTTGAGAAGAAAGAAAAGAAGAAGAAAGAAAGGAAAGAGGTGTCATCATCATCCGAGTCGGAGCGTGAGTCAAGTAGTGATGGAGATTCGGCTAGTGAGATGGCCCATTTTGTCAAGAAGTTCCTTAGAAAATCAAAGGAATTCAAGAATAGAGAAGCAAGGAAGGGGTCCCATTCTTCAAGAGGTAAAATTAGCGGTAATTCAAATTTTAACAATAATGTAATTTGCCATGCTTGCAATAAGAAGGGGCACATAAAGTCAAATTGCCCGGAGCTAAAGAAGAAGGAAGAAAAAGAAAAGAAAAAGAAGGATAAGAAGGAGAAGAAGAAGGAGGAGGTCATGGTGGCTCAAACCACATGAGACACACCAAGTGTTGAAGACTCCTCCTCCGATGATGAGCTTTACCACATCACACGCCATGTGGCACTCATGGCCCTAGGAGATGATTCCAGTACATCAAGCCAAGAAGACTCTTCAAGTGATGAATCGTCATCTAGTGACGATGAGGTAATGAACTCTCCTAAAGTTAAGCTTCTTTATAAATCAATTGCCTATCTTAAAGAAGCTCTAGATAAGTCTAAATCTAAGGTTAAGAGCATGAAGGTAGAACTAAAGGCTATTAGGAATGAAAAACTTTCACATGTTGATTCTTGCATGCTTAAGGAAGAAAATGACAAACTTAAGGATGAGGTTAGTGAATTAAGAGCATGTTTAGAAAAATTTTCAAATGGCTCAAAATATCTTGATATGATCCTTAGTCGACAAAGAGCCGTTTACAACAAGGCCAGTTTAGGATATAAGCCAAAAGAAAAAGAAGTTGCCTATATTTCATTGATTAATAGGAAAGCAACCATTATGGGTAAGGTCAAGAAAGCATGGGTACCTAAGAAGTTTTTACTTAATGCTACCGGTCCAAATGTTTGGGTACCAAAAGCTTGTGTTTTTCATGTGATTTAGGTAGGTGAGCAAGGTTTGTGGATTGTGGATAGCGGTTGCTCAACACATATGACCGGGGATGTGAGTAAGTTCTCCACAATTAAGTATGTGAAGAAGGGAGCAGTGTCCTTTGGGAATAGTGGAAAACTCAAGATATTAGGTAGAGGTACAATTGAGGTATCCCCCAAAATTGTCATTCACAAAGTTTTACTAGTTGAAAATATGAAATTTAATTTATTAAGTGTAAGTCAACTTTGTGATGCAAACTATCATGTCTCTTTTGAATCCTCTAAATGCATGATTAGACACAAGGAATTAAATGATTGTATGTTAGTTGGATATAGGAAATCAAACATTTATTATGTTGATCTTTCATATGCTTCTAACATTTCTACTAAGTGTCTTGTTGCAAAAGAAGAAGAAAGTTGGCTATGGCATAGGAGATTGGGGCACATCAACATGAAAAACATAGCCAAGGTAGCCAAGTTGGAGTTGGTCAAAGGGATACCAAAGATCAAATATGTCAAGAACAAAATGTGTGATGCATGCCAAGAAGGAAAACAAACAAAGGCATCCCACAAAGGTAAAACCCTAACTAATACCTCTTTACCGTTAGAATTATTGCATCTTGACTTATTTGATTGCCATAGCACTCTCTCTTTAAATGGTAACAAATATTGTTTAGTTATAGTAGATGATTTTTCTAGGTATACTTGGGTCTACTTTATGAAACATAAGGATGATACCTTAGAAATAATCATAGGATTTAGTAAAAGGGTTGAAAATGAAAAGAGTCTCAAAATCAACCGGATCCGTAGTGATCATGGTGGTGAATTTGAGAATTCTAAATTTTCACATTTTTGTTTAGAGCAAGGGTACAAGCATGAGTTCTCTTGTCCTAGAACACCCCAACAAAATGGGGTGGTGGAAAGGAGAAATCGTGCCCTACAAGAGGCGGCTAGGACTATGCTTAATGCATATTCTCTACCTAACTACTTGTGGGCGGAAGCGGTTAATATCGCTTGCTATATCCAAAATAGGGTTCAAATCCATAGGTTTTTAGGAAAGACACCATTTGAATTATGGAATGGGACTATTCCCACAATTCATTATTTCAAAGTCTTTGGATGTAAAGTTTATATTCTAAATACCAAAGATAACTTAGGAAAATTTGAATCCAAAGCGGATGAGGAAATCCTAGTTGGATACTCATCCACAAGTAGAGGGTATAGAGTCTACAATAAGAGAACCCAAGGAATTGAGGAGTCCTCCAATGTTCAATTTGATGAAACCACTAGTACCTACCCTAGAAAGTCCTCCATTGATAAGGATATTAATGACAATAATCAAGACATTACCCAAAAACTTCAAAATTTGACCATAAGGGGTAATGATCAAGGGGGAGGAAGAGGAGACTCCGATGATGAAAGAAGGGTGGAAGATAACAATGATCAATATGAAACCCCTTCTAGAACCCTAAGAATTCATCAAGATCATCCACTTGACCAAGTAGTAGGAGATATATCTCAAGGAGTAAGAACTAGGTCATTTCATAGACCTCCTACTAGTCAAGTTGCTCTTATTTCACAAATTGAGCCTAAATCGATCAATGATGCATTACATGATCCGGATTGGATTTTGGCAATGCAAGATGAATTGGCTCAATTTGAGAGGAGTCAAGTATGGGAGTTAGTACCTAGACCCAATGGTAGCACCATAATTACTACAAGATGGGTCTTTAGAAATAAGCTAGATGACCAAGGAAATATCACTAGAAATAAGGCTAGGTTGGTTGCTAGGGGATTCAATCAAGTTGAGGGGCTTGACTATGATGATACTTATGCCCCGGTTGCTAGATTAGAATCAATTAGAATTCTCTTAGGGTATGCTTCCTATATGGGATTTAAACTTTACCAAATGGATGTTAAATCGGCATTCTTAAATGGTTATATTAAGGAGGAAGTATATGTAGAGCAACCACCCGGGTTTGAGAACATAGATTATCCAAACCACGTATATAAGCTTAGGAAATCATTATATGGGTTAAAACAAGCTCCTCGGGCATGGTATGAAAGATTGTCATCTTTCTTAATTTCTAAGGATTTTAGGAGAGGCCAAGTAGATCAAACCTTGTTTATAAAGTCAACATTAAAGGATATCTTTATAGCCCAAATATATGTTGATGACATTATTTTTGGGTCAACAAATGATGATCTTCTTCAAGACTTTATAAAAAACATGGAAAATAAATTTGAAATGAGTTTAGTTGGAGTAGTAGGAAGCAACATTGTGTTGCTTTATCAACCACCGAAGCCGAATATGTGGCTATGGGTGTTTGTGTAGCTCAATTACTTTGGATGAGACATACTCTTGTGGACTATGAGCTACACTACTCTAACATTAAAGTTTATTGTGATAATGTGAGTACCATCAACTTGACCAAAAATCCGGTACATCACTCTAGAACCAAACACATTGAAGTGAAACATCACTTCATAAGAGATCATGTGGCAAGAGGGGACATTGAACTTAATTATGTAGAATCTAAGTCTAACCTTGCCGATATCTTCACCAAAGCTCTTCCCGAAACCGAATTTTCATCATTAAGGAGAGAGCTTGGTATGTGCTTTGTAGAGTAAAAGTCTAGGTTTGCATGATCCCATGTTAAGCTTTATACTTTGATACATCTCACAAAAGCCTTAAGAAACCTTGATTTTTGTATTGAGACACTTAGAAATATGTGAGATGATAGGGAAGGTGTACTTGGCTCATCATGCTTGTTATGATGCATTACTATGAGCCAATGACACACCTAGAGACATAAATACCTTATGGACCAATCATTGGGAAGACTTGTATTCAAGTAATGGATATATAGCTCTAAGAACATGGTTGGAAATTCCAAATCATATATATTTTAAACTATATTCATCATATTTTGAAAAACAGTTTTCAAGTGGAACACAAAAGTGATACAAAGTTTGCAAAATCTTTAGAACTTTTGGTAGGTTCCAAGTTTGTATCAATCTTGAAATATGGAAAACATATATTTTTCAAACTATTTTTCCTTAATAAAGTATGATTCCAGAAATGTGTACGCAAAATTTTGTGATTTTTCGAGATTTCTGAAATTTCTACCGCATTTCAAGTTAAATGAAAAGGTGAAATTTCGATTTCGTAGCTGATCATTCGGTTCAGAAACCAGCCGACTGATACACTGTATTTTCTGATAATTAGCTCCATTTTCTGATATTTAGTGTATCCTTGATGTCCTAAAACTATAGCATGATAATATTGAGTATACACAAAGTTTTAGGACTGTTTAATGCAATGTTTTAGGGGGAGTTTCATAAATTATATCTTTTTCATCCCTAAACTTCCATTGTTGGTGCAAAGTTAGGACTTAATTTTTGAATTTTTGTTATGCTTTGCTTCAAATATTATTTACACATCATGAGGCATATCTTGGATTAAGGGGGAGCTTAATATCAATCTTATACCTTAGTCCAAGATACAACACTTTTAATTATTTCATTTTTGAATCCTTCTCTTTTTGATGTATGTCAAAGGGGGAGAAGGAATGGTTAAGTTAGAATTGAAAATATGATTATGTGTATCTTTAAAAGACCTAACTTAAATGATTGCCAAACATCAAAAAGGGAGAGATTGTTGGTGCAACAATGCTCCAAACATTTATATGTTTTGATGTTTGGATAATCATCTAAGTTAGGCAATATTGTGTGATCTAATTACGAACATGTTTAAGTGACAGGAAAATCCAAGGATGAAGACTTGGTAAAAGAGAAGTCCAAGTATGATCTTGGCAAGGAAAGTCCAAGGGACAGACTTGGCAGCATAAGACCAAGCTTGTAGTCTTGGCAGCGTAAAGTTCAAGTGAACCTTGGAAAAGGAAGACCAAGTATGATCTTGGCAAAGGAAGTCCAAGGGATGGACTTGGCAGCATAAGACCAAGCTTGTAGTCTTGGCAGCGTAAAGTCCAAGTGAACCTTGGCAAAGGAAGTCCAAAGTAAGGTCTTGGCAGCATAAGTCCAAGCTTGTAGTCTTGGCGGCGTAAAGTCCAAGCATTTGGAAACCCAAGATATGACGAAACCGAAGGAAGCTCTTGGAAGCAAAGCGCAAAGGATGAACAAGTCGCGGACTTGGAGGGATCCTAGAGGCGCAAGGCTTAATAAGGAGCTAGAAGGTTGAGTCTAGGTCTAGGGTGTAAAATCAAGTATGAATTACTCATACTTGATGAGTATCAGTCGACTGATATGATGTATCAGTCGACTGGTCAGGTGCTCGACTGAGTCAGGGTAAAACCCTGACCATCAGTCGACTGCTTTGACAGTGGCAGTCGACTGATATTGCAATCAGTCGACTGCCAACGGCGGCAGTCGACTGATCAATGCAAATACGAGCACAGAATATAGTCACACTCGATTGTGGCCTACGATCACTCGACTGATCACTCCATCAGTCGACTGATTGAGGAATCAGTCGACTGATCACTTGGCCATTGGAAATTGCAGCTACGAATCTCCGCGGAGATCTCGGTTCGGTCATTCGCTTGGCGAGCTTGATCGATGATAAGCATCACCGATCGATCGAGGCCCAACGGGAAAAACATCCCCTCTTCTATAAAAAGGGGCCTTGGGGAGCTTGGTGAAGCTAGTGCTCTCATTCCTAACTACACCCTCGTGCTCACCAAGCTTTCCCAAGTGCTTTAGTGATTCTAAACCTCCTCTTCTCTAGTTTTTAATCTTCCATCATTGTAAAGAAGAGGAGAGTATTGTAAAACAAGGTTTCTCCACCTTGGTTCATCCAAAGGAGAATATAGTGAAGCTTGGCTAGGACTAATCCACCTTACGGATTGCCGTGGAGTAGGAGCGTCATCTCCGAACCACGTACATCGGGTGTTAGCATTGCTTTCATCGTTTTCTTACTTGTATTCTTATTCGTATTTGTATTGCTTCTGCTAACTTGCTTGTAGAAACGAAGAAACGCTATTCACCCCCCTCTAGCATTACAAAGATCCTAACACACTTCCTGGTCTAACTAGTCTAGGATACAGCGTGGTACCTTCAGCTAGTTCCACTTGGTCAAGTGCACCGAACTAGATACGCCTTATCTAGCCCGAATACACGAGACTCCGATTTCCTAGTGTACTATCATCTCGCCGTGTCCTGGTACTATGTTACCGAGTATTGACAAGTTATAGCCCTATCTAACCATTCTAAAAAGAAAAAGAAAAATAAATAAAGGACCTAAGCATGCAATTTCTAAGTTAGAGCACAAACAAATTTTGTATTGGCTCCCCCTGGACTGTTGAATCGGTTCGGTCTCTCCACATAGTGGATTTGGTCCTTGGAAATCCAGTACTGGTTGGATCCTAAGTTTGAAATCAAAGTGGTCTTAGGGACCCATGCTTAGACACATTTTTTATGTCGACTTACAATCGACATATACGATTTGTTGGTTGTATTTGAGCTAAAACCTAGTTCGGCCTTGTTGTACACGACCCTTTACGATCCAAGTAGGAGGTCAAGTCCCTTGGATACCAAAGTAAACCTTTCCAATATGTTCCTAAGATCTTAGACTTGACTTTTCAAGAGTGAATTCTCAACTTCGAGCTTTTCAACCCGAGTTGAGTCCTCCTCTCGAACTTGACTAGTCGAAGAGGTTAGGGAGACCTCGTGTTTGAGGAGTTTAACCTCCTCAACCAGGGTCTCGACCTTGGACTCGGACTTAGCTAATTTTCTAGTTAAGAATTTAATCTCACTATAAAGAGTACTAATAAGATATCGACTTACCTTAAGTGTATCTCTTGAACCGGATGCGGATCCGTGGCTTGTCTTGAATAGAACTTCGTAGTTTGATTCGTCTTCGGGTTCAGACTTGTGCTCCGATTCAGACTCTGTCTCCAATTCAGTTGGTTTAGCCATGAAGACATGATCATTGTCTTCTTCCTCTGACGCTTCTTCCCACGTAGCATTGAGTGCCTTCTTGAGTTTCGGTGCTTTGCTCTTGAGCTTCGGACATTCGGACTTGATATGTCCAAACCTGTTGCATTCGTAACACCTAACATTAGAAATTTTAGGCTTACCTTCATTGGGTCAAGTGACGGTTTTCTTTCAGCCCTTGACCATCCTCCGAACTAGGTTGACTAGTTCGGTCTCCAATTCCGGGTCAACCTCCAAATCGGACTCATCTTCTTCCTCCTTCGGGGGTGGCTTGCTCACGGTCTTTTTCTTCGAACCTGTAAAAAGTGCTATACCCTTCTCGGGTTTCGAGTTGGACTATTCATGGAGTTCGAAATCCAAAAACAATTCATCTAATCTAAGTTTTGAAAGATCCTTAGAGACCTTGTAGGCATCGACCATGGATGTTCACAAGGTGGTCCTAGGAAACGAGTTTAGTACGTACCTGATAAGGTCGCGGTTTTTGACCTTTTGTCTGATTGCATGTAGGTTGTTGATGATATTTTGAACCCGAGCGTGCAGTTGCGTCGCTATCTCGTGTTCCTGCATTTTTAGATTATACAACCTATTGAAAAGGAGATCACGCTTACATACCTTGGCTTCGTCGGTCCCTTCGTGTAGCTCCACTAGCTTTGTCTAGAGATCCTTTGAGCTGATGAAGGGGCCGACGCGATTAAGCTCCTCCTTGGACAAGCTGCATTGAAGGATTTGAGTCGCTTTGGCGTCAGCTTCAACTTGTCTTTTTGTAGCATTGGTCCATTGGTCATAATCCAAAGATTCACCCACTTTATTAGTCGGAAGTGTGAATCATGTTTGGATTATGATCCACATCTCAATTTGGGTCTTAAGGAAGCACTCCATCCGACCCTTCCAATAATGAAAGTCATCTCCGTTGTAAAATGGAGGTCGGACGGTGCTAAAACCCTCGAGATGGGCTATTGATACAAAAAGAGTGAGAAAATGAAGAAAAAACCTAGCAACGACAAAAACAAGCAGAATGTATCAAGACTCGCGTCTTGGATTAGTAGTGCAGGAGAAAAACTAAACGAATGAAAGAGCTTATAAAAAATTCGAAATAAACAGAAAAAAAATGAAAAAAAATCTGTAGAAAATCTAGATTGGTGGTTTCACCAAATCTTAGCACCCCCGGCTCTGATACCAATTGTTGGATCAAGCGGATCGCTAGAGGGGGAGGTGAATAGCGATAAAAGCTTTTTCGTTGAATTCGTTTCAAAAACACAAGTAAATGCAGCTGAAAAATAAAATGAACACAATAGGGTTCGTAGCCTACGGCTACTACTCCAAGGCCCTAGTGGTCCTTGACCACGCACGGAGGGCAAATCACTAACGAACTCCTCCTCATTGGAGGTAGGAGTTAATCGAATACACAAAAGCCAAAGCTTGAGGTAGAGGGACACTCCCCCTCTCCTCGTTGCAATAAAAACTCGTAAAGTAGAAAGAAAATACAAGAATTAATGGACGACTAAAAAAAACTTTTACCGACGACAAAAAGGATGGAGGCTTAGGCTTGTGTCGTCGGCGTTTCTGTAGCACTTCGTCATCGTGGAGTTGTTGGAGTGTCGTTACGTTACGGAGGCTTTAGGGCACTTTAGAATTAATGAAAAACCCTTAGACAAGCACTCCTTTTATAGTTTTTGAGCCTCTCATCGAGGGGATCTTTAGCTAATCAAAACTAGGCACAAAGCTCCTTGGAATGAGGTGATAAGGCTTGACTCGGGCGATCCTTGACCATCGATCCGATGGCCATCATCGACCGATGGCGTCACAATGAGTCACAACCCTCAAGATAATCGATTAAGGCAATGAGTGACTCTTGTGTGTAGTCGACTGATGCTTGCTGAAATCACAAGTTAGCTTAATAAAAACATAGTTTCGACGGTCGCCGACTGTCTGATCTTGACCTAGAGCATCCATGGGATGTCTTTGGTCAGATCTATGCTTAAGACCATCCCTGTAAGGAGGATACGACCTCACTTACGCTCACACACACGAGCTTACCTCGATACTTACTTTGTAGCTCTCGCTACCGGCCTTCCACTTGATTCCTTCGGCTCCCTCCGAAGTCACTCGAGTGTCGCCTGACCACCGCAGCTTCCTCCGGGTGTCGCTAGCCTTCATCTCCAGCTTAAGTACTTTTTTGCACACTCGATTCAGCTCGTGAGATAATGATATGAGCTTAACTTTGTATCGTTTGCTATAACCAAAACTCAAGTTCGACTTAGGTGCCTACTGCACCAACAGTATGGTGGGTCATGCGAGCCTTGTATACAGGTTTCAATTGTCTGCAGTACAGGGGAGGTGCTGTCCAATTTTCGTCGGACAAGTACCCCTCTCGGGGCATGACAATTGTGTCAATCCCCACTAGGATGACTATGTCACACCTAGCCCAAGTATTACTTTCTCGTCCTATGGATTCTAATTACTGCACATGTATCCAAGAGTATCATACTCTAAACATGTAATGCTTTGGCCAAAGATTTTAGTAACAATCCGATGAGAGGCCATAGAGTATGCATCTCCTCACAAGGAGTGGTGAATCCTTTGTAGGCTATTCAAACACCTTCGCCCACTTCGACTTATACCCAATCATCCTGGGTCCACATCTCCTCGGAGATGCTTGCTTAAGATGTCAAAGCATAAGTCTACATGACCAAGATGACTTGAATACCATAAGTCGAAGGAACATCGCATTTAAGCTACAGTAAGAACTTCATTGACATATCCATATATGCAGTAAACCATATGAAGTCTTACAGATGATCACTCCAATGAACTAGTTACCATAACTAGCATCCACGGTTAACTCCGGACATCCCAATGTCTCCAGCCAGTGAGAAACAACTGCTTGGTAAAACCAAAGAGTATAACTCGTGCCAGTCTCAACAGAATTGATGGTGTCTGAATGCTTCAATTCATCGACTAGGGATAATTCCAATACATCACAATTACACATGTAGAGATACTCACTAGTTATGATCCAATCACAAATTCTCTCATGTTGTGAATAATATTGCAGACATTTAGTAAATGAGTTTAAGATCCAATCAAATACATGAAAATATGTATACTCAAATAGTGAATCTTCATTTATCAAATAAATGGTACAACCATAAGGCGATTTCCTTAGGACACCTCTCATATATAACTAACAAGCGGTGTTGAAGGAGGAGGAATAGATGAGGCAAGGGAAATAATGGTGGTGATGTATAAGGAAATACAGGAGAATCTTAAAAGGTTGGAGAAGAAGTACCTCACAACCCCTACAATAGGTATAAAGGAAGCAATAGAAAAGGTTTGTAGGTAAACTCTCAAAAGGTCTAGGTCATAAATAGATTATGGACCGGTAACGAGGAAGGCCCAGACTTGAAGCAATACTATGGTGGAGTATTTTTACGATAAATTGGGGTGATTTGTAAGCCCTCAGGTCAGGTCTATATTCCTACATAGCTCGACAATAGTCGAAGCTACAATCCCTGTGCGGTGGTGGAGCGGAGGAGTTGGGTTTAGGTTAGAATTTATTTATGAAAGAATGGTGGAGTATTTCTATGGTCGGTCGAGGTGGTTCGTAAGTCCTCAAGTTAGGTATGTATTCCTACACAGTTAGGCAATAGCCGAAGCTACAATCCTCGTGTGGTGGTGGAGCGGAAAAGTTGAGTTTAGTTTATAATTCATTTATGGAAGAATAGTATCTCTATGGTCGGCTAAGGTAATTCATAAGCCCTCAGGTCAGTCTATATTCCTAGATAGCTTGGCCATAGCAAAAGCTACAATCCCCATGTGGTGGTGGAACAGAGGAGTTGGGTTTAGGTTAAAATTCATTTATGGAAGAATGGCGGAGTATCTCTATAGCCGACTGAGGCAATTTGTAAGCCCTCAGGTTAGGACTATATTCCTAAACAGCTCAGCCATAGCTGAAGCTAAAATCCTCGCATGGTATATTGGTGCAATCGGCCCAGGTCACGATTGACCGGACTCGAGTTTGACTCGAGCAGTATTTTGATGTTCGACAAAACGTATAACAATGTGATTGTCATGGGAAGTCCAAGTCTAGTATACTCGGCATGGAAAGTCTAAGCATGGGCCTTGGTAATTGGAAAGTCCAAGCATGGGTCTTGGCATTTGAAAAGTCTAAGCATATGTCTTGGCATTTGGAAAGTTCAACATGAAGTTGGCAAAGGAAGTCCAAGGGTGTGATATTGGTGGTGTAAAGTCCAAGCGTGTGTCTTGGTAGCATAAGCCCAACAATATAGATCCGATTAACATGACAATAGTCGATGGAAGCACCTGAAGGCTAGTGTATAGATGAACAAGTTATGGATGACTTGGAGGGATCCAATAGGCGTGAGGCTGATGGAGGTGGCTAGAAGGGTTAGGTCTAGGCTAAGGGTGGTCTATCAAGTATAAGGGGATCATACTTGGGTTAAACCTCATGTTTGAGGTTTGTCAATCAACTGGTCAAGTATTTTGACACTTGGAAACGTAGTCGATTCTGAGAAATTGATTGGGATTATGACTAGTCGACTGGTTAGGAGTCGACTGGAGCTCAACTATGACCGTGTGGGCTTGGCAGTCGACTGTCATCTTTGGGAAGTCAACTGGCCTTGAGCAGTCGACTGCCATGAAAGGTAATCGACTGCTGTTTGTGGACATGGCCACAAAAAGTTCCATAATCGATTGGACAATTGACTGTCATGGCATCAGTTGACTGATAGGGTTTGACAGTCGACTGATTGGTTATCCGTTGGAGTTTTTCAACGTGGATTAAGTCATTGTGAGACAATGGCTATAGGAGCAGTCAACTGCTAGGTATGGGTAGTCGACTGCTAGGCAAAAATTAGCCTGAGTTATAGCTTTATAAGGAGCCAGACCTGTCAATTTGGGTTGGGCCCGTCGGGTTGGCCCGCCCCGCCAAATAATTTAGGCGAGTTGGGTTGAAAATTTATCCATTTATTTTTTAGCGGGCTTAAATAATTCAACCCACACGGATTATGACCCGCAGCGGGCTGGGTTGACCCGCGGGCTGAGAAGCCGAATCGCGAATTCGCGATTTCTCATTTTCCTCGAAGTCTGAACTCGCAAGTGGCGAAATCCCATATAGCCCAGCGCCCATGATTTCCCATTTCTTGTAAACCCTATTCCCTTCTGTGTGTCTCCACTCTTCGATATCTCTCGGTCTCCTCTGCTTCTCTATCTCCGATCTCTTTCCCATCCTATCATTTGCCTCTCGACCCTCACCGATCAGGATCATCACTTTAGTCTTCAAGTCTCCGCCTCTCCGGTCATCCGCCTTGCGACCCTCGTCGATCGACCATTACAAGAGGCTATGGAGTTCCTTAAGAGTGCAGAGTTCCTCAACAACGCCACCACCTCCTCTGCCTCTTTTGGAATCCTGCCTCTTCTCGCCGGGTAATTAATCACAACTCCTCACCCCCTCCTTCCGTCTGTTCTTTTTTTTTTGTTGGTGAATACTGCTTTTAACCCGCCTGTTGAAAGAAAAAGAGTGTCTTGCCTTGATGTTTATCGTTAAAAAGTGTTGAAACAACCTCCAACACCAGGTCATGTTGGAAATCCTTGCCCCAGGCAAGGTAGGAGCTTTACGACACTTTGAACCTTATAGTAAACAATAGAAAAAGGCAAATCTTGCTGTTGGGTGGTGTACAACTCCCAAAGTTGCTCCTTGTATTGTATTTCAGTCGATTTGTGGATAAGATATTGACTTGGGAAAGATTGAGAAACTTAAGGCATTTAGGGGGTAGGCATATGACCAAAGAGCGTGAAAGCTAGAAAAAGGCATCCGAACAAGGAGCAGGGATGAGAAAGGCCACAACATAGGTAGGTAATAGGTTCGGGGGTAGCGGAGTAAGTAAGAAAAGATAAGGTTTTTCACTTTGTTTATGTTGGATTAAGGAGTAGGATAAATCCTTGTAGTTGGCTACTCTCATATGAACACCCTTTCTCTCAGATTATCTAGCCAAGTGTGAGGTTTTTTTTAATGCTCTACCATTGCACAGGAATTTTTATATCGTCTCTAGTCTCCAAGCTCATAGTCCCTGCCTCCTTGATCTGAGACCTTCGACTCCAACCTCTTGCAGTCTGGTTAAGGTAAGATTTTTTGCTTTCTTGCCTAGTTCCTTCTATTTTCTTTCCTTTTTCTATGTTTTTATTTTGCACAACCTCTCTAATTGATTTTGTTTGAAACTAATTTTTTTTTATTACAGATTGATTTGGAAATGAATTCTTCTTCTCAAAATCAAACTATCAGTTTGAAACAGATGAATTGGAAAGAGCTAAGCATGATAAGGGGTCAATTAAAAAATCTAGAGAAACTTCTGATATTTGGGAATATTTTAAGAAAATCGAAGGGACTGATAGTATTAATAAAGCTGAATGTAATAGATGTAAAAAACAATATAAATGTGGGGGTAAACTTTATGGAACTTCTACATTGTGGCGCCATGTCAAAACATGCAACAAATTAAAATTCCATGACGTAGGACAAATGTTTCTTGATCAAGATGAGAAGATGAGGTCTAGGAAAATAGACCCAAAGATTTCACGTGAGTTATTGGCTTGTGCAATTATCAAACATGATTTACCATTTTCATTTGTTGAGTATGATGGTAGAGCTTGGATGAAGTACTTAAATCCTGATGCTGCTTATATTTCTAGAAATACTCTTGTTTCTGATATTAACCGAATCTACTTGAGGGAGAAAGAGAAACTGAAGTATGTTTTGGCTACTATTCGGAATAGAATTTGTTTAACTTCAGATTTGTGGACAACATGCACTAGTGAGGGTTATATTTGCTTGACTGCTCATTTTGTTGATAATGATTGGAAATTGAATAGTAAAATATTTAATTTTTCTCATATGCCTCCTCCATATTCAGTAGTTGAATTAGCTACAAAATTATTTGAATATTTGAAGGATTGGGGGATTGAGAAAAAGGTTTTTTCTTTGACATTGGATAATGCATCTAGTAATGACAATATGCAAGTTCATTTGAAAGAGCAACTCTCTTTTCATGGTAGCTTATTGTGTGACGGTGAGTTTTTTCATGTTCGTTGTTCTGCTCATATATTGAATCTAATTGTCCAAGAAGGTTTGAAAGTTGCTACTATAGTTTTGAATAAAATTAGAGAATCGGTCAAGTATATTAAAGGTTCAGAGACTAGAATGAAGAAGTTTGGAGAAGGTGTACAAGCAGTTGTAACATTGATACTAGTATTGGTTTGCGATTGGATGTGTCTACTCATTGGAACTCAACATATTTAATATTGGATAGTGCCATCAAATATAAAAAAGCTTTTGCTTCTCTTCAATTCAACGACAAGAATTATAAATATTGTCCTTCAAGTGAAGAGTGGAAAAGAGGAGAGAAAATATGTGAGTTCCTTGAACCATTTTATGAGACTACCAATTTGATATCTAGTTCTTCTTATCCTACATCAAATTTGTATTTTATGCAAGTCTGGAAGATTGAAGTTTTGTTAAAGGAAAACTTATCGAATGAAGATGAGGTGATAAGTTGTATGTGTAAAAGAATGATGGAGAAGTTTGACAAGTATTGGACTCAATATAGCATGGTGCTTGCATTTGGGGCTATTCTTGACCCATGAATAAGGTGTGTCTTCACGCATCGGGCAAAAGGTCAAAACTTTCTCAAGGGATGTCCGCATAGCGTATCCAAGCAGCAATACGTAACAAAATTATATAAGCTTTTTGATCAATATTCTAATACTGACAATGTGAGTTCTTCACAATTACAATCTTCTTCTACTACACTTACACCTCCGGAAAGTGTAGGAGTTAAAGGAAAGAACAAAAGAATCTTTGATGTAAGTACTCTAAATACTTTTTTCTTGTATACTCTAATTAGTTTATATTTTCTTGTCACTATTCACTACTATTCCAATTAATATAGGAAATGATGACGTATGAGAGTCAAACAATTACAAGTGTTGGAAAATCTCAATTGGATCTCTATTTGGAGGAGCCAAAATTTGAATTTGCATATTATCAAGATTTGGATGTCTTGGAGCATTGGAAGAATCAAAAGCATCGATACTCAACTCTTGCACTAATGACATATGATGTTTTGGCTATTCCTATAACTATTGTTGCATCCGAATCACCTTTTCCATTGGTGTTCATGTTCTTACCAAGTATAGAAGTTGCACCCTTCATGAAAAAGTGCAAACTCTTATTTGCACTCGCAATTCGTTACATGGTTATGCTATTGGCAATTTTGTTTATAAATTTTTAATTATATTATTGGCTTAGTTGATATATTAGTTTATTATGATTTTATTTTTAACTATCTTCTTTGTATATTTTATATGCAAATAAAGACAATGAAGACAATGCAAGTATCAAAACAACGTTGTCCCAACAAGGATCAAATGGTCTAGAGGATATTGATGGAGAGAAAGAAGATGGAGGAGAATCAAAAGAATTTGATATGGATGAGGATGATGTCATGATCGATAAAATTTAAAAAATATTGAATTATTTGTTTAGTTTCATAGACTTTATTGAACTTCCTATTTTATGAACTCTTTTATATTTTTAATTACTTTGTTGAACTATTTGGTTAATGGTTATAACCATCTAGGTACTTTTGATTTTTTGACTATATGCCTTGATGACTATATGAAATTATGAATGGTGCTTTAGAGTTCACATGTGTTATTTTCCTAGAGTTCAAATTTAAGGATGATGGTGAGCGGTTTGATATTCTTAGCAACTTTTTTCGTTCTCTTTAACTTTGGGAGGTCTTTGTATTAGGATGGATTTGTTGGAATATATGGTTTTCATGATGAGACATATGTTGGATCACATGGGTAAGTTGTTTCATTTCTTCTCTCCTTTTTGCCATATCTAAAATAGTTCTAATTTTTTATTGAGATTAGTCTATGCCAGACAAGCATCTTGAACAATGTAAATAGAAAAATATATTATTTGCACTGTGTCGAGTGAGATTGCTTGATATTTCTGCTCATTATTTCTTGTAGCATCTCTATCTATTACTATTGTCTATTGTATGGAATAAATAAAATGCTTTTTAAGCTGTAAGTTGAACTTAGATATTGATTTTTTTATACTTGTGGCATTTCTCATGCAGTTTCAACTCTCAATGTAATGTATGTCAGCTTGAATTCAACATATGTTTGACCAACTGGGTTGCTAATGGTGGTGATTCTTGTGGGCAATCATGGATGGGTATTGAATGTATAGGATGAATTGTTACGACAATGTGAGATTCCCCTACCTTGATTTTTTTTCCTAGTGGTATCATTATTTTGCCTTATACATTTTCCCCCTTGGATTGTTATGTCAAATTGCCAAATTTGGGACTTTCTGGGACTCTTGGCTATAATTTACAAACCATGACAGTGAGTTGGATAAATAGTTCATCATGCATTTAACCCAAAAAATAATTGCCATTGTTTATGCAGTGATGTTAGCGATAATAATATTGGAAGCGATAGCCAAATATCTTATAACTTTTGTCCAAACCTCCAGATTCTATAAGTTTTATTAATGTAGACAGTGTCAACATTTTTATAGTTGTTATTTGATTGTTTTGATGATGATAAAATGTGCAGGAATTTTGGTGGTAATCAATTCTCAGGGAACGTACCTTATTCAATCTCCCAGATGGAGGCCCTCAAAAATCTGTAAGTGGTCGATACCTTTGTTTGCATTTAACATCTTGATGCTTTCAAACTAAGCAATTCTTGTTGCAGAAATCTTGCGCATAACCAACTACAGGGTAATCTAACTAATATGTTTGGTGGCCTTGGTAACCTCGGAACAATGTCAGTATTTCATATGAACTCTGAACTCTAGGAATAACATATATGAAATTGTGTTTGGCGGCTTTAGAGTTAAGATATCTTTACTATTTCTATGTATATAATGTTGAAAGATATAATGAATATGTAAGGAAAATCCACATGTGCCATGATATTTTTAATGCTTAGAATATGTTTTATTCATGATATTGTAAGGAAAGTAAATCAAAGTAGACTTTTGACTCTTGAGACTAGTAACTAGTGCATGGAGGGATGACACCCTTGCATTTGCGAAGGATTGACCCGTTATCCTATAATACAACATCTACATGCGCTAGCCACTAGGCCCTTCTCGTAGGGTCAGGATATGTTTTATTCATGTTTTCACTTTTTGTGGGTGATTGTCTGATTGAAACATATTCATGGTTTAACTTCTCCAATGTGCTCATTTTTCAATTTATAATGGCCATGGTGTTCAACAGCAAAATGTTCTTGGGAGGGAAGTACCCAAAGGCAATTGATACTGTGAGTCTGGTGATGGTGCATCATACTTGCAAAATCGAGGTTTTGGAGTTGATCAAGCAGATGGCAATACTGATTGCATGAAATTGATCTGAATGTTTCACCTAGATCAATGGAAAATTGTAGTTCTATGTCTCAACCTTAAGTGCTTACTAATCCATTTAATTCAAAAGAAAAGGGGCATTGCTCTTTGATTTTATCCAATAGATTTGGTTGATTCTAATGTTGTAATAGGTGTAAGATTTGATGCCGAAATAATTTGGTTAATGCTTACTAAACATGTTATATGTTTTATTTCTTTATTTTTTGATTAAGGTGCAAATAAATATGTATAGGAATTAACAATAACGGGATCACTAGTAGAGTTGTCAATGAGATTTGCAGCTCCTATCGATGAGGTTTATCGTCGATTAATATTTTTTGTTTCTCGTTGTTTTTTTTTTCATGTGAGCTCAATTTTTTTTTATTTGTCTGTGGCCTATGGGTTGGCCCGCCTAACCTGCAATCCGCCTTGGATTGAATTGGGTTGAGAAATTTTTAACCCGTCGAAAAGGCAGGTTGGCCTGCTCATCCCCATTAAATGTTGAATTTATAACGGGTTGATCCGTCCTACCATGGGTCATCCCATTTGACAGCTCTATAAGGAGCATGAAAGAGAGAATTTTAGCAGCGGTTCTTGGGGAGATTTGAGGCAAAGTGTTGGTTCATTTCAGGGTCTTTCAAACTCATCTAAGCAACCAACAAGCAAAACATTCAAAACATTCAAAGTGTTTTATTCTCCGTAAGAAATGTTCTAAGAGGTTTTCTCCACCTCCGGAGTGTTTTTCAAGAAGGAGAGGTTGATTAATGGTGGTTTGCATCACTAGAGCTCATTTGAGCTCGACCCGTAGAGTAGGAACCCTAGGTTCCGAACCACGTTATATGCTTGTGCATTGTATGTGAGTGTTTGTCTCATGTTATGTTTATTTCTATTTGTATTCTACTGTGCACACTAACATCCTATAGATGAACGCAAACAAATTCCATCGGACGACACAAAACCGCTATTCACCCTTCTCTAGCGCATCATCAACGTTCCTACAATTTGTATCAAAGCTAGGAGCTCTTCTACTGACTAATCTCCAAGAGAGCACAAGTGATAGAGGATGGAGTTGTCCAACGATGGATTTGGATGGGACATTAACACTCCAATTCCATACACTTTCTATGGACGAGAAGGGTTCGATCAATGGAAGGCACGGATGGAGAATTTCTTCATGATGAACTTCGAATATTGGGTCATCCTAATGAATGGATTTGAATTTCCAAGGGGTCCAAAAGGTGAATACCTCAAGAAGAAGAGATGGACCGAAGAGCAAGTTCAAGCCTTTGAAATAAATGAAAGGGTAACAAATATTTTAGTTAATGTAATACCTAATGATATTTTGTGCATATTAGGAGATTATAAGGATGCCAAAGAGCTTTAGAACAAAGTGGCACAATATCATAAAGATCCATCATCATCTCAATTGGACAAGGAGACCGAAGAAGCAAGCTCATCCTCTCAAGAGAGTGAGGATTCAAAGGTCGAGAGGTGTTCGAAATTCGAGGAGGAAGAATAGGTGGAAGAATTGGAGGAAACCTCCACCTCTAGGATTGAGAGGGGGGAGAGACCTTCCATGCCGGAGGAAGAGCAAGAAGAAGCATTCACCCTCGAGAGAGAAGAAGAGCAAGCTCAAAATTCCATTTCTGGTCTAGGTAACTCAAACATTATAATTAAAGATAAAAATCACATAATATGTTTTAAATATAGGGAAGTCAGGCATTACAAGAGTAAGTGCTCAAAAAGAATCAAGAAGGCTCAATCGACACCCAAAGGTCAAGGAAGTCGGTGCCCAAAGTCAAAAGAGCAAGGAGCATATCATTTGCTTCAAATGCTATCAAAAGGATCACTATAGAAGTCAATGCCCTAAGGGAAGATAACCTAGCAAGGGCAAAGGAGGATCATCAAATGTAGGGAGAGCTAAGGCAAATCCTAAGGTAACTTTTAAGTATGCTCATTCTTCAATTAATAGTCAAAAGCATGCTAGGAGTAATGTTAATTCTATTGCAATTGTGCATAATCATGAAAGACATGCTAATAGCAATAAATATATTTTCTTAGGTGCTAAATCTTACGACATTAGGGTTAAGAATAAATCTAAAACCAATAACCTTAAAACAATTCTACCTAAGGAAGCCATTAGAAAGGTAGAAAACCATTTAGGCATAACCCTAAGAAGGGTAAGCATATGCCTAAAAGGAAGAACAATGCCCAAAAAATGAATGAAAATTCAAAAATTGAGCAATTAAAGTTGGAAAATCAAGTTTTGAGATCAAGACTTAAGAAAATGGAGAAGACCCTTATGCAAATGGAAAACTTGATTATTGGGTCAAATGATCAAAAATTAGGGTCTAGGAGGAAAGAACCATCTAGGGGCAAGAAAGGTTTGGGTCATAAACCTAAACCCAAGGAGACCTGCCATAGTGTTCCATTCTATTATGGAACCATCCATAGGTCTAGGAAAGTCAAGGTCACAAGGGAGGTCATCTCTAGAGTTGACCATGATGTGTGTCTAGTGACTAAGGTTTTAAAGAAACCTAGGAAGGTCACTAAGAAGATTACAAGGGGAGCTACCCCTAAGATTAACCTAGACAAGACCAAATTGACCAAGGCTACCAAGCCAAAAAGGGTCATTAGAAAGGTACTAAGGAAGGATATCCCTAGTGAGTACCTAGTAAATCCAAGGAGCTCCAATATGTATTGGATTCCATACAAGCATGATCCCTTCACGCTAGATAGGTTAGGTTGTGTCAACCTTGAATAGATGGGTAGTTAACCTAACCATAGCAAGTTGGCATTTTAGGACATTTTCAAGGTTATGGATACCTTGGAAATAAATTTAGATTTTATATCCTAAAGAATGTTAGGATGTGCCAATAAAATTCAAGAAGTTTGAAAAATTAATCAAATTAACACGAGTTAGGTTTTAGAGTCATAGTGTGCCATTTTGAGTTTTGGCATACTTGGGAGATGAGTTATATTATGTCAAATTGAGTTTAATTCTAACAAATGACAATTAATATTAAAATTTAGGTATTATTATACCTTTACATTTTATTTGTCATATGACATGTCATGACATCATATTTCATATTATCTTATAAAATGTCATGATTATGTTTAGGGTTAATTCTAATGGCATGTCTATGTTTAGGTTTTTTCATTTTTATGCCATAAAATGGCTTTTTGCGTTATGGAAACCCCGGAAGTCGACCACGGATCCGTGCGAAGATAAACAAAACTACATGTACATGTTTAAAAACCTTATATCTACTCAAGATTTACATGTTAAGAGTTTTACCCTTGATGCGACGCCCTTCGCTTATCCCGCTCGTCCAAATGGCTTGCCGGAACTCGAGAGTGTCAAGTGTACACTCCTCTATTGGTATCCACACAAGCAATAGGTGGAGAAAAGCAACCTAGAGTGTGCTATCAGCCCTTAGAGGCTCACGACTAGATGAGGAAGAGAGAGCTTGAGGGAAGAGAGGAGGAAGAAGATGAAGTTACACAACTTAACTTCACACTTTCATAACCCACTATAAGTGGGTTACATGCATGCATGTAACTCCAAGAGCCAATGGCTCTTGGTCTCCCTCATGAGGTGGCACCCCATGATGTGTCCATGATGATGTGGAGCATCATCAATGGTCGACCCCATGCCAAGTCACCATGACATGGCAATTGGTCAAGTCAAAATTGACCATTCATCTTCCCTCTCAAGTCAAGTCAAACTTGACGTCTTATCTCCCATGGTTGATCAAATCCAACCATTTGATTCAAGTCAATTTGATTTAATGAATCTCAATTCATTAGTTTAAATTGACTAGAAGAATCAAATCTAAATTAGACTCATTCAACACTTGAATCAACTTGAGTCCAACTCAATTAGTCTAATTTGGATTACTCTTAATCCAATTTGGTTCATCCCATGAACCTAATCCTCATGGTTCATCATATGAACCTAATCACCATCTAATTGCCCTTTGTGTGTGACTCTATAGGTTCTTGTAACATTGGCAATGCTCCTAAACCGATTTAGAAACATAAGCAATGAGCGGTATCTAGCAACACATCATTGCTACCCAAGTTACAAGAATGTTGAGATCCAACATCACCTTTGTGACTACTAATTGTGACTCTCACAATATGTGACAATGTCCTCTATCCTTGACATCTAGATTGACCAATTGAGGCATAGACCATGTCATCCTCGGTACAATCTATATCTTAAACTCCAAGTAGACTCACTCTAATCAAATGAGCTCAATATCTCATATTGACTCATTTGGGAATGGTCATGCACTTCGTGGTCTCACTCTATCAAGAATAACAATGTCACTCCCGTCATATAGAAGGGATAGATCTCATCTACATCAGTCACATCCCTCCGCATAATTTGTTACATACCCAGTAATCGCCTTTATAGTCCACCCATTTACGGGTGATGTTTGATGAAGCCAAAGTATGCAACTCCTTATGTAGGGAACCATGGTGACTTCAAGTTCAAGGACTAATAGTCATACTAATAGTCACATGAGAAAGTATATGATACTCATGTAACGATCCATGATACTTTCTCATGGTGGGTCATTCAGTATACATTCTCCAATGCATACCCATGTGTCAACTTGATATCACATATCCATGACTTGTGAGATCAAGTCATCGAGTTGACCTACATGTTAGTCTCGTTGCATTAACATTGTCCCTGAATGTTAATACTTGACTAGGAATGATTAAGAGTAGTGTTCTCTATATCATCTCATTATCGATTCAACCAATCGATTGATATAGATAAGAACCTTCTACTCAAGGACATTATTATACTTAGTTATTTGGCACCAATACAAGTAAATATAATAACCATACCTTTATAAATAGGAATATGATACAACAAAGTTCATACAACAATCATCACATGATTGGCTCTAGGGCTTTCACTAACAATCTCCCACTAGCACTAGTGTCAATCACTATAGTATCTAATACCCAATGACCTAGTGTGACCATCATGCTTTTTCTGTGCCAAAGCCTTGGTCAAGGGATCTACGATGTTAGCCTCTGTGGGTACTCTGCAAATCTTCACATCTCTTCTATCGATAATCTCTCGAATGAGATGGAAGCGTCGTAGTATGTGTTTGGTCCGCTGGTGTGAGCAAGGTTCCTTAGCCTGCGCAATCGCTCTATTATTGTCATAATAGAGCTCTATAGGATCTGCTATGCTAGGAACCACCCCAATCTCAGTAATGAACTTGTGGATTCAAACTGCTTCCTTTGCTGCCTCTGATGCAGCGATATACTCGGCCTCTGTTGTAGAATCAGCAACTGTGTCCTGCTTCAAACTCTTTCAAGCTCACAGCACCACCATTCAAGCAAAACACAAACCCTGACTATGATTTATAATCATCCTGGTCAATTTGGAAGATGACATCGCTGTAACCCTTTACAACTAGCTCCTCATCTCCTCCAAATATCAAGAAATATTCTTTAGTCCTTCTCACGTACTTAAGAATATTCTTGACTGCTATCCAGTGACGCTCACCTAGATCTGACTGGTATCTACTCGTCATGATCAAAGCATACGAGACATCAGGACGAGTACATAGCATGGCGTACATGATAGATCCTATGGCCGATGCATAAGGGACCTTATCCATGCGGTCTCTCTCCTCTCTAGAAGAGGGACTTTGAGTCTTCGAAAGACTCACACCATGTGACATCAGCAAAAGTCCCTTCTTGGAATTTTGCATGGAAAATCATAGTAATACCGTGTCAATATATGTACTCTGACTTAGGCTAAGCAATCTCTTAGATCTATCTCTATAGATCTTGATGCCTAGAATACAGGCTGCTTCACCTAAGCCCTTCATTGAGAAGCACGTCCCCAGCCAAGTCTTCACAAACTGTAGTGAAGGGATATCATTCCCAATGAGTAGTATGTCATCCACATCAATACAAGGAAGACAACTGTATTTCCATTAACCCTCTTGTAGGCACAAGATTCATCTTCATTCTTGATGAAACCAAACTGTTTGATCGCATCATCGAATCGAAGATTCCAGCTCCGAGAAGCTTGCTTTAGCCCATAAATAGACCTTTGTAGCTTGCATACCTTCCCAGTATGTTGTGGATCCACAAAACCCTCAGGCTGTGTCATGTACATATCCTCGAGCAAGTCTCCATTCAGAAATGCGGTTTTGACATCCATCTGTCATATCTCATAATCGTGATATGCTGCAATAGCAAGCATTATTCGAATGGACTTAAACATTGCCATTGGAGAAAAGGTTTCATCATAATCAATACTATGAATTTGCTTAAAACCTTTAGCCACCAATCGGCCCTTATAGGTATGCGTAAGTCCATCTATGTCAATCTTTCTCTTAAAAACCCACTTACATCCAATGGGTTTGACGCCTTCAGGTGGATCAACCAAAGTCCATACTTGGTTGGTGTACATGGATTCCATCTCGGATCTCATGGCCTCTAGCCATTTCTCAGAATCTGGGCTCATCACAGCTTCCTGATAGGAGGTAGGCTCATTCTCAATGAGCATAACGTCATCATGGTTAGACAAGAGAAATGAGTATCTCTCAGGCTGACAACGTACCCTATCATACCTACGAAGAGGTAGGTCTACCTGAATAGGTTATTGTTCCACAACTCTTTGTGCAACAATCTTATCACCCACAATATTTTGTGGTTCATGTTCAACCTCCATCAAGGCCTAAGTTCTATGGTCCTTATCTTGAATTTCTTCAAGATCGAACGTACTCCCATTAGTTTTTCTAGAAACAAAGTCTCTTTCTAGAAATACCCCAGTCTTTGCCACAAACACTTTGTGCTGACTGGGAATATAGAAGTAATATCCCTTCGTTTCCTTGGGATATCCAACAAAATAGCACTTATCGGATTTGGGTCCCAGTTTGTCTGAGACTTGAAGTCGAACGTAAGCGTCACAACCCCAAATCCTTATGGAAGACATCTTGGAATTTCTCCCTGTCCATATCGTATATGGTGTCTTTATCACAGCCTTGGATGGTACACGGTTAAGTGTGAAGGCTGTTGTGTCTTGAGCATATCCCCAAAAGGATATAGGAAGATCTGTGTGACTCATCATAGATCGTACTATATCTAATAGGGTACGATTTCTCCTTTCGGATATACCATTCCACTGTGGTGTTCCAGGAGGAGTAAGTTGGGATAGAATCCCACACTCGGCAAGATAGTCATGAAACTCATGGCTAAGGTATTCACCACCTCGATCTGGTCGAAGTATCTTAATACTCTTGCCAAGCTGGCTTTGTACTTCATTTTTGAATTCTTTGAACTTTTCAAAGGATTCCGACTTATGTGTCATCAGATACACATAACCATATCTACTGAAGTCATCAGTAAATGTAATGAAGTACTTGTAACCACCTCTAGCAGCAACATTGAAAGGGCCGCATACATCACTATGTATAAGTCCTAACAAGTATGTTGCTCTCTCACTGTGTCCACTAAAGGGAGTCTTGGTCATCTTGCCTAAAAGGCAAGACTCGCATGTCTCATATGATTCAAAATCAAATGAGTCCAGCAACCCATCCTTATGGAGCTGGGATAAGCGACTTCCATTTATGTGACCTAAGCGACAATGTCAGAGATAGGTTTGGTTCAACTCATTTGACTTGAACCTTTTGGTACTTATGTTATAGATGGGGCTCTCTAAGTCTAGAATGTAGAGTTCGTTCATTAGAGGTGTACTACAATAGAACATATCATTTAAATAAACTGAACAACATTTGTTCTTTTTTATAAATGAAAAGTATTTCTTGTCCAAACAAGAAACTTAAATTATATTCTTAGTCAAAGCAGGCACATAATAACATTCATCTAGTTCTAGTACAAGCCCAAAGGGCAGAAATAGAAAATAAGTTCCTACAGCAACAGTAGCAACCGTTACTCCATTGCCTACTCGTAGGTCCACCTCACCCTTCGTCAATGCCCTGCTATTTCTCAGCACCTGCACATTGGTATAAATGTGAGATGCTGTAAAATACCGAAAAAATAAATAAATAAATAAATATTCCTTGTTAATTAATAAATTATCATGTGGAATTTTTCAGGAGTTTTTAGAAATTTTTCTGGAATTGAATTGAATTCATATGATCGAATCGAAGAAGATTAAGGCTTAAATAAGTGATTGGGTTAGACTTGGGCTAGCTCAACCACCTAAAATAGGCCCAATCGTTGACTCCTTAATGGCCAGCCGTTTTTCTTCACCCGATCGACGTTTCTTTCTCCGCCGATCTCTTTCCCGTGCACGCCGCTATCGCCTAGGATCGCCTCCACTTCGCCCCTCTTCGTCTCCGAATCGACCAGAGGCCGATCCCCTCCCGATCTCGACGACAAGGACCCTGAGGTCTACCCAACTTAGCGTCGCCCTCATCTCCGCCGCCGCGATTTCCAGTCGCTGTCGACTCCTTCTCATCCCACGATTTGATCTCGCGAGCTCCTCCTCGTCGCGCCAGACCTCCCCCTCTTCCCCTCCTGCGATTTCTCTGCCTTGACTCCACCGCGCACCAGCCGCTGCCGATGCGTTGCTGGTGGGAGATCCGGCTGGAGGAGACGTCGGCGATAAGTGTCGTCGGGTGTGGTTCGGGGGAGTGATCGGGGTGCCAGGGATCGGTAGCAACATCGTCGACTTGACTGAGTGTTGATCTGGTCGATCGTCGCTAGAGATGGGGGCAGGAGATGTGTGGGCATCGAGTACGCCGTTGAACGGCGAGGCTAGGGAGGATCACCGCCGAAATAGGTGAGTCAGTGTTGTTTGTCGATTTTGGACGAGTTATAAGGTCAAGTGTTGTGACTTTGTTTGTTATTGAGCTTGATCCGTTGAATTGGGCAGGTGTTGGTGTCGGCAACAAGGAATAGGGGAAAGAGGGGTGGCTGCCGAGGGATTTGGGGCAGTTATCTACATCACCAATCTAAGGTAAAGTCTTTCCTCAGTTTTGGGATTATGGATTATAGCAATAGATTTAGTAGGATCTGTGATGGTTAGGAATTTGTTATGATGATCAAGCGTGGAGGGAGCTCAGAGTAGAGGTAGTTTCAAATTTGGCTGAAATATCTCAGATTTGATACTTGAATTTAAATGGGATCAAGAGGTTGCACAGTTAAAAGGAAACCTGGTGAGTTCCAAATCTGATCATCTATGGCAGAATATCATAGTTGATGAGAGTTGTCAGTTGGTGTAATGGAATGGGGGGATTTGCATGTTGTAATTGGACAAGGAATCAATTTAGTTTAAAAGGATTCATAACTAATTACTTATATGATTAGTAGGGATTAACTAATCAGAGTTTAGAGTTGATTTAGGGTTGCACTAGTGACTTATTGATAAGCATATTGAATGTTGCAGGATGCTGAGTCGAGACACTCATGAACATGAAGATCTTTGATACGAGCTATTTAGCAGGTGGGTAATTTCCTACCTGGTCCGGGTAGTTGTACTTCATTCAGATTTAGTCATTGATATGAGCATGTTAGGTGTTCATATTACCTTGACCCTGTTCTTTTTATCGTATGCTTGATCCTTTACCGTTGTCTATTAACTCTATTGCTGATATCATGTTTATTTTATCATGATTAGGAGTTATACATATAGGTGATGCAAGTAACTTAGAATTTGTTTAAGTTAAGTGCAAATGGTAAAGTCCGGATGACAACCTGATTGTACATTGGGCAAAAAGGTCATCCGTAGGTAGATAATGACTTTAACCTAGGGTTAGTTCTAGTACCCTTAGGTTGTATCTTACCACCGAACATGTGTTGTGTAAATGGTCAGAGGAATGATACTTAGGGTATCGCTACGGACCGGTGGTCCTAGCTTGTTATAATCGGATGAGTACGACTCACGAGGATAGAGAGTGCGTCGAGTAGATTAGTATGACTCTCTACAGGATAGAGAGTATTATGATCAGTTGAGTATGACTCTCTACAGGATAGAGAGTGCGTCGAGTAGATTGGTATGACTCTGTACAGGATAGAGAGTCTATGGTGGATGTCTGTATGTGAGACATTGCATTCATGCATTTACATGCACGGCGGCGCAGGTCTCCCTTGTGGTTGAGAGGGTCGCCAGTCATCCTGCCTCCACGGTTACTCATAGGAGGAGTAACCGGTGTGAGGGCAGAGCATTGAGGTGCCGCACTCTACCACTATAGACGGTGGTAGTTGGATTTGCGTGTCGTAGTCCTGCGTGTGTGGTACTCGACCACTCATGGGTAGTGACTGTCGGAGTGACCAACAGCAGGGACCCCCATCGTGTAGCTTGCTCTTTATGCTTATATGCTACTCGATCATACTGCCCACTCGGCCACTCGAGAGTAGTGGTTGGTGTTGAGTTGGGACAGTTGTCATGCTCGAGCCACCGAGGCCACACTGGGGTCGTGGTAGCTTTAGGGTGAGCCGACATGACCATGCATGCTGCATTGCCGACTGATGGCATTTTTGCATATTTCCATATATATACATATATGCATGTATATATATATATGGATGATTGTGATTAGTATACATATATAGATACAGTCTATATATATATGCTTATTGTGATGTTGCATTTGATTGTATTATGTTTGCTGCATTTGATTGTACATCATATTCATGCATGTTTCTTGCATATGTTATACAGTTGTGTCGGATATTGGTATGGGTTGGATAGACCATAGATACCTTGGCCTGTAGCATGAGTAGATTATGTGTTGGTATTACTCTTCCTGTTATATATATGTTTGATATATGTTCAGGTTGGATCAGAGTAGCGTAGCAGACTTCAGGTATGTCTGCATTTGATGTTATTCATTTCAGTTAGACGGTATATGCTTGTATTTATATACTATGCTGATATACCTGTTGTACATCTAGATTATATTGTCGAAATACATGTGATATTACATATATACATGTTTTCTATTACCTGCTGAGTTTTACTCACCACCCCCCCCCACGAACCCTGGGTTTTCTGTCGCCCAGGTAACAGGTAGAAGACTTCGTGACAGCTTGGAGCACCGCCGGCTGACGTCATCTCATCTCACGAGGCTCCCGTGTTTTGTTTTGGGTCTGCTGTCCGTTGTGCATTGTATTTTGTAGTTGTTGGAGTTTTCGTGATGTATGTGTTGTATATTCAGATTTTGTCGCGATTTTGTGTTGTTGTTGTGTGTTAGTCATACCGGTATGCATGTGTGGGATTGTTGTATTGCTGTAGTTTGTTTTCCGCTGTGTCTTGTGTAGTTTTTTTGTTTTATACATATATATTGTTGTTATTGTGGGCCTACGGGCCTTGTATTAACCCGAAATGTTGCCACGTACAGGGGAGGTGTCGTCCGTTTGATTTTCGGTTCGGCATGCTCTCGGGGCGTGACAACTTTAGTGGTATCAGAGCCCAAGGTTCTGCGATGCCATACAATGTTGTTTTTGTGTCGAGTCTTGGATTCTCGGGAGTCGATTTATTCGGTTTTGGTTTTTGAGATGAGATGGACAGCGGCCTGAGCTCCAAGCAGCACGAGTTAAGAATTCTTGAAAACTTATGGTTTAGTAGATATTTATCTAAAATGGATCAGTAGGTGTATACAGTAGAGTTATGACACCTGTGCAGCCTTGTAGTAGGGGTCGTCCACCGAGGCGACCAACCGGAGTGACCTTTAGGGTTTATACTCTCGGTTATGTTGATTATGCTTTTAATGCTTATACCAGGGAATAACCTGTAGTATGTTGGTTATTATTCGTAACCGTGGTATGAGTTGACCACGGGAACGACCTGTTGAGTCTGTGAGTCTTGAACATATGTCGAGAAGGTGATTTACCTTTGAGAGCCGACTGATACCGAGTCGGAAAATAGGGGCCAAGTCATCACATTTATTATGGAAATCAGAGACTACAGTCTTAGAGATTTCCACTAATCTGTTAGTCGATCATTACCGTGGGTAATGAATAGACTTGTAGACTATTGTCATGCAGATAGCTAAGGCTAGGTTATGGAGTTTCATAGGGATTTTATCCTCGAGTTGTTCAGACGAGTTGTATAACTTTGAGGGTACTTTTGAGTACTTAACTCATGTTATACCGAAAGAAGAGAGTTGTTGCATACCATTATCGGGATCAAGCTTCAGATTTGGTGATAAATGCAGAAAATAATCTTCGGGAAATAGTATATCACTTGATCATGGATTAGTGATGTTGAAAGAGTGTGTTTTCCCGTGTCACCTTTAGTGACACATTACAAGAAATTCTTGAGCTTCAAGAAAGGGTGATCAATTAGTAACAGTATACGGTGCAGAGTCGTGAGAATTGCGGAGGTTACGACCACCTAATAGCTCAAGAAGATGGATGGATGATTTAAGTCACTCAGAGTTTGGCTTATAGTTGGATTAGGATGTCGGGATCTTCTACCAGATCCTGCTAGAAGACGTTGGATTGAGACAAGAGTTTAGAAATGACTCCGTACAAGTGTTTAAGAGTTGGAGACTGATAAGCATATATTGCAGGTCAACTTATTAGAGTTAGAAGTCTTCGACTATTGGAAAAAAAAAGGAGTAAGATCAGGGTCACAGGCCTTGAGTTACTTTTCGATTAAAGAAGACCAATCGCAGATCATCAAAAGGTTCTCAAGGATATCAGAAAAATCAGAACAAAGACTTCGAAGGGATTGCGTGCGTGCAGTGCCGATCACGAAGACACGCGAAGCCAGATTATCCGTTGGAGCAGTTCAACTGTTGCTATTGTTGAGCAACCAGTACAGTGGAGGTGTACTTTGAAGACTTAGTTAAAGACTACAAATGGTGTTCCAGGAGGATGATGCACCGTCTCGACAACAGAGATCAGCACCGAAGATTGAGTTATCTCATCAGCAGTGATCTACCACCTCAGGCATGATTGGAGATCCTTGATACTCCCCTTCAGCAGAGATCAGCACAGAAGCAGCATCAGCAGAAGACATTGTAGAAGACTCGGCAGACAACAACAGTTACCTCCAGATGTAGATTGACTTTGTACAGAGGATAGAGTATACGACGATGCGATGGTCGATCTACTCGATAATCTTGATTTGTACTCATAGGATTAAGTGATGAGATCAGATGATCTAGGAAAAATCTCCGCGGCATTCGTTGCAGAAATATGATCGCTTTGTCGCAGACTGTTGGATCTTATCTTATTCTCTTCGGAGAAAGGTTGAGACCTGCGTGGAGCCTTTGGGATCGGATCGACAGATATTTTATCGTTCAGGGTATTACTCTAGTTTTACCCTTTTAGGTTAATATGTTGAGAGATGCTTGTAGTTACAGGTATCTGTATCTAGAACATTCTCAGTTGGATTAGAAGGGTCCTTTACATTGACTTGTGGGTCGATGGTATCTCTACCGTCAGGTGAGATGAGGATCAATAATTAAGAAGTCAAAGGAGGTCCTTAGACTTGGGTAGACATACTTTTACTGTAGACATATCCTTACGGATGGTCAATTGTTGCAAGTATGGTATGATATGTCTCTCGGATGTGCGTATAATCTGAGAGTCTTCGGATGTAATTACGAATGAACTCCAAGACTTGTCGTTGCTTAGGCAAGTGGACTAGGCGATCGAAATGATTACGGAAATAGTTCTGGTATTGAAGATCCTATATCGGGTGATAAATTGACTAGTATAAGTGTTACTAAACACTATGGAAATTGGAAGAACGTAAGTTGTGATTATAGGAGATGTGGGAAGGAGATATTTATCTATCCCACTATTTCTCCTTGAGAAGGATCCAGAACTCTTTGTTGAAAGAGAGATGGACCTTTGAAAGTATGCATCGATTATTGATGATGGAATGCGATAGTTGTTGAAAGTAAATATCCTTGTTGTGGATAGATGATCTATTTAGATCAGCCAAAGACACCTGTGTATACTCTAAGGTTGGTTTACGACTGGAGTACTGATATTGTAGTGACATGATGTCATACGATTATCATTGTCAATGTGATGATTAATATATATCATCAGCTTAGAGTAAAGAGGATGTAGGTGTGTAGATACGCCAATTTCATACTTGGTATGAACTGTATGAGTTTTGATTAAGTTGTTAGACTAATTAACGATTTAGTCGCCACTGGATTTGAGAATCGTGTATCCTGAACACGATTGGATCCTTTTGTAGTTATTGGAGTTGCATAACCTGACCACTGTTGATTGTGGTAGTTGGAGTTGCGCACTCGACCACCGTAGGTGGTGGTTTGCCTTGCATGGTTTAGTTAGTACAGTATATGTGGATAGGATGTTTTAGCATTACTATACCACGGACTTGTTTGACAAAGATGATGTGATAAATCATTTAGTCGAAAGCTGGTGAAACCAGTTTACAGGACCTAGATGGCGGTTAACTTTTACGCAAGTATTGGTTAATCCTTCCGGAGTGGATAAAAAGGGGGTTGTACGCGGATGCATCGTTTCAGGGATCGGAGCGATTCTGATGCAGTTGAATGAGGCGTACCTTATGCTTACGACAGTTAAGAAACTACGAGATAGACTGTCGTGTATATGACGTGGCTTTAGTAGTTATTATCTGGATTGGTGAATGTATGGAGCAGAAGTGCTCATTGAATTTAACAAGCTATTAGGTAGATACAATGAGTTGCTGGAGCGCGAACAGTTGCAACAATTGCAACGAGTGAGATTTGTCGCTATAGTCGTCCATGCACTTACAGAGTGTGTGGTGAAGTGTATCTTGGATGGGGGATGGATTTCTCTTTTGAGAAAATAATTCCCATCTCTGATAAGGATGGTGGGTTTCCGGAGTTGCCGTGTTCAAGGAAGAGTTGCTACATAAAGTACATCATTCAAGATGGGCTATATACCTTGGTGGTACTCAGATGTACCAAGAGTTGAAACGTTTATACTGGTGGAATGGTATAAAGAGAGTTATAGCAGATTTTGCTGCTCGATGTTTAGTACGCCAGTAGGTGAAGGCTGAACATCAAGAACTCGCTGGATTGCTCTAGACAATTCCGATTTCGGAATGGAAGTGGGAGAATATCACGATTGATTGTGTTACGGGATTGCCTAGGACCCGTAAAGGACATGATGCGATTTGGGTGAGTGTGGATCGACTGACCAAATCAGCTCATTTCCTTTCTATTCGTGGGTCGTACTTGTTGGATCATTCGGTAGAGTTGTATTACCGAAAGATTATCAGATTGCGTGGGGTATTTTAAGTACCATATCAGATAGAGATTCGCGATTTACCTCGCGATTTTTGGCAGAGTCTGCACCAGACTATGGGCACAGAGCTTCGGCTTAGTGCAACATTTCACCTGCAGAGAGATGAACGGTCTAAGTGTATCATTTAGACGTTGGAGGATCTATTCAGATCTTGTGTCATGGATTATGGAGGTGTAGCTTATCGGCTGGCTTTACCTCCGACACTTGTGGGTGTTCATAACGTATTTCATGTTTATATGCTGAGGAAATACGTGCCGCGATCTAATCATGTTCTGTAAGAGGTTCCGATTCTACCTCAGTCTAATGCAACTTACGAGGTGATTCCAGGGTGGAGCCTGGGTCGCAAGGAGCGACAGTAGTGGGACGAAAAATCATCCGACTCGTAAAGATTGGATGACAGCATCATATCGATGAAGAGACTATGTGGGAGCTGGAAGATACTATCCAGGCTCAATAGTCTCATCTGTTAACTTGAGGAAGGTATGTGGTCCTTTCGGAAACTTGCTTGAAGTAATTTTGCATGTTAGTATGAAATTTGGGGACCAAATTTTTATTAGTGGGGGAGAATGTAAAATATCGAAAAAAATAATAAATAAATATTCCTTGTTAATTAATAAATTATCATGTGGAATTTTTCAGGAGTTTTTAGAAATTTTTCTGGAATTGAATTGAATTCATATGATCGAATCGAAGAAGATTAAGGCTTAAATAAGTGATTGGGTTAGACTTGGGCTAGCTCAACCACCTAAAATAGGCCCAATCGTTGACTCCTTAATGGCCAGCCGTTTTTCTTCACTCGATCGACGTTTCTTTCTCCGCCAATCTCTTTCCCGTGCACGCCGCTGTCGCCTAGGATCGCCTCCACTTCGCCCCTCTTCGTCTTCGAATCAACCAGAGGCCGATCCCCTCCCGATCTCGACGACAAGGACCCTGAGGTCTACCCAACTTAGCGTCGCCCTCATCTCCGCCGCCGCGATTTCCAGTCGCTGTCGACTCCTTCTCGTCCCGCGATTTGATCTCGCGAGCTCCTCCTCGTCGCGCCAGACCTCCCCCTCTTCCCCTCCCGCGATTTCTCTGCCTTGACTCCACCGTGCACCAGCCGCTGTCGATGCCTTACTGGTGGGAGATTCGGCTGGAGGAGACGGCGGCGATAAGTGTCGCCGGGTGTGGTTCGGGGGAGTGATCGGGGTGCCAGGGATCGGTAGCAACATCGTCGACTTGACTGAGTGTTGATCTGGTCGATCGTCGCTAGAGATGGGGGCAGGAGATGTGTGGGCATCGAGTACGCCGTTGAACGGCGAGGCTAGGGAGGATCACCGCCGGAATAGGTGAGTCAGTGTTGTTTGTCGATTTTGGACGAGTTATAAGGTCAAGTGTTGTGACTTTGTTTGTTATTGAGCTTGATCCGTTGAATTGGGCAGGTGTTGGTGTCGGCAACAAGGAATAGGGGAAAGAGGGGTGGCTGCCGAGGGATTTGGGGCAGTTATCTACATCACCAATCTAAGGTAAAGTCTTTCCTCAGTTTTGGGATTATGGATTATAGCAATAGATTTAGTAGGATCTGTGATGGTTAGGAATTTGTTATGATGATCAAGCGTGGAGGTAGCTCAGAGTAGAGGTAGTTTCAAATTTGGCTGAAATATCTCAGATTTGATACTTGAATTTAAATGGGATCAAGAGGTTGCACAGTTAAAAGGAAACCTGGTGAGTTCCAAATCTGATCATCTATGGCAGAATATCATAGTTGATGAGAGTGGTCAGTTGGTGTAATGGAATGGGGGGATTTGCATGTTGTAATTGGACAAGGAATCAATTCAGTTTAAAAGGATTCATAACTAATTACTTATATGATTAGTAGGGATTAACTAATCAGAGTTTAGAGTTGATTTAGGGTTGCACTAGTGACTTATTGATAAGCATATTGAATGTTGCAGGATGCTGAGTCGAGACACTCATGAACATGAAGATCTTTGATACGAGCTATTTAGCAGGTGGGTAATTTCCTACCTGGTCCGGGTAGTTGTACTTCATTCAGATTTAGTCATTGATATGAGCATGTTAGGTGTTCATATTACCTTGACCCTGTTCTTTTTATCATATGTTTGATCCTTTACCATTGGCTATTAACTCTATTGCTGATATCATGTTTATTTTATCATGATTAGGAGTTATACATATAGGTGATGCAAGTAACTTAGAATTTGTTTAAGTTAAGTGCAAATGGTAAAGTCCGGATGACAACCTGATTGTACATTAGGCAAAAAGGTCATCCGTAGGTAGATAATGACTTTAACCTAGGGTTAGTTCTAGTACCCTTAGGTTGTATCTTACCACCGAACATGTGTTGTGTAAATGGTCAGAGGAATGATACTTAGGGTATCGCTACGGACCGGTGGTCCTAGCTTGTTATAATCAGATGAGTACGACTCTCTACAGGATAGAGAGTGCGTCGAGTAAATTAGTATGACTCTCTACAGGATAGAGAGTATTATGATCAGTTAAGTATGACTCTCTACAGGATAGAGAGTGCGTCGAGTAGATTGGTATGACTCTCTACAGGATAGAGAGTCTATGGTGGATGTCTGTATGTGAGACATTGCATTCATGCATTTACATGCATGCTGGCGACGAAGTCTCCCTTGTGGTTGAGAGGGTCGCTAGTCATCCTGCCTCCACGGTTACTCATAGGAGGAGTAACCGGTGTGAGGGCAGAGCATTGAGGTGCCGCACTCTACCACTATAGACGGTGGTAGTTGGATTTGCGTGTCATAGTCCTGCGTGTGTGGTACTCGACCACTCATGGGTAGTGACTGTCGGAGTGACCAACAGCAGGGACCCCCATCGTGTAGCTTGCTCTTTACGCTTATATGCTACTCGATCATACTGCCCACTCAGCCACTCGAGAGTAGTGGTTGGTGTTGAGTTGGGACAGTTGTCATGCTCGAGCCACCGAGGCCACACTGGGGTCGTGGTAGCTTTAGGGTGAGCCGACATGACCATGCATGCTGCATTGCCGACTGATGGCCTTTTTGCATATTTCCATATATATACATATGCATGTATATATATATATATAGATGATTGTGATTAGTATACATATATAGATACAGTCTATATATATATGCTTATTGTGATGTTGCATTTGATTGTATTATATTTGCTGCATTTGATTGTACATCATATTCATGCATGTTTCTTGCATATGTTATACAGTGTGTCGGATATTGGTATGGGTTGGATAGACCATAGATATCTTGGCCTGTAGCATGAGTAGATTATGTGTTGGTATTACTCTTCCTGTTATATATATGTTTGATATATGTTCAGTTGGATCGAGTAGCGATGCACTTCGTATGTCGCATTTGATGTTATTCATTCGATTAGACGGTATATGCTTGTATTTATATACTATGCTGATATACCTGTTGTACATCTAGATTATATTGTCGAAATACATGTGATATTACATATATACATGTTTTCTATTACCTGCTGAGTTTTACTCACCACCCCCCCCCTTGGACCCTGGGTTTTCTGTCGCCCAGGTAACAGGTAGAAGACTTCGTGACAGCTTGGAGCACCGCCGGCTGACGTCATCTCATCTCACGAAGCTCCCGTGTTTTGTTTTGGGTCTGCTGTCCATTGTGCATTGTATTTTGTAGTTGTTGGATTTTTCGTGATGTATGTGTTGTATATTCAGATTTTGTCGCGATTTTGTGTTGTTGTGGTGTGTTAGTCATACCGGTATGCATGTGTGGGATTGTTGTATTGTTGTAGTTTGTTTTCCGCTGTGTCTTGTGTAGTTTTTTTGTTTTATACATATATATTGTTGTTATTGTGGGCCTACGGGCCTTGTATTAACCCGAAATATTGCCACGTACAGGGGAGGTGTCGTCCGTTTGATTTTCGGTTCGGCATGCTCTCGGGGCATGGCAGATGCACATCCGGTATCTAATACACATGATGAAGAAATAGATAGATTGACTTCTATAACATTTATACCTGAAGTAGAAGTCTCACTTCTCTTCTTCTTAAGATCTTCCAAGTATGCTTTGCAGTTACGCTTCTTGTGTCCATCTTCCTTACAGTGGAAGCAAGTCCCTTCCTTGGTCACCCCTCCTTTCAGTTTTAGTGCCTTGTCTTTGCCCTTGGCATGGGACTTTCCCTTACCTTTAGGTTTGCCCTTGCCTTTCTTCTTTTGCACTATCAAAATGGAGTCAGGTTTTTCCTTCTTAAGGTTGAGATCAGCAATTCTCAACATGCTAAGCATCTCAGGCAGTGGCTTATCAATTTCATTCGTGTTGTAATTCATGACAAATTGATTGTAGCTTTGTGGCAAAGATTGCAAGATCAAGTCAATGTCCATCTCTTGGCCAAGTGGGAATCCCAACCTCTGTAGGTTCTCTATGTACCCAATCATCTTGAGTACATATGGACCTACGGGAGTCCCATCTTGCATCTTGGACTGAAACATTGCCTTAGAGATCTCATATCTCTCATGCCTTGCTTGTCCTTGATATAGTTGACGAAGATGTTCAACCATATCAAAAGCATTCATGAACTCATGTTGCTTCTGAAGCTCAGAGTTCATGGTCGCGAGTATGAGGCATGACACATCTAATGCATCATCTTGATGCTTCTTGTAAGCATCTCGGTCAGCTCGCGAGGCAGTGGCAGGAGGTGCCTCTGGAATGGGCTGCTCCAGGACGTACAGTTTTCTTTCTTGGGTGAGAACGATTCTCAGATTCCTGTACCAGTCCAGAAAATTAGCTCCATTGAGCTTGTCCTTCTCAAGGACAGAACGCAGGGAGAGAGTGTACGTGTTTGTCGACATGGTAATATACAACATACACAATATAGAAAATTAATATCATATTCTATTTATCATTTAATTAGGCCTTTAATCAAATTATGCTCCTACTGAATTATAGAACTTTTGTAGAATCGAGTCATGGATGTGGTCCAATCACATTACTAGATTCATACAAACTAGCTATAATTCTCGCGGGACAAGATCCACATTATACTACGCCTTGAGTTAGCTTTGGCTAAATCGCCCAAGACTTAGTATCATCGGTAGGTAACAAATTACCAATTACATCTCTATGCAACTCTTGTTTATAGGATCAAGATCCACATTTACAAAAGACCTTGAGTTAGCTTTGGCTAAATCACCCATGATTTAGTGTAAATGCGATCTTATTCTATCTTTCCAACGGTTGGAATATGCCTATAGTTTTACTCGATCCAATTGAGTTAACTAGTTTTACTCAATATAATTGAGCTTATTCTCACCCAAGCCATGATAGACAGGACCAAGATTGTCCCTCCGCACCCTACCAAGATAATATGCGTTGCTCTGCTTTGGCAGATTCAACAATAACAAATGGTCGAGGTAGTGATGGGTATCAAAACTTGGTAGGCATTTTCGAGTTGATTCGATTAAGATCTAATCTAATCGTAAATGTGTATCATATACGCATTAAGGCATTTATTACCCTACACTAGCATGCATCACATACATACAAGCAATATACTAGCATGCATCGTATACATACAAGCAAAATATCCTAGCATGCTGATGTGTGTAAATCATGCTATGTTTTCACTACTTTATATATGTGCATTTTATCTCATTTCATATCCTAGGCATGTATTTTATCATGATTCAGTTAAGTTTAGCATATTTTGGGAAGAAGAGACTGTTTTTGGGTGTTTTTGTGTTAACAGGGCAAAGGAGAAGGCGTATCAAAACAACACAGCCGTGTTGGGAATCGACACGCCTGTGTCATTAGAGACGGACAACACGCCCGAAGTTCAAAGCGCAACACGCCGTGTCGTGAATCCAGAATGACACGCCCTAGTGCACCGGACACGCGCCTTGATTCAAACCATAACACTGTGGAAAAACGGCGACACGCTTGTGCCCTCATGTGGTACGCGGCGTGTTGCTCGATTCGTTCCTTTTCTGTGAGCAATCAGGATCTTCGTCTGAATTAAAGGGAAATCTATTGCCTTAATTGAAGAGGAGGCCAAAGCTATAAAAGAGAAGATATTCTAACCCTAAAAGGAGGACGGCGGAGGGTCAAAAAGGAGGATAGAAGACGGCAAAGGGATCGACAACAGAAGAGGCAAAAGAGAAGGAGTCGGCAGAGGAACGCAGATGGCATCCAAAGATTGTATTTTCTTTCTCTAGCAACTCTTGTCGGACTATGGAGTAGTGTCCTGTAATCTTAGGATGGGGAGTAGCCCTTTGACGATTCTGATGATGATATAATCTATACTACTTAAATTATTGTTTGTGTTGATTTGGTTTTCGTTGGATTCTTATTGACAAACCTAAGGAGCTAAGGGGAAGTACCTAACAGTGAACCCAAGTTCCCGAACCCCGAACCAACTAGGGATAAACTCCTGTCAAGTAGCGGTAGTGTATCTACGAGGGCTTGCGGGGGTCTCGTGACAGGTCCCCTTAGCTGATTATGGTCCCGTGTGCAAACCTACCGTGAAAAGGAAATTTGACTCTAGCGGAACTCTTATGTACTTAATGGATCTATCAAGTCCAGTTTCGGTAAGGAGGCAAGACTAGGGAGGTTTGCGGGGTCTCGTGACAGGTCCCCTTAGCTGATTATGATCCCCTATGCTCGAACACCGTGACAGGTAAGTTGAGTTTGATAGGTACAGTTAGCGTAGACCTCGAAAGGGGCCGTTGATTTACCTTAGGATAGGTTCCATCAAAACAAACTCTAATAGGGGTAGGAAAGAATTAAATCACCTTATAAATCGTTGACGTGGTGAAACCCATATCCTGAGATTTTCCTCAATTCTTGACTTTTAGCTCGTTCTTCTCATTCGTTGTTATTGACTACTCAGTTTCTTTGCTTAAACCAACAATCGATTTACTAGATAACTTGGTATCACGATCATTCGGTAATTGTTCCAATCCCTGTGGGATCGATATTTTTATTACTTGACGATAACCGTGCACTTGCGGAAAATAACACATCAAGTTTTTGGCGCCGTTGCCGGGGATTGGCACTCAATATTGAATTGAGCGTGATTTAGTTAATCTAGATTTCTGTTCTGAATTCTTGTTCTGAATATTGATTGTTCCTATTTTTCTTTTATATCTATTCTGAATTTTTGTTTTGGGAGCCTCTCTTGTTGTTGCATGCACAGACTTAATAGGGAAATTTTCGATATTGATCCTGAGATAGAGAGAACTTTCCTTGCTAGAAGACGATTTCAAAGAACCTCAGAAAACAATCGACCTCTTACATGGCGACTGTAACGAAAAATAAACCCTTAAGGGATTATGCAAAGACCTAGTACAAGGGGATTGAGATCGAGTATTAGAAGACCCCCTATTGAAGCAAACAATTTCGAATTAAAACCGGCGCTACTATCTATGGTCCAACAGCATCAATTCGGAGGAGCACCTACTGAAGATCCAAATCTGCACTTGGAAGTATTTTTGGAATTTTGCGAGACTTTAAATCGAATGGAGCCTCACCGATGCTATTAGATTGCGCTTGTTTCCTTTCTCATTATGGGACAAAGCGAGCTTGGCTACACTCTCTTCCAAAGCAGATTGTATAACTACAGGATCACCGAGCAAAGATTTTTAGACAAGTACTTTCCACCCAGCAAAACTGCAAGTCTTCGCCATCAAATCACTAATTTTGCGCAAAAGGATGGAGAAACATTATTTGAAGCCTGGGACAGATTTAAGGGATTACTACAGCAATGCCCTCATCATGGGCTGGAGAAGTGGCTCATTGTTCATACTTTCTACAATGGAATCTCGTATGCTACTAAGGTTTCTCTTGATTCACTGCAGAGGAGCTCTTATGAACAAAACATTGGATGAAGCTTTTGAGATCATCGAGAATGTGGCAATGAATTCTCACCAATGGGCTCTGAGCGAGGATATCAAACTAAAATGCCAGTAAGTTTGAGGTAAGTACCATTGATCTACTCAGTGCAAAAGTCGATGCATTAACTCAAAAGCTCGAACATTTTAATGTATCAGCCGTAAACTCATCTAATGTCACTTGCGAGATCTGTGGTGTAACAGGACACGTAGCGATGAACTGTCAAATCCTACACGCACCATCATCGGAAGCTGGGATTGAGCAAGTTGATGCGTTGAATAATTTTAATCAGAAGCCTAATGGTGGCAACCCTTACTCAAACACGTACAATCCGGTTGGAGAAATCATCCCAACTTTTCGGATAGAGCCCATCAAAATTCTTCTGGACAGAACAACTTTGGAGCACCTTCGGGATTTCAGCCAGGACCCAAGTCGAGCTTAGAAAAGATGATGGAAAATTTTATCACGTGTCAGGGGAAGATAAATGATGAATTTCGGCAGCATATTGTAGAATCAAATAGGCAACATCAAAATAATACCGAGGCAATCAAGCAATTGGGAAGCAAGGTTGATAATTTGACTAATCACACAAGAATGCTGGAAAATCAAATTTCCCAAATTGCACCAAGATCAAGGACGCCCTAGATTTCGAAATTCGTATAAACCCAAATGAGCATTGTAATTGTATAAGTTTGATAAGTGGAAGGATTTTAGAAGGAGACAGAGCTAAACAAGCAGCCTCTGACACGAGCGTGTCGGAGTTGGAAGATGATAAGAAAGACGCTCGTCGAACCGACACACGACCTGGCGTGTTGAGCAACACTGAGGCCCACGAGCGTGTCGGTCACCGACACACCCGTGTCGGGTCATTCCCATGACACACGCCCGGTGCCAAACAACACAAAGGCGTGTCGAATAGGGAACCAAGAACATATAAGCCCCTATCCTGCTTCCTCAAAGGTGATTAAGGAAAAATTGGATGAACAATTTGGTAAGTTCCTTGAGGTAATTAGGAAGCTATATATCAATATACCTTTTATAGAAGCTCTTCAACAAATGCCTACATACTCTAAGTTCTTGAAGGACATCTTAACCAATAAAAGAAAAGTCGAGGAGCATGTAGAGCATTGGCTCTTCGAGGAGTGCAAAGCCTTAATTAAGAACATGGTACCTCCCAAACTAAATGATCCGTAGCTTTTCTATACCTTGCATAATTAATGACTCAAATTTTGATAAGGCTTTTTGCGATTTGGGTGCCGGTCAACTCGATACCTCTTTCCATATGCAAGAAATTGGATTTGGGAGAAATGAAACTAACTACTATGGCCTTGCAGTTGATCGACGCTCAATTAGATATCCTTTGGGAATCTTAGAAGATGTACCAAAGGTGTGGGAAATTTTATTATTCCTCGATTTTGTAGTGCTTGACATGGATGAAGACCCATGCATTCCACTCATTTTGGGGAGACCTTTCTTGGCTACTGCAGGGGCAATGATAGATGTCAAGAACCACAAACTCTCACTTGCATTTGGAAACGACAAAATTGAATTCGACCTTTCAAAAGCTGTTAAACAACCTTCTATTTTTGATGTTTGTTGTAGGATTGACAGTTTCCAGTCAATAGCACTAGAAGGAGCACCAGAACAAACTTATCTTAATAAGCTCAAGGGATTTTGAGGATAAAGAGTCGAGATTTCGACCCCACCCTAACACCACAAAGTCGGTTGAGGAAGAAGAGGGCAGAGCACACTCCTCGAGCCATATCCCCAAAACTAGGGGATAACTGAGGGGTCAAGCTAACGACCTTAAACAAGCGCTTCTTGGGAGGCAACCCAAGCTATTTTCATTTTTTAGTAATTTTATTTTATTTTATTTGATTTTGAGTTTTACATTTTTTTTCAGGTTTACAGGACACGACATGTTAAACGTGCCACTGCGTGCCAAATTGACACGACCCTCCTATGCCGAACGACACAGGCGTGTTGAGGTTACCCGAAGACAACACAGGTCGAGCGTGCTGTCGAGCACGCCCGTGTCGCACGTTTCTCACCTGTGACATGCCTGGGCTGGATGGAAGCATGCCTATGTCGCGCTTAAAGACCACCTTGAGCTATTTTGTGAGTTTCGATGCACATCCTTTACTGCTTATGCTGTCTCTACTTAGATTTTTAGTCTGGTTAGTGCTATTTTGTTTGCATCTTTTCATATATCATAACATTGCATTTTTATATCATCTAGCGTAATACAACTGAACATTGGTCGGATCATGATATTCCTTTTTGCCTATTTGATAAGAACCCTATTTCACTTCTAACATGGTCTATAGGTCTGAGGTATCCAAAAAAAGATTTAAATCCCCCATATCGGATGAGTACTCGATTTTCCATTGGAGACTTGCCTGTGCACTTTGGTTCCGGAGAAACACTTTCCTAGAAGTATTGTGAAAAAAAAAAAAGATTGTTTTCAAGCACCCTTTGAGACCAAGTAGTTCTGGGAAACACCTAAAAGGTGCCCCTTTGAGACTAACTAGTTCTTAAATACTCTAGGAATTGTTTTCAAGCACCCTTTGAGACCAAGTAGTTCTGGGAAACACCTAAAAGGTGCCCTTTGAGACTAACTAGTTCTTGGGAAATGCTCTCTATAATTCCTTTCCTTCTCTCTTCTTAGAAAGTGCTCCTTTGAGACCTTTGATGATAGGTAAGAATGATCCATGCATTAAGGCAGGTAAGTGCCTCTATGCCGGAAATAAGAATGCTCTACGATAGAAGGAATGGCAAATCCGGATTGGTGTCCAATGACTTTAGTCCAACTTTTCACGTGCACTATATAGGGATCTTTCAAACTTGGCAACTAGAAATGATTTGAAAAGATTAAGATCAGATTGTATATACGGATGGTGTCTAGTATTCCCACAAATAAGTTGTCTTTTGAGTTTTCTTTGCTTGAGGACAAGCAAAAGTTTAAGACTAGGGGATTTTGATGTGTGTAAATCATGCTATGTTTTCACTACTTTATATATGTGCATTTTATCTCATTTCATATCCTAGGCATGTATTTTATCATGATTCAGTTAAGTTTAGCATATTTTGGGAAGAAGAGACTGTTTTTGGGTGTTTTTGTGTTAACAGGGCAAAGGAGAAGGCGTATCAAAACAACACAGCCGTGTTGGGAATCGACACGCCTGTGTCATTAGAGCCAGCGGACAACACGCCCGAGTTCAAAGCGCAACACGCCCGTGTCAGTGAATCCAGCAGCCGACACACCCTAGTGCAGCCGCGACACGCCCTAGTTCAAACCATAACACGCCCTGTGGGAAACCAGCGACACGCTTGTGCCCTCATGTGGCACGGGCGTGTTGGCCTAATTCCAGAATTCCTTTTCTGCGAGCAATCAGGATCTTCGTCTGAATTAAAGGGAAATCTATTGCCTTAATTGAAGAGGAGGCCAAAGCTATAAAAGAGAAGATATTCTAACCCTAAAAGGAGGACGGCGGATGGTCAAAAAGGAGGATAGAAGACGGCAAAGGGATCGACAACAGAAGAGGCAAAAGAGAAGGAGTCGGCAGAGGAACGCAGATGGCATCCAGTATTGTATTTTCTTTCTCTAGCTACTCTTGTCAGACTATGGAGTAGTGTCCTGTAATCTTAGGATGGGGGAGTAGCCCTTTGACGATTTACGATGATGATATAATCTATACTACTTAAATTATTGTTTGTGTTGATTTGGTTTTCGTTGGATTCTTATTGACAAACCTAAGGAGCTAAGGGGAAGTACCTAGGAACCCAAGTTCGAACCCCGAACCAACTAGGGATAAACTCCGTCAAGTAGCGGTAGTGTATCTACGAGGGTCATGGGGTCTCGTGACAGTCCCCTTAGTCGATTATGGTCCCGCAGCAAACCTGCCGTGAAAAGGAAATTTGACTCTAGCGGAACTCTTATGGACTTAATGGATCTATCAAATCCAGTTTTTACCAGGTAACGGAGGCAAGACTAGGGAGGTTTGCGGGGGTCTCGTGACAGGTCCCCTTAGCTGATTATGATCCCCTATGCTCGAACACCGTGACAGGTAAGTTGAGTTTGATAGGTACAGTTAGCGTAGACCTCGAAAGGGGCCGTTGATTTACCTTAGGATAGGTTCCATCAAAACAAACTCTAATAGGGGTAGGAAAGAATTAAATCACCTTATAAATCGTTGACGTGGTGAAACCCATATCCTGAGATTTTCCTCAATTCTTGACTTTTAGCTCGTTCTTCTCATTCGTTGTTATTGACTACTCAGTTTCTTTGCTTAAACCAACAATCGATTTACTAGATAACTTGGTATCACGATCATTCGGTAATTGTTCCAATCCCTGTGGGATCGATATTTTTATTACTTGACGATAACCGTGCACTTGCGGAAAATAACACATCACATGCATCATATACATACAAGCAAAATTTACTAGCATGCATCACATACAATCAACATATATATAAATATATATATATATAAATTAATTGTGATGAGGTCATGGCCCTACTACGATCTTCTCAAGCCAATGAGAAGATCGGACGGTCAACCTAGGGTTAGCGGCTTCTCCAAGCGCCTCCTTTGACCGCCATGTGTCGTCGGCTCCTTCCTCGTAACTCCGTCTACTAGTGGACCTTCCACCGCTCTATTTTTGTACATTACAAAAACATGAAACTCGAGTTACATTCTAGTCTAAAACTATTTACAACTAGAATTTTAAAAGAAGAGGCACGATGCGCAGGTCGCATACCCTATACAACATGCACAACCACAAAAACGGTGTGCAAGCCGTATTATGAATTACAACACATTTATCCAATCACATTGGTGTTCTTGGGTCATGACCATCATAGTATTATACATAATTCTAAATTATGTATTTTACATAAATGTCTATAATTTTTCCTATTTTTTTCAATTTTATGAGTCACATCTCCATAACGGTCCCGCTAAGCGATTTCCGGGCACGATCGCGGGACAATGCCTCTTTCGGGGTTAGGGACAGCGCCCCTACTCGCAAAATGAACTTTGTGAGTGTCCCATCTTAATCTTACAACGACTTAAGTAGCTGTCCCAAAAACCTAAAGCGAGAATTCTCCGTTCCGGAGAGTTTTTCTCGGTGGTTGAAGCCTACAAGTGTCCCAACACTTATTGCTTCGATTCTTCGAGAAAAATACCCAAAAAATCTAAAAAAATAGGAAATTTACAGAAACTTATAGATATATAATTTTTATATCTAATACAAAAACTACAAAACTAAACCATATACATGCTTCGCACATGGCTCTGATACCACTTTGGAATATCCGAGCCGCAAAAACCGCTTTTTGCATTACGGAAACCCCAGAAGTCGACCACGGATCCGTGCGAAGATAAACAAAACTACATATACGTGTTTAAAAACCTTAGATCTACTCTAGATCTACATGTTAAGAGTTTTACCCTTGATGCGATGCCCCTCGCTTATCCCGCTCGTCCAAACGGCTTGTCGGAACTCGAGAGTGTCAAGTGTACACTCCTCTATTGGTATCCACAATAGGTGGAGAAAAGCAACCTAGAGTGTGCTAGCACCACTTAGAGGTTCACAGGAAGATGAGGAAGAGAGAGCTTGAGGGAAGAGAGGAGGAAGAAGATGAAGTTACACAACTTAACTTCACACTTTCATAACCCACTATAAGGGGGTTACATGCATGCATGTAACTCCAAGAGCCAATGACTCTTGGTCTCCCTCATGAGGTGGAACCCCATGATGTGTCCATGATGATGTGGAGCATCATCATTGGCCGGCCCCATGCCAAGTCACCATGACATGACAATTGGTCAAGTCAAAATTGACCATTCATCTTTCCTCTCAAGTCAAGTCAAACTTGACCTCTTATCTCCCATGGTTGATCAAATCCAACCATTTGATTCAAGTCAATTTGATTTAATGAATCTCAATTCATTAGTTTAAATTGACTCAATGAATCAAATCTAAATTAGACTCATTCAACACTTGAATCAACTTGAGTCCAACTCAATTAGTCTAATTTGGATTACTCTTAATTCAATTTGGTTCATCCCATGAACCTAATCCTCATGGTTCATCATATGAACTTAATCTCCATCTAATTGTCCTTTGTGTGTGACTCTATAGGTTCTTGTAACGTTGGAAATACTCCTAAACCAATTTAGGAACATAAGCAATGAGCGGTATCTAGCAACACATCATTGCCAAGTTACAAGAATGTTGAGATCCAACATCATCTTTGTGACTACTAATTGTGACTCTCATAATATGTGACAATGTCCCTCTATCCTTGACATCTAGATTGACTAATTGAGGCATAGACCATGTCATCCTCAGTACAATCTATATCTTAAACTCCAAGTAGACTCACTCTAATCAAATGAGCTCAATATCTCATATTGACTCATTTGGGCATGACCATGCAATTCGTGGTCTCACTCTATCAAGAATAACGATGTCACTCCCGTCATATAGGAGGGATAGATCACATCTACATCCCTCCGCATAATTTGTTACATACCCAGTAATCCCCTTTATAGTCCACCCATTTACGGGTGACGTTTGACGAAGCCAAAGTATGCAACTCCTTATGTAGGGAACCATGGTAACTTCAGGTCCAAGGACTAATAGTCATACTAATAGTCACATGAGAAAGTATATGACACTCATATAACGATCCATGATACTTTCTCATAGCAAGTCATTCAGTATACATTCTCCAATGTATACTCATGTGTCAACTTGATATCACATATCCATGACTTGTGAGATCAAGTCATCGAGTTGACCTACATGCTAGTCTCGTTGCATTAACATTGTCCCTGAATGTTAATACTTGACTAGGAATGATTAAGAGTAGTGTTCTCTATATCATCTCATTATCGATTCAACCAATCGATTGATATAGATAAGAACCTTCTACTCAAAGACGTTATTATACTTAGTTATTTGGCACAAATACAAGTAAATATAATAACCATGCCTTTATAAATAGGAATATGATACAACAAAGTCCATACAACAATCATCACATGATTGGCTCTAGGGCTTTCACTAACATTGAGCCCATAGATCATGGTCCAATATAAGAGTTTAAAATCATTTCAAAATCACTTTGAAAAACCTTGGTGAAGCCTGTCTTTTGATAGAAATCACCATTGATGAAGTTGATATAAAGTAGGCTCAAAACATTGAAGTTATCTTTATTTTTGAACTTTATATCAATCTCACTATTTAATGGATATTGTTATTTTCAAATATTTTTCACCCATAATGATTGACATAAGTATTATACGTATGAAGTTTCATTATTTTTCAAATTACATATATTTACTTATGTTTTTTTTTAATTTTTTTTCTAAACCTGATTTCTGCACATTGTAGAAATGATTATTCTTTATTGAGGGTAACGATGAGGCGATCAACGGTTCTTGACCAAGTTGGTATCAAGGCTGAGTTCGGGTAAACAAAATTTGTTTAGCTCATTTTCAGCCATTTCTATGTACACCAACTGCTCGTAACGCTAGGATATACTTTGAAAAGCATTGGAAGGGTGAAAATCCTTTGGAAATGGATTAGGAGAGTTATTTAGGGTGAGAATCAAATTTTAATGTGTGTGAAAGTTCAAGTTTGAATTTTTACCATTAATTTTGATGGTTTAGTGTTCCTATAGGCTGGATTCTCTAAGGACATTGTTTGTGCAATGGTTAAAGGGGAGTAAGCTTTTAGGGGTTGGTTATCCATCATGGGATGATGGATGTATTTTTGCTCATAGGAGGAGAATTAGAAAATGAGGATTGTCTCTCATTTAGTGATATGTGACTTATCACTAGGAAAAGTGAAGGTATCCTAAATATTTTTGGACCAAGGGGAGAATATAAGATCTCATTGGGATATGAGATATTGATACCCTTGGGGAGAGCCTTTTTTATGTATGTCAAAAAGGGGAAGAATTGATGAGATTTGATGACTTGAGTTAGGTAGTCTAAGTCAAAGGTTTTCTTAAACATAAAAAAGAGGGAGATTGTTGGTGCAATCAACCCAGGTCAAGATTGACCGAACTCAAATTTAACTCGAGCAGTATTTTGATGTTTGACAAAATGTATGACAATGTTATTGTCATGGGAAGTCGAAGTCTTGTATACTTGGCATAGAAAGTCCAAGCATAGGTCTTGGCAATTGGAAAGTCCAAGCATAGGTCTTGGCAATTGGAAAGTCCAAGCATAGGTCTTGGCATTTAGAAAGTCCAAGCATGAGTCTTGGCATTTGGAAAGTCCAACATGGAGTTGGCAAGGGAAGTTCAAGGGTGTGATATTGGTGGCGTAAAGTTCAAGTTTTAGTCTTGGTGACATAAGTCCAATATTTGGTAGTGTAAAGTCCAAGCATTTGTCTTGGCAGCATAAGCTCAAATGTACCTTGGCAATGTAGACCCGATTAGCATGACAATAGCTGATGGAAGCACCTGAAGGCTAACATATGGATAAATAAATCATGGTTGACTTGGAGGGATCCAATAGGCGTGAGATTGATGGAGGTGGCTAGAAGGCTTAGGTCTAGGTTAAGGGTGGTCTAGCAAGTATGAAGGGATCACACTTGAGTTAAACCTCATGTTTGAGGTTTGTCAGTCGACTAGGGTTATGGACCAATCGACTAGTCAAGTGTTTTGACACTTGGCATCCTAGTCGACTCTGAGCAGTTGACTGTGATTATGACCAGTCGATTGGAGCTCGACTACGGCCATGTGGCCTTAGCAGTCGACTGGCCTTGAGCAGTCGACTGCTGTTTACGGACACGGGCACAGAAAGTTTCGTAGTCGACTAGGCAATCGACTGTCGTGGCATCAGTCAACTGATAGGGTTTGTTAGTCGACTGATTGGCTATCCGTTGGAGATTTTTCAGCGTGGATCACGCCGTTGTGAGACAACGGCTACAGGAGCAGTCGACTACTAGGCGAAAATCAACTCGAGTTGCAGCTTTATAAGGAGCATAAAAGGGAGGATTTTGGCAGCGGTTCTAGGGGAGATTTGAGGTGAAGTGCTGGTGCATTTCAGGGTCCTTCAAGCTCATCCAAGCAACCAACAAGCAAAGCATTCAAAGCCATCTTTTGTAAAATTTTCTTTACGTTGTTAGTATTTCATTTGTATATGCTTATATTTCTTTCTTATGTTGTAAGAATTATTGTAAGAGGTTTTCTCTGTTAGTGCCTATAAGATCTACATATCTCCACAATGGTATGATATTGTCCACTTTGGGCACAAGCCCTCATGGTTTTGTTTTTGGACTTTACCCAAAAGGCCTTATACCAATGGAGATATCTTTTCATCTTATAAGCACATGATCTTTTCCATGTCTTACTAATGTGGGACTTTGATTATATTTTCAATACTCCAACATTCCCCCCCTCAAACGAAGGACCACATTGACCCCCCCCCCCCTCAAGTCTATTCGTCCTCGAAGGGCATTCTCTGCTTGATGTCCGATCCTCAACCTACCAAGACTTCCTGCCAACTGTCTGGTCCTCCTGACCCAGCTGGACTTCCTGCCAGTTGTTTAGCCCTTCTGGCCCAATTGGACTTCCTGTCAGTTGTTTGGTCCTCCCGACCCAAATGGACTTCCTGCCTAGCGTCTGGTTCTCTTGATCCGGACATGAGAGCTTAACTTCTTTCGTTCGAGGTTCATGGCTTGACATAGACCATGACTTTGATATCATTTATTTGTGCCTATAAAATCCACATATCTCCATAATGGTATGATATTGTTCACTTTGGGCCCAAGCCCACATGGTTGTGTTTTTGGGATTTACCCAAAAAGCCTCATACCAATGGATATATCTTTTCATCTTATAAGCACATGATCTTTTCCATGTCTTACCAATATGGGACTTTGATTGTATTGTCAATACTCTAACATTCTCCACCTCCATAGTGTTTTCCGAAAAGGAGAGGTTGATTAGTGGTGGTTTGCATCACTAGAGCTCATTTGAGCTTGACCCGTGGAGTAGGAATCCTAGGTTTCGAACCACGTTATATGCTTGTGCATTGTATGTGAGTGTTTGTCTCGTGTTATGTTTATTTCTATTTGTATTTTGCTATGCATGATGTGAATAGTTGTGAATTGTCGTGATACCTTTTCCAAATTAATTACCGAACCCCCTCTACACTAATATAGCATAGTGAATGGTCCGGATCGTTTCCCAATGAGTATAATCGATAGAATAGTAAACTTAGGATTTCTAATTATTGCTTTGGATTTTCCATTTCAAATCGGGGTTTGAAATTTATGAGACTAATCCTACTGAATGAAAGACAATGCAAGTAATTAAATAATTAATCTAACTAAACTATGATGATAACGAAATTAAAGAAGATATAAACTAAGCATTCAAAGAAAAGCATTCAAAAACATAAAGACAATGCAGGAAATTAAACAACAATTTGAATGCAAAATAACATGAGTGTAAAGGAAAACATGAAATAAATTTAACTAGTATTAAACATGTCTAACTAATGGAATTAACACTTAAATAGACAAGTAATCAAACTAAAATACAACTAAGCTAAGCTTTGCAATTAACCAATTAAACTCATTAACTACGAATTAAACTCAAAACTAAACATCCTAATTAAACTACAACTAAACTACCAAATTAAACTACTAATTAATTCTAAGACAAACTACAAATTAGCTACAATTCAAATTACAAGACAAGCTACAAACTAACTACAAATTTAACTATAAATCAGACTACAAGTCAAACTACAACTAACTACAAACTAAACTACAAGTCAATAACTTAAGCTACAGATGAACCTACAACAACAACAATTTGGGGGATGATAACAAACTTAATTCACTAATCCAAACATAACATAAACAAACTATCCAATTCAATTCCAAAAATGATAAACCGACGATCCTCAACACCCGGAGAAGGGACCTCCCTCTCCAGTGACGACGATGACCCGAACAACCCCCTCTGGCGGATGATGAAGCGGATTTCCTTGTCGGAGAATTCCTCCGACAAAGGCTAATAGGGTTGATGACTACCACTACTCCGACAATGGATGTTGGAGTTGCCGAACCACCGTAGCCAAGGGATGAATTTCGAAGGTGGAGCGGCCAAACCACGACAATGGGAAGGAACGGAACCGAAATAGTAGCCGTCTATGGGTCTTCATCGGTGCTGGAAATTGGGGTTGCCGTCGGAAATTAGAAATCGAGAGGCTGCCGGAGCTGGAAAGAAATTTTGCCGAACCACTACAGTAAGAGTTACCTCAGCCTTTCGAACCACGTCCAGTTGAGGCATCTTAGCTCTGGCCACAGGCATTGGAGAGTTCACCGGTGAAGTTGGACTGTCAGAATCCCTGCCTCCGCTTGCTGCAATTCAAGTTGCTGAACCACTCATCCTGCTTTGCCGACCGGATGGGAGGGGATCAACACCGGAGGATGGAAGGGAATCCTGTCAGAGATAGGCTACCATTGCCTGGAGAAAAGTCGTTGCTCGCGAGTGAGGAGGAAGATCAGTGTCGGCTGCTCACGTTGTGCGATTGAGACTGAATTGGCGCCGCCCGCTCGCACGCGGTGAAGAAACGTTGTCGCCAGCGACTTCTATGCAATCCCTACTTTCGCGCGAGGAAGAAGAAGAAGTCGCTGCCGGCTTCTCGCTGTTCTGCATCGCGATTTCTTTCTGTGCGATTTTGCCGCAAGTGAGAAAATATGGGATTTTAAAGTGAATTTCCTTGGTCGTCCGATGGAAGCAGGATCAAATCCTATCCGTCCATTAAGCTTGGTTAAATGCTTTGATTAATCAATTAAGGGGATGTGCATCCAACGACTCATATTTCTCCAATTTTGAATGGAAGGATTTGATCAAACTGAAGGGATAATCACGATTGGTCAAATCTAGATGAAGGACTAAGATGTTCAGGTCTAAATGTATGGACCCGATCTCACCAGATCTGGATAGATGGCCCAGAATCAAGCTGCTTTCATCGAACGGTCTATATTGCTCAGATCTGATCTCTTAATTGAATTGCCTTCGATCCTGATGAAGGACTTAGATTAAGTCAGCTTGAAATGCCCATTATGACCCTTGATGAAGTCATATTTGATCCAACTTGAGTCTAGTCCATTGGCTCATCTCGATCTCCTACAAACAAAGATACAATTTGCATATAAGTCCAAAATTTAGGAGAATTTACAATAAGGTCCAAAATGAATCCAAACTCATAAAACATGTTAATAATCAACAATAAATCACTCGAAAGGATAAAAACAATGATATTAAGGACCAAAATAACACAATAAAATGGTAGTTATCAATTCTCTCACACTTATTCTTGCACGTCCCGAGCAAGCAAAGAAAACTCAAAGTAAACTGAAGGTATATTTCCTTAGCAATTCCCAAACATACATAGAAAATCGTAAAAGAAAGTTACCTAGAATTGTCAAATTTTAAAGACTCAAGCAATCATGGACTCAAATCTTACACAAGTTAACAAACATGGTGGTTTCTCTCGCTCTCATAAGCATATAATAGTGGAGTTCACTCAAGCTACTCATGATTTATACACTACCATATGCTTGCTTTTCTTCTACTTTCACCACAATATACACATAAGAATGCACAATCATTGAAGGCTTATTAGGAATGTACGGGAAACATGAATAAAAGCAAATAATGGTATGTGTGTAAGGAAAGAAAGGTAGGAAATGAAATAACTAAAGAAATGCAAGAAGATATGGAAATACTGAAATGCTACATAGATGAGTACAAGAAAGTAATGCCCCAAAAGTTTTCATCCAAACTAGCTTTTCACAATTCACTAAACATGTAAACAACCCCTATCACTTCCACAATACAAATCCATATATGATATATAATAAATCTCTCAATAGTTGTAATAAGGGATGTCTATAAAAAAATATACTATCACACACATAAAAAAAACTGCTCAACATGTCAAAGATTTTTTTTATTATTGCCTTTATTTTTATTTTTTTTCATTTTTTTTTTCACTTTTTTTTCAACTTTTTTTTCTTGACATGCGGTGCTCTTCCCTATGTTCTAGAAAATGCATCAAGCTCAGCTATAAAAATAAAAACACGACTTGTCCATGGTGATCAAGCATGACTTATCTATGCTTACACTGAATTCTCCCTGAGCTACTCTCTCTCCACACTTAAACTTTTGTCCGTCCTAGACAAAATACTCATCATAGAACATTCAAGTATTCCACATCTAGAAGAGTAACAAAGAAGGAAGTAATGGAAGGAAAGAAAAATGACATGATGAACAACTACAATATTATTCAGTAAGCATGTGGCGACAAAAGAAGTAAAGGGAAATGTGTGAGAATGCCTTCATAATAATCATGTAAACCTATGGTTATGTGGTCTCAAAAGAATCAAAGCAAGTTCTAGTATTACAATAACCACAAGTGCCCCACACACAAGCAATAAAAATAGGCACAATCCTCACTAGGAATGAAAAAAAAATATATCTAAATCTATCAACACAAAATTCATCACCAAGTAGTAACCATATGCAATCAAATAATCCATTCATGACAACAAATCCCAAAATTTGACAATCAAATTAACTAGTTTTCATGACTTCTAAGATGATATAAAGGAATGCATAGGAAATTTATTTAGAAACACCAACAAAACACAAACAAATAAAGTAAAATAAATGTATATACAATGAACAGAAAAGAAGATAAGATGGAGCAAACTCCCCTGATGTCCTGGCAGTTGGAGGCAATTCAGTAAGAATATCCAGGCTGGGAGTGGGATGATGGAATAGAGGTGAGTGCTTTCTTGATGTGATCAATGTAGTTTCATGCTGCTCCCTCCGAAATGATCATCATCTCATCATATATAATCTCTAGAGGTCGTAGCTGATACAGCAGAAGTTTCCATCTTGGGGAATGGATTATTGCATTATCTGTCAAGGCCTTCATCAACAACACTCTTGGAGACTCGATCTCAGGTGGGAGTGTCCAGTCTGGGGGTGTCCAGCTATCCACCACTCCCATGTCATCATCCTCAACATCTGACACAACAACTTCATTAATGAATTCACATCCATCAGTGTCCGAAATCACATCACAACATAATGGTTCATAGGAGTCCTGTGGAGTAGCTGAATCATATACATGCTCATCACTTACTCCACAATCCATCTCCCTAAGCGTGTTGATATCCATAGAAATGGTCTCTGACGGAGGCTAAATGAACTCTTATGCTTGCATCTGGCTGATGAGTGTTGCAATTTGATTCACTATAGTCTCCATACTACTGATAATACGGATCTATGTTTCTCAAAAAGATAATTCCTGGTCTTTCTTGAAACACCAACAAACAAATCAAAAGACACAGGAAGTAAACATGACAAATATATGGATATACAGAAAATGAAAGAATGAAGCCCTTAACAATTTTTTTTTTAGAAAAATGGATAAACAATCCTAAATCTACTAAGCACCATTACACTCCCCGGCAACGATGCCAAAATTTGATATGAATAGTTGTGAATTGTCATGATATCGTTTCCAAATTAATTACCGAACCCCTCTACATTAATATAGCATAGTGAATGGGCCGGATCGTTTCCCAACGAGTGTAATCGATAGAATAGTAAACTTAGGATTTCTAATTATTGCTTTGGATTTTCCATTTCAATTGGGGGTTTGGAATTTACAAGACTAATCCTACTAAATGAAAGACAATGCAAGTAATTAAAGCATTAATCTAACTAAACTATGATGACAATGAAATTAAAGAAGATATAAACTAAGCATTCAAAGAAAAGCATTCAAAAATATAAAGACAATGCAAGAAATTAAATAACAATTCGAATGAAAAATAACATGAGTGTAAAGGAAAACATGAAATAAATCTAACCTAGTATTAAACACATCTAACTAATGGAATTAACACTTAAACAGACAAGTAATCAAACTAACAGACAACTAAGCTAAGCTTTGTAATTAACCAATCAAACTCATTAACTGTGAATTAGACTCAAAACTAAACATCCTAATTAAACTACAACTAAACTACCAAATTAAACTAATAATTAATTCTAAGACAAACTATGAATTAGCTACAATTCAATTAACTACAAGACAAGCTACAAACTAACTACAAATTAAACTACAACTAACTACAAATTAGATTACAAGTCAAACTACAACTAACTACAAACTAAACTACAAGTCAATAACTTAAGCTACAAATGAACCTACAACAACAACAATTTGAGGGATGATAACAAACTTAATTCACTAATCCAAACATAACATAAACAAACTATCCAATTCAATTCCAAAAATAATAAACCGACGATCCTCAACACCCGGAGAAGGGACCTCCCTCTTCGGTGATGACGATGACCCGAACAACCCCCCTCTGGTGGATGATGAAGTGGATCTCCTTGTCAAAGAATTCCTTCGACAAGGGCTGATAGGGTTGACGACTGCCACTACTCTGGCAATGGATGATGGAGTTGTCGAACGACTATAGCCAAGGGATGAATTTGGAAGGTGGAGCGGTCGAACCACGACCGTAGGAAGGAACGAAACCGGAATAGTAGTTGTCTATCGGTCTTCACCAGCATTGGAAATTGGGGCTACCGTCGAAAATTGGAAATTGAGAGGCTGTCAGAGCTGGAAAGAAATTTTGTTGAACCACCACAGTAGGAGTTACCTCAGCCTTTCGAACCACGTCCAATTGAGGCGTCTCAGCTCTGACCACAGGCGTTGGAGAGTTTGCTGGTGAAGTTGGACTGTCAAAATCGCTACCTTCATTCGCTGCAATTCAAGCTGTCGAACCACCGCATCTTGCTTTGCCGACTGGATGGAAGGGAATGCCGTTGAAGATAGGCTGCCAGAGTTGTCGCTGCCGCCTGCTGGAGAAAAGTCGCCGCTCGCAAGTCGCAAGTGAGGAGGAAGATCGACATCGCCGCGTTAGCGATTGAGGCGAAGCGTCGCTCTCACACGCGGGAAGAAGCATTGCCGCCGGCGGCCAGGTAATCCTCGTCGCGAGGAAGAAGAAGAAGTCGCTGCCATCTTCTCGCTGTTCTGCGTTGCGATTTCTTTCTATGCGATTTTGCCACATGTGAGAAAATGTGGGATTTTAACGTGAATTTCCTTGGTTGTCCGATCGAAGTAGGATAAAATCCCAGCCGTACATTAAAGCTAGGTTAAATGCTTTGATTAATTAATTAAGGGGATGTGCATCCAATGACTCATATTTCTCCAATTTTAAATGGAAGGATCTGATCAAACTGAAGGGATGATCATGATCGGTCGAATCTGGATGAAGGGCTAAAATGTCCAGATCTAAATGTATGATCGGATCTCACTAGATCTGGATAGATGGCCTAGAATCAAATCGCTTCCATCGAATAGTCCATATTGCTCAGATCTGATCTCTTGATTGAATTGCCTTCGATCTTGATGAAGGGCTCAGATTAAGTCAGCTTGAAATGCCCATTATGACCCTTGATGAAGCCATATTTGATCCAACTTGAGTCTAGTCTATTGGCTCATCTCGATCTCCTACAAACAAAGATAAAATTTGCATATAAGTCCAAAATTTAGGAGAATTTACAATAAGGTCCAAAATGAATCAAACTCATAAAATATGTTAATAATCAATAATAAATCACTTGAGAGGATAAAAACAATGATATTAAGGACCAAAATAACACAATAAAATGGTAGCTATCAGTGCACACTAACATCTTGTAGACGAACGTGAATGAATTCCATCGGACGGTGCAAAATCTCTATTCACCCACTCTAGCACGTAATCAACGTTCCTACAATGGTTGTGGAATAGAGGAGTTGGGTTTAGGTTAAAATTCATTCATGGAATAATGGTGGAGTTTCCCTATGGTTGGCCAAGGCGATTCGTAAGCCCTCAGTTTAGGTTTATATTTTTACACAGCTTTGCGCTAGCCAAAGTCATTATTATCAGATAGTGATCAAGTATTTAAGCCAAAGTATTTCTCCCTGCAGTCTCCCTTTATGCTTATCTTTATGTAACTTCAACATAACTATTTTTGTTAGGGAAGGAAATGAAGAAATGAGAATTAATATATGTCTAAATCATATACTGGAGTTGATTATTTGTCCATTTCGGGTTGGCTTTTGTATCTATGTTCAATTATTCCACCTGAAGCGATTCGTAAGACCTCGGGGAGAGTGCTTCCAGATGGGTTATCATCTATGCTCAAGTTAAGCACCCGAAGTAATATGTTATATGTGGCAGGATTTTCGCACGAGTATCATTATTGTGTTTATTATATGCTGAAGAGTTATTTCTCTATGGATCATAAAAATTACTCAAGGAAACAAAGTCAAGATCAAACTCTGGAACAGGTATACTATATTCATTGATGAAAGTCATATTTCCTCATAATATAGTTTACATAATTCATCTTGTGGTGCCTACATATAAAATACACTTAATTCTTCTAACTTCCTAAGATTTAAAAAAAAAAAAGGAAATACATTATAGCACAATAGAAATTAGGGGGCTTCACAGATAACCCTTTCTGAGGGTGTGGGCTGGGTGAAGGGGTTATGGCAAAGGGTCACCCTAGCATAAAGTTGTCTGACAAGAGATCGATTGATCTCACAAAGCCTTAATAAGTTACGCTGAGCTATTGCCAATTCCTGACGTAGAGAATAGTTGTGGGAAGAAGTAGAACATAACCAAGAATGTAAACTTTCTACTTGCTCTTCCAACTCCGCTATGCGTTGCTGATCCTGATTAGGTAGTTCGTTGAAGGCAAGATCCTCTTTGGGAGAAGAAAGGTTGGCCATGGAAATAGAGATACTTGGGAGGGAAAGAGGAAGTACTAAAGGGATGCTTAGGGGGAAGATGTCTGTAAGGGTGAGAGGAGTATGACCTCAATTTATAGAGAAAGAAAGGTGTAGAAGTCAAAAAGTTTCCTGTATTAAAGGGGGAAGGTGGAGAGTCAGAGTTGTTAATGAGTTGTGTGTTCCAAGAAAATGGTTGAAGATCGGCACCAGATGGGGAAGTAGATAAGAACGCCTAGGGCCATCATTTATTACAAATACAATCCTTAGTAAGAGGTTGGTCCGGTGGATATCCATATGATCCCCAAGTGTCAGATGATCAATATGAAAGTAAGATGATGACTGTTGCAACTGTGCTTAACAAGAGGTATACCCCTTTTTATAATTTAAGTATTGGGATAAAAGGAAGCAGGACTAGGCATTTTCTTTAATATAAGTCAAGTAACATTACAAGTAGTCAAAGGAAAATATCCTTGTTTATAGAAAAGGAGTAGTGGAGGAAGACCTCATAGAGGATCCCTCTTTTAAAATAGATGTTGGAATTATCAGAAACAGATGAGTAACAGTTGACAAAAGAAAAGAAGGGGGAACTTGGGGTTGAGGCAAATTAGTCAGAGGGTGAAATAAGTAACTGATAAAGGTGGAGAAAGAGAATGGAGAGGTCCCCATTTGCTTGGCTTAATAGCTTTGAGAGGACTCCTTGAAGATAGCAGTTAGCACATTAAAGTTGCAGTAGGGTGAGTATTTTAGTCTGAAGTCTCATAAGTGTCAATATTTAGGTGAATAGGATGTTTGGAAGATGTAATGAAAAGAAAGGGAGCATGCATCAAGAAAAGTGAGGAAATTCACCCTTTATACAACGTCTCGGGAAGAAGACAACAGAATTCACTTTCCCTATTAGTAGTAATGAGAATAAGATGAAGTGAGGAATTAAACTGGGTTAATAAGATTATTAATCTATTTTGGTGATGGAAAGGGAGAAGTACTAGCTCGGAAAATATGTAGTGGCAATTTAGCTAGAGGACTGCGTCACAAGTCAATAACGTTTTGACAATTAGGAGTGTATTAAGATCCTACTGTGTCAGTTGACTGGTACGATGGTAAGAGTAGAAGGTATCAATTAATTCTTGTCAAGGAGAGAATACATATAAGCAATGAAGAAGATAAAATACTTACACAACATATGGGAAAGATAAATAAGTTATATCACTATATGAAGATAAACATTTACAAATCAAAAGTTTTGAGGGGATATTTTGCTAGAGTTTTAGTAATGTCTAAGAAATCATTATCCTTCTCTAGTGGAGGATATCCTTGCTTTGCAAATTGTTCTACAACCCCGTCAAAGCCCAAAATGAAGATATCGGCTGCTTTGGGACTGAATTTGTTTATCACCTCCTGCTCTTTAGCCTTCTAGCGAGTTTCCTCGGCGGTTTGATAGGTAATGAAGGCTAGTTGGAGATCTTCTTTTTCTTTAGAAATAGCCATTACCTTTTGTATACACGCCTCTAACTCAGTGGTGCAGTTAGTCTTCAAGGCATCTATTTGATTGGCTATTTCTAGGAGATCTCTAGATATTTCAGAAGTTAAGGAAGAAAATTAATCCAACTGGTTACGGTGGGAAATGCAAGTTGTCTTCAGTGTCTGGACAAATGATAGGGCTTGAGTCAATTCGGCCAAAGACTCAGACCGCCTAGCCAGAGTTTCTTATAATTGAATTTTACATTCCTCTAACTCTCAGGCTATTATTTCAGTCTTGTGCACCTGTTCTTGTTGAACCAATAACTGAGCTCGCAATAGATCAACTTCGCGAAGTAGTTCTTCTCTGTCGTGCTTGACCGTTGGCAGCTCAGTCTTTAGGTTAGTGCATGTTTTCTTTGAATGTTCTACCGAGGCAGCTAGGGTTGATTCCTGCTATTTGGACTGAGCCAGTTGGTTTGCCATGTCTTTTGATCGATTTTCTAAGGCCACATGGTGAGTCTCTATGGTAGATTGGTATGTGGGCAAATGTTGAATGACCTCATTATAATCTATAGTGACATGTTTCAAGAACAGAAGTTAGGAAAAGAAATTTACATGTATAAGTAGAGGAGAGAGGTCAGAGGTAGTACCTTCATATGATCCACTCTCATACATTCCAGGGGACCCTGCACCCTGACTAGGCAAAAAGTTTTACCCCCTAAGGGGTGCAGATGCGAAGAATAGAATTTAAAGTAGTGGTTGGAGGATCCACAAGGGCAGGGATATTAATAGGATCAGCTGTGGAAGGAGGTTTCGAGATTATATATGGAAAAATAGGCTTGGATAGAGGAGAGTCAAGAAAGAAGGGAGGTGGTTGTAGGTTATCTTGGGGACGAGGGAGGAGGCAGAATAGGGTCAGAAGGATCTTATTTTGGAAGAGGAGGAGAAGACTTATTAGGAGAACGAAGAGGTGAATTATCCCAAGTCAAGGAAAAAGATATTTAAGGGGGAGTAGATCTTCTTCTATGATAGGAGAGGGAGGATTGTAAGGACAAAGGCGACGGTGGCAAAGAGGAAGAGGACCAGGGGTGGAAGAGGAGGAAGGGGATAAGGATTGTATACAAGTGGAAGGACCCTCCAACAACAGTGGTGATCTCCTCTGAGAAGGAGGAGGGAGGAGTAAATGAGAGGAGTCGGGGGCATCATGTTCCTCTGGAGGCATGGAAATTGCCTCAACGGTAGATTTAGGGGAAGGAGCTAAAGAATGAGTTGCTGATTTTGCTCGTTTCCTCTTCTTTTTCTTCTTCTCCGCCCTGGCCTCTATAAGGCTCATCATCACTCTCAGCATTAGCTCATCTATTACAAGGAAAGGAAATAATAGAGTGTTAGGCATAACTGCAATCTTGTAAAAACATTTATGATAGGACACCACCTAATACAATGACATCATCTATGATGAAAGGGGATAATTCAAAACACTCTAGGAGATTATCATCCAGAAGAATGTCAGAATTATATTGATGGTCTTGGAGAACTCTCTTGACCTATGTGAAAGGGCATTGTAGTTGACTCTCTTGGAATGGGAGAAGGCCTGACATATCTGTCTTTCAGAGATCGGAATGAAATAGGGGTGTAGGAAGTTGGGTGAAGAAATATCGTTCTTTCCACCCTTTATGGGAAGAAGGAAGGTTATGTATAAATTGGCAGTCCAGACGTCTCACAAAATAGAATACCCCTACATCAGTCGACTTAATCTAAAAGAGGTTGTGGAATATCAAAGGGGATAAGGGAAGACCTAGATGCTTAAAGATGATAACAGTACCAGATAAAATATAAAAAACATTGGGAGAAAATTGATTTATGACTATCTTATAAAAGTCTAAGATGTCGAAGTATACAGATGGAATAGGAAGGCGAAGACTATTTTCTAGCTGGTTTAAGAAGAAGATGTGGTATCCTGGGGGAGGAAGATGATGCCTCTGGGTGGGTAAGGTGAACCTACATTTGACACTATCTTCTATATAGGATATCTTAACGCTATGAAAATAATGGTTGTCGTCTATGCAAGGAGTGGTTTCATACCAAGGGTTCTTGCTAGGGTTTTAAGGAGGAGGAGTCATGGAAGAAAGAGGATAAGGAATGACGATGTTACTTACTTGGAATAAAAGAGAGTCACTTAAGAAAAAAAGAAAAAGGCCTCAAATGCTTGGAGACTTGAGGAGAAGAATAACAGCTAACTGGAGTGATTGAGCAGAGCGAAAAACTTGAAGTCGAAGGAAGAGGGAAGACGATGCAAGAGGGCAGTGAGAAAGTGAGGTCCTTAGAGTTCGGATATTAAAATATTTTTCCCTAACAATAAATATACGATGCCCGATAACAAAGTTATCTACTATGGTCTCCTACAGGAAGGGTCAATAGTATACTGATGTGTCATCCCAAAATAAAATTAAGGTTCATAAGTAATGAGGGCAGCTAAGACAAGCAAGAAGGAAAAGAAAGAAAGGAGTTAACCAACATACCCTACTAACGCCAGAAAAATAATTTGTCTGACTATTTTGGAAGAGTGGATAATGATACTACCATAATCTAACTAAGGTAAGAGGTGAGGAGTTGAGAGGAGGGTTTGCGTAGACTGAAGGTTAAGATCAGCATGGAGAATAAGTCAAGAGCCAAGCTGAAGTAGGTCAATTTGGAGAATAAGTGGGGAACTGAGCTGAGGAAGGTCAGCTCAGAGAACAAGTGGAGAACTGAGTTGAAGAAGGCCATCTCAAATAATAAAGTGAGAGTCGAGCTGAGGTAGGTTAGCTCGGAGAACAAGTATAGAGCTAAGCTGAAGAAGGTTAGTTCAGAGAATAAAAATAAGAGCTGAGTTGAGGTAGGTTAGCCCAGAGAACAAGTGGAGAACTGAGCTGAAGAAGGTTAGCTCGGGGAATAGATTGAGAGTCGAGCTGAGTAAGATCAACTCGGGAAGTAGATTGAAGGCAGAGCTTAGAGGGAATAGCTCAAAAAGTGAGGTTGATGGGGTTGAGATTTTCAGTCAAATACTTAACATGTTTTTCAGAAGGTATCAAGTTTAATTCTTGGCCAGTCGATATATTTTCCGAGTGGTATATGTAAGTCCTGAGGCATGTAGGCACAGGTGGAGTAGTGGTGTTCAGAGTGGTGTGATGTTGACAGAGTAGATTATGTAATTCTTGAGTAGTTTATGTAATTCCTGAGCAGATTATGTAATTTCTGAGCAGTTTATGTAATTCTCGAGTAGTATATGTAATTCCAGAGCTATGTAAGGGGTAAGAATAGTAGTGAGCCTCAGAGCTGAATGTTGTGAGCAGAATATGTGATTTCCGGCCAGTTAGTATGTTTCCAGGGCAGTATATGCAATTCTTGAGCTGAGTAAGGGTGAGAAGATTAGTTACACTCAGAGCTATGTATTGTGTTGGTAGGGTAGTATAAGTGTTTTCCGATTAATATCTTTAATTCTCGATCAGTTAGTATGTTTCCAGGATAGTATATGCAATCCCCGAGAAGAGTATGTAAGATACGAAAAAAAAACCCTTGTTAGTTGAGAAATTGTCTTATATAATTTCTCGAAAATTCACAGGAATTTTTCCGGATTCAAAAAAAGTCTATACGAGGAAGATTTAAGCTTGAATGGGTGGTTAGGTCGGCTTGAGTTAACTCGGACTAAACCTAGGTTAGACTTGAGTTGACCGAACCCATTCCACCGGCCTTAAAGGACTCGAACCCGACTTGTGTGATTTCTCTCCGCAATCTTTCTTTCCCCAATTCCATGCCGCGATCCCTCATTTCAAGATCTCACGACTTTCTTCTCTTCTCCCCGTGCGCCGCCCACGCTCGAGCTCGCCCCATCGTCGGCCGCCAAGAGGGAGGTCCGACTGGAGGGAGGGTCGCCGATCGAGGCCGACAGATTGAGAAGTCTCATCGGTAACTAAGGATCAGCAAGAGATTCATGCTGCTAGATTTGGGAGCAATCTGCCCGTCGCTGTCGGAGCAAGGTAAGTTGTTGAATCAATTTTTCGATCTGGGACGGGATCTATTTTTCTGTGGTGTTCTCTTCTTCCTTGTGCTTTCATCGTCACCAGCCTCACTGCTCGATCACCTCCAGCCATCGTGTCACCGACCGTTTCAATCATGAGCTTCATCGGTTGTTTCCATTGCTACCTTGGTGTCGATCAGCTGTTCTTGAGGTCAGCTCAGTGATGTCTTCACCATCACAGCTCCTCCGACCCTCTGTTTTTTCGGATGGTGTTCTGTGTTGTCGGGGTAGATTTGATTAGTAAGTTTGATTTCCGTTCTTCCTGTATTGTCTATAATTACAACTTTGATTGGGGTGTTGTTATGTGGCGAGATTATGGTTAGTGTTTCGTTGTGCTGTGAACGATGGTGTTTGGATTGTTGATCGATCTGGATGTTGAGTAGTTATTGTGCCGCCTGTGAGCAGAAAAAGGAGCTGCGGTTGGAATGATACCAACTGTGGTGTAGGCATGGTTGAGTCTGCTGTGATTGATTCAATGATCTGTGGGGATGTGGATCTTGTTTGAGGTAAGGATGGATTAGTTCTAAGTGTTGATGTGTCGGCTATAGGTGGAAGGAGATGTTGCAGGTGCGATGATTGGCTCAGATCGGTGACCAGTAGAGGAATTGCTTACGATTTACCTATCTAATTTGTGGTAATTGTGTTCTGATTGTTCTTGGGGCAGCTGGTTTGTTGGCTATGGTGATTTGGATAGTGAGGTTAGATTTGTGAATATGCAGGTTGATTTAGATGTTGTTTAGACTTTCATTTATGTTGCGGTTGATTTTGTGGATGTTGGTGATCTATTGTGAGTTGGGATTTCTAACTTGTAGACGAGGAAAGGATATGAATATAGGAACGAATTAGTGTTTAGTTCGTATATTTATCGGAGACTTATACTTAATCATAGTTTGCTATTATGTGCAGGTTTGGGATATGAAGCAGGTCCATGACCATGAGGATTATTTCGAGCTTCGTATCAGGTAGGTAATATCTACACTAGTCAGGTAGTTTTGACTTTTCCGGTGCATGAAATTGGACTTATGATGATACCTTTGATCTTAAATCCACTCTTATTTAATCATATGCTTGTACTGCCTTTGACCTTTGAGATATATTGTTGTTACTTCATTGATTATCTATCATGGATATGAATTACAAACCCTATGGTGTGTTAGCTGATAGATGTTCAGTTAAGTACTTGTGATTAGGATTACCATTGTGAACTCAGATTGGGTTACTGTGTTACATCACTAGGGTTAGATGATGGATTAGACTATGGACTCGATTGTTGTATCGTACACATATTAGTTGTGCATCTATTGTGCATCTAGTTGTCTGTGCATAGATAAATGTGTGGTTGTCAGTATGTGGCTATGGACTAGAGGTCCTAGCGTGATTGTATATCCGTTATGGATCGTGTATTTGTGTATGGTTATATGGATCGTCGATAGTATATCGCTACGGACTGGAGGTCTTAGTGTGGTTGACTGTCAGTTGTGTATAACTCTCTGTGTGGTAGAGAGAGTGCCTTGTGGATTAGTAGTCCTTGCATAGTTGACTTTTGGTTGACCAGGACTCCCCGTGGGATAGGGAGTGTTACGAGAATACTTGTGTGGAGCTATGCATCATTACATTGCATGCATGCTGGCGATTAGGTCTCCCTTGTGGTTGAGAGGGTCGTTAGTCATCCTGCCTCCCCGACCACTCAGAGTAGTGGTAGTAGGGTTGAGTGCAGAGCATTGTTTTGCGTGCCGTTCTCGGCCACTATGGATGGTGGTAGCTGGAGATGCGCACTTGGCCACAGTGCGAAGTGGTAGTTAGCGCACTCACCCACTATAGACGGTGGCCGTGTGATGTGCAATGGTCATAAGTGCGGTGCTCGCCTACTCATGGGTAGGGACGGAGCGACTAGCAACAGGGACCCCCGTGTGAGTAGCATATAACTCTATGGCGGCTAGCTACTATTTCATACTACCTAACTCGGTCACTTGAGAGTGGTGGCGGCTAGAGTCGGGATAGTTGTCATGTCGTGCCACCCACGCCATACTGGGGTCGTGGTTGGATGGGTCCACAGACATGACCATGCATATGCATTGTTGATATATATATGTATGCATGTATTTAATATATGTTTTACATATGCATGTAAGATGCTGCATTTGGTTGTTGCATATGTTTGTACATCATGATACCTGCCATTTGCATATTATATATTATTGTGTGTTGAGCATGATATATGTGTTGGTCCAGACTGTTGTATGCATTTGATTAGCGGCATGTCATAGTGTGGTATGGATTGGGATGTTATTACATGTGATTATATACTATTCATATGCTTGAGTGTTGGTCAGATATGGGATTACTTTGTACGTTATATGGGTTATGTTATTGTATATCTGTTCAGGATGATATATCTTATGGTGTTACAGACCGTCAGGTATGTTGTTACATTACTTCATTAGATAAGGGTAGGTTCCAGGTATCTTTGTCTAGAACATTCTTAGATAGGATTAGAAGGGGTCCTATCGACTTGTGGGTTGGTGATTTTTCTCTACCGTCTGGTGAGATGTTGATCAAAAACCAAGAAGTCAAGGGATACCCTTAGCCTTTGCTAGACATACCTCTACTGTAGAGATATTCTTACGGATAGTTAAATTGTTGAAATGAGGGTATAACAGGTATCTCGGATGTGCATATAATCCGAGAGTTTTCGGATATAGTTTCAGATGAACTCCTGGGTTTGTCACTGCATGGGCAAGTGGAATATGTGATTAGGGGTGATTTTGAGAATAGTTCCGATATGGAAGACCTCATACTGGGAGATGATTTTATTGGTATCCATGTTGCTAAACACTATGAAAATTGGAAGAACGTAAGTTGTGATTACATGAGGTATTGGATGGGACATTTATCTGCCCTAGTGGTTCTCCTTGAGAAGACTCGTAGCTCTTTGTTAAAAGAGAGATGGACTTTTGAGGTTATGCATCGATTACCGATGATTGGAATGCAGTTGTTGAGAATGAATATCCTTCGTTGTTGATAGATGATCGGTTTAGATCAACTGAAGAACACCTGTGTATACTCTAGGGTTGATCTATGATTAGGATGTTGATATTGTAGTGACTTTGTGTCATACAATTATCATTGTTGGTATGATGATTGAGCTATCATCAGCTTAGAGTAAAAAGGATGCAGGTGTGTAGAAGATGACATTTCATACTTGGTATGAATTTTAGGAGATGTTGATAATGTTGTTAGACTTATCGACGATTTAGTCGTTCATGAAGCGATTGGACCAGTTGGTGGTTGTCTTAGATGATATTTTTGGATATACTCACAATCTTAAGGGAAGTTGTGGTTTCCCTAGATTGATTTGGTATATACCATAGATGTTGATAGGATGTTACTAGCGTGACTATACCACTGATTTGTTGGACCAAGAAGGTGATGGAAATCACCTAGTCGGAAGTTTGTGAAGCTAGGTTTCAGGGCCTAGATGGTGGCTAACTTTTGCATCAGTGTTAGTTAATCCTTCCGGTGTGGCTGGAAGGGTAATGTACATGGATGTATCATTTCAGGGATTAGGAGTGATCCTGATGCAGTTGATTGAGATGTATCTTAGGCGTACGTCAGTTGAGGGACTACGTATATGACGTGAAGTTAGCAGTTATTATTTTGATTAGTAGATGTATAGAGCCGGAATGCTCATGGAATTTTGGCTAGCTACTGGGTAGCTGCAACTAGGGAGATTGGTCATTACGGTCTCCCAGTCACTTATTGTGTTGTGTGATAGAGTGGATTTTGGAACAGTAGATTAGTTTCTCTTGTGAGAAAGTAATTCTCCGTCTTCGAGGAGAATAGTGGGTTACAGAGTTGCATTCAAATTAAGAAGGGTTGTTCTAGGAGACTTATTAGTCGAGATTGATGATTTATTCGAAGTGTATCCAAAAAATAGTGAGTATTGAGACATTCTTATTGGTGGAACGATATATGGGACATGGTTGATTCCGTAATTTGATGTTGGGTGTGCCAACAAGTAATGGTGGAATATTAGTGACTGGTAGGGTTACATATCTGGATAGAAGTGGGAGCTTAGTTGACGGACTGTGTTGGGAGATTATCTAGAATTCGGAAAGGACTTGATGTGATTTAGGTAATCGATGATCGATTAGCTAGGTCCGCTCATTTTCTTCCGAGCCATAAGATGGACTTTATTGGATTGCTTGATGGAATTATATCCATGGAGTATCTTTGAGTATCATTTCCGATAGTGATTTATGATTCACCTTACGATTTTGGCAAAGTCTCTAACATCTCACGGTTATAGAGCTCCACTTTGGTACAATTATTTACCTTTTTATAGGTCCGTTGAGAGTGTATATAAGAGCTAGAATATAATATTCGAGCTCAGTATCCCACTTAGTCACTTAAGGCGTGTGACTTTTCTCCAGATACTTGAGATGGTTGTTGTGACATCTCGTACTCGTACATGAGTCGGAAATTTGGGGACCAAATTTTTATTAGTGGGGGAGAATGTAAGATACGGAAAAAAAACACCCTTATTAGTTGAGAAATTGTCTTATATAATTTCTCGGGAATTCACAAAACATTTTCCGGATTCAAAAGGAGTCCATACGAGGAAGATTTAAGCTTGAATGGGTGGTTAGTTCGGCTTGAGTTAACTCGGACTAAACCTAGGTTAGACTTGAGTTGACTGAACCGATTCCACCGGCCTTAAAGGACCCGAACCCGACTTGCGTGATTTCTCTCCGCGATCTTTCTTTCCCCGATTCCATGCCACAATCCCTCATTTCACAATCTCACGACTTTCTTCTCTTCTCCCTGTGTGCCACCCATGCTCGAGCTCGCCCCATCGCCGGCCGCCGAGAGGGAGGTCCGACTGGAGGGAGGGTCATCGATCGAGGCTGACAGGTTGAGAACTCTCATCGGTAGCTAAGGATCGGCAGGAGGTTCACACTGCTGGATTTGGGAGCAATCTGCCCGTCGCCATCTAAGCAAGGTAAGTTGTTGAATCGATTTTCCGATCTTGGACGGGATCTATTTTTTAATGGTGTTCTCTTCTTCCTTGTGCTTTCATCGTTGCCAGCCTCACTGCTCGACCGCCTCCAGCCATCGTGTCGCTGGTCGTTTCGATCATGATCTTGATTGGTTGTTTCCATTGCTGCCTTGGCATCGGTCAGCTGTTCTTGAGGTCAGCTCAATGATGTCTTCACCGTCACAGCTCCTCCGACCCTCTGTTTTGTCGGATGGTGTTCTGTGCTGCCGGGGTAGATCTGATTAGTAAGTTTGATTTCCCTTCTTCCTGTATTGTCTATAATTACAACTTTGATTGGGGTGTTGTTATGTGGCGAGATTATGGTTAGTGTTTCGGTGTGCTGTGAACGATGGTGTTTGGATTGTTGATCGATCTGGATGTTGAGTGGTTGTTATGCCACCTGTGAGAAGAAAAAGGAGCTATGATTGGAATGATACCGACAGTGGTGTAGGCATGGTTGAGTCTGTTGTGATTGATTCAATGATTTGTGGGGATGTGGATCGTGTTTGACATAAGGATGGATTAGTTCTAAGTGTTGATGTGCCGGTTGTAGGTGGAAGGAGAAGTTGCAAGTGAGATGATTGGCTCAGATCGGTGACCAATAGAGAAATTTCTTACGGTTTACCTATCTAATTTGTGGTAATTGTGTTCTGATTGTTCTTGGGGCAGCTGGTTTGTTGGTTGTGGTGATTTGGATAGTGAGGTTAGATTTGTGAATATGCAAGTTGATGTTGTTTATACTTTCATTTATGTTGCGGTTGATTTTTTAGTTTTTGGTGATCTATTGTGAGTTGGGGTTTCTAACTTGTAGACGAGGAAAGGATATGAATATAGGAATGAATTAGTGTTTAGTTCATATATTTATCGGAGACTTATACTTAATCATAGTTTGCTATTATGTGCAGGTTTGGGATACGAAGCAGGTCCACGACCATGAGGATTATTTCGAGCTTCATATCGGGTGGGTAATATCTACCCTGGTCAGGTAGTTTTGACTTATTCCGGTGCATGAAATTGGACTTATGATGATACCTTTGATCTTAAATCCACTCTTATTTAATCATATGCATGTACTGCCTTTGACCTTTGAGATATATTGCTATTACTTCATTGATTATCTATCATGGATATGAATTACAAACCCTATGGTGTGTTAGCTGATAGATGTTCAGTTAAGTACTTGTGATTAGGATTACCATTGTGAACTCAGATTGGGTTACTGTGTTACATCACTAGGGTTAGGTGATGGATTAGATTATGGACTCGATTGTTGCATCGTACACATATTAGTTGTGCATCTATGGTGCATCTAGTTGTCTGTGCATAGATAAGTGTGTGGTTGTCAGTATGTGGCTATGGACTAGAGGTCCTAGCGTGATTGTATATCCATTATGGATCGTGAATCTGTGTATGGTTATATGGATTGTCGAGAGTATATCGCTACGGACTGGAGGTCTTAGCGTGGTTGACTATCAGTTGTGTATGACTCTCTGTGTAGTAGAGAGAGTGCCTTGTGGATTAGTAGTCCTTGCATAGTTGACTTTTGGTTGACCAGGACTCCCCGTGGGATAGGGAGTGTTGCGATGATACTTGTGTGGAGCTATGCATCATTACATTGCATGCATGCTGGCGATTAGGTCTCCCTTGTGGTTGAGTGGGTCGCTAGTCATCCTGCCTCCCCGGCCACTCGGGGTAGTGGTAGCAGGGTTGAGTGCAGAGCATTGTTGTGCGTGCTATTCTCGGCTACTATGGATGGTGGTAGCTGGAGATGCGCACTTGGCCACTGTGTGGAGTGGTAGTTAGCGCACTCTCCCACTATAGACGGTGGTCGTGTGATGTGCAGTTGTCCTGGGTGCGGTGCTCGTCCACTCATGGGTAGGGACGGAGCGACTAGCAGTAGGGACCCTCGTGTGAGTAGCATATAGCTCTATGGCGGCTAGCTACTATTTCATACTACCCAACTTGGTCACTCGAGAGTGGTGGCGGTTGGAGTCGGGATAGTTGTCATGTCGTGCCACCCATGCCATACTTGGGACATGGTTGGATGGGTCTGCAAACATGACCATGCATATGCATTGTTGATATATATATGTATGCATGTATTTGATATATGTTTTACATATGCATGTGAGATGTTGCATTTGGTTGCTACATATGTTTGTACATCATGATACTTGCCATTTGCATATTATATACTGTTGTGTGTTGAGCATGATATATGTGTTGGTCCAGACTGTTGTATGCATTTGATTAGCGTCATGTCATAGTGTAGTATTGACCGGGATGTTATTACATGTGATTATATACTATTCATATGTCTGAGTGTTGGTCAGATATGAGATTGACTTTGTACATTATATGGGTTATGTTATTGTATATCTGTTCAGGATGATATAGCTTATGGTGTTGCAGACCATCAGGTACGTTGGTACATTACTTCATGTTCAGTTGATCAGTTTAGTATATGCATTGAGTATGACTATACTGTGTTTACTTGTTATTAGATTTAGATAGGACTATAAGTCTATTGGACATATTTTGTATACCTGTAGATCTTCACATGTATACTTGTAGATCTCTATATCCCTATATGTTGTTCATGCACTTTCTATATATTACCCCTGAGTTTATACTCACCACCCCGGACCCTGGGTTTCCTATCGCCAGTAATTAGAAGATTCCTTGGATGTTGAGCTCACCGGTGATCCCATCTCACACCGAACGGATGGATGTTTATTATGATTTATGGTATTCTGTTGGATTGTCGTTTTGGGATTTTATCCTGTATCATTTCCGTATTTGTGGTTACGGATGTGTTGTATGTATTTGACTTCTGATGTGGTTTCTATTATGGTTCTTATTGTGTCAAGTCACTCCGGAGTGTATAGTTGAGTCATTGTATATTTATTATTTGTCAGTATCTTTCGCTGTGTTTGTATGGATTATGTCTATATATTTGTTATGTGATTGTGGCCGAAAGGCTTTATGTATATCAGAGAATTGTATCACGTACAGGGGAGATGTTGTCCGATTATCTTCGGCTCGGCATACTCTCGGGGCGTGACAGAGTAGGGATGAGTAGATTAGTCACGCTCAGAGCTAAGTGTTGTGTTGGCAGGGCAGTATATGTGTTTTTCGGTTGATGTCTGTAATTCTCGACCAGTTAGTATGTTTTCTAAGCAATATATGTAATTCCCAAGCTGAGTAAGGGTGAGCAAAATAGTTGTGCTCAGGGCTAAGTGTTGTGTTGACAGAGCAGTGTAGGTCTTTCCTAATTGATGTATGGAATTCCCAAACTGTATACACAATTTTCGAGTAGTATACGCAATCCCCGAGCAGTGGGTATGTGTTAGTGCAGTAGGCACCATAATTGAACCTAAGTTTTGATTATAGCAAAGACACAAAGTTAAGCTCATATTGTTATCTCATGAGCTGAGTCAAGTGTGCAGGAATGCTAAGCTAAGCTGAAGGTCAGCGACACCTGGAGGGTCTCGTGTTGAAAAGCTGTGATGGTCGGGCGACACCAAGAGGACTTCGGAGGGAGTTGAAGAACTCAGGTGAAGACCAGAAGCAAAGCTACAACAAAGGTAAAGCTTGAGGTAAGCTCGTGTGAGTGAGTGATGCAAGGTCGAGTCCTCTGTATGGGGACGTCCTTAGGCGACGATCTAACTAAGACATCCCATGGAAGGTCTATGTCAAGATCGATCCAACAGTATGTTTCCTGAACAATGTATATGTTTTTCGAGAAGTTAGTGTATTTCCCAAGCGGTTAGTGTATTTCTCGAGCAATCAGTATATTTCCGAAACAACATGCTGATTTCCCAAGTGATGTACATGTGGACCTTGAGTGTTTTTTGAATTGAGTAGAGAAAGAGATGCGGGTATTTTTTGATATAGGAAGTGATGGGAGAGTTTTTAAATAAAGAATATTGTTGACATGAAATATTATGTTATTTATTTGTTTATTCATTTGATTAATGGTTGACAGGAAAAATAAGGGACACATGGAGAGCACACCAAGAGCTATTTTGAAAAGGAGCGGGAGAAATTGTTACATCTTGACAGGTTGGTTTGGGCATTAAAGTAAATTCACTTCAAGAAGAGGCGGGATGAATCTCCTATAAAAGGGACAGAGGTGGAAGGAGAAGGGGGTTTTTCTCTTCGCGATTTGATACCTTAAAAATCTTTTCTCACTTCTTCTACAGTTTACTTCTCCATTCTTCCATTTCTGACTTGAGCGTCGGAGGGGTCGTGCTAGGGAGCCGACCCACCTCTAACACTCTCTTGTGAAGTGACAGATCTAGCATCAGAAGGAGTTCTTGAGGAAGAGATAAGAGATCTAAGCAGGCCAAAGAAGAGGATACTATCAGAGGTGAATGACATATAAGGAGAAGGGCAACTTAGAAGGCAGATCGGCTAGTGGATTAAGAGTTACATAGGATAGATATTCGATTATTGAGCTTCATGGGGAAAATAATGAAAAAGGGGAACAATATATTAATGGTCATGGAGCCTCTTTATGAAGGAGGAAGCGATCAGGTTGTTAAGAGATGGGGACCTCATAAAATATTCTTTTATCAGTTTGTTATAAAGAAGGCATACTTGCCATCCTTGAGGATAATTGTCACGCCCCGGAGGTGCACCCTGTCTGGTCAACGGACGGAGCCGCTCCCTTATGACAATTTAAAAACAATCGATACATAGCCATCTAGTCACAGCCAACACATTAAGATTGATATATATAAGAAAACCAACAGTGGAAGACTATCACAAAAGAGTTATAACCTCAACAAGAGTGCATACTGGTATGACTGACCACAACATAAAGAAAATACCGCAACAAATCCAAAAAGACATGTGCGAATACCAACATATATCCAACCATATGAATCCAAGTTCATAATAAGAAACATCCAAAACTAAAGAAAAAATAACTCAAAAGCTAGGACCCTCGGAAGTAAGATGAGATGGTATCAGCCAGCGATGCTCCAAACTCATTACGAAGTCGGCTACCTGTTACTAGGACGACAAGAAAACCCAGGGTTTGTGGTGGTGAGTATAAAACTCAGCGGTAATAAGGAAAATAGTGCATGCATATCATATATCATAAAAGAGTCAACAATATACAATCGAAAAGTACAATAGATATACACTTGTATCATCTGGACAATATAAGGTACTGACATACTTGAAGATTTGTGACAATACAACTCATACAACCTGAGCATATAGACCACAATATAACACATATGACATAATGAGTAATCATATCTCCGTAATCCACAAACCACCTACTAACATCCTATAAACAATATATCAACGAACCTGGTCCATCCCATACCACATCACAATACTGGTCAAAGGTATACAAGAGTCCGACCAACTCGTACACTGGTATCCCACACATACACATATAGAATATACAGGTAGCATGCAAGATAATGTACAATCAAATGCAGCAAACATGACTTAAATAAATGCAACATCACAACGAGCATATATATAGACTATATCTATATATATTCTTATCACACTCACCCATATATATATATGTGTGTGTGTGTGTGTGGTCATGCCTGCACACCCCACTCGCTACCACAATCCCAGTGTGGGCTAGGTGGCTCGACATGACAACTGTTTCAACTCAACAACAACCACTACTCTCGAGTGGTCGAGTGGGCAGTATGAATAAGTAGTGATAAGCTAAAGAGCTATAAGCTACACAACGGGGGTTCCTGCTGCTGGCCACTTTGACTGTTACTACCCATGAGTGGTCGAGTACCATACACCCAGGACAACTGTATGCTACTCCAACTACCACTATCAATAGTGGATGAGTGTTGCACAACAAATGCTCTGCCCTCACACCTGTTACTACTACCACGAGTAACTGTGGAGGCAGGATGATTGACGACCCTCTCAACCACAAGGGAGACCAATTCGCCAGCATGTAAGTAAATGGAATGAATGAACAACCGCACATACATACGTTCGCAACACACTCTCTATTCTATAGAGAGTCATACACAACTGACAACAACCAAGCTAGGACCTCCAATTCGTAGCGACACGCTATCGACAAACCACACGACCATACACAAATACATGATCCATAATAGATATATATGTAACATAAGAATATGATATAAAAATCAACTCTACATCTAGGGCATCACCCACCCCCAGATGATTTATCTAAATTGCTCGGTTCAAATCTACAACTGAACTTAGCTATGTACACATAGGTAAACCACTATAGGTCTACATACCATAACGTCTGTAATTCATAACAATGTTAAAGGAAAATGTAACAACAACAACAAAGCATTATAAAGTGCAAAGACAAGTATCAAACAACAAAAAAACTAGAGTGGAGTCAAGATATAAGTGACATCAATATGAAATCACATGCATCAGGATTTAGCTACTACCTGACCAAGGTAAGAAATTACCCACCTGATAAGAAGCTTGTGTCAATAATCTTCATGCCCATGGACCTGCCTCGTATCCACGTCCTGCAAGGAACATAAACTATCATTACATCCTATGATACGATCAATTGTCAAATTGACTCCTAAATCGATTTCGTATTCAAATTAATTAATCAAATGCTCGATAAACTTTTGATCTCATATCCCATATAATCCCAGCTTTAACACCATAAGTATACCCACCGTTTCCAATTAGCAAATATGTTAACCTACAACATTCAACTCAATACACCAAATTCACCATCAACAGAACGGATCGAAACCCAAATAGCTACCCGACCACCTCATATTCCACCCTTGCCACAACCGAACTCAACCAAGGTCTCTTCATTCACTCACAGTCGTATCAAAACATAATTCCATCCCAAATCGCTACTTCGCAACCAACCCAATTCACCATTCTCAGCTCTAACACACACCATCCACAGCCTCCATCCACAACCCATTCACAGCCAAGAATAGAGCATCACCCAGCTCGTTCCACTACCCACAGTTTACACAAATTCTAGGGCCTAACCAACCCTATTTGGACTCCTCATCTTAACCCAACTCCATCCACTCCATCACAACCAACAAATCTCCAACACCATCCCACAACTGGTATGATCCACCGACAGAAAACCCAACGTCCAGATAAAATCACATTAACACACAACAAAGATCAATCACAGTAATTGAAGAAAATGAACAACCGAGATATACCTGCACTTGGGATCCTCTAGCTGCATTTCTCCCCTAATCCTTTGTTCATAGGAGAAATCGACACTCAAGATCACTGCCCAAACACAGATCCATGCTAAAATGAAGGAAGTCACAGTAGGAATTTTGATCTCATCCAAGATAAGGAGAGGAGCAGCTCTTACCTAACTCCAGTGATGATTGACAGTGAAACCCCCCAAATTGGCAACCTAGTTCACTATTGTCCCCTTTGCTTCCCAAGAATAGCTTCCACCCGACTCAAGCTCGGCGAAGCTTGGTTAGCGTCCTACCCTCCAGCCGGATTTCCATCGGACAGGCATCTGCCACAGCGGAGGAGATGAGAAGGCGAGAGGCAGAGAGGAGGTCGAGAGTTGTCGCAAGAAAAGAACGACACAGGGGGTAGGGAGAAGCCACGACTGGAAAATAATGAGGAAGGTGATTGAGAAATGCTCGCATGAAGAAGTCTACATGCAGTGAGGAAAACACAGAACGGAAGGAAAGAGGAGTTAAGGCAAAGGAGCGGGTCGGGTAAAAATACAGATCGGGTTTAAGACCCTATATGGCTTAAACCTAGCTTCAATTAAACCCATAAACAATAAGCCTAAGTTTGGTTCAATTAAATCCCTAACCATGCTTTAAATTTTTTTTTCAATAAATATTATTACTCCTTATCCATTTATTTGCAGTATTTTACATTCTCCCTCACTTAATAAAATTTGGTCCCCAAATTTCGTACTTGAATGAAAAATTAATTCAAGAAATTCTTAAATCACCACTTACCTCAAGTGAACAGATGCGGGTATCGGACTCGAATAGTATATTCCAGCTCCCACGTAGCCTCCTCATCAGTATGGTGATGCCATCCAACCTTTACAAGTCGGATGGTTTTGTTTCGCAACTGACGCTCCTTGCGACCAAGAATTCACATTGGAATCTCCTCGTAAGTAGCATTAGGCTGAAGTGGAATCGGTACCTCTTTCAGAACATGATCATAATGTGGCACTTATTTCCTCAGAATAGAAACATGAAATAAATTATGAACTTCTGTAAGTGTCGGAGGTAAAGCCAATCGGTAAGCTACACCCCCAATCCACTCCAATATCTCAAATGGACCAATGTAGCGTGGAGCTAATTTTCCTTTTAGCCCAAATCTTTTAACTCCTTTTGTAGGTGAAACATGCAAAAATACATGATTCCTTATTAAGAATTCCAAATGCCTTTGCCTCCTGTCCGCGTAACTCTTATGTCGATCATGTGCCTCTAATAACCATCGTCTGATGACGCGCACCAACTCTGCATCATGCTGGATACTCTGTGACTCCAATAGCTTTCGTTCCCCAACTTCCTCCCACAACACAAGAGATCTACAGGGTTTGTCGTATAATGCCTCAAAAGGAGTCATCTAAATGGATGAGTGATAATTGTTGTTATAGGAAAATTCCACTAAATGAATGTGATCCTCCCAACTGCCTCCGAAATCCATGACACAAGATCTCAATAGATCCTCCAAGGTCTGGATTGTATTCTCAGACTGTCCATCTGTCTGAGAATAAAATGTTGTACTGAGTTGAAGCTCTGTGTCCATGGCCTACTGAAGATTCTGCCAAAATCGTGAGGTACAATGCAGGTCTCTATCAGATATGATACTCAACGACACTTTATGCAGCCTAACAATCTCTGGACAGTATAATTCTTCCAGACGATCCAACGAGTCCGTCCTACGAATAGGAAGGAAATGAGCAAATTTGGTTAATCGATCTACAATCGCCCAAATCGCATCATGTCCTTTACGGGTTCTGGGCAATCCCGTAACGAAATCCATAGTGATATGCACCCACTTCCATTCCGGGATCGAAATTTCCTGAAGTAACCCCACGGGTTTCTGATGTTTAGCTTTCACCTACTGGCATACTAAACATCGAGCAACAAAGTCTGCAATATCTCTCTTCGTACTATTCCACTAGTATGAACGCTTTAAATCTCGATACATTCGAGTACCACCAGGATGTATAGCAAATCTCGAATGATGTGCTTCCTGTAACAACTCTTCCTTAACTGGATGCGAGTCTGAAACACATAATCTCCCACGGTATCGAAGTACTCCCTTCTCATCATTTGAGAAATCTGTCTATTGTCGTGAGTCCATTGTGTTGCATAAAAACTACAGATGTTGATCACTCACTTGTGCTTCTTTGATCTTCTCAACAATAGCGGACTGGGCAACCATAGAAACTAGTATCCCCCAGGATGTTTGACCTTGTTCAGACAACCCCAACTCTGAGAACTATCGCACTAGATCAGTAACTGCTGTCAAATGACTTGCCAGAATCCCACGGGACTTCCTGCTCAATGCATCTGCTACCACATTAGCCTTTCCCAAATGATAATGAATGGTGCAATCATAATCCTTCAGATATTTCATCCATCGCCTCTGTCTAAGATTCAATTCTTTTTGTGTGAAAAGATATTTCAAACTTTTATGATTTGTATAGATTTAAAAAGTAATTCCATATAAATAGTGTCTCCATATCTTCAATGCAAAAAATGATGGTTGTTAACTCCAAATCATGCATTGGATAATTCCTTTCATGATCCTTTAGTTGATGGGAGACATAAGATACCACACGGTCGCACTGCATAAGAACTGCTCCCAACCCTTGGATAGAAGCATCAGTATATAGTACCATCCCATCAACACCAGAAGGAATCACTAACACTAGTGCAAAAATTAACCGCTTCTTAAGCTCCTGAAAGCTAGCTTCACAAGCCTCTGACCAAGTGAACTTGATCCCCTTTCGGATTAAGCGAGTAAGTGGTGTGGCAATAGTAGAGAATCCCTCCATAAATCTACAATAATACCCGACCAAACTAAGAAAACTATGAACTTTCTGAATTGATTTTAGCTGCTCCAACTAGTAATGGCCTCAATTTTCTATGGATCTACAGAAATACCCCTGTTAGATAACACATGTCCAAGAAAACCTACTAAGAATAACCATAAGGCACATTTACTGAACTTGGCATACAGTTGCTCCCGTCGTAACGTCTCCAATGCTATCCGAAGATGATGTTCATGCTCCTCCTCAAATCGGGAATATATCAAAATATATATCATATATGAATACTATCATAAACTGATCTATATACCTCAAGAATACCCAGTTCATCAAGTCCATAAATGCAGTTGGGGCATTCATGAGAACAAATGGCATCACCAGAAACTTGTAATGCCCATAACGAGTGCGGAACATTATTTTCTGAGCATCCTCATCTCTTATCTGAAGCTAATGATATCCTGAGCGCAAATCAATCTTGGAGTACACACAGATATCCTTAAGTTGATCAAACAAATCCTCTATCCTCAACAGTGGATATTTGTTCTTCACAATTACCGTATTCAATTATCGGTAGTCAATGCATAACCCCAATGATCCATCTTTCTTTTTGACAAAAAGCACTGGAGCTCCCCATGGTGAAACACTAGGCCGAATAAATCCCTTATCCAACAACTTTTGCAATTGTACCTTAAGTTCATTCAGCTCTTTTAGTGTCATCCGATAAAGAGGTTTCGATACCGGCGCAGTTTTTGGAATCACTTCTATCGCAAATTCCACTTGCCTAGAAGGTGGCAAGCCCGGAAGTTCCTCTAGAAACATATCCGGGTACTCTCGGACTACCCACACAATTGAGAGGGGTAGTAGTCCCTCATTCTCTACTTTGACTAGAGACAATAAGTAACCCTGACAACCCTGAGACAATAGTTTCTGAGATTGTAATGCAGATATAATGGACACTCCTTCATCTCTAGTACTAACGAATTTCCATGCAGGTTGATCCAGTGGTCAAAAGGTCACTATTCTTGCTCTACAATCCACTGTAGCATAATAAGTAGCCAACCAATCCATACTGAGAATGATATCAAATTCCATCATTTCCAACACCTGAAGATCCACTGTAAGAATATGTCCATCGAAATCTAATGGGCAACCTTTGATTTCTTGATGGCTAGTCAGCACCTCTCCCGATGGCAATGATACTGCTAGCCCACAAGTATGAACCCTAGGAATCCTTCCAATTCTACCCAGAAATATTCTAGATACGAATGAATGTGAACTACCAGTATCAATCAAAGTATCAGCATATATGGAATAAATTGAAACCATACCCTAAATGAATGATCCTTCGGCCGGTTGTACCTCCTCTCTGGTTATTGCATATACACGTCCAGCCTCTACATTTGATGGTTGTGTCCCTGATGAAGTAGTAGTGTGCCTCCACTCAAGCTGAATCTGGCTCTGTGGTATTGAAGGCTGAGTCGACTATGCAAGCATAATATATCCCTGAGAGCTAGCTGGTAAAAAATGTTGTGTAGGTACCCCTGGATAGTAAATCACAGGAGATGCAGGATACTGAATAGTTATCGGCATCACTGAAGAGTCACCTCCATGCATCTGGTATAGTTGTGCCTGAGGAGGTAATGACTACTTCTGACCATACGCTTGTGTCCGCGGTGTTGTCCTCTGTTGTCAATGCTGGCTAAACTTCTTTCCTCTATTAGAGTTATCTAAAAACTCCAACTGTGCTTTCAGAGTACACTCCCGACTGGTATGCCCAAGATGCTTGCAATAATAACAAACAGGTCGCTCCAAGGGACATTATGGAACTTTGTGGCTTTCAAATCCACATCTATAACACCCAATCATGTTTTGACCCTTATGACTCTTCTAAGAACCTCCAGAATATTCAGAAGCTAGTCACTTCCCTTTTTGCGACCTAGAAGACCCCTCTGCAGTACCTCAAGTAGCACCACATCGATCCTGCTTCTTTTGAGTCTAATTTGTTGAATTCTGTTTCGGTTGCTTACTCTGGGACATCTGCTTCTCAATATCCTTCTCCCTCGAAATCTGCTAGGAAGTCATCTCGATAAAAATAGTTTGATCCAAGGCCTCTCTATAAGAGTTAATAAAAGACCTAGACATTCTGGCCCAAATATATGCAGCTAGATCCTGAGTAAACTAGAACATCCGATCTCCATCTTGAGTCACTAGATGAGGGCAAATCTCCACAAGTATGGTAAACTCCGCGTTATACTTCATAACAGATTGGTCACCTTGCTTCAGGCTCAAGAACTCCTGGCAACGAGCCATAGAGAATGTAGAAGGAAAATATTGTCTCCAAAAAGCATCTCAAAAAACTGACCATGTAATCTCATGCTCCCCGAGTAGGGTTTTCTCCATCTTCTACCAAGTAACAGCCTGATCCCGAAGGTGGTATGCAACTAAGCCCACTTTCTCCTTGTCCGTACAATCCATGTACTCGAAAGTGTCTTCCAAATTGTCCTGCCAAGCACGAGTAATCCATGGATCAAACTCCCCTCGGAACAAAGTAAGTCGATCCTTGGTTGAACGTGCCAATACAAGTATCCGTGCTTTATTATTGAGCCAACTAGAATCCATAGGTACCGACATAGTCGATGATATATACGGATCTTGAGACTCCGAACCTTCGGTATGGGGATGACGAGGATGTTTCTGAGTAACAGGCTCAGTCATAGCAGTCTCATATCCCACAACTCTGGTTGGTCACCTTGATGGATGACCCCAACCACGAATCTGAACAGGTGTCATAACTCCGTCTATTAACACCTTCTGCACAATTTTAGATAAGTATCTAACCAGAATATAAGGTATCAAGAATTCTTACTTTGTGCTGCTCGGAGCTCATGCCGCTATCAATCCCATCTCACAAAACCAAAATTAAACCAAAACAAAATAACTCCTGAGGTCCAAAACTCAACACAAACATTATTGTACGGCATCACAACCTTGGCTCTGATACCAATAAAATCGTCACGCCTTGGAGGTGCACCCTGTCCGATCAATGGACGGAGTCCCTCCCTTATGACAATTTAAAAACAATCGATACATAGCCATCTAGTCACATCCAACACATTAAGACAGATATATATAAGAAAACCAATAGCGGTAGACTATCACAAAAGAGTTATAACCTTAACAAGAGTGCATACCGGTATGACTAACCACAACATAAAGAAAATACCACAACAAATCCGAAATGACATGTGTGAATACCAACATATGTCCAACCATACAATCTACCATATGAATCCAAGTTCATAATAAGAAACATCTGAAACTAAAGGAAAAATAACTCAAAAGTTAGGACCCTCGGAAGTGAGATGAGATGGTATTAGCCAGCGATGCTCCAAGCCCATCACGAAGTCGACTATCTGTTACATGGGCGACAAGAAAACTCAGGGTCTATGGTGGTGAGTATAAAACTCAACAGTAATAAGGAAAATAGTGCATGCATATCATATATCATAGGAGAGTCAACAATATATAATCGAAAAGTATAACAGATATACACTTGTATCAACTGGACAATATAAGGTACTAACATACCTGAAGATCTGCGACGATACAACTCATACAACCTGAGCATATAGATCACAATATAACACATACGACATAATGAGTAATCCTATCTCTGCAATCCACAAACCACCTACTAACATCCTATAACCAATATATCAATGAACCTGGTCCATCCCATACCACATCAGGATACTGGTCAAAGGTATACAATAGTTCAACCAACTCAAACACTGGTATCTCACACACACACATATAGAATATATAGGTAGCATGCAAGATGATGTACAATCAAATGCAAAGTGTGGCCTAGGTGGTTCAACATGACAACTGTCCAAACTCAACAACAACCATTACTCTCGAGTGGTCGAGTGGCCAGTATGAATTAGTAGCGATAAGCTAAACAGTTATAAGCTACACAACGGAGGGTCCCTGCTGCTGACCACTCCGACTATCACTATTCATGAGTGGTCGAGTGTCACACACCAAGGAGAACTACACACTACTCCAACTACCACTATCAATAGTGAGCGAGTGAGGCATAATAAATGCTCTGCCCTCACACCTATTACTACTACCACGAATAACCGTGGAGGCAGGATGACTGACGACCCTCTCAACCATAAGGGAGACCAAGTCACTAGCATGCATGTAAATGGAATGAATGCACAATCGCACATACATAAGTCCACAACATACTCTCTATTCTATAGAGAGAAATACACAACTGACAACAACCAAGCTAGGACCTCCAGTCTGTAGCGACACACTATCGACAAACCACACGACCATACACCTTAATCTACATCTAGGACATCACCTACCCCCAGATGATTTATCTAAATTGCACGATTCAAATCTACAACCGAACTTAGCTACGTATACATAGGTAAACCACTATAGGTCCACATACCATAATGTCTGTAATTCATAACAATGTTGAAAGAAAATATAACAACAACAACAGAACATTATAAAGTGCAAAGACAAGTATCAAGCGATAGAAAAATTAGAGTGGAGTCAAGATATAGGTGACATCAATATTAAATCACATGCATCAGGATTTAGCTACTACCTGACCAGGGTAGGAAATTAACCACCTGATAAGTAGCTTGTGACAATAATCTTCACGCCCGTGGACCTGCCTCGTATCCACGTCCTATAAGGAACATAAATTATTGTTACGTCCTAAGATACGATCAACTGTCAAATTGACTCCTAAATCGATTTCGTATTCAAATTAATTAATCAAATGCTCGATAAACTTTCGATCTCATATCCCATATAATCCCAGCTTTAATACCATAATTATACCCACTGTTTCCAATTAGAAAATATGCTAACCTATGACATTCAACTCAATACACCAAATTCACCATCAACAGAACGGATCGAAACCTAAATAGCTACTCGACCACCTCATATTCCACCCTTGCCACAACTGAACTCAACCAAGGTCTCTTCATTCACTCACAGCCGTATCAAAACATAATTCCATCCCAAATCTACCTTCTGCAACCACTGTTGCTTCCAACACCCAATTGATCGTTCTAAGCTCCAACACACACCATCCACAGCCTCCATCCACAACCCATTCACAACAAAGAACAGAGGATCACCCAACTCGTTCCACAACCCACAGTTTACACGAATTCAAGGGCCTAACCAACCCTATTTGGACTCCTCATCTTAACCCAGCTCCATCCACTCCATCATAACCAGCAAATCCCCAACACCAGCCCACAACCGGCATGATCCACCGACATAAAACCCAACATCCAAATCAAATCACATTGACACACATCAAAGATCAATCACAACAATTGAAGAAAATGAACAACCGAGATATACCTGCACTTGGGATCCCCGACTGTATTCCTCCCCTAATCCTCTATTCACTAGAGAAATCAACACTCGAGATCACTGCCCAAACACATATCCATGCTAAAACGAAGGAAGTCACAGTAGGAATTTTGATCTCGTCCAAGATAAGGAGAGGAGCAGCTCTTACCTAACTCTGGCAACGATCAACAGTGAAACCCCTCAAACCGACAACCCAGTTCACTATCGCCCCTTCACTTCCCAAGAACAACTTCCACCCAACTCAAGCTCGGTTAAGCCTGGTCAGCGTCCTGCCCTCCAGCCGGATTTCCACTGGATAGGTCTCGGCCACAGTGAAGGAGACGAGAAGGCAAGTGGCAGAGAGGAGGTCGAGAGTTGCCGCGAGAAGAGAACGACGCAGGGGGTAGGGAGAAGTCACGACTGAAAAATAATGAGTAAGGCGGCTGAGAAATGCTTATGCGGAAAAGTCTGTGTGCGGTGAGGAAAACACAAAATGGAAGGAAAAGGGAGTTAAGGCAAAGGAGCGGGTCGAGTAAAAATACAGATCGGGTTTAAGACCCTATAAGGCTTAAACTTAGCTTCAATTAAACCCATAAACAATAAGCCTAAGTTTGGTTCAATTAAATCCCTAACCATGCTTTAATTTTTTTTCAATAAATATTATTACTCCTTAGCCATTTATTTACGATATTTTACAATAACCACCGGGGGTTCTTCAGGGGTCCCATAGAAGAATCATTCTCTAATAGCCTAAGGAAGAGCCTCACTTGGGTCCACGTGGTCTTTCCACATAGACGATTACCATCGCAGTTGGTTATTCAACAACTTGCTCTAGGATTAGAGGGGGGATAAAAGGGAGAAGGGAAGAAGGAAGAAAGGATCTGATCTCATTCTACATACATTTTTACTATTCTCCGCTGTACTTATCTTCTTCATTACTGCTACTACTTATTTTCTCTTCCTCATATAAGCTCTAACTTAAGCATCGGAGGATCCCTACTGAGTAGGCCGATGGTGGTCTAACTTGTGTTGACTTTCATAGGAAGGGAGCAAGGAAAACTCTTACTGATACAGTTGAAGAGAACCCCTCCTTTACAACACATCCTTGAGGAGAAAAATCCATGTTGCATCATCGACAATGTATTTAGTACTGAAAATGTTGGATAATGACAATCCTCTTGAAATATAACCTAGTAAACCTGGATTCACCAACTTTAGAGACCCCCTTGACCAGACTAATTCTTCAACAAGAGAACAAGATTTGTCACTAAACTATGCTTCTATGACAATGCCACAAGGTCGTAGCATGAACATTTTGCTAGTATGAAATGTAAATGCTTTAGACTCTTCATGTTTAGTATTTGTGAATTTTGTAAACAAACTATGTTCCTACTTCTAAATTGTGAGTAACTTTACACTCTTATGTTCTTTTTTACTGTCTTATATATATGGGTCTGAACATGCGTCTAAAATGTTTGCAATTGCATTTTGGAGGACACTTGCTAAATGAAATTGCTCTTGATAGATAGAACAGTTCAGAGCAATAGCTACTCTGATGCTCGCATGATTTTGTCCAAACTTTTTTACATTCTCTCTAGTAATTAATGGGTCATGAAACAAGTTCCTCATTGTTGTCACGTTGTTGTTGCTTCTTTTCATCCTATTGATGGCACAAGCAACAACAAATGGCGAGGATTAAAATGGTGTTTCATAAGTGGAGACTCTTGCGATCAATTTTTATATTGAATTGGGGGTGATAAACTAGTATATATAATTTCGATGTGGTTGAGAGTCGAGTAGATACATGTAAAATTATTTTTAAGGGTGGAGTATTGGTAACTGGTGAGATGGTGAAAGCCATTAAAGTTATCAATTAATGCAAAAAATTAAAGTTGGAGAGCTATACTACACCTAAGAGTGGTCTTAGTCTTGACTAAGGAAAACAAGTCACCTTGTAGATTAGATTATAATCATACTTATCTATTCTTAACAAGTTAGAAGAATTCCTCGTAGGTCAACCCTACATCATTCACACAGTTCATTCCTCAAACGTAGTGAAGGAGGTGTGGTAGTGTCTTTGACATTCTTCCAAAGAACATCATTCGAATGAGATAAGACATAAGAGAAGAGGAAAAGAGAGTTTTTTTTTTTTGGAATTTTTAGGGTTGGATATATAGAGAGTTGGCATTTGACATTGTTGATCCAACAAATAGGTCCAATCAATTAGTTCGACAATGGATCGACAACCTAAACCGATAGAGTTGGGTATGACGATATGAATTTCGTCCCGTTTAGACTCTCAACACACCCTTTTGATTATCGAGATATCTCTTGGATATAAACGTATCCTTCTTGATAACATCATTATCAGTCCCCAAGGGCAAATCCAAATGGCTAGCGCAGTCGTGTTAAGGTTTGAAAGGGCAAGGGGTCGATTCCTGAAGGTGACGATCAGACTACCAATGACTCTGTATTTCTGCGCTAGCCAGCTGACACATGATTTACCTCCCTCCACACGTAGGGGTAGCGGTGGGGAGCCGTTAATGTGACGGTTCCACTTTTTTTTTTTTTTGATAACATCATTATCAATTTAATTTCGTCAATTGTCGAATTATCCTTTTGGATATCAACATATCCTTTCAAATGTGTACGTACTTTGGTGTACATCATTTCAGTTGAACTTATTCCTAAGGATAAGAGTATTAAGGTCGAGTTGAAGACAAATTTTATTTCTTTAAGACAATATTGTACCCTCTAAGTACTTACAATTTATTAGTAATTATATTTCAAGATACAATGACCAACATCTCAAAACAAGAGCACTCCAAATTTTGAGTTTTGATGAACTTTCGAGAACTCTTAAGGGACTACTTAAGTTTTTTGTTTTGAATGATTAGAGTAAGAGTGAAATTCTTTTCATAGGGGATGAAGAGGATCTCCCAAAGGACAAAGGATTTTTTTCAAAAGGTAAAAGAAATGGAGTGTATCTTTTTATTTAATTTTTTTAGTTGGTATTAAGTATTTAAGTCTTAGACTCGATTAATCTTATGGATGGTTGGTCCGATTCCATGAAAATTTTTCATCAACCATTTAAGTAAATTGGAAAGCGTTATTTATTTAATGATTCATGCATATTAATGTCATGATTTAATTAATCTTTTCATCAATCAATTAGTTTTGAACCATTCAAAATTAATTTTGATTATACACTCTTTAATGGTTCCACGCATAAGCAAAGCTAAGATTTGAAACTACATGAGACTAGTCATTGGCAATCTCAAGGATGTGAAAACTAAAAATAAATAAAATTACTAAAAAAAATTTAAGTGGAATTGGAGTCCACCCTAGTCAAAGGGTGACTCCGCTCGGGTTCCACACCGATTGATACTCACATATATTTTAATTAGTGTTCATATAATCGTGTTCATGAACTCAGTTCATGTGCAAATCAAATTTTTGTCCATCCTATCAGACAATTTTTCATTACTCAAATAATCATAAATATTCCTAAATATTAATTTTTCATTCACTCGAAAAATTAATTTATTTATAAAATAGTAAATTCATATCCTTATTAAATTTATTGATTACTCAAACTAATTTTCCAACCGTTTTAATGAATACTTGGTCAATGTCCTTAGAGGTAGAAGATCAAAGAGATTCGTCGTCCACAAGAATCATGTCTAAGAGAGCATAAGCTTGAACTTAATTAGCTTCATCAATGGATGACATATATCCCAGGAACTCTAGTCCGACAATTCATAATACAAAAGGTTGAAATTCGTCAATCTAGCGGTCCCTATTAGTCTGTCTCTCATCGTTAGAGAAGTAAATCATGATAGATCTTTAACTTTTGAGACTATTAACTAGTGTATGGAGAGACAACACTATCGACAACTCATGTTTCATATTGACAGGTTGGAATTATCTCTCAAACCGGATCATTAATGGAAGACAATGTTGTAGTTTTCTCCTTCCCAACAAGTGTTTCTGGTTCCTGCACAACTGCCGTAACGATGAAGCAGACCTATTGGATATGCTCGTCTCTCATTTATGATTTAACCATTATGGGGTTTAACTTTTGTATACCAGTTGATTACTTCTCGGGATTCAATGCTCTTACTTGTCTTAATCCACCATTTTGTTAATTAATTGCTGTTTACGTCGAAAAATAAGATAACTTTGACATTATAGAAGTCCTGCAAGTTGAAAAACTTTTAAAAACCATTAATGGTAATACGAAAAAATGGGCATCAACTGATAGTCCTGCTTTTGAGCAGAGGTGAGCAAAATTTCCCATCTAAATAACTGACAGTTATTTGATTTGGTCCACTAGAACAAATTGCATTATGCATGACCTGTCCTCAGCAACTAACTCTGAACAAAATTTGGTTAACCGATTAAATTCTGTATTATACTCCATCACTGAGCGATTATTCTATCGTAGACTCATAAAATTCTGACGTCGCATCATCTGATATGCCCGTGGGAAGTGTTGACTCTCAAAAGCCTCTCTAAATCTCACCCAGGTAATCTGCTACTCGTCGATAATCGAGCGCTGCATATCCCACCAGATCTCGGCCTCGCCTCGTAAATGGAAGGCCGCCAACTCTGCCTTCTCCCACTCGGAGCAGACCATATAGTAGAAGGTACGCTCCATCGTCTCGATCCAAGACTGAGCCACGACCGGATCAGTCTCTCAGCTGAATAAAGTGAATCGGCTTTTCATTGACTTTGCTAATCCTGGAATCTGAGCTCGTGCTCTTGCTTCGAGACGTGGTGCAGGGTAACCATGCAAGAGGACAATGAGATCTCTGGCTAAGGAGTTGCCAGAAGGGTCTATAGAGTTTTGACTCATGTGCAGACTCGTAGTAGGGGTCACCCACCAAAGTGACCAGCCGGAGTTGTCGTAGTATTTATACTCCATGTTAGATTAGCTATGTGTTAGTGGATAACAGGAAATAATATTTAGTGTATTGGTCACTATTCGTAATCGTGGATGGAGTTGACCACGTGAACAATCTGTTCAGTTTGTGAGTCTTGAACCTGTGTCGAAAAGATGAATTTCCTTTGAGAGTTGACTGATACCGAGTCAGAAAGCAGGGGTCAAGTCGTCACATTGGTTGTGGAAATCAAGGACTACAGTGTTAGGGATTTTCACTAATTATGCTAGGCGGATTATTACCCTGGTGGGTAATGGACAAGGAATGTATACTATTATTGATCCAGACAATAGAGGTTTAAGTTACGAAGTTCCATAGGGATTTTGATCCTTGAGCTGCTTGAGCTTAGATCGATAATGTTGAAGGTACTGTTAAGTACCTAACTGGTATTTATATAGGGGAAGTGGAGTTAGTTTCTTACTATGGTAATGATCAAGTTGTTACTTGGTGGAATATGTAGAAGAAATTTATTTGGGGAAATAACCCATTACGGGATCATGGGTTCAAGATGTTTTCAAGAGACAGTATTTCCCCATGTTATTTTGTATGACTCATTGTTGGAGAATTCTTGAGCCTTAAGTTGAGTGATCAATAGTTAATGGAGTTTCACTATAGAGTTTGTTAGACTTGCAGAGTTTACCCCCATTTAAGGGCTCAAGATAGTGATTGAGTTGTTTTCGATCACCCACGATTTATTGGCTTACATTTGGATTAGGATAGTTGGATCTTCCATCAGTTTCTATCGGGAGGCATTAGGGTGAGTCATATTTATGAAAATGACACTGCAGCAAGTGTCTCAAGATAATGGTGTAGTCGATCTAGTGTAAATAACATACACTTCTGATAAGGCAACCATAGAAGTCGTGAACGTGATCTTCTAGCTAAATTCACGTGGTATTATTTCGCTCCCATGTTGATGCTCGATATTGATTATGTCTGTTGCCAGAGATGGTAACTTGATGTTGAGATGATTACTGTGGTGATTTTGGATGTTTAGAGGTTGATTGATGGAAATGTTATAGTATGGTGAGAGAGTTGACTTAGTTGAGTTATAGTTAACTTGGTTGATATGATGTGGATATCTGGAGATTATCTTGGAGGATATGATTGTGACATGATAGTATAAAAATGTCTCTCAGATGCATGTATAATTCGAGAATAATCAGATGTAGTGTCGGATGAACTTTTAGGCTTGTCGCTGTATAGGCAAGTAGGGTAGGCGATCGGAGTGATTTCGGAAATAGTTTCGATATCGAAGATCTCCTACTGTGTGATAATTTAATTGATACTGAGGTAATGATATTTTACGAGCCAAATGTTTTTACTTATGGTGCGTTGGTTGAGGGCTGGTGTAAAGCGCACAAGGTTGTTGAAGCTCGTGATATACTCAAAGCAATGTCATTAAATTGGCTGTAAGCCAAATCGAGTTGCTTAGATACTGTCATCGATCGGTCTTTCAAGGTTAGCAAGGTTGATGATGCCGAGAGGTATTTGTTAGAAAGATGATTCTTTCCAGGGGATAATTTATTTGGTATCAGAGCGCCTAGGTTTTCGAGTTCCTAGGGGTTTTTGGATTTTTTTGGAGTTCGCCATGTTTTGGCAGGTTTTTGCGAGGCAATCTGGAAAATTTTGGATTGGTATGGATTTTCGACGATTTTTATGTTTCAAAAATTCGAGGATTTTTGACGAGGTCAATTTGGGGTTTTGGCGGTGAGGGGACCTCTCCTGGCGGCGAAATAGGTATGCTGGAAAATTTTATATGTTTTTTTTGTTACTTCTAGTAATATTTGTATTCATTTAACAGATATGAGACGAGGTGGGTGTGCTTCTGCGCCAGGACACGGTGTGGGACGGCCACGCCAGAGGACCCTGAGATCTTTGGCGACAGAGTTGCCAGGAAGATCTACTGAGGACGAGCTTATTGATAAGGGTCAGATTCCACAGGGTGCTGCGGGAGTTGTGGATCATCAGTCCTCGGCGGATCCTCCTCCCGAGATACCCACTGCTGGGGTATCCAATGTACCAATGGAGACCTCTGCTACACATCGACACCCCGCCGAAGGGCACTCTACTATAGACTCGACAGGCCCATCAGTGGAGCCGGTCGGCCCTCACTCAATATCGGCCCCTACTTATCCTATTGATGTAGCTGCGGCACGAGCTCGGATTCCAGGATTAGCAAAGTCAATGAAAAGTCGATTCACTTTATTCAGCGGAGAGACTGATCCGGTCGTGGCTCGGTCTTGGATCGAGACGATAGAGCGTACCTTCTACTATATGGTCTGCTCCGAGTGGGAGAAGGCAGAGTTGGCGGCCTTCCATTTACGAGGCGAGGCTGAGATCTGGTGGGATATGCAGCGCTCGATTATCGGCGAGTAGCAGATTACCTGGGCGAGATTTAGAGAGGCTTTTGAGAGTCAGTACTTCCCATGGGCATATCAGATGATGCGACGTCAGGATTTTATAAGTCTACGATAGAATAATCGCTCAATGATGGAGTATAATATAGAATTTAATCGGTTAGCCAGGTTTTGTCCAGAGTTAGTTCGAGGGATAGTCACGCATGATGATGTTGTTCAGGGACTAGATGGGCATCTCCAGGTCAAGATGGCAGGATTTGGTAGGTCTTCCTACCGAGAGGCATTGGATAGAGCTTTGTTGATCGAGTCGGCTTAATAGAGAGTAAATACAGACAGGAAGAGGAAACAGACCGAACGAACCACAGGTCAGACCCAGCAGCCACAGACCATCGACAACAAAGTGGCCGATCAGTCGTCGAGTCACTCTGGGAATCTAGCCCGCCTCAAATCGTGGGGCGATCTTCAGCTGGGTCCTCTCTGTCTTCTCAGCAGAGCCGGAGGCCGCCCACTAGTGATACCTATTGTACCCGTTGTGGATCGAGAGAGCATATCGTCTCAGCCTGCACCTTGGGACAGTCAGTTTGCTATTATTGCAAACTGCCTGGACACCTGAGCCAAGATTGTTCGTTGAAGGCTCAGCATGTGGCTTCCGGGGTTTCTATCCAGGGAGGACCGTTGCGTCGATGCAGGACTCGAGAGAGGGGCCGAACGGACACGCACAACACCCGCAGAGGACGGCTCCCCTTCAAGAGTCGATGGCATTCATGGACGAGTACACCAGTGCTGTCACGGTGTCACGAGTTGATTTGAGACCCATGATGCAGATGCAGCCCGGCCACTGCAGTACCATTCGCAGCGAGCCCTGTACATGCGATACCGTGTAGCCCGCCACTAGTTCAGACGATCCACGCCTTCATACCACCTCACGACGCCTTCCTATCGGCCTATGTATACGCGCCCGTATCGATCGCGAGTCTAGACACAGCCACCTCTGCTAGTGATACCACCTCCACCTCCACCGGAGACTGGGCGGATTCATGCGATTACCAGAGAGGATGCGCAACGAGCCAACGAATCCGTTTTTCATGGTACGGTTTCAATTTATGCATTTTCAGCTATTATGCTAATTGATACTAGTAGTTCACATTCGTTTATTTCTCGTACGTTTATGAGAGAGATTGGTAGATTACCCACTATTAGAGCACAGCGGTTAATCGTCTCCCTACCATCTGGTGATACGTTGGATGTTACCCAGGAGGTCCGAGGTTGTCCCTTAGATTTCGGTAACATCATTCTTACAGTAGATTTATTGGTACTGGACATGGTCGAGTTCGACATTATCCTTGGCATGGATTGGCTGTCAGCATATCATGCCACAGTTGATTGTCAGACGAGGGTGGTCACATTCCGACCTCTGAACCAACCCTCATGGGATTTCACTGGCATCCGGGATGACAGTATAGTGACCATTTCTGCAATTCAGGCTCAGAAGCTTTTATTGCACGGTTGTTAGGGTTTTCTATTATCTATGATCAATGTAGAAGACAGTGGTGACTCTCAGATTGCGGACATTCCTATTGTTCGAGAATATCCAGATGTCTTTCCAGAGGAGTTACCTGGCCTGCCTCCCAGAAGGCAAGTGGAGTTCATGATTGAGTTAATTCTTGGGATGTCGTCGACATCGAAAGCTCCTTATCGTATGGCCCCGAGAGAGTTGGACGAGTTAAAGGTTCAACTCCAAGAACTTTTGGATAGAGGTTTTATTCGTCCTAGTGTATCTCCCTGGGGTTCTCCGGTTCTCTTCGTGAAGAAGAAAGATGGTTCGATGAGATTATACATCGACTACAGGCAGTTGAATGTCATTACTATCAAGAATAAATATCCCCTGCCACGTATTGAGGACTTGTTTGATCAGCTCAGAGGTACATCAGTCTATTCTAAGATTGATCTGCGGTCCAGATATCATCAATTAAGGGTTAGAGATTCTGACATTCAGAAGACAGCGTTCTGTACCAGATATGGACACTATGAGTTTTTGGTAATGTCATTTGGCTTACCAATGCTCCAGTGGTATTTATGGATTTGATGAACCGTGAATTTATGGATCTCCTAGATCGGTTCGTCATTGTTTTTATCGATGACATTCTGGTATATTCTCGTTCCGAGGAGGAACACGCGTAGCATCTTTGTCTTGTTCTCGATGGGCTCCGACAGAAGCGACTATATGTGAAGTTCAATAAATGCGCATTTTGGTTACACTCAGTCGGTTTTCTGGGACATGTAGTTTCGAGTAGAGGTATTTCAGTTGACCCCCAGAAGATCAAGGTTGTCACCAGTTGGGAGCAGCCGAAATCAGTTTAGAAGGTTTGCAGTTTCCTAGGCTTGGCCGGTTATTACATATGGTTCGTTGAGGGTTTCTCGAGCATTGCTATGCCATTAACACGCCTTACTAGGAAGGGCATGAAGTTCACATGGACGGAGGCATGCGAGACTAGTTTTCAGGAGTTGAAGAGGAGACTGGTGTCAGCACCGATTCTGGTATTGCCATCAGGGGATGACGGTTTCGTTCTTTATACTGATGCATCTCTGCAGGGTTTAGGCGCAGTATTGATGCAGCACAACAGGGTAGTCTCTTATGCTTCTCGCCAGTTGAAGGATCATGAGAAAAACTACCCAGTGCATGATCTAGAGTTAGCCGCTATTATCTTTGCCTTGAAGATTTGGAGGCATCATTTATATGGTATTACATTTGAGATTCTTACTGATCATAAGAGTCTCAAATATCTGTTTACGCAGAAGGAACTCAATCTTCGACAGAGGAGATGGATGGATTTCCTGAAGGATTATGACTGTACCATCAGCTACCACCCAAGGAAAGCCAATGTGGTTGCCGATGCACTTAGCCGAAAGTCCCGAGGGACTTTAGCTTCCTTCCGAGTTTTGGTCACGGATTTGATTCAGGGTTTTTCTGAGTTGAGCCTTGAGGAGGCGAGGACCGGAGGCGGCGTTACGGTTACCATGGTTGCTCGATCGTCTATCCGGACGAGTCTGGGAGGCTCGAGCCGATGATCAACATTCTGATTCATTAGCGATCGGATAACTTTTGGGCCTGATGAGTTCACAGCGATGATGAAGGTATAATTTATTTCTGAGGTAGATTATACGTACCTCAGCCTCACCCGGTCATGGAGGAGTTACTTCAGGAGGCTCATCGCTCTTGATTTGCGATCCACCCAGGTGGAACCCGCATGTATCGAGATTTAAAGCGTTTGTATTGGTGGAATGGCATGAAGAAAGACATCGCAGATTTTGTAGCTAGATGTCTGATTTGTCGAGTAAAGGTGAGCACGAGACCACCGGATTACTTCAGAGGATTCCTATTCCTGAGTGAAAGTGGGATCAGATTACTATGGATTTTGTGATGGGTTTGCCTAGGACACGTCAAGGCCATGACGCGATTTGGGTAGTCGTAGACCGACTAACCAAATCCACGCATTTCTTATCGATTCGGAAGACGGACTCTCTGGATCATTTGGCAGAGCTATATTATCGGGAGATCATCAGATTGCATGGTGTTCCTTTGAGCATTATATCAGATAGAGATCTCCGGTTCACGTCTAGGTTCTGGCAGAGTCTGCAGCAGGCTTTAGGCACACAGCTTCGGTTTAGTACTGCATTCCATCCGCAGACAGATGGACAGTCTGAGCGGACCATTCAGACACTAGAGGATTTGCTGAGATCCTGTGTTATAGATTTTGGGGGCAACTGGGAGGACCACTTGCCGTTAGTGGAATTCGCCTACAATAACAGTTATCATTCGGCTATCCAAATGGCCCCGTATGAGGCGTTGTATGGTAGATAGTGTCGTACACCCACCCTCTGGGAGGAGGTTGGGGAGGCCCAGTTGCTAGGACCCCAGAGAGCTCAGCATGAGGCAGAGTTGGTCCGTACTATCAGACGTAGGATGGCAGAGGCGCAGGATCGCCAGAAGAGTTATGCAGATCGTAGACGGAGACCTTTGGAATTCTCTGTTAGTGATCATGTATTCCTGCGAGTTTCACCCACGAAAGGGGTGAAGAGATTTGGCCTCCGTGGTAAGCTAGCTCCTAGATACATTGGTTCGTTTGAGATTTTGGAGAGGATCGGAGCAATTGCTTATCGTCTAGCGCTACCACCATCTTTGACGAGTATACATGATGTGTTCCATGTGTCCATGCTGAGAAAGCATGTGCCAGACTCTACACATATTCTGTCAGATGTGTCAGGTTCCATTCAACCTAATGCTACTTACACAGAGGTTTCGGTACGGATTTTGGACCACAAGGAACGACAGTTGCGGAACAAGGTTGTGCGTCTTGTCAAGGTCGAGTGGAGTCACCATACGGATGACGAGGCTACATGGGAGCTTGAAGAAAAGATCAGAGCTCAATACCCCCACCTGTTTACTTAAGGTACGTGAAATATATTTTTAGTACTTGTGGTATCTCTTATTCATTATGAATCTGAGTAGAAAATTTGGGGACCAAATTTTTATTAGTGGGGAAGAATATTAAATATTGAAAATTTTAAAATATTAAAATTAAATGGCCAAAGAATTAAGGAAATAATCCTGTAAATTTTTTGGGATTTTTAGGAAATTTTCCAGAATTTTTTCTAGATTTAAATGGAGTCTGTACGAGAATATTACAGGAATAAAATAAATAGGTTTTAGGTGGGGTCTATTTAAGGGGATTAATAGGTGATATTAACTTAAGGTTTCAAATACCTAAACCTAGGGTTGTTTTTCACCATCACAATAATTTTTCTTTCCCCGCCGCACCCGACATTTTTCCCCTCGCGGCGGTTTCCGCGAGAACTTCTTTTCTCCTCACGCAATCTCTTCTCCACCGATTCCCTTTTTTTTCCCCACACCTGAAACCACCGCAACCAGCGCCTCTCCTCTTCTTCTTCTTTGCTTTCGTGCCACCCGAGTCCTTGCGTCGGTCGTTCCTCCGCAAGCACCGGCGGACGTCGTCGCCTTCCCGGTGCTCAGGCCGCCGCAGGTTTTCAGCAACCGACGTGGGTGCCTTTTCGCCGCCGTCTTTGCCTCTGAGCCGCCACCCTCACTTCAGATCAGCCACCGCTGCTAGCTTTCTTCCTCGCGTCGCCACCCACAACGTCGGCCGCTCCTCTGCACGCGTCGGTCTCCGCGACCACAGGATCGCCGCCGGCCTCCTCGAGGCACCCCTCTTTCTCCGCAGTAGCAGACGCCTTCTCCTCTGTCTTTCTGGCTGAGCGTCGCCGGAGCAAGTTAGGGTTGTCCCTTTTTTCTATTTCGGATGACTGTGAGTTAGGGATTTTGGTTCGGTCGATTGTATTTCGAAGTGAGCGGGTTGTGAGGGTCGATTGGGGGGTTGTAAATTGGGGGTTTGGGTGTTAAAGTTGATTTCGATATTCCGATAGGGAGTTATTGGCCGATTGTGAAGGAGGGGGTGGTTATAGAAGGTGTTTTGGGTTGTTCGTAAGTTGTAAAAGGCTGTGGACCGGATTTATGGTCGATTTGGGTTGATTTTGGTGTTTGAGGCGGCTGTGATTGTTGGGTTTCCGGCACCGCGGCGAGTGTATGTTCGAACATGTTTCGCAAACATGTGCACAGCGGAAGAAATAAAAATAATAAATCTACATTTATTACAACACACACATCACACGCATGCATAGTACAACATGTGTAGACATAACTGTAAATTTAAATTTTGAAATAAAGGAAATTTAACTACGTATACCTTTCGTATCACGTGTAGCGGGAACGACATCAACTGGAACGATCCTCGCTAGAATCGTCTCTATCCGTATCCACGCTGAGTATCCTTAGTGTAAGTGATCGGTATGGCCGGCTAGAGGGGGGTGAATAGCCCTCGTACGTTGGACGTCGTAAATTGCTCGTCTACAAAACGTTAGCGCAAGCGGAATATACAACTATAAGTAAAAACAAGAAAAATATAAACAAGCAATACAAACACCGAGATATAACGTGGTTCACGGCTACGCCGCTAATCCACGGTCCGATTCGTCCACGGTGAATCACTCCGCCAAAACCAATCACTATCGGTCTCTCCTTTGCACAAAGCTAGGTGGAGGTAACCTTTACAACCAAGATCACTCTTCTTACAATAGGATTGAAGTAAAGACAAGTAAGAAGAGTTTAGAGCTTGTGGGGCACTAGGAAGATTGTTTGGAGTATAAGCATTAGCCTCTCAAAGGCTTACACCCTCTCTTTTTATAGAGAGGGCTAACTTCTTCCCGTTTGCGCCATCGATCATTGCCGCCCTTGGCGATCATTGCCGTCCTAGCGGCCTCGAACACGTCGGATCCCGGCCGTTGTAGTCCAGCGGAACTCTTGGCGATCGGTGATGGACCTCATCATCATTGCTGCTCTCCGTAATCGCCCGATCGGCTACGAGCGGTCTAATGGCGAACCCTTATCTATCGATCATCGCCGCCGTGATCGGTGTAATCTTGATCGGCCGCCCGTATGGCGATCATTGCTGCCTAATCCGATCGATCGTATACGGTCGAACTCACTCGACTCGAAGCGATCACATGGCGATCGGCGGTGTCGAAAACCATCGACACTTGGCCGAATGGCATTTCACCTAAGAACTACCCTTCCCGGGTTACAATCGCTCACTCTCATTTCTCGGAGTCCCTCGCGCCGAAGTTCTCTTCGTTCTCGGCCCGTCCCTCGCGGCATCGGTATGCGCGGCTCTGCGATGCTCGCCTTGGCGTCTCTTGCCTCGAAGTCTACTTCCTCGGCTTCACTCCAAGCTTCTCGTCCGCGGTCCCTCGGATGCTCCAAGCGCACGGCTTCCGCAAAGCTATCCTTCACCGACTCAAGGCACGAGTCATGAGATGTGAAACTCGCCACGGCTCCATGTGCGAATTACTAAGTCCTGCACTACTTCAACGCACATATCACATCAACATATCAAACTAACTTAAACCCTTTGCCACACCATCAAAACCATATCACGGCAAGAGATTGCCCTAACAATCTCCCCCTTTTGATGTGTGGCAATCCGTTTAAGTTAGGTAAAAACATTTGATATAAATTCTAAGGTAAGAAAGCATGTAAAGATAAACATGATATAGCAACATGCAACCCCCCCTTAATCCATGAAACTCCCCATAAAAATATTCTCCCCCTATCATATATTTCTCTCCCTACAATATATTTCTCCCTAATGTGATTAACTTAAACATACTTATTTCTCCCCCTTTGACACCATCAAAAAGATTAACACTAAGTTATAAGCTCATGGCATCAAGTATAATGGAGGAAAAATATGTCAAGTTGATTTAAAAATTGGGTACCATTTGTTGATGGCATCAAGTATATTTCTACCACTTGTTGGTGACATCAAGTATATTTCTACCACTTGTAGGAGGTTTACAAACTGAATTGGCCTTCAATATTCTGATTCTACGGGCCACGATCATTGCTATCGATATGGCGGTCGGTAGCACAATGAATCCATATTTACGATTTTACGGGCCAATTTGAAATGCATTATAAATTCCAGAAAATTTGAAAAATCATGAAATTTGGAGAACATATTTCTATTAAGTATATCTATCAAGGAAAAATAGTTTTTCATGAAAACTCATTATATTTTCTTGTTTTTGCCAAAAATCCAAAAGTTCTAAAAACCACTAGGTTTTTGATCATTCTAGTATCAAGTTAGCTACCTAGTTTTGCATCCAATTGTTTCAAAACATGAATACATGTATTTTAAGGTAGAAATTGTTTTGAAAACATATGAAATATCCAACCATGATCTTTGGGCAATATGTCTATGAATTAAACATAAGCCTTCCCCATGATTGGTCTATTATTGCTATGTTGATACTTTAAATGACCATCTAAATGCCATAGGCATTAGTGGACATTTGTATCATCCTAATATCTCACCCATGCTAAGTTTGCAATCAAGTTAGCCTATAGTGAGTGTGAGATGTATCCTAGGGGATATTTGTATATACTTAACCCATATATTCATGCAATTCTATCATGGTTAAGTATCAACCTAACATCCTACATGATCATAATGACATATATGAATGAATTCTACATTATGATCATGAAACTCATGTATCCATCAAATAATAGTCATGCATTAGGTATTATACGATGATAATAAACAAATTATCACCTAAAGCATGATTTAAACCTATTTCTAGTGATAACGTGCCAAATATCATAAATCATGATTTAAAACATACATAGGAATTACAACAATCATCATGATTTAAGCATTATTACCTATTTATGGGTACGTTATCATCACCCAACACTATCTAAAAAATGTTGTCCCGTCATCCTAAGTCAACCAAAATATGATATAGGTCAAGTTCATATGGTTGACTACCCTAGGGGTTATTCTAACCCTTAAGGATGGATTTTGGAACCCAAAATAGATTCTTTCCTATTGGGTTCACTAAATACTCCTTGGGGATCCATTTTCTAGCTATTGCTTTCTTTTTATCTTGTCCCCTAGCTATAAGACATTTGTAGGCTTTTTCATTTTTCTTTTCCTTGTAGCCTAGGCCCTTTTTGTTGAAGCTAGCTCTTTGGCTCCCTAAGATCATGTTCAGCTCTTTGGCTCCCTAAGATCATGTTCAATGTGTTGGAGCCAATAGTGAATTTCTCTAGGGCTTTGGTTAAGTAATCTACCTTTTCCCTTAATGCCCTATTTTCCTCTATGCATGCATCATTAACATTTAAAAGCATATAATCATGTGAGCATGCATCATCATTTAAGCTAGAAGAAATATTATCATTTTCATTTAAGCATGCTTTTCCTAATTTTTGTTCTAGGTCCTTGATTTGATCTAGCATGCTTTTGTTCTTCTTCTTAGCTCTAAATAAGTCCTTAGTTAAGCTAGAAATCATGGAAACTATCTTATGGGGTGAGAGATTCGTTACCATAGTTTCCATGTCCTCTTCTTCTTCGGATGATGAGGATGTGGAAGCTCCCCCTTCATTTGAGCTCTCCCCATTTGAGCTTGATTCTTCATTTTCGGATGAAGAGCAATCCAAATCATCAAAGGCCATCAAGGCCAAATTGGTGACAAAGGCATTCTCCTCATCCGATGATGATGAGGAGGATGAGGATGGGTCATCCCAAGTCCTTGCCTTGAGAGCCTTAGCCTTTCCCTTCTCCTTTGTTTTCTTCTCCTCTTCCTTCTTTTTCTTGCTCCCCTTTTTCTTCTTCTTTTCTTCTTTTTTTTTCCTTTCTTCCTTGCTCTTGTTTAGGAGAGGACAATTGTCCCTTATGTGCCCTTCTCCTTGGCAATTATAGCATATGATCTTCCCCCTTGGTCTTCTCATCCTATCATTAGATTTATCAAATCTAAAATTCTTAAATGCACGTCTTACCCTCCTTACCATGTAGGCTTCTTCGGTGCTATCCATGGAGGAGGAGGAAGACGCTTCGTCATCGGAGGAGGAGGGGATTTCCATCTTCTTCTTCCCCTTACTTGCCAATAGTGCTACTCCTCTTGAGGGTTGAATTTTAGGCTCCTCTTGTATTCCCTCAAGCCTAGTTTCGTGGAGTTCCATTGTTGAGAAGAACTCCTCCAAGGTGCTCACTTCTAAATTCTTTGAGATATAGAATGAGTCCACAATGGAGCTCCACTTTGAGGACCGGGGAAAGGCATCTATGGCCTTCATTACCATATCCCGGTTTGATAGCTTCTCACCTACACTTGTTAGTCCATTTAAAATTTCTTTGAATCTAGAATGCAAAGAAATTACCTTTTCTCCCTTTTCTAATTTGATGTTGGATAGTTGGGAGCGGAGGAGATCTCTCCTTGCTAGCTTTGCCTCGGATGTGCCTTCATGAAGCTCAATTAGCTTCTCCCACATCTCCTTGGCACTTAGGCATTCTCCTATTCGGTTGATCTCTTGTTGAGGGAGCACATTGTAGAGATGGTGCTTGGCTTTGGAGTTTGCAAGGTGCTCCTCTCTTTGCCTCTTGTTCCACCTAGATTTCTCTATTGGCTTCCCTTCTTCATCCCTAGGCAAAACGAAACCGGATTCCATTGTAATCATTATATCAAAATCCGTTTCGAAAAATACCTCCATTCGCTTCTTCCACCAAGCGAATTCTCCTTCAAACTTCGGAGGATGGATGTTGGAGCTACACAAGTCGATGATACCACGGAACTCACTCGACTTCGAGCAATGATCGCCATGACATGGCAATGATCGTGCCGAAAAATTCGACACTTGGCCAAATGGCCAAGTTTCACCTAAGAGCTACCCTTCCCGGGTTACAATCGCTCACTCATTTCGAGTCCTCGCCAAGTTCTCTTCGTTCTCGCCACGCCTCCCTATCAAAGACGGTTACGCAATGCTCCTTCGCGTCTCTTGCCTCGAAGTCTACTTCCTCCGGCTTCACTCCAAGCTTCTCGTCCGGCGGTCCCTCGGATGCTCCAAGCGAACGGCTTCCGCAAAGCTATCCTTCACCGACTCAAGGCACGAGTCATGAGATGTGAAACTCGCCACGGCTCCATGTGCGAATTACTAAGTCCTGCACGACTTCAACGCACATATCACATCAACATATCAAACTAACTTAAACCCTTTGCCACACCATCAAAACCATATCACGGCAAGAGATTGCCCTAACACTTAGGATGACTTCGCTAAGCCACGAGCTTCGTCTTCGTACGGGTTACTAGCCTCGTGTTGAAGGCGACGTGATCGAGAGATTATCACGATCCGAATCCAAATTCGGACCCAAAGACGAGTCCTCAAAACTCGCTTCTCGGGAGAGGTATTCGTCAACCGTTTGACGAATTCTTCGTCCTCCACCTCAGAGGATTACCGGAGATCGAATCCCCGGTAAGTTAGGCGCTGTCGGAGCTCTAACCGTTGTCCAAACGACGCTCCGACGAGAGGAAAACAAGCTGTCCAGAAAACTGGACAGCTTTGGTGGAGGAGTAGGCGCCGGCCAACCAAGGGAAGCCAAGTGCTCACCTTATCGCCACACCCAAGGGAGATCACCGGAGCACCAACCGACAGTAGCTCGACACCGGCGAGGGGGAAGGAAAGCTCCTTCTGGACGCCGGTTGGAGGAGAAGAGGGGGCGGCAATGGAGTTGGCGCCGACTCCTTCAATGGGGGTGGGCGACAACTAGGTTTAGGGCTTTTGGATTGGGTTAGGGCTTAACAATCCCTTAAGCCCTCTTTTATAGAGAACTAATTCTCTTAATGGTTATTGGATCATAACCATGAGGCTCGTTAACCCGCTCCATTAATATAAGTTAAAATAAACCAAACCATGATGGTTTATTTTAAGTTAAAACGAACCGAACCAACTTTTGGTTCATTCGTTTAAAATAAACCAAACCCTTTGGTTTATTCTTCTCCATTGGATTAGAACCAAACCATTTTGGTTCATCCATTATGTCTTCATAAGACACGGCCCATCCACGCTTCCATTGCGACTGAAACGATTTTATGCTCGCTTCTTGTTTGGTCCAACCAAACCTAGTTTCTCTCGGTCTGAGAATCCCATTCTCAAGCTCGTTTTAAATCCTTCGGATTACGCTCGTTGTGCGTGTGACCAAATAGGTTCTCGGTTTATGTTGGCCGTCTATAATTAACCATTAATTAAAGAACGATCATGAGTGATACATAGTAGTACATCATGATCCCCAATTAACCGAAAAGATCAACGGTTGATCCAGAACTATTTCTGAAACCCTTCAGCAGCTCGAATGAATCGTGCCCCATTCCCTTCACTCATCTTATACCCACTTGGTTCAGGACATGGTCTATAGTGTCAGTCCCCACTAGGCTGACTACGTCACACCTAGCCCAAGTATCATTTCCTCATCCTACGGATTCTAGTTACTGCACATGTATCGAATAGTACTTTACTCTAAACATGTAATGCTTTGGCCAAAGACTTTAGTAACAATCCGACGAGAGGCCATGGGCATACATCTCCTCGCAAGGAGTGGTGAATCCTTTATAGGCTATTCAAACACCTTCGATCACTTCGACTTATACCCAATCATCCCGGGTCCACATCTCCTTAGAGATGTTTGCTTAAGATGTCAAAGCATAAGTCTCCATGATCAAGATGACTTGAATACCGCAAGTCAAAGGAACATCACACTTAAGCTACAGTAAGAACTTCATTGACATATCTATATATGCAGAGAACCATATGAAGTCTTACGGCTGGTCACTCCAATGAACTAGTTACCATAACTAGCATCCACGATTAACTCCGGACATCACAATGTCTCCAGCCAGTGAGAATCAGCTGCTTGGATACACCAAGGAGTATACCTCGTGCTAGTCTCGACAGAATTAAAGGTGTCCAAGTCCATCAATTCATCGACTAGGGATAATTCCGATACATCACAATTACACATGTAGAGATACTCACTAGTTGTGATCCAATCACAAATTCTCTCATCGTGAATCGATCGAGGACATTCAAGAAATGAGTTTAAGATCCAATCAAATACATAAAACATGTATACTCAAATAGTGAATCTTCATTTATCATATAAATGGTTCATACATAAGCGATTGCCTTAGGACATCTCTCATATATTACTAACAGACTCCCACTTGGCCTAATGCCAATCGCTACGGTATCCAATACCATAAGCTCTAACATGACCCTCAAACTTACTTTGAGGTAATGCTTTAGTCAAAGGATCCGCTAAGTTCCTTTCGGTGGGAATTTTCTCGATTTGTATTTCGTTCCTCGATGATCTCTCCGATAAGATGATAACGGCGAACACATGTTTGGATCATTGATGAGACCACATCAAGTTCATAGATGAACTTCTTGATCCAAACCGCTTCCTTTCTTTGCTTCAGTACAGCGACGATTCTGCCTTAGTGGCAGAATCCGCTATAGTGTCAAGCTTGGAACCTTTCCAACTTATTGCACCTCCATTCTAGGTGAATACATACCCAGACTGAGACATGGAATCATCCTTGTCTGTCTGGAGCTGGCATCCGTATACCCACGTATCACCATGTATCCTTCTCCATATATTAGGAACACATCCTTAGTTCTTCTTAAGTACTTAAGGATCGTCTTAACAGCCACCCAATGATCCATTCCTGGATCGAACTGGTATCTGCTCGTGACACTCAGAGCATACGATACATCGGGCCTTGTACATAACATAACATACATGATAGATCCTATTGCGGATGCATAGAGAATCTTACTCATGCAAATCCTCTCGTCTTCTGTGCGCGGACACATAGACTTTGAAAGGTGTACCCCATGTCTGATGGGTATGAAACCTTTCTTGGATTCCGACATGCTAAACCTCTTTAGCACTCGGTCTATATATGTAGACTGCGAAAGACCAAGCAACCGTTTCGATCTATCTCTATAGATCTTAATCCCGAGGATGTAGGTTGCTTCTCCTAGGTCTTTCATGGAGAATGTCTTGGATAACCAAACCTTAACTGACTGTAAGATTGAAACATCATTTCCTATAAGTAATATGTCATCGACATACAATACTAGGAACACGACTGCACTCCCACTAACCTTCTTGTACACACAAGGTTCGTCTGGATTTTGTGAGAAATCAAACTTTTTGATTGTCTCATCAAAACGGATATTCCAGCTCCTGGATGCTTGCTTCAATCCATAAATGGACCGTCGCAATTTGCATACCTTGGTTTTATCAACCGATGTGAAACCCTCAGGCTGTATCATATACACGTCCTCGAGCAGGTTTCCATTAAGGAAAGCTGTTTTCACATCCATCTGCCATATCTCATAATCATAATGAGCCACTATGGCCAGGAGCATCCGAATGGATTTAAGCATAGCTACAGGCGAATAGGTTTCGTCATAATCAACACCTTACTTTTGACGATATCCTTTCGCCACCAATCTAGCCTTATAGGTAATCACATTACCATCCATGTCGGTTTTTCTTCTTGAAAACCCACTTGCACCCTATAGGCTTTATGCCTTCAGGTGGGTCAACCAAGTTCCAAACTTGGTTTTCATACATGGAATCCATTTCCGACTTCATGGCACCAAGACACTTATCCCTTTCTGAACTTGTCAGCACTTCTTCATAACTGGTAGGCTCCTCATCATCAATGAGTAACACGTCGTTCGATTCACTTACGAGAAATCCATATCTCTCAGGAATATTGTGTATTCTGCCAGATCTACGAAGATGTGGTGTTACAATAGGTCCAGCTGATTGCTCATCACTATGAGTTGTCGGTTGTTGTGCTTCACCAGGTATCTCGTCAATGTCTATTTGAGTCTCTCGAGCCTCCTCAAGCTCGACGACACTCCCACTGTTTTCTTGCAAGAGAAACTCTTTCTCTAGAAACACAGCATGCCTTGAAACAAATACCTTTTGTTCCACAGGATGATAGAATTGGTAACCCCTTGTTTCCTTAGGGTATCCAATAAATAGACATTTATCAGACTTAGCATCCAATTTGTCTGATACTGTCCGCTTCACATAAGCAGGACAACCCCATATCTTCAAGTAAGATACATGAGGTTTCTTACTATTCCATATCTCATATAGAGTAGTTGAGACTACCTTGGTAGGCATTCTGTTTAACAAGTAAACAGCTGTCTGAAGTGCATAGCCCCAAAAGGACTTGGAAAGAGTTGCATGATTCATCATTGACCTGACCATGTCCAACAAGGTCCGGTTACGCCTCTCAGATACACCATTATGTTGTGGTGTATAGGACGGAGTCCATTGAGACAATATACCATTGTCTCTTAGGTAATCAAGAAACTCCTGACTCAAGTCTTCACCACCTTGATCCGATCGAAGTATTTTAATACTCTTGTCATGTTGTTTCTCTACTTCATTTCTGAACTCTTTGAACCTTTCAAAGGCTTCAGACTTGTGTTTCATCAAGAACACATACCCAAACCGTGAGTGATCATCGGTGAAGGTAATGAAGTAGCTATAGCCTCCTAATGCTTGAGTTGACATAGGTCCACATACATCAGTATGTATTAGACCTAGTAACTCTCCCACTCGTCCACCTTTTCCAGTAAAAGGTAACTTAGTCATCTTGCCTTTTAAGCATGATTCGCATGTATCGTATGAATCCAATTCAAACGATTCCAGAATTCCACATCGGTGTAATTCGGACATGCGTTTCTTGTTTATATGGCCAAGACGACAATGCCATATATAGGAGTCTATTTGATTATCCTTTCAAGCACGCGTGTTGCTCGCTTCGATATTGAAAATGTCACTGGATACGTCCAACGTATAAATGTCATTACTCAAGGTTCCAGTTCCATAAAGTACGTCATTCAAAGTTATATAACAACAATTGTTACTAAACGTCAAATGGAAACCATTTCTATTTAAACAGGAAATAGAAACAATGTTCTTTATTAGAGAAGGAACATAATAGCAATTGTCCAGTTCTAAGACTAGTCCACTAGGGAGCTTCAGCAAATAAGTTACGATGGCGACCGCAGCAACCTTTGCTCCATTGCCAACTCACAAATTTGACTCCCCTCTGACAAGTCTTCTTCTATTCCTTAGCCCCTGTATGTCATTACATATATGTGAGCCACACCCAGTATCCAATACCCAAGTGTTTGAAGAAATAGAATGACAATCAATAACGAAGATATATGAAAAAGATGGAGCATCTTATGCCTTATTCTTCTTCACGGACTCAAGATAAATCTTGCAATTTCTTCGCCAATGGCCCTACTTGCCATAATGATGGCAAGTGCCCTTTTGAGCTGGTTTTTCCTTTTCAGCCTTTTTCTTCTTCCCCTTCTGTTGTTCCTTTGACTCCTTCTTAGAACCTTTCTTCGAGGAATCAACTAACAACACCGTCCCCTGCTCATGCTTCTCAGAAGGCTCCACAGTCTTCAGCATGTTGAGCAGTACCGCAGATGAACCTTCTTGCATCTCAGAGGTGAAGAGGAGCTTGGAGACTTCGAACCTTTCGAATCTCACTTGCTTATCAAACAACTTATAAAGATGAAGGACTACGATATGAGCATCCATATGCTCATGCTGCTTTCGTAGCTTGGGTTCCATCGCGGCTAGCATGATGCAACTCACCATTTCAGAATCATTCACATGTTTCTGATAGGCCAACAATTGGTCCAGAGTTGCATTGTCACTAGGACGGGCGGGAAGAGGCGCTTCGAGGACATACGCAAGCTTTTCCACCTTGAGAACAATTCTCAAGTTTCTAAGCCAGTCCAGAAAGTTAGGCCCAGTCAGTTTGTTTGAATCCAAAATAGTGCGCAAATTCAAAGACGTCATGATCAATTTATTGATCTAGAAATACAAAACGAGCATATATGAGAAAATGATTTTAAAATGCATCAATATACATTTATAAATCCCATTCATTTTTTGAATTTCAAAAACCCCAAAATCACTTCGGGAGATCGTAGGTCCATCTCCGAATGGGCTGATATCCATCATAGATATGAACAACCTTGGAGAGAGTCCAACAAGCCATTCATAGCTACGACGGTAGGTATCAACTATACCGATTGCATATCACGTATATGCAACTATCACAATGTGCTATCAACTAATTGAATGTTCACACATACATCGGGTTGTTAACACATTAACAAGTATGCATCATATGCATAACACCCAACTTCACCTCCCTTTACATCGACCTTGGAGAGAGTCCAACAAGCCGATGCTCCAGGTTAAAGCCAACCCATTAATCGAGAAATAGTTTTAATATGGTTAGAGCGCATTCAACCAATTAGCCCAGCTTGGAGAGAGTCCAACAACCAAAGCTAACGATTGACCTCTGACTCTTACCATATTAGTATTAAACTATTCCATGATTTGAACATGTTCGGGTTCGAGCCGGGCTTGGAGAGAGTCCAACAACCCAAACAAGAAATGGAACTCTGGTTCTAACCATATTAATGGAAGGTGTAGGCTTTAATATTGTTTAAGGGTTTTATGTCTCATCCTCTTTGCATGCAAATAACTATTATTTACATGGCATGACATACATGGCATATATCTACATGTCACAACACGCATGGCATAATGTTATGCATCTAATGCAATTACATGACATACAATTATGTCATGTACATAATTTCCTTATTTGTCATAACTATTTATGGAAATAAAATATGTTTAAGATTTGATTCTCCAAATCAAATCATGATTAAATTAGGAAACAAATTTCCAAATCTAATCACATATTTTATTCATGGAATTATTTGATTAAGGAAAATCTATTTAGGAAACCAATTTCCTAAATCATTCAAACTACTTATGGAAATAAAATATTTTAAGATTTGATTTCCCAAATCAAATCAAGATTAAATTAGGAAACAAATTTCCAAAATCTAATCAAATATTTTATTTATGGAAAATATCAATTTCCATAAATACTTCCAACTTTCAAAAGTGGAAGATTTCCATAAATACTTCTAGACTTTCCAAAATTTAAAATTTTCCATAAATACTTCTAATTTCCAAAATTAGAAAATTTCCAGAAATAACATTATGACTATCGCAAAACCATTTTTACGATTATGTCGAAACACAACCTTGCTCTGATACCACTGTTGGGTTTCCGGCACTGCGGCGAGTGTGTGTTCGAACATGTTTCGCAAACATGTGCACAGCGGAAGAAATAAAAATAATAAATCTACATTTATTACAACACACACATCACACGCATGCATAGTACAACATGTGTAGACATAACCGTAAATTTAAATTTTGCAATAAAGGAAATTTAACTACGTATACCTTTCGTATCACGTGTAGCGGGAACAGCATCAACTGGAATGATCCTCGCTAAAATCGTCTCTATCCGTATCCACGCCGAGTATCCTTAGGATGACTTCGCTAAGCCACGAGCTTCGTCTTCGTACGGGTTACTAGCCTCGTGTTGAAGACGACGTGATCGAGAGATGATCACGATCCGAATCCAAATTCGGACCCAAAGACGAGCCCTCAAAACTCGCTTCTCCGGAGAGGTATTCGTCAACCGTTTGACGAATCCTTCGTCCTCCACCTCAGAGGATTACCGGAGATCGAATCCCCGGTAAGTTAGGCACTGTCGGAGCTCTAACCGTCGTCCAAACGATGCTCCGACGAGAGAAAAACAAGCTGTCCAGAAAACTGGACAGCTTTGGTGGAGGAGTAGGCGCCGGCCAACCAAGGGAAGCCAAGTGCTCACCTTATCGCCACACCCAAGGGAGATCACCGGAGCACCAACCGGCAAAGAGCTCGGCGTCGCGGCGAGGGGAAGGAAAGCTCCTTTCGACGCCGGTTGGAGGAGAAGAGGGGCGGCAATGGAGTTGGCGCCACTCCTTCAATGGGGGTGGGCAACTAGGTTTAGGGCTTTTGGATTGGGTTATTAACAATCCCTTAACTAATTCTCTTAATGGTTATTGGATCATAACCATGAGGCCCGTTAACCCGCTCCATTAATATAAGTTAAAATAAACCAAACCATGATGGTTTATTTTAAGTTAAAACGAACCGAACCAACTTTTGGTTCATTCGTTTAAAATAAACCAAACCCTTTGGTTTATTCTCCTCCATTGGATTAGAACCAAACTATTTTGGTTCATCCATTATGTCTTCATAAGACACGGCCCATCCACGCTTCCATTGCGACTGAAACGATTTCATGCTCGCTTCTTGTTTGGTCCAACCAAACCTAGTTTCTCTCGGTCTGAGAATCTCATTCTCAAGCTCGTTTTAAATCCTTCGGATTACGCTCGTTGTGCGTGTGACCAAATAGGTTCTCGGTTTATGTTGGGCGTCTATAATTAACCATTAATTATAGAACGATCATGAGTGGCACCTAGTAGTACATCATGATCTCCAATTAACCGAAAAGATCAACGGTTGATCCAGAACTATTTTTGAAACCCTTCAGCAGCTCGAATGAATTATGCCCCATTCCCTTCACTCATCTTATACCCACTTAGTTCAGGACATGGTCTATAGTGTCAGTCCCCACTAGGCTGACTACATCACACCTAGCCCAAGTATTATTTCCTCGTCCTACGGATTCTAGTTACTGCACATGTATCGAAGAGTACTTTACTCTAAACATGTAATGCTTTGGCCAAAGACTTTAGTAACAATCCGACGAGAGGCCATGGGTATACATCTCCTCGCAAGGAGTGGTGAATCCTTTATAGGCTATTCAAACACCTTTGATCACTTTGACTTATACCCAATCATCCCGGGTCCACATCTCCTTAGAGATGTTTGCTTAAGATGTCAATGCATAAGTCTCCATGATCAAGATGACTTGAATACCGCAAGTCAAAGGAACATCGCACTTAAGCTACAGTAAGAACTTCATTGACATATCTATATATGCAGAGAACCATATGAAATCTTACGGCTGGTCACTCCAATGAACTAGTTACCATAACTAGCATCCACGATTAACTCCGGACATCACAATGTCTCCAGCCAGTGAGAATCAGCTGCTTGGATACACCAAGGAGTATACCTCGTGCTAGTCTCGACAGAATTGAAGGTGTCCAAGTCCATCAATTCATCGACTAGGGATAATTCTGATACATCACAATTACACATGTAGAGATACTCACTAGTTGTGATCCAATCACAAATTCTCTCATGCTGTGAATCGTATACATATCGAGGACATTCAGTAAATGAGTTTAAGATCCAATCAAATACATAAAACATGTATACTCAAATAGTGAATCTTCATTTATCATATAAATGGTTCATACATAAGGCGATTGCCTTAGGACATCTCTTATATATTACTAACAGATGGAATTATTTGATTAAGGAAAATCTATTTAGGAAACTAATTTCCTAAATCATTTACGGTTATGTCTACACTTGTTGTAATATGCATGCGTGTGTTGTGTGTGTTATAATAAATGTAGATTTATTATGTTTATTGCTTCCGCTGTGTTCATGTTTACGAAACGTGATCGAACACACACACGCCGCGGTGCCGGAAACCCAACAGTGATTGAAAGAGTTGTGGGTTGAGAGGGCTATACGAGTCCATTTGGGTGATGTCGGCTGTACAGGGTTAGGTGTAGGAGTTTTGTGCAAGATTTAGGCTCGACTTAGGGATGGATATACTTTGGGTGTCGTACAAGTGTGATTGGACGAAAAGACCGACTGTGAAAGGGTTAGATAAATTAGTGGAATTGGAAATTGATTTGGGGTAATTGGGTTTTGAACGAAATCGATTAAGTATTCGATTTGTTGGTGAATTTCATTTTTTGTGCTTAACAATAGTTATGCTATATGCAGGTTTCGGTCACGAGGCATGTCCCCAGTCGTGACGATCTGGTTCTTTTTTCGGATATTTTATCAGGCGGGTATTTTGACTTATCTTTTAGATATAGTCAAGTTGATATGCTAGTTAGGATAACTTGCAATAATTTTCATGATTATATGCCTAGCATGTTTTTGGTGCTTACTTGATACATGCATGTGATAGGTTATGATTATACCTTCCCTATTTTATTTGGATCATAGTTACTTGGATTATGAATATGTACATATTGATTATGCATATTATTCGGATAGGTGTATTTAGTTAGATTTACATGCTTTAGTATCATGCACCATCTTGCATGATTGCATGTTGGCTGGACGGGGTTCCTTTATAGTTGAGCCCGCAGCCAGTTACATGGCCTGCACACGCTGCCACTCATGGGTTAGTGGTACATCAGGAGGGTGTGTGCAGTTGCTCTATCAGGCTCCGTTGGTCCGCTCACGTGTAGCGATGAGGCAGCGTGGTAGTGGGCAGGGATCCCTCCTCTGGTCTATGACACCGGGAGATGAGAGCTTAGCTCCCCCACTCTGTTTGGGGCAAGAGGATAGGTGTACTCTGACAGCATCTTGTCCACTCGGTCACTCAGGAGCAGTGATGACAGAGTGCACAGTTGTCATAACCCTACCCACTCGGCTTCATCATCGCGTGTGAGGCGGCTGACTGGCGTCAGGGGTGACCATGTCATTTGCACGTCATGCACTTTGTACAGATTGCATTTGTATTGTGTTTACTGCATTATTTTATTGATGCCTTGGATGTTGCATATGATTGTCATGCATACAGGATTCATATTCGTATATGGTGATGACTTTATCTCTTATTGTAGGGCACATGCTCCTATATCAGGGTAGGAGATTCAGGTGAGTACAGTCCTTTTGCATTTATTTCTTGCTTACCCTATATGTGAGACTGTACTGGCATGATTTTTATTGTTAGCTATATCTTACTTTGCATATCGACTATACCCGCTGAGTTCTTTGAACTTACCCCGTTGATTTATATCTATTTCAGGATGAAGCTGTCAGGAGAGTCCAGCTGCCAAACCCCACTCGTTGTGAAAGTTTTTATTTGTTATTTGTTTCTATGGTTTGGATATTTTGATTAGAAGACATGTTTAGGATTGGAGTTGGATATTTGTATTCGTGGATTTTTAGTGTCCTTATGGGATTCGGTTTTGTTTCGATTGGATTTGGTTCGGTATTCCTGCCCAGATGACAGAAGGGGTAAGTCTAATTATTGTGGACTGGTTACCATTTACTATGATAGTAGGCCAGAGGCCTATTTTATTACCTGCGTGTGTGTTTGGATTTCGGTCGTGTTGACCGATGTATAATGGTCGTGTAGGCCTTGTATGAAAATTGGTATTGTCACCCGTATAGAGGAGGTGCTGTCGGATTTTTGTCTGGCGGGGACTCCCTCGAGGCGTGACAGTTATTTGATTTGGTCCACTAGAAAGTTTTTTTTTTAAAAAAAAATATTAGTTATTTTGATTAAAAAGGTTCGATTTTGATTATAAATTTTGAATCAATTTTTTATTAAATGATAAAAAAATATTAATATTTTAGTTGTTTATTAAATCAATTAAGTTTTTAATTAAATTTTTCATTTTTATTTTTTAAAAATTCAGATAATTCAATTATTGACTAAATTAGTTGATTTTTTATGACTAAACAGTTTCAAGAACTATTTTGTTGTACAAATGCACCTCTGAAAAAAAAAAACTCGAACTCAAAGTAAATAAAGAGAGCTCTCAAAACCTCAAGTCCTAAGCCTTTTCGCAAAAGTATTAGAAACCGGTATCTAATCACCGGCCCTTTATCCTTATCTCCAGCGATGACTAAAGTTTTACTAGAATAGGTCAATTAGAATTTTTTTTTCTTTATTGTATAAACTAAAATTTTGCTTAATATTTCGTTTATTATTTTTAATATATTAGGATTTAGATTAACTCATATTGAGATTTAGATTGGATGATGTAATCAATCTATAAAAAAAACATTAAATTTTTTTTTTGCGAATTATAATAAGAGTTTTGAATAATTGTGAGCATCATAGAATAATTTTATATCGATCTACTATCTACTATCTACTATTAATAAAAGTTCTTTCAATCTTTCTTTCCGTTGAATATCTACAACCTACATATGGATGCAATACTTCTTCACTGATAACTAGATTGATGTATTGTAGTAGTAATAAATAATTAGTCGATGCAAATTGGCCAAAATGATTCTACTATAGCACTGATCAATAGGAATACGAAAATACGACTTTAGTTTCTTTTATACGGAAACAATGTCAGTTTCTGAACGGAGTAATGATTTTATTTGGAAAAAAAAATCAAAAGGACATTTTAAAAAAAAAAGTGCCTGCCACTTTTAAAAAGTCAACACAATATTCCAATATATTTTAATCCAAAAATATTTTTATTTTGATACCAACTATAAAATAGTTATAAGAATATATAATAGCTACACCACAATTGCAACAACTTGAAATAAATTGACTATACAATCACTTAAATTTATTCAAAATTATTGTTCCTCGTCCATTGTATTCATCCATCCGACTAAACGAGCATGGCGTCCATTAGTTTGGCGATGTTTCATCTTTGGTTTTTCTTTTGAAATATTTATATAAACACATACTTTGCTAATAGATTTGATTGTTCTCCTTCCGTGCTCAAGCCCTCATGTACTATTGTTGTAAAATACCACGAATATATATATATATATGGCGATGCCTGGTTAGGGATACACTTAGACCTAACCTAGATCTAAATGGTTTGTGTTTAAATTAATGGAGCTTAGGGTTAAATTAACCTAGGCTTAATTGAATTATGGGTTAATGGATTGTAGGATTAAACCCAAACCCGCTAACCCTCAAAAACCCGAACCGCTTCCTCTCCCTTTAACGCACGCGACTTCTCCGCGCAAAACGCCCAGCCGCACCTCATTAACCCCGACGGCGACCCTCTTCGATCGTCGACTCCACCGACTTCTCGCCGACGTCGCGGAGTGTTGTTCCCAGTCGGAAAATCCCTCCTTTTCTTCTCCACCGCGCACAGCCTCCTCCGCGCGACTTCTGCGACCCCTGCCGGCCGGAGTTCGTCGGCTCCTCTGCGCGAGTGGACGGCGGCGAGCGACGTTTCCCTCACCAGTGCCACGGACGAGTCGGAGCAGTAGGGTGCGCGCGATTGGAAACGTGCGTCGACGATCGCTGTGAGTGCTAGGTAAGGCGCTGTCCGATCTCGTTTTTTTTCCTTTCCCTGACCTTGACCTAGCGAATGGGGCAGAAATTGGAGCGCTGGTGGTCGCCGGTGAGTAGAGCCGCCGGATTTAGGTTCTTGTCCAAATAGGGATGTGGGCTGGCGATCAATGGGGAGTTGCTGTCGGATTCCGAGAGTTACTGCCGGTTTTGGGATTGGGCTGCCGAAGGAGATTACAACTGCAAGGTAAAGCTTGTATTTGGGTCGGATTTTTGGATGTTCTGTGACTTGCCGTGACCTAATTTGGTTTGGGCAGTGAGTTCGATCAGTTGAACGGGGTTGCCAATTCAAGGGGATTTGCTGTCGGTGTTGCTTCAATTCGCTGGTAAGCACGATCCATCTTTTCTTTTTTTCCCTACTGTCCCGTGTGTTGTTTGGTTGTCGATGGTGCTTACCGGAGAGGTGGCTGTGTGGATGTGAACAGGGGGCTGGCGTTGGAAATGTGGTTGGATATGTCGTGAATGGGTTCTGTTAGTGTAGATCAATTCATTAGTTGCCTTGATTTAGCTAGTTAACAATGGTTAAATAGTTGGGTATCTAATTGGTGGAACTGGGTTTGAATTAATAATAAGGGTTGGTCGATGGTGAGGTTTTGTTGGGTGTTTGACCGGTTGTGAAATAGTAGCTGTGTTTAGGCTACAAATAGAGATGTGTAGCAGTGTTAATATGGATTAGATTTATACTTAATTTGTTGGTGATCCTGTTGCATCAAATTAGGTATAAAAAAGATTAAATCTACATGGGATTGATTTGGTTGAATGGGTATGGAGTTGGATGAGTGGGTTAGCACTTTTGTTAATTGAAACGGTGAGTTAAATTAAATAGTCAAGCTTAACTCTTTGAGCTTCTAATTCGTATTCGATAAAGGGACGCGAGTATGGAAACGATAGAATAGTAAATTATATACATCTATTGTCATGTGCTTGAACTTAATGCATATCATGGTTTGTAGGGGCGTGGATACAAGGCGACCTTGGACGTGAGGATTTATATTGTCACGAGCTTCTTATCAGGTAGGTAATTTTCTACTGGTCGGGTAGATGTAATGATTTCCAGATTTAGACGTAGATATGAACATGTTAGGTGTTCATATTACCTTGATCATGCTCTGTTTATCGTTTGCTTGAACTTACCGTTGATATATATGTGTGCTCGATTATTGATAACACATGTTCCCTAGCATGATCTAGAAGTTACAGATATGATGTAAGTAGGTCTAACTGTTTAGTAGGGTGTAGATGTTAGAGTACGGAGGATGACCTAAATTGTAAATTTGGCAAAAAGGTCCTCTGTGGATAAGTATGACCCTAGATGTAGGACTTATTCCATACCTGTATGTTGCACATTTATTCACCAACCACGGGTTGTGTGAATGGTCATGAGTCGTGGATGGGCCGATGGTCGCTACAGCTTGTCATGATTAGATGAGTGACTCTCTACAGGGTAGAGAGTGTACTGATCTATTGGGTGTGACTCTTTGTTGAACAGAGAGTCTAGGGTAGATGTTCTGTATGTGAGACAGTACCCTCATGTCATTGCATGTATACTGACGACATCGTTTTCCCTTGGGGTTGAGAGAGAGTCGTTAGTCATCCTGCCTCCCAGGTTACTTCCAGAGGAGTAACTGGTGTGAGGGCATAGCATTTGTTGTGCCGCACTCTACCATTATTGACAATGGTTGTTGGAGTTGCGTGTAGTTGTCCTGGGTGCGTGGTACTCGACCACTCATTAGAAGTGTTAGTCGGAGTGGCCAGCAGCAGGGACCCCCGTTGCGTAGCGAGCTCTTTACGCTCATATGCTACTTGATCATACTACCCAACTCGGTCACTCGAGAGTGGTGGCGGCTGGAGTCGGGATAGTTGTCATGTCGTGCCACCTAGGCCACACTGGGGTCGTGGTAGCGAGTAGGGGTGAGCAGGCATGACCATGCATGCTGCATTGTCGTATCATACGGTGTTTTGCATATGGTTATATATATATACATAACTGCTTGTATATATATATATATATATATATAGATGATGGTGATTAGTATACATACAGATACAGTCTATATGTATACTCACTTTGATGATGCATTTGTATGTACTATGTCTGTTGCATTTGTTTGTACATATTCATACATGCTATGGCATATTCCTGTATGGTAGTAGGTTGATATTTGTATACCTATCGGATATTCATAGTGATACCCTTGACTCAGGTTAGGATATTGTGTTAGTACTATACTATTATACCCTATGATGTGATTATATGCCCAGGTTGGATCAGGATAGAGTAGCTGACTGTCAGGTATGTCAGCATCGTTGATGTTCAGTTTATTTAGTATATATGCATGCATATCTATAGTTATGCTGATGTATACTTGTTGTACGAGTAGATTAAACTGTTGAATGACATGTAATATTGATACATATATTTACATGTTTTCTCTGATTACCTACTGAGTTTTACTCACCACCTCCGACCCTGGGTTTTTCTGTCGCCCAGGTAATAGGTAGATGTCTTCGTGACGACTTGGAGCTGCGCCGACCGATCCATCCCATCTCCGTTTTCTGAGTCTCCCGAGGAGTTCGTTTTCTTATGGCTTGGACTTGTTTATTGTGTTTTAGATTTTGGTCCTATGTCATGGACCTTAGTTTATATTTGGACTTCGTCTTTATGTTGTGGACGTTATTCTGGTGTTGATGTTTTTGTACGGTTTTAGTAATGTGGTCTTGTCAGGTGGAGTACACCTGTATATTATATTTTTGTTATGTATGTTGTGGGTATGCGCTCTTTATTTCCGCTGCTATTATTTGTTATATATATATTGTTGTTGTTGTGGGCCTACGGGCCTTGTATTAACCCGAAATGTTGCCATGTACAGGGGAGATGCCGTCTGTTTGATTTTCGGCTCGGCATGCTCTCGGGGCGTGACAACTTTATTGGTATCAGAGCCAGAAGGTTCTGCGATGCCATATTATGATTTTGTTTTTGAGTCTTGGATTCTCGGGAGTCGGTATATTTTTCGGTTTTGGTTTTTGTGAGATGGGATTGACAGCGGCATAAGCTCCGGGCAGCACGAATTAAGTGTTCCTGATAATTTATACTTTAGTTAGATACTTATCTAGACTTGTTCAATAGGTGAATACTATCAGAGTTATGCCACCTGTTCAAACTCGAGGTCTAGGTCGTCCATCCAGCGAGCCGGAGGAGGGGCGAGATACGCTATGCACCGAGCCTACTACTCAAGTACCACCTCGTGAAACCCCTATTGGTGATTCGGAGCCTCAGAATCCGGATGTACCACTGACTACGCCAGAGCCCACAGAGTCCAGTTGGCTCAATGATAAGTCACGGATACTCGTGTTAGAACGATCGGCAAAGGAAAAGTTCACCTTGTTCGAAGTCCGACCCATGGATTGCCCGATCTTGGTGGAAAATATGGAAGACACCTTGAGTATATGAGCGCAGATGTGGAGAAGGTGGGCCTTCTTTGCATATCATCTCGGAGATCGATGTCACTTGGTGGAAATTACGAAGACCCTATCCGGGAGCGTGGAATTACTTGGGCGCTTTCGAGGCAGCTTTTTGGAGCGATTACTTTCCTTGGCGTTTTCTACGACGTCGTCGAATTTCTAAGCTTGAAGCAAGGTGATCGGTCATTTATGGAGTACAATGCGAGTTTACGAGATCTCGAGTTCTTCTCTCACCTAGTAGCTCGGGATGCGGATCGTATGTACCCCAGTTCACCCGAGTCTTGCTATCTATATACGGGCCAATGTCGAGGATCTACCATTACCTCATACTGAGGGAGGCATTTCGCGCCCTCTTCATCGAGATGACTTCCCACAAATTTCAAGGAGAAGGATATCGAGCGGATGACCAAGGGCAAGCGAGAACCAGAGGGGTTTCGAGGACTAAGAAGAAAGGAACTACGCGAAGTGCTGCAGAAGGATCAGCTAGATCACAGAAGGGGAAGCGTCCAGCATCAAAGTTTTCTGGAGGATCTCAGAGTAGCCGTAAGGGCCGAGGCAGGAATGGATGCTATAAATGTGGATCTGAAAGCCACAGAGTATCAGAGTGTCCGTTGGATCAGCCGGTTTGCTATTATTGCAAACAACCGGGTCATACTAGCCGTGATTGTACACTGAAGGCACAGTTGGAGTTTCCTGATAGCTCCAACAAAGGGAAGAAGTCTACCCAGCAGAGGCGGACAGCGGACTCGGATATATGGACAGAGGCGCCCGATACCTCCACCGGTTGTATGTGGATGTGGGTGCCCGTACGATGATGCGACAAGCGATCCAGTACCCTGCATCTCCGGTGATCTACTACCCGGGAGTATCTGCACCTCAGCAGTTTGTACCAGCCAATTCTCAGGGATACCTTATGCTCGGCTACTTCCCTCGGTACCGCAGAGCGAGATCGGTAGGAGTGGAGGCACACTACTGCCGTCGAGGATGCACCAACAAATATTAGGACGGACGAGTTTTGCCATCACTAGAGAGGAGACACTGGGTTGATGGATCGATCATCGCGGTATGGTTTGATTTATTCTATATATATCTTGTCGTTGATAGATACCGGTAGTTCCCATTCATTTATATCTAGAGTATTTCTGAGTAGAGTTGGAAGAATCCCCAGGGTTCGTTCTTGTGGGTTAGCAGTATCCTTGCCATCAGGAAAGGTGCTAACTAGCCACCAAGAAATCAAGGGTTGCCCATTAGACTTTGATGGGCATATCCTTACAGTGGACCTTCAGGTGTTGGAAATGATAGAGTTCGATATTATTCTCGGTATGGACTGGTTAGCAGCTTATCACGCTACAGTGGATTGTAGAGCGAGAGTGGTGACTTTCCGACCACCAGATCAACCAGCTTGGGAATTTGTTGGTACCAGAGACGATGAATTATCTATTATATCGGCTCTACAGGCTCAGAAGCTATTGGCTCAGGGTTGTCAAGGTTATCTGTTATCTCTAGTCAAAGTTGAGAACGAAGGACTACCGTCCCTCTCTAATGTGCGAGTAGTTTGAGAATATCCAGATGTATTTCCAGATGAACTTCCAGGCTTGCCACCTCCTAGGCAAGTCGAATTTGCGATAGAGGTGATTCCAGGAACTGTGCCTATATCGAAACCTCCTTATCGGATGGCGCCAAAGGAATAGCGAACTTAAAGTTCAAGCTGCAGAGTTCTTTGGATAATGGATTCATCCGACCTAGTGTTTCACCATGGGAGCACCCTACTCTTTTTCAAGAAGAAGGATGGATCGTTTGCGGTTATGTATTGACTATCAGAATCGAATGAGTTAAGAACAAATATCCACTGTCGAGGATAGAAGATTTGTTCGATCAGCTGAAGGATACATGTGTGTATTCTAAAATTGATCTGCGCTCAGGATATCATCAGCTTCGAATAAGAGATGGGGATGTTCGAAATAGCTTTCCGTTATGGGCATTACGAGTTTCTAGTGATGCCTTTTGGTCTCACGAATGCCCCCAATTGCATTTATGGACTTAATGAACCCGGGTATTCACGAGGTATATAGATCAGTTCGTGATCGTGTTCATCGATGACATATTGATTTATTCTCGATCAGAGCAGGAGCATGAACAACATCTGTGGATAGTATTAGAGACGTTGAGACAGGAACAGTTGTATGCCAAATTTAGCAAGTGTACGCTACGTTTATCCTCGGTGGGTTTTCTTGGACATGTGGTATCCAATGAGGTATTTACTGTAGATCCCGTAAAATTGAGGTGATTACCTTGGGAGCAAACCAAAAATCGCGACAGGAGGTTCCTTGAGTTTTTCCGGGTATTATCGGAGGTTCGTGGAGGGATTCTCGAGTATCGCCATGCCACTCACTCGTCTGACTCGGAAAGGGGTCAAGTTCACCTGGTCAGAGGCCTGTGAGACTAGCTTCCAGGAGCTTAAGCGACGGCTAGTTTCTGCACCTATCTTAGTGATTCCTTCTGGTGTTGATGGGATGGTTCTCTATACGGATGCTTCTATCCAAGGGTTGGGAGCGATTACGATGCGATCCAACCGTGTGGTATCTTATGTCTCCCGTCAACTAAAAGATCACGAGAGAAATTACCTAGTGCACGATCTGGAGTTAGCCGCCATTATTTTCGCATTGAAGATATGGAGGCACTACTTGTATGGGATTACCTTTGAGATCTACGACTGCACCATCCAGTATCATCCGGGAAAAGCTAATGTGGTAGCGGATGCGCTGAGCAGGAAGTCTCGTGGAGTTCTGGCCAGTCATCTGACAGCAGTTACTGATCTGGTTCGACAGTTCTCCGAGTTGGGATTGTCGGAACACGGTCAAACATCCCGGGGGATATTAGTTTCTATGGTTGCCCAGTCCGCTATTGCTGAGAGGATCAAGGAAGCACAAGTCAGTGACCAGCATCTGCAGTTCTTGAGCAGCACTATAGACTCAGAACGTCAGACGGACTTCTCGAGTGACGAGAATGGTGTACTTCGTTTCCGAGGACGACTATGTGTTCCGGACACACACCCAGTTAAGGAAGAACTGCTACAGGAAGCACATCAGTCGAGATTTGCTATACATCCTGGTGGTACTCGGATGTACCGAGATTTGAAGCGCTTATACTGGTGGAACGGTATGAAACGAGATATTGCGGACTTTGTCGCACGATGCCTAGTATGCCAGCAAGTGAAGGCCGAACATCAGAAACTGGGGTTGCCGAAATCCGATCCCGGAATGGAAGTGGGAGCATATCACGATGGACTTCGTTACGGGATTACCCAGAACCCGTAAAGGACATACTGCGATTTGGGTGATCGTGGATCGATTAACCAAATCAGCTCACTTCCTTCCGATGCGTGAGACGGATTCATTGGATCGTCTAGCGGAATTGTACTGCCGAGAGATCATCAGATTGCATGGTGTACCATTGAGTATCATATCTGATAGAGATCCGCGCTTTACTTCCCGATTGCGAGTCTGCGGCGGGCCATGGGCACGAGCCCGACTCAAGTACAACCTTTCATCCGCAGACAGACGGGTCGAACGCGTACCATTCAGACTCTGGAGGATCTATTGAGATCTTGCGTCATGGATTTCGGTGGCAGTTGGGAGGATCACATTCCTTTAGTGGAGTTTGCCTACAACAACAGCTACCACTCTTCTATCCAGATGGCTCCTTTCGAGGCATTATACGGCAGACCCTGCAGATCTCCTGTGTTATGGGAGGAAGTTGGGGAACGACAGATATTGGGGCCTCAGAGTATCCAGCAGGATGCGGAGTTGGTATGAGTGATCAGACGACAGTTATCTGAGGCACAGGATCGGCAGAAAAGTTATGCGGACCGGAGGCGAAGGCCTTTGAAATTCTCAGTCGGGGACCATGTATTCCTACGAGTGTCACCCACCAAAGGAGTCAAGAGATTTGGGCTAAAAGGAAAATTAGCTCCACGCTATATTGGTCTATTTGAGATATTAGAGCGGATTGGAGGTGTAGCTTATCGGTTGGCTTTACCTCCGACACTTGCGGGTGTTCACAACGTATTCCATGTTTCCATGTTAAGGAAATACGTGCTGCGATCTGACCATGTTCTGAAAGAAGTTCCGATACCACTCCAGGCGAATGCGACTTATGAGGAGACTCCAGTGCAGATTCTTGGTCGCAAGAGCGACAGTTGCGGAACAAAACCATCCGACTTGTAAAGGTGGGATGGCAGCATCATACGGACGAGGAGGCTACATGGGAGCTGGAAGATACTATCCGAGCCCGATACCCTCATCTGTTTACCGGAGGTATGTAGTTATTTCGTAATAATGCTTGATCTAATTTTTTTGCATATAAGTCCGAAATTTGGGGACCAAATTTTAATAAGTGGGGGAGAATGTAAAATACCACGAATATATATATATATATATGGCGATGCCTGGTTAGGGATACACTTAGACCTAACCTAGATCTAAATGGTTTGTGTTTAAATTAATGGAGCTTAGGGTTAAATTAACCTAGGCTTAATTGAATTTTGGGTTAATGGATTGTAGGATTAAACCCAAAACCGCTAACCCTCAAAAACCCGAACCGCTTCCTCTCCCTTTAACGCACGCAACTTCTCCGCGCAAAATGCCCAGCCGCACCTCATTAACCCCGACGGCGACCCTCTTCGATCGTCGACTCCACCGACTTCTCGCCGACGTCGCGGAGTGTTGTTCCCAGTCGAAAAATCCCTCCTTTTCTTCTCCACCGCGCACAGCCTCCTCCGCGCGACTTCTGCGACCCCTGTCGGCCGGAGTTCGTCGGCTCCTCTGCGCGAGTGGACGGCGGCGAGCGACGTTTCCCTCACCAGTGCCACGGACGAGTCAGAGCAGTAGGGTGCGCGCGATTGGAAACGTGCGTCGACGATCGCTGTGAGTGCTAGGTAAGGCGCTATCCGATCTCATTTTTTTTTTCCTTTCCCTGACCTTGACCTAGCGAATGGGGCAGAAATTGGAGCGCTGGTGGTTGCCGGTGAGTAGAGCCACCGGATTTAGGTTCTGGTCCAAATAGGGTTGTGAGTCGCGATCGCTGGGAGTTCTTTGATTCGGAGTTACTACGGGTTTTGGGATCGGGTGCGAGGAGATTACAACAGCAAGGTAAAGCTTGTATTTGGGTCGGATTTTTGGATGTTCTGTGACTTGCCGTGACCTAATTTGGTTTGGGCAGTGAGTTCGATCAGTTGAACGGGACTGCCAATTCAAGGGGATTTGCTGTCGGTGTTGCTTCAATTCGCTGGTAAGCACGATCCATCTTTTCTTTTTTCCCTACTGTCCCGTGTGTTGTTTGGTTGTCGATGGTGCTTACCGGAGAGGTGGCTGTGTGGATGTGAAATGAGCGGCGTTGGAAATGTGGTTGGATATGTCGTGAATGGGTTCTGTTAGTGTAGATCAATTCATTAGTTGCCTTGATTTAGCTAGTTAACAATGGTTAAATAGTTGGGTATCTAATTGGTGGAACTGGGTTTGAATTAATAATAAGGGTTGGTCGATGGTGAGGTTTTGTTGGGTGTTTGACCGGTTGTGAAATAGTAGCTGTGTTTAGGCTACAAATAGAGATGTGTAGCGGTGTGAATATGGATTAGATTTATACTTAATTTGTTGGTGATCCTGTTGCATCAAATTAGGTATAAAAAAGATTAAATCTACATGGGATTGATTTGGTTGAATGGGTATGGAGTTGGATGAGTGGGTTAGCACTTTTGCTAATTGAAACGGTGAGTTAAATTAAATAGTCAAGCTTAACTCTTTGAGCTTCTAATTCGTATTCGATAAAGGGACGCGAGTATGGAAACGATAGAATAGTAAATTATATACATCTATTGTCATGTGCTTGAACTTAATGCATATCATGGTTTGTGCAGGACGTGGATACGAGGCAGGACCGCGGCCGTGAGGATTTATATTGTCACGAGCTTCTTATCAGGTAGGTAATTTCCTACTGGTCGGGTAGATGTAATGATTTCCAGATTTAGACATAGATATGAACATGTTAGGTGTTCATATTACCTTGATCATGCTCTGTTTATCGTTTGCTTGAACTTACCGTTGATATATATGTGTGCTCGATTATTGATAACACATGTTCCCTAGCATGATCTAGAAGTTACAGATGTGATGTAAGTAGGTCTAACTGTTTAGTAGGGTGTAGATGTTAGAGTACGGAGGATGACCTAAATTGTAAATTTGGCAAAAAGGTCCTCTGTGGATAAGTATGACCCTAGATGTAGGACTTATTCCATACCTGTATGTTGCACATTTATTCACCAACCACGGGTTGTGTGAATGGTCATGTGAGTCGTGGACAGTGTGTCGCTACGGACCGATGGTCCTAGCTTGTCATGATTAGATGAGTGACTCTCTACAGGGTAGAGAGTGTACTGATCTATTGGGTGTGACTCTTTGTTGAACAGAGAGTCTAGGGTAGATGTTCTGTATGTGAGACAGTACCCTCATGTCATTGCATGTATACTGACGACATCGTCTTCCCTTGGGGTTGAGAGAGAGTCGTCAGTCATCCTGCCTCCCAGGTTACTTCCAGAGGAGTAACTGGTGTGAGGGCATAACATTTGTTGTGCCGCACTCTACCATTATTGACGATGGTTGTTGGAGTTGCGTGCAGTTGTCCTGGGTGCGTGGTACTCGACCACTCATTAGAAGTGTTAGTCGGAGTGGCCAGCAGCAGGGACCCCCGTTGCGTAGCGAGCTCTTTACGCTCATATGCTACTTGATCATACTACCCAACTCGGTCACTCGAGAGTGGTGGCGGCTGGAGTCGGGATAGTTGTCATGTCGTGCCACCTAGGCCACACTGGGGTCGTGGTAGCCAGTAGGGGTGAGCAGGCATGACCATGCATGCTGCATTGCCGTATCATACGGTGTTTTGCATATGGTTATATATATATATATAGATGATGGTGATTAGTATACATACAGATACAGTCTATATGTATACTCACTTTGATGATGCATTTGTATGTACTATGCCTGTTGCATTTGTTTGTACATATTCATACATGCTATGACATATTCCTGTATGGTAGTAGGTTGATATTTGTATACCTATCGGATATTCACAGTGATACCCTTGACTTAGGTTAGGATATTGTGTTAGTACTATACTGTTATACCCTATGATGTGATTATATGCCCAGGTTGGATCAGGATAGAGTAGCTGACTGCCAGGTATGTCAGCATCGTTGATGTTCAGTTTATTTAGTATATATGCATGCATATCTATAGTTATGCTGATGTATACTTGTTGTACGAGTAGATTAAACTGTTGAATGACATGTAATATTAATACATATATTTACATGTTTTCTCTGATTACCTGCTGAGTTTGACTCACCACCTCCGACCCTGGGTTTTTCTGTCGCCCAGGTAACAGGTAGACGTCTTCGTGATGACTTGGAGCTGCGCCGACCGATCCATCCCATCTCCGTTTTCCGAGTCTCCCGAGGAGTTCGTTTTCTTATGGCTTGGACTTATTTATTGTGTTTTGGATTTTGGTCCTATGTCATGGACCTTAGTTTATATTTGGACTTCGTCTTTATGTTGTGGACGTTATTCTGGTGTTGATGTTTTTGTACGGTTTTAGTGCTGTGGTCTTGTCATGTGGAGTACACCTGTATATTATATTTTTGTTATGTATGTTGTGGGTATGCGCTCTTTATTTCCGCTGCTATTATTTGTTATATATATATTGTTGTTGTTGTGGGCCTACGGGCCTTGTATTAATCCAAAATGTTGCCACGTACAGGGGAGATATCGTCCGTTTGATTTTCGGCTCGGCATGCTCTCGGGGCGTGACAACTTTATGTGGATCACTTGGTTACCAGGATTCATAAACTTTAGTACTTAGCCTGGAGGTCTAGAGTTGAATCACGAAGGCAAAATCCACTTACGAGGTGGGAAGTCGGTGGGTAACAGCGGCGACGATGTCGACGATAGGTCGCGAATTCCGCCAATAGGGGCACAGTCGTTACAATAAAGGTGCCTTTATTGTAACGACCGCCCTATTGAATTCAGCGACTCTATTGGATCGGCATCGACCGTCGCTGACTTCCCACCTGAAGCATAATAGGGGCGGTCGTTCTTCTCTTTGTGCACTCTGTTAGTGCTTATAATATCCACATATCTCCACAATGACATGATATTGTCCACTTTGGGCCTAGACCCTCATGGTTTTATTTTTGGGCTTTACCCAAAAGGCCTCATACCAATGGAGATATATTTTTTCTTATAAGCACATGATCTTTTCCATGTCTTACCAATGTGGGACTTTGATTGTATTCCCCATACTCCCAACAATCCCCCCCTCAAACGAAGGACCACATTGGGCCCCCCCTCAAGCCTATCCCTCCTCGAAGGATTTTCTCTGCTTGATGTCCGATCTTCAACCCACCAGGACTTCCTGCCAATTGTTCGGTCCCCCCGACCCAACTAGACTTCCTTCCTGATGTCTGGTTCTCTTGATCCGGACGTGGGAGCTCAACTTCCTTCGTTCGAGGTTCATGGCTTGACATGGACCATGGCTCTGATACCAATTGTTAGTGCTTATAATATCCACATATCTCCACAATGACATGATATTGTCCACTTTGGGCCTAGACCCTCATGGTTTTATTTTTGGGCTTTACCCAAAAGGCCTCATACCAATGGAGATATCTTTTTTCTTATAAGCACATGATCTTTTCCATGTCTTACCAATGTGGGACTTTGATTGTATTCCCCATACTCCCAACACACTCAACTCCTTAAACCCGAACGGATTATGAAATTTATACCCGAGCGTATCAACCTGCAAATCAACATGGGTTAATGGGCACCAACATGATCGATGAGACCCCTCCAATGATCAAGTTAATTCACGGATGAAGAAAGCTTATGAATGTATAAAGAGGAAAGAAACTTTAAGTATAGAAAAAGACCATACTCTTTTTCTCATCCTTGCTTACCCTTGTATAGGCGACGAGAAAACCTTTGTAGAATACCAATCGTCTACTGGAAAACTCACATTTGCAATGCCATTATGAGTCGTCAAACTTATTATAAACTCCTATAATGCCTTCCATAACGCCCTAAGTATTCAAACAACTATAACTATGCAATGCATACCTACATACAATAAATCTAACTGATTATCACCCATACAGGTAATAATCCCAATAAATAGTATCGGTGCGGGTAGGAATAATCCAAACAAGTACTAGGGATTAATATTGAGACCCCCTATGACGATATACCACCAAGGGCTTCCCCTAGTTGAACAAATGAGTATAATCTAAGAAAGTCCATAGTCAAAAATTCAGCACAATAAACCAAGAGTACATTCCCCAAAACAACACTGAGAAAATCATATATAATGTTGATTCTTCGAAAGGTAATTTTCCAAGTAAACTAAATAGAATGGGAACGGCTACCAAGAAAACTTTCTCAATGAAAATGGGTTGAATGGGGATGTTCTCAATGAGGATGTTCACAATAAAATCAGAATACTCCTCATAGTGATATTTCTCAGAAAATTAGATTGAACGGTAATGTTCCCAAGAAAATTGACTGATTGCGGATGTTTCCAACGGAGATGTTCTCAAGAAAACTGAGTTGATCGGGGATGTTTCCAAGAAAACTAAACCATAAGGAAAAACCAACCCAATCCTCAAAAAAAAAAAAACAAATCCCTTCATGTGCCATCCAAACCTAGAAAATTCAAACATTAGGTTGACATGATCAAATCCAAGATTCAAAATGACTTATCACCGTCGACCAATTACAACCACACCCATATCACACTACTGTTCCTCAATCGGTTGTTGTGAGCACTATCTAATGACGAATGGAAAAAGCGGACACCATCACAACCACTCATCATGATCACAAGCGGTTGCCTTGAACATCCTTTGATCCCGAACGAAAAAGGCGAGTGCAATCTTGGTCGCCCTTCACTTTGCATCACATCCTTGCACCGTCTTTCCTAACTATAAAAGGGTCATGATCGTAAAAATCTCCCACTGTGCTCTTTTACCTTTACTCCTGCAACACTTGGTCCGTGCACTACCTCATCACGAGTAAGCCTCCTATCTTTTTCTCCTGATCTACATTATCTATTCCTAGGAAAATATTGTGTAAGAAATCCCTCCCTAGAAAATCATCCCCTTCGGAAGCCGCCTGAACAAGCTTTCAACCATAGCTTGAAACCATTTCTACCCGAACGGTACACCCCATTTGTATTTCCCTTAGATCACACTTCCACATTCCTTCTGATTATCATGTCATGCCTGCTACTTTAACCGAGCAGGCGCACTTATCATCCGAAAACACAACTACTTTCTTCCTCGGTCAATTAAAGTGTGGGCCTCACTTCCAGGTGCACCCCTTCTTCTGCGAAATATCCATCTATTTTGCTTTGCCTCTTAACCAACTAGTCCTCAACTCTTGGTATCTTCTAATATGCTTTTATATTGTACTCTCTTACCTGAGAATGACACCTACTGCTTTCCGTTTTCACTATTTCTTTCAATTAAAATTTGTTGAATCAGGCGTTTTCTTTTTCATGGACCGATCAGAAATCTAATTCATGGCAAGATGCCCCACTTCTCATAAAGGGTGGAAAGAACACTTCTTATCCATCCATCAACTCCCTTTCCTTTTACCATAAATTGAATTTTTACTCTTCCTCCGCGACCAACCTTGAGAAAATATCGTGAATGAGCATACTATCAATCTGTCATTACTGGCCTTAAAGGCCAAGTAATCCACTTGAGTCACTTATTAATTGAACAAACCCTATCCCGAGTTGGTCTTAGTCCCTCCCTTCTAGATCCCAATGTGACTTTAGGTAGGTTCAACATCTCCTATTTATGATTTCTAAACTTAAATATGAACATATTATGTTTTTTTCAGAATCAACCATAATGGTATCCACAATGATGGAGTTGGACAAGAAGCGAAAAAGAGATAGTGGACAGACTTCTGGCTCTTAGGGAAGTGCAAACAAAGAAACCCTACCACAAGTCCCTACATCAGATGACTTTGTAGTGAAACATAATACATAGTAGTAACCCAAAGTGTTATTTGCAGAAACAAGATGAAGATCCTTGCACAACAGAATAATAACAACTATATCCTTCCCCATTGTTTGCACCAGAAATGCCTGTAGAAAACATAACCAGTGCATCCATTACTGTTGGCCTTCCAATACCTATACCTCGCTCGGGGAAAAAATTTAAAATATTTTCCCAAAAATCATGACAACCACGTCCTCCCCCATCAAAATCCCTATCAACCCCTTCCTCTTCCAAAGATAACTTGGCATCCCCACCCCCTCAAATCTTTCCTAGTGATTACCAGCCTTCGAGCTGTGTGGATCCATGCACCATATACTAGAGTAGATACACCACCTCCTTCTAATGATCCACTAACATCACCTCCCATAGTACACCGAGCGGATACCGGTCCTCGCCCTCGTAGTTATAGAGACCCAAGTCTTCCCCCCTACTTTCCCCCAATTCACCGATAGGCTTCTGGGAAACCCGAGCAGGAGTTTATACATCAACTTAGCTGACCCCGATTGTCAAACTATATCACCAAGGAATGGCTCAAGTACTCTTATCTGTTTCTTGCATATTTATATAAAAATTGAATACAATAACATCTTTTACCATTACAACAGTTAGAGAAATTCTAGAACGATAACAAGAGGGTCACGATGTGAAGGCCGCTAATGAATTGAAGGTCAAAAATTTAGAGTTTACAATAAAATATCTTCTATGACAATTAGCCACGTCAAATGCCCACACAAAAAATCTCGAACAAGAAAAAGAGAGTTTAAGTCGGGACTAGAATTGGCACGTGCTCGAGAGCAATGCACTCTTGATGAAATTTTACACATGCTCTCCCGAGTTCAACTGACAAAAGAAAAAGCAATTCGGGAAAAAGAAAGAGTAGCAAAAGTAGAAACAAAACTTGAAAATAGTCTGGAGGAAGTGACTGACTTGATTCTACACAAGGCTGGCCTACAAAAAATCATCTAAGAACTCCAAGAGAAAATCAAGCAAGAAAAATCAAGTTTGTCCAAGTGGAAACAACACTGGGAACAAGAATGGGAAACAACTCTGTGAACTTCTCCTGAGTTGAATAGAAAACTAGGTCAAAAGTGTTAGGGATCGTTTGGAAGCTAGAGGGGGGCGAATAGCGTTTTTCGATTTCTACAAAAATGATTAACGGAAATAAACACAAATAATATATGTAAAAACAATAACAATGCAAACAAAACCTCTTACGTGGTTCGGAGATAGCGCTCATACTCCACGGCGATCTTTAAGGTGGATCAATCCAAGCAAATCCACTAAGAAGCTTTCTTTACAACACAACTCCTCTTCTTTACAAAGAATGAAGATCTAAGCTTAGAGAGAAGAGGAGGAGATTTAAATCACTTAGAAAGCTAGAGAATTCGTGGAGGCTTTTGAGAAGGATTAGAGAATAAGCATTAACCCCAAAAACCTCCACCAGCCCTCTTTTTATAGAGAAGAGGTTGATTTTCCCGTTGGAGCACGATCAGTCGACTGATGTACAACATCAGTCGATTGCTAGCATAGTTAACGACTTCTGAATAGCTGAATTCGCGGGATTTAGAGTCGTTTCATCCAACGGCACTTTCATCAGTCGACTGATCCCTCCATCAGTCGACTGATGGAGTGATCAGTCGAGTGATCGTCGGCCGCAGTCGAGTGTGACTCCATTCTGTGCTCGTATTTACGTTTATCGATCGCCATCATTGGTAGTCGATCGATCACAACATCATCGATCGCTTGATCAAAACAATGATCGATGGTCGTGGTTTCATCCTCGACTCGATCGAAAGCACGACTACCGATCGATACATTGTATCAATGATCGATACTCATCAAGTGTGAGTAATTCACACTTGATTTCACCCCCTAGACCTAGACTTAACCTCCTAGCTCTTCCTTAAGCTTTGCGCCTCCAGGATCCCTCCGAGTCCGCGACTTGTTCATCCTTTGCGCTTTGCTTCCAAGAGCTTCCTTCGGTTTTGTCATGTCTAGGGTTTTCCTTTGCCAAAGCGTGCTTGGACTTTACGCCGCCAAGTCTACATGCTTGGACTTACGCTGCCAAGACTTGCCCTTGGACTTCCTTTGCCAAAGTTTGTTTGAACTTAATGTCGCCAAGATAACATGTTTGGTCTTATGCCGCCAAACCTTTACCTTGGACTTCTCTTGCCAAAATCATACTTGGACTTTGCTTTTACCAAGTCTTCATACTTGGATTTCCCTGTCACTTGAACACGTTCACAATTATATCACAATTTGTTGCCTAACTTAGATGATTATCCAAACATCAAAACATATAAATGCTTGGGGCATTGTTGCACCAACAATCTCCCCCTTTTTGATATTTGACAATCATTTAAGTTAGGTCTTTTAAAGATACACACATAATCATATGATCATATATCCAATTATAACTTAAACATTTCTTCTCCCCCTTTGACATACATCAAAAAGAGAAGAAATCATATATTCCATAGAAGAATTGAAAATATTGAAATCTTGAACTAAGGTATAGAATTGAAAATTAGCTCCCCCTTAATCCAAGATATAGTTCATGATGAGTAACAAAAACATGTGGAGCAAAAATCTATCAAACAATTTGAAGATTTAAATCCTAACTTTGCACCAACAATGTTCATTTAGGATGAAAAAGATAAAATTGTGAAACTCCCCCTAAAATGCCACATTAACCAGTTACACAAGTTGTTTATACCCAATATTGTCAAGCTAGAGTTTTAGGACATCAAAGATACACTAAATATCAGAAAATGGAACCATTTTTCCGAAAAACACAGTGTATCAATCGATTGGTTTGAACGATCACTACGTCAGAATCTAAATTCAAATTTTTTCACCGAAATTCAGAAATGCGTCAGAAATTCCAGAAACCTCGAAAAATTACGAAATTTTGTGTACACATTTCTGAAATTATACTTTATCAAGGAAAAATATTTTGAAAAATATATGTTTTCCAGATTTCAATTTTGATACAAACTTGAAAACTAGCAAAAGTTCTAAAATTTTGCAAACTTTGTATCACTTTTGTGTTTCACTTGAAAATTGTTTTTCAAAACATAATAAACATAGTTTAAAATATGTTTTATTTGACATTTCCAATCATGTTCTTGGAGATATATGCACATCAATTGTGAATAAGCCTTCCCAATGATTGGTCCAATGAAGGATCAATGTCTCTAGATGACACCTTGGTCCATAGTAATGCATCATAACAAGCATGATGAACCAAGTGCATCTTCCTAACATCTCACATGTTGTCTAAGTTGCTCAATACAAAAATCATGGTTTCTTAGGTATTTTGTGAGATGCTCAAAGGTATAAATCCTAGTATTTCTATGGGATCATGCAAAACTTATACCTTTACTCAACCAAGCACATTCCAAGTTCTCTCCTAAGTGATGCAAATTCTACCTCGGAAAGAGCCTTGGTAAATATGTCGGCTAGGTTGGACTTGGATTCAATGTAATTAAGCTCTATGTCCCCCTTTGCCACATGATCTCTAATGAAGTGATGTTTCACTTCAATGTGCTTGGTCCTAGAGTGATGCACCGGATTTTTGGTCAAGTTAATGGTGCTCACATTATCACAAAATACTTTCATGTTGGAGTAAGATAGCTCATAATCTTCTAAGGTATGTTTCATCCATAAGAGTTGAGCTACACAACCACCCATAGCCACATATTCGGCCTCGGTGGTGGATAAAGCAACACAAGGTTGCTTCCTACTACTCCAACTCACTAGGGAGGACCCAAGGAATTGACATCCACCACTAGTACTCTTCCGATCCAATTTGTAACCGGCATAATCAGAATCGGTGTACCCAATCAAATCAAAGGACCTAGTCCTAGGGTACCATAGACCTACATTTAGTGTGCCTTTAACATATTTTAGAATTCTCTTAACGGTAACTAAATGAGATTCCTTAGCACATGATTGATACCTAGCACACATACCAACTGCAAATAATATGTCGGGTCTACTAGCGGTTAAATACAAGAGGCTACCAATCATGCTCCTATAAAGGGTAAGATCTATTTATTTTCCTTCACTATCACTATCTATTTTAGTATTGGTTGCCATTGGAGTTGACACTACCTTAGCATTTTCCAAACCAAATTTCTTAATCATTTCCTTAGCATATTTGGTTTGATAAATGTAAATTCCTTCACTTGTTTGTTTAACTTGCAATCCTAGGAAGAAATTTAATTCTCCAACTAGACTCATCTCAAACTCTGTTTCCATATTTTGAATGAAGTCTTGAAGAAGTTCATCATTTGTTGACCCAAAGATAATGTCATCAACATACACTTGGGCTACGAAGATATCCTTAGATGTTGACTTTATAAAGAGAGTTTGATCTATACTACCCCTTTTGAAATCCTTAGAGATTAGGAAAGATGACAATCTTTCATACCAAGCCCGGGGAGCTTGTTTCAAACCATATAAGGCTTTCCTAAGCTTGTATACATGGTTTGGGTAGTCCGTATTTTCAAACCCGGGAGGTTGTTCCACATACACCTCTTCCTTAATAAACCCATTTAGGAATGCCGATTTGACATCCATTTGATGGAGTTTGAAACCCATATAGGAGGCATATGCTAAAAGTATTCTAATGGACTCTAACCTAGCAATCGGGGCATATGTTTCATCATAATCAAGTCCTTCAACTTGATTAAAACCCCTTGCAACTAATCGTGCTTTATTTCTAGTGATATTCCCTTGGTCATCTAGTTTGTTCCTAAAGACCCATCTTGTAGTAACAATAGTGTTTTCACTTGGTATAGGAACTAACTCCCATACTTGACTCCTTTCAAATTGAGCCAATTCATCTTGCATTGCTAAGATCCAATCCGGATCAAGTAATGCATCTTTAATTGTTTTAGGCTCAATTTAAGAAATTAAAGCTATATGACTAGTAGGATCCCTATGGAATGATCTAGTCCTAACTCCTTGAGATAATTCACCCACAATTTGATCTAAGGGGTGACTTTGATGAACTCTTATGGTTCTAGGAGGTGTATACATTTGATTTTGATCATGATCAACCTCAATCCTACGCTCATCATCGGAATCATTCCTTACTCCCCCTTGATCCAATCCTCCCCCTTGATCATTACCCCCTAAGGTTAAATCTTGCAATTGTTGGGTAATTTCTTGATTTTCATTATTAATATCATCATCAATAGGGAATTTTCTAGGGTAAGTATTGGAAGCTTCATCAAATTGGACATTTGAAGATTCTTCAATCTTTTGAGTCCTTTTATTGTACACTCTATACCCTACACTAGTGGATGAGTATCCAACTAGGATTCCCTCATCCGCTTTGGACTCAAACTTACCTAGGTTGTCTTTGGTATTTAAAATATAAACTTTACATCCAAAGACCTTAAAATAATGAATTGTTGGAATTGTACCGTTCCATAATTCAATGGAGTTTTTCCTAAAAATCTATGAATCAATACCCTATTTTGGATATAGCAAGCGGTATTAACCGCTTCCGCCCACAAGTAGCTAGGTAAGGAATATGCATTAAGCATTGTCCTAGCCGCTTCTTGTAGGGCATGATTTTTCCTTTCCACAACCCCATTTTGTTGGGGTGTTCTAGGACAAGAAAATTCATGCTTGTACCCTTGTTCTAAGCAAAAATTTGAAAAATTTGAATTCTCAAATTCTCTACCATGATCATTACGGATCCGGTTGATTTTGAGTTTTCTTTCATTTTCTACTCTTTTGCTAAATCCTATGATTATTCCTAAGGTTTCATCTTTATTTTTCAAGAAAAACACCCAAGTAAACCTAGAAAAATCATCTACTATTACCAAACAATATTTACTACCAATTATAGATGGGGTACTATGGCAATCAAATAAATCCATATGTAGTAATTCTAATGGTAAAGCGGTACTAAGTAAATTTTTACCTTTGTGTGATGTTTTTGATTGTTTCCCTTCTTGGCAAGCATCACACATCTTGTTCTTGAGAAATTTGACCCTAGGCAATCCTTTGACTAGCTTCAATTTTGCTATTTTGGCTATATTCTTCATGTTTATGTGTCCTAGCCTCCTATGCCAAAGCCAACTTTCTTCCTCTTTTGCAATAAGACACTTAGTGGAAGGATTAGTAGCATAGGATAAATCAACATAATATATATTTGATTTCCTAAAGCCTACTAACATGCAATCATTTATAGTTTTGTGTCTTATAAAATATTTTGAGGAATCAAATTTAACATCAAAGTTTGCATCACATAATTGACTTACACTAAGTAAATTAAATTTCATATTTTTAACTAATAGAACTTTATGAATGGAAAGATTGGGAGATACCTCAATGGTGCCCTTTCCTAGAATTTTAAGTTTGCCGCTATTACCAAATGACACTTTTCCTTGGCTAGTGTGGTTGATAGTGGAGAATTTTCTCTCATCCCCGGTCATATGCTTTGAGCACCCACTATCAACTATCCACAAACTTGGTTCTTCTACCTATATCACATGAAAAACACAATCCTTAGGTACCCAAATCTTAGGACCACTAGCATCAATTATAAATTTCTTTGGTACCCATGCCTTTCTCCCCTTGCTTTTAATCATTGATTTTCTACTAACAAGGGATGCAAATGCTACCTCTTTCTCCTTAGGTCTATATCCTAATCCGGCCTTATTGTAAATTGCCTTTTGATCCTTAATAATCATATCTAGATATTTAGAACCATTATTGAATTTTTCTAGACATGCTCTTAATTTACCTATTTCTTTTCTTAACTCATCATTTTCATCCCTAAGAGTACATTCATTATTAGATGGTTTGCAACATGATGAATCTAGACTCTTAAGTGATTTGATTTCTAATTTTAGATCCTTAACCCTAATTTTTGATCTATTTAAAGCATTTTGTAAACATGCAATAGTCTTATAAAGTAAATCTACTTTAGGTGAGTTATTTACCTCATCATCATCACTTGATGATGATTCATCACTTGAAGAGGAAGAGGACTCCCCGCTTGAGCTCCCGGCTTCTTCCTCTAGTGCCATAAGGGCTAGGTTCCGGGTGGCATGGCATACTTCCTCATCGTCAGAAGACTCCTCCATACTTAGAGTGTCCCACGTTTGTGCCACCATTGCCTCCTTCTTCTTCTTCTCCTTCTTTTCCTTCTTTTTCTTTTCCTTCTCCTCCTTTTTTAGTTCGGGGCAATTTGGCTTTATATGCCCTTTCTTGTTGCAACCAAAACACGTCACGTTAGAGATAGAATTTGAATTACTTGAAGATTTACCTCTTGAGGATTGGAACATCCTCTTCACGTCTTTCTTGGTGAGTCTCCTTGAATTCCCACCGAACTTCTTGACGTAATGTGCCACCTCACTTGCCGACAACTCATCTTCACTACTTGATGAGTCTTCCTCGGATTCGGATGAGGAGGATACTTCCTTCTTCTCCTTCTTTGCTACAAAAAGAGTTATACCCTTCTCTTTGGATGAAGTGTTAGCTTGTTCATGTAATTGAAATTCACAAAAAAGTTCATCTAACTTGACTAATGAAAGATCCCTAGAGACCTTATAGGCATCTATCATTGAGGCCCATAAGGTGGTCCTAGGGAAAGCTTGTAATACATACCTTACAAGGTCTCGGTTATCGACCTTTTCACCTATAACGTGTAGTCCGTTGACTACTTCCTTGAAACGCCTGTGCATTTGGCTCACGGTCTCGTTTGTCTTCATAGTGAAGCTTTGGAGTTGGCCAATCAAAAGATCCCTCTTGGCCCTTCTTGTCTCTTTGGATCCTTCGTTGAGTTCGATGAGCTTCTCCCAAAGCTCTTTTGCGGAGTTGAAGGGCCCGACCTTAGAGAGTTGCTCCTTGGATAGACCACATTGAAGTGTGGTCGTTGCTTTTGCATTTGCTTGTGCTTTCTTGGCCATCTCTCTTGTCCAATCTTTTGTCGGTAGTGGTGCTCCGAATTCGTCGACCGGCTTCTCAAAACCATCTACAACACTAAACCAATTCTCAATATCGTTCATTAAATAATACTCCATCCTACCTTTCCAATATCCGAAATCGTTGCCGTCGAAGAACGGAGGCCTCGTCGTGCTATACCCCTCTTGAAATGTCATCTTTGCTCCGGTTGATTGTTAGATCTTTCGATGCGATCCGGGCTCTGATACCACTTGTTAGGGATCGTTTGGAAGCTAGAGGGGGGGTGAATAGCATTTTTCGGTTTCTACAAAAATGATTAGCGGAAGAAAACACAAATAATATATGTAAAAACAATAACAATGCAAACAAAGCCTTTTACGTGGTTCGGAGATAGCGCTCCTACTCCACGGCGATCCTTAAGGTGGATCAATCCAAGCAAATCCACTAAGAAGCTTTCTTTACAACACAACTCCTCTTCTTTACAAAGAATGAAGATCTAAGCTTAGAGAGAAGAGGAGGAGATTTAAATCACTTAGAAAGCTAGAGAATTCGTGGAGGCTTTTGAGAAGGATTAGAGAATAAGCATTAACCCCAAAAACCTCCACCATCCCTCTTTTTATAGAGAAGAGGCTGATTTTCCCATTGGAGAACGATCAGTCGACTGATGTACAACATCAGTCGACTGCTGGCGTGGTTAACGGCTTCTGAATAGCCGGATTCGCGAGATTCAGAGTCATTTCATCCAACGGTACTTTCATCACCGTGATCCTCCATCACCGATCGATGGAGTGATCAGTGATGATCGTCGCCGCAATCGAGTGTGACTCCATTCGTGCTTAGATTTACGTTTATCACCGATCGCCACCGCTTGGCGATCGATCGATCACAACATCGATCGCGCCTTGATCAAAACAATCGATCGATGGTCGTGTTTCATCGACTCGAAGACACGACGATCGACTGATACATTGTATCAGTCGACTGATACTCATCAAGTGTGAGTAATTCACACTTGATTTCACCCCTAGACCTAGACTTAACCTCCTAGCTCTTCCTTAAGCCTTGCGCCTCCAGGATCCCTCCGAGTCCGCGACTTGTTCATCCTTTGCGCTTTGCTTCCAAGAGCTTCCTTCGGTTTTGTCATGTCTAGGGTTTTCCTTTGCCAAAGCGTGCTTGGACTTTACGCCGCCAAGTCTACATGCTTGGACTTACGCTGCCAAGACTTGCCCTTGGACTTCCTTTGCCAAAGTTTGTTTGGACTTAATGCCGCCAAGACAACATGCTTGGTCTTATGCCGCCAAACCTTTACCTTGGACTTCTCTTGCCAAGATCATACTTGGACTTTGCTTTTACCAAGTCTTCATACTTGGATTTCCCTGTCACTTGAACACGTTCACAATTATATCACAATTTGTTGCCTAACTTAGATGATTATCCAAACATCAAAACATATAAATGCTTGAGGCATTGTTGCACCAACAAAAAGGATGTTTCAATTCCTGCAATGGGGCTTTAACGAGTGCATTGCTCAATTTCAAGCAATAGGATATTCCCCGATCAGGAAACCAACAAACTTCTTAGATATGCAATTAGTACTTGAGAAATTTCCCCCCGACTCATTCAATTTCAAGTCTAAATAAGGGTTATCTAAGTGTAACACGACCTTTTGATTAATACCCTAACAGATACATATTATGTAATATCTGCAACTCTGCATTAACAGATATGCAAATTATCTAACCACAAATTTTTGTAATGCAAATTCGCTTGCTACACTAGAAATTCTATTTTATTACACTCATTACGCCTCATTCCATTTCATTATCCACTAAAATAAGGTCTTAAATGAAAAGCATTCCAAGGCCTTAATAGAAGTTATCCTTGTGAATCTCATAAATAATAGACTCCAATGCTCGTTCGGTGCTCCATGTGAAAAGGTCCCTCTCATTTCGGTCCGAGTTTACCTTTAGAACCTTCAGGATATATTCACTTTAATACAATATCTTCCATTCGATAAAAGGCCCGCATCTTTTTTCCTCCACCAAATCCAATTCCTCATTCCAAGTGGATATATTTCCTTCAGGAACATAGACTAATATTCATGAATTTTCCACCCCCACTTCACGGGGCAGAACGACTTCACTCCCATATACCATACTGAAGGGGGTCTCTCCAATAGCTCTACGAGGAGTTTGTTGGAGGATCAGTGGCCGACTAGAGGGGGGTGAATAGCCTTCTTCGACGATGCTGGAGTTTGATCGCGTCTTAATCGTCTACGATTAGGGTTAGCATAGTGGAATAATAAAACCAAAGACAATTAAGCAAATGCAAGAAGTAAAGGAGACAAACGCTAACACAAATGTGTAACGTGGTTCATGACCCTTGCCGCTAGTCTATAACTCGATTCCTTCCAAGGTGAATCACTCCTTAACCAATCCACTAATCTCTCCTTTGTACAAAACTAGGTGAAGGTAACCTTTCTTACAAGAATCTCCCTTATTACAATATGATTAAAATAATAGCAAGGAAGAGGGAAGAAAATGTTTAGGGCACTTGGGAGTATGATTGGAGTTCAAGCATTAACCATCCCAAGTCACCCAAGGTCCCTTCTTATAGGAAGAGGTAACCATTGCCTTACCAACGACCTTTTATCCACGTCGGCTTCCGTACCAGGCTCCAACATCAGTCGACTAATCATCCCCATCAGTCGACTGATGGAGCCATCAATCGAGTGACTGAAGTGATCACTCGACTAATCACCCTTCTATGCTCGAACTTTCCTCGATCAGTCGACTGTCATCCCTTGACAGTCGACTGATGGTCGAGCAGTCGACTGCCAAACCCTAGCAGTCGACTGTTGGGTCGAAAATGGCTCAGTCGAATATCGATCGAGTCCAATCGACCTAGAGCAGTCGACTGCTACCTATAGCAGTCGACTGGTGTCGGGTAAAACCTCAAACTAACCTTTGGTTGAGCATCCGACACTTGACTTAGTCATTTGGCCAAGTTCACCTATGAGCTACCCCATCCTAGGTTACAATTGCTCACTCTCATCTCCCTTGGAGTCCTTCGCCTTGAAGCTCTCTTCGTCCAGCCACGTCCCTCGGATGCACCAAGCGCACGGCTTCGCAATATCATCCTTCATGTCTCGCCATGAAGTCTGCTTCCTTGGCTTCACTCCAATGCTCCTTGTCTGACAATCTCTCGGATGCACCAAGTGCACGACTTCGCAATGTCGTCTTTTACCGACTTAAGGACCAAGTCATGAGATGGTGATCTTGCCAATGCTTTGTCAAACTAACCATGTGTGAATTACTAAGTCCTGCACGACTTCAACACACATATCAAATCCACAAAATAACCTAACTTAAACCTCTACCACACACATCAAAACACATCATTCCTGGGTTGATTGCCCTAACAATCTTCCCCTTTTTGATGTGTGGCAACCAAGTTAGGTGAAATATTAATCAAAATACATAAAGAAGGAAAGCATGTAAAACATGGATATCAAACATGAATATCAACTCCCCCTTAATACATGCAACTCCCCCTTAACACATGCTAATTTCCTCTAGCATGATTAACTTAAACCTAACCATTTCTCCCCCTTTGACACCATCAAAAACATCTAACATAAGTTATATAAGCATGGTATCAAGTCTAGGGAAAGAAAAATACCAAAATATGCTGAAAATCTCAGAAATCAGGCTGTTGTGTGTGTGCACAGTTCCAACAGTCGACTGAATCAGAGCATTAGTCAATTGGCACCAAGTTTTCAGCCTTTTTTGATTTCCGGACCGAATTTCAAAAATTCATTAAAAATTCTAGAAAATTATAAAAAATCATAAAATTTTAAAAAAATATTTCTCATAAGTCCCTTTATCAATGAAAAATGATTTTTCATGAAAATTCAATCAATTGTTGAAAGTTAGGCAAAAACTCAAAGATGTTGAAAATCACTAAAGTTTTTATCAACTTGAAAGCCAGTTTTGCCTTAAAAACTTTTCAAAATATGAACTCACAGATTATGAAACAAGAAATGTTTTTCAAAACATTTGAAATATCCAACTATGATCTTTGGGCAATATGTCTATGAATTAAACATATGTTTTCCCCATGATTGGTCTATTATTGCTATCATGATACCTATAGACTCATCAAAATGTTATAATCATAAGTGAGTCATTTGTATCATTCTAACATCTCACCCATGCTATGTTTTCAATCAAGTTAGCCAATAGTGAGTGTGAGATGTACCTAAAGGTATTTATACTTAACCAAAATTTCATGCAATTCTACCCAAGGTTAAGTATCATGCATAAACCCCCATTATGATCATAACACATGTATTATCAATTGATTTGCATATTATGATCATACACTAAATATTATCATCATAAATCATGATTATCAAATATAAAATCAAGCATGAATCATGATTTAAGCATTCAATTCATGGGTTACACATTATCATCACCCAACACTATGTTAAAAATTTTCACCCACACCATCCTAAGTCAACCATATAATATGATATGAATTAAGTTCACTATGGTTGACCATCCTAGGATTTCCCTAACCCTTGAGGATGGACTTGGGAACCCAATACAAGTTCTTTCCAATGGGGTTCACCAAATACTCCTTAGGGATCTATTTCCTAGCTATCATTGTTGTTTTAGATTGACCCCTTGCAATTAAACAATGATATGCTTTTTCATTTTTGGATCCCTTGTAACCTAACCCCTTCTTGTTAAAGCTAGCCCTTTGGCTCCCAATAATCATATTTAAAGTGTTGGAGTCAATAGTAAATTTCTCTAGGCCCTTAGTTAGATGATCTACCTCTTCCCTTAAGGCCTTATTTTCTTCAATACATGCATCATTAACGTTAAGAGGAATATAATCATCATGTGAGCATGCATTTGCTAGCGATTCTTCTAGGGCCTTAATTTCATCAAACATACATTTATTTTTCTTCTTACTCCTAAATAAATCTCTAGTAAAACTAGAAATCATAGAGACAATTTCTTAAGTAGGAAGATTTCTTACCATACTTACCATATCTTCCTCTTATGATTCCGATGAGGATGAAGATGAAGCTCCCCCTTCACTTGAGCTCTTCTCCTCACTTGTGCTTCTTTCTTTTTGCTCGGAAGAGGTGGATTCCAAATCTTCTATCGCCATGAGTGCAAGTCTTGTGAAAGCTTGTTCTCCTTCCGATGAAGATGAAGGATCATCCCATGTGGCTTTGTGTGCCTTGGCCTTCCCTTTTACTTTAGTTTTTCTTTCTTCTTCCTTCTTGCTCCCCTTCTTTTTGTCTTCTTTCTTTCTCCTTTTTCTCCTTGCTTTTGTTCAAGAGGGGACAATCATTCCTTATGTGTCCCTCTCCTTGGTAATTGTAGCAAATAATTTTTCTCCTTGGCCTTCTTCTTCTATCATTAGATTTGTTAAATTTAAAATTTTTCAATGCATGCCTTACCTTCCTTACCATATATGCTTCCTCATTTCTATCCATTGATGAGGAAGTTGAATCTTCATCAGATGAGGAGGGTGACATATCCTTCTTTTTCTTCTTTCCCTTGTCGGCCATTAGTTCTATTCCCCTTGATGGCTTAATTTGATCTTCAACTATGCCTTCAAGCCTAGTCTCATGCAATTCCATAGTGGAGAAAAATTTCTCTAAAGTACTCACCTCTAGATTTTTGGAAATGTAGAAGGAGTCCACCATAGAGCTCCATTTAAATGACCGAGGGAAGGCATCTATGACCTTCATGATCATGTCCTGGTTGGAGAGTTTTTCACCTACACTTGATAAACTGGTTATGATTTCCTTAAAATGAGAATGAAGTGAGAGTACCTTTTCCCCCTTATCTAATTTGATGTTGTTCAATTGGGAGCAGAGGAGGTCCCGTCTTGCAAGTTTTGTCTCGGAGGTGCCTTCATGAAGTTCTATTAGTTTTTCCCACATCTCCTTTGCGCTTGTGCATTCTCTGATCCGGTTGATCTCTTGTTGAGGTAGCACGTTGAATAAGTGATGTTTGGCTTTCGAATTTGCCAAGTGCTCCTCTCTTTGCTTCTTGGTCCATCGTGATTTTTCTATAGGTTTCCTCTCTTCATCCCTAGGTATATCGAAACTGGATTCCATTATTAACATGATATCAAAATCCGTTTCGAAAAATATCTCCATTCGCTTTTTCCACCAAGAAAATTCTCTCTCGAACTTGGGTGGATAGATGTTTGAGTCGACCATCTTTGTTGTCGTGCTTGTTGCGGCGGTGAGTCTGGTGACAAGAAACCTTGGCTCTGATACCACTTGTTAGAGGATCGGTAGCTGACTAGAGGGGGGTGAATAGCCTTCTTCGACGATGGTGGAGTTCGATCGCGTCTTAATCATCTACAATTAGGGTTAGTACAGTAGAATAATAAAACCAAAGACAATTAAGCAAATGCAAGAAGTAAAGGAGACAAACGCTAACACAAATGCGGAATGTGGTTCACGGTGCTTGCCGCTAGTCCACGATCCGATTCGTTCCAAGGTGAATCACTCCTTAACCAATCCACTAATCTCTCCTTTGCACAAAGCTAGGTGGAGGTAACCTTTCTTGCAAGAATCTCCCTCTTTACAATATGATTGAAATAATAGCAAGAAAGAGGGAAGAAAATGTCTAGGTCACTTGAGAGTATGATTGGAGTTCAAGCATTAACCATCCCAAGCCACCCAAGGTCCCTTCCTATAGGGAAGAGGCAATTCTTCCCGTTGGGCGCCTAGCAGTTGACTAATGTAGTCATCAATTGACTGCTGCTGTAGTCGTTGCCTTGCAATAGCCTTATCCACGTCAGCTTCCAGCCAACGGCTCCCACATCAGTCGACTGATCATCCCCATCAGTCGACTGATGGAGCCATCAGTCGAGTGACCGAACCGATCACTCGACTAATCACCCTTCTGTGCTCAAACTTGCCTCGATCGCCGATATCATCCTCGACAATGATCGATGTCGAGCGATCGATTATAAACCCTAGCAATGATTGTTGGGCCAAAAATGGCTCAGTCGAACAGCGGTGGAGTTCAATCGACCTAGAGCAGTCGACTGCTACCTATAGCAGTCGACTGGTGTCGGGTAAAACCTCAAACCAACCTTTGGTTGAGCATCCGATACCTGACTTAGCCATTCGGCCAAGTTCACATATGAGCTACCCCGTCCCGCGTTACAATCGCTCACTCTCATCTCCCTTGGAGTCCTTCGCCTTGATGCTCTCTTAGCGCACGACTTCGCAATGTCATCCTTCGCGTCTCGCCCTGAAGTCTGCTTCCTTGGCTTCACTCCAATGCTCTTCGTCTGGCGGTCCCTCAGATGCACCAAGCGCATGACTTCGCAATGTCGTCCTTCACTGACTCAAGGACCGAGTCATGAGATGGTGATCTTGCCAATACTTTGTCAAGCTAACCATGTGTGAATTACTAAGTTCTGTACGACTTCAACACACATATCAAATCCACAAAATAACCTAACTTAAACCTCTGCCACACACATCAAAACATATCATTCATGGATTGATTGCCCTAACAAAGTTGTCCTATAAGCCCATAAGATATTATGTAATTCTTCTACCCAAGTTCCACCAACATGCTCCAACTTTGTTTTCAAACCCCGTAACAATGCCTGATTAGTTACCTCAGCTTGCCCATTACCTTGAGGATATGCTATGGTAGTAAATATTTGTTCAATCTTAAGTTCCTGACATCAATTTTGTATCTTCTCCCCCTGAAATTGCCACCCATTATCAGATATTAGACATCTAGATATACCAAAGTGACACATAATATTCTACCATAGGAACTTCATCACAACTTGCTTAGTGATATGAGCCAATAGTTCAGCTTCCACCCATTTAGAGAGATAATCAATAGCGACTATTAGGAACTTCTTATGATTAGTAACAAGGGAAAAAGACCCAACCAAATCCATGCCGCACTGATCAAAAGGACATACTTCTATCGAAGATTGTAATGGTTTAGTTGGTCGAGTACTACTAATCTGATGCTTCTAATAACTCTCACACCTTTGCACCAAATGTCTAGCATCTTCCTTTATGGTGGGCAAAAATATCTGGCTAACAAAGTCTTTTGAGCTAAAGCTTGTCCTCCCATATGACTTCCACAAACTCCTTCATGTATCTCTCACAATATATAGTCAGCCTCTTGTGTATATAAATGTTGGTGTAAGAGCACTAGATAATCAAACCTAGATTTTGATAATGACAAAGGTTCAAAGTTAAGTTATATTATGTCTTATATTCAGTGTCAAGCTTATAGATCTTAGTAAGTTTGCAGGATTAGAAGCTAAGCAGAGAATTCCAACAGGTCAGAGTACTAGGGGGTTGGCAAAGGTAAGCTCTGTGTGAGGATCGGTGGTAAGGACACATCCTCGGTATGGGACAACCCTAGGCATCGATCCGACTAAGGGTTCTGGGAGAATGCCTAAGTCGAGATTGGATAATCGAATACCGTCGTTACCACATTATTGTATATTGCTTAGACTAATCTTGTGATGCAAATGATTGAATGGAAACTCAAGTGCAGCAATCGATTGGAAGGGATCATCAGTCGACTGATATGTGCGAACCGACCAAAACACCAAGTCACAATTTGGATCGGTCAAAGCTGCTACCTCAGGATAAGATCCACAAGATTGGGATCTAGATCAGGACTTATTCCAAGGCTCTAGTCTATAAAAGAAGGCTCAATTGCAAACCCTAGCAATCCTAATATAACTCTCAAGTTCTTGCTCTAAAAGCTTCATGCTACAATGCCACAACTACGACCGAGGAAGTGCCAGAAGGAGTGCAAGATGCCCAGGGCTTCTAGATCGATCATCGTACATCTTCTACTTTGACCACACAAGTGCTTCAACTACTTGATCTACAATCGGTAATATTTATCATTTCTTTTGTGCTTAGTTGTAAGGAACTGGTAAGGTTGTTACCATTTCTTATCTTGTGTAAAGAAACATGTCTCTTGCCTCCAACAAGGAAGAGGCTTTATAGTGGATTGCCCAACGAGAGAGAACCAGGATCGCAGGGCCTTAGACTAGTAGCCGGCAAGCTGTGAACCAAGTAAAATTCCTCCATGTGTTTTTGTTTTTACTTATTCCACTATGCTTTGATTTGGTTTTACGAGGTTTACTAAACAAGAAAAGAAAAGAGTTTAAATGCTATTCACCCTTCCCCCAACATATTTTTCCGTCCTACACTAAACTTTTGAGCAAGGATCCTTCACTTGATCGTCAATATAGAACATGAACCATAAGGGTATACCAAATGACTCAATGTTTAATCTGTCTTGCCTGCATGGAATCATCAGGTAATTGATTTTCCCGAAGATAAACTAAAGAATGATTGCCTTCAATAAGATATTTCTGGTATATGATCATCCTCTAATTGTGATATAAAGCTAACATGAGACACCACCTCCCAAGTAGTCCAATCCACTACAAAATTGGCAAATTTGGCTAATTCATTTGCTTGAATATTTCTAAATGAGGTACTTGTTTTAGCTATATATTAGTGAAATGAGCCTTGATATTACACACAACATTATAATATCTTCAGAGCTTCTCATCCTTGACCTCAAAAGCATCATTCACTTGTTGGACTACTAACTGTGAATCCATATGAATCGCCACCCTCTCAACTCCCACACCTCTTGCAGCTTTCAAACCCATCAATAAAGGCTCATACTATACTTCATTATTTGTCAACCAAAATTGGAGTTGTACGACTAAGTTAACCTCCTCACCTTGTGGTGTCCACAACAACACCCCCACACCACTACCATCCTTGTTAGTTGAGTCATCCATAAATACCTCCCATATCCTTTCTCTTCCTTCACTCTGATGGTCTCTACCATAAAATCAACAAGAACTTGTTCTTTAACAACAAGATGGGGTTGATATTCAATATCATATTAACCAAGCTTAGTAACCCACTTGATCAATCTTCTGACTGCCCCTGGATGATTAAGAATACATCCCAAAGGCATGTTTGTTAATACTATTATCGGATGTGATAGAAAATAAGGACGCAACCTCCGAGAAGTGATAATCAATCCCAAAGTTAATTTTTCCAAAACTATATAATGTAATTCAACTCCTTTAAATAGATAACTAACATAGTATATTGGAAATTGCTTATTCTCTTCTTGATGAATCAATACAGAACTCACAACGCATTCTGAAGAAGCCAAATAGATCCATAACTATTCATCCGCTCAGGGACTTGACAGAGTCAGCAAATTGCTCAAATATGCCTTTAACTCTTGAAATGCACATTCACATTGCTCATCCCAATGAAAGGAACAGGTTTTCTTAAGAACCCTAAAGAAAGGGAGACTCTTTTCTGTCGAACGAGATATAAACTGAGACAACACAGTAAACCACCCTACCAAGCATTATACTTGCAAATTTCGAAAAAATTTCATTTGCTACACGGCTTCTACATTTTCATGGTTGACTTCAATCCCCCTCTCCGTCACCATATATCCTAGTAATCTTCATTTCTTTACAACAAACATGCACCATCCAAGGTTGAGTTGTATTTGATATTGTCGTAAAGTAGCAAAAATTTCCTCCAAATTAGTAATTAAATCTCCCACAAGTAAGTTTTTACTAAAATATCATCAACATAAACTTTCACATTCCTCCCCATTTGCCAAGTAAACACCTTATCCATCAACCTTTGATATGCGGCCCTTGTATTTTTTAAGTCAAACAACATAATAGTGTAATAAAAAGTCCCACCAGAGGTAATGAAGCTCACCTTATCCTGGTTTTCTCGAGACAAAGAAATTTGATGATATCATTGATAAGCATCCATCATAGATATGAATTGATACCCTACGGTAGAGTCTACTAATTGACCAATTCGAGACAAAGGGTAGAAATATTTAGTGTAAACTTTATTTAAATATCTAAAATCTATACACGTGTCATTTCTTGGACGGCTTCAATACAAAAACTACATTGGAAAGCCAAGTGGGATACCATACTTCCCTAACCTGCTTAGCTGACACCGGATGAGCTTATCCTTCTCGAGACTAAAATGTCACCACTTTTGCTTCACTGGATGAGCCTCAACCCCAACATTCAAATGATGCTCAATGATAGATGGATCAACTCTTTTTAACTCCTCTAGCACCCAAGCAAAGACATCTTGATTTCTCTAAAGACATGCTATCAAGGTTGCTTTTATCTCTACTAGAAGTTCTGAAGAAATCTTTGTTGTCTTTCCTTCCTGAGTAGGTATCACTCACATCCATTCTGTTGCCTACTTAGAAATAAGAGTTGAATCTTCCTCTTGTACCGAGCATATCTCATAAACATGACTCCTTGGCAATCTAGCCTCATAACTTCATCAGGATTCTTCCTTTATCCCCGAATTATTTCTACATAACACTTACATGCAACCCTTTGATCATCCCTCACTTCTCCGACTTCTCTTCCCACAAGGAACTTTATCATTTGATGATAAGGTGAAGCCCCCGCTTGGAAAACACTCAAGGATGGTCTCCCCAAGATAATATTATAAGAAAATGGGGTCTCCACTACAATGAAGGTTGTAAGAATTGTGTGACACCTTGGTTCCTCTCCTAAGGAAAGAGGCAATTGAATTTGCCCAAGCGAGTTCAGAGCATGCCCAGAGAAATCGAAAAGAAGAGTCACTATATTCTATAAATCTTTCTCCACCAATCCCATCTTCTCCAAAGTTGGCTTCAAAAGCACATTCATGGAGCTACCTACATCAACAAACACCCTAGTGACTTCATAATTTGCAACCACCACCCTGATAACCAAAGTGTCCTTCATGGGGCTCTCAACATTCAAACATTCCAATCAACTATGCCTCTTCCTATATCTATTAGCTATATAGAATCACCATCGGTAGCCCCACCTGATACCATATTAATTATGCCCTGAATGGGAACATTATCCTTTGTCGAGTGCCCCCCCTACCTGGTAGTAGATGTCTTAGGATCAAACCCATAAGGATGATCTTGGGATGACCTTGCATGACCTTGCTGTGAGGTAAACAGATGATGATTAGGAGTAGTTTCTAATGAGGTCCATAGTTGTGGATGAATCCCCATGAGTCTCTTAAGATCCCTATCCAATTTCTAGCACTCATGGGCGGTATGACCATATTCTCGATGAAAAACACAATATATACCCATAGGAAGTCTTCGAGGCCCCTGTTTAGCACCTTGAGTTCTTTTTAAGAGTTGATGCTCCTCACATATTTGAAGAGATTTTTCTTTAGTAACTCCTAAGGGAGAACCATAAGACAGAGGTTTTGGAGCTAGGAGTTGATGGTGACTTAGAGCCTCTCTTTTGCAATGAGGAACTTCCCTTCTTGATGGAACAAAATAGGGCTAGTATTGAGGAATCGACAACCGAGAAGGAACTGCCCCCTCCCTTCTGTGCTCAAGAAGCTCAGTAGGTCAAGATTCTTTTTGTTCTATTTTGGTTTTTTATGCTTCCTCCATATTAATATATTTTTCAGCCCGAGCAAGGAGCTCATCATAGTCCTGAGGGGAGTTCTTATCTAGGCAATGGAAAAAATCTCCTTCCCGTAATCCTTGTGTAAAAGCACCCATCTTCATTTCATTTCTAGTGGAGGGTATTTCCAGAGTAGCTTGAGTAAAACGCTTGATATACTCCCACAAAGGTCTCCTATGGTTTTTGTTTTATTCTAAACAAACTGTAAGTATCTGTAAGATTCATATATCTCCACAATGGTATGATATTGCCCACTTTGAGCTTAAGCCCTCATGGTTTTGTTTTTGGATTTTACCCAAAAGATCTCATTCCAATGAAGATATCTTTTCATTTTATAAGCACATGATCTTTTTCATGTCTTACCAATATGGGACTTTGATTGTATTCTCAATACTCTCAATAATCCCCCCTCAAACGAACGACCACATTGGACCCCCCTCAAACCTATCCATCCTCAAAGGACTTCCTCTGCTTGATGTATGATCCTCAACCCACCAAGTCTTCTTGCCAACTGTCTGGTCCTCTTGAACCAGTTAGACTTGCTACCAGTTGTTCGATCCTTCTAACTCAACTAGACTTCTTGCTAGTTGTCTAGTCCTTCTGACCCAACTGGACTTCTTGTCTGGTGTCTGGTTCTCTTAATCCGAACATGGGAGCTCCATTTTTTTCGTTCGAGGTGCATGGTTTGACATGGACCATGACTTTGATACCAATTGTCAATGCCCATAAGATTCATTTATCTTCACAATGGTATGATATTGTCAACTTTGAGCCTAAACCCTCATGGTTTTATTTTTTTTGACTTTATCCAAAAGGTCTCATTCCAATGGAGATATCTTTTCATCATATATAACATGATCTTTTCCATGGCTTGCCATTAATGTGGGGCTTTGATTGTATTCTCAATACTCCCAACACAAACTAAGAGGAATGGGATAATATATCTTAGAGCTAAAAACCTCTGTAGAATACCAATCGCCTACTGGAAACCTCACATCTATGGTGCCATTATGAGCCACCAAAATTATTATAAACTCCCGTAATGCCTCCCATAATTCCCTAAGTATTCGGACAACCATAACTATGTAAGGGTTGTCGACACACCTACATACAATAAATCCAACTGAGTATCACTCGTGTAGGTAATGATCCCGACAAATAGTACCCATGCAAGTAGGAATAATCTGAACAAGTACTAGGGATTAATATCGAGACCCCCTATAACCATATACCATCAAGATTCATGGGGCTAGTTTGTCATTGCAAAAGTGGACAAATAGGAGTGAGAGGAACAATAAATGCACATTAAAGAGAAACTCACTTTTTACTCATGTAGTATTTTGTTCAAATGACTAATACCATTGTTCAGATTACCTTTGTGAGCAACTTGGCCAATAGTTGTACGATAATCTTTAAGTTCAAGTGACTTTCTAGTATTCTCATGTATTGATGTGGTAACGATTCAATCTCTTTCGCTCTCTCAGAGAGTTAGTTCGTAGGTGTGAGTGTGAGGTACCTCACTTCTATCAATTCATGTCCACTATAACACAAGTTAGAAGGCACTGGTACTTCGACGACGCCCCTTCAATGTTTATGTTAGACAAGAGAAGTAGAATGAAAGTAGAAAAGTATTTCGTCTAGAAAAGAATGTGCTAGGAAAAGAAGAAGAGAAGAAGACGACTTTTTTGACTCTTAACTTCTTGAATCACCAAGTTCCCATCAATTCTTGACTTTTCGAGTTGCTAGGTCCCCAACTCCTTTGACTCATGACTTCCTGAGTCCCTGACTCCTTCGACTTTCAATTTTTTGATTTACCAGGTTCCCGACTCCTTTGATTCCCAATTTCCTGAGCCACCAAGTTTTCGACTCCTTCGATTCTCAACTTCTCGAGTTGTCAAATCCCTAACTCCTTTAACTTTTGGGTCCCACTGTGTTATCTTCTAACCGTATCATATGCCACCCTGCCCAAACAGTCAGACAATCAAGTATAACCATGTATGAAGTTAGCAGGTTCACTCTCCTTAACTTTATGCTGCCATATCATCTTTCATTAATACAATGCATGCCCCTATCATTATCGAACTCTGTGCCTACACCTCTTCACGTCCTTATCTGCCCCACCATTTTGCCTCCTCTCTTCAATTATCATCGCTTCAAGCTCTTTGAACATCCTGGTTTGCAGTCTTTGCCAATTCTAGATGATTTTGTTGCTTCACCTGCCCTGCACTTTGTCTCATTCAGTGTCCTATTTTCAAATAGGTAACCCTCCCTTTGTACTTGGCCTCCTTCTCAAGAAATCCTTTTGCACCCGTTGGATTTGACATCCTAGTTTCCTACCTAACTTTGCCCCACCCTTCCTAATGATACATCAACAAATCACCTGGAGGGATGTTGATTTACTAAGTTTGTCTTCTTTGTAGACGACACTATGTAGGAGGCTATGCAAAAAATATTCTTGAAGTCCAAGAAGGAGAGCTTGGGTGGAGCATGGTCTTCCACTCCTCATTTGATCGTCTCATCTTCTTCTATGCCACCAACGGTAGCAGGGGAACTCCCTCTATCAACTTCCGCTCTGACACATGTCCTTGTCTAACCTACCCTCCATGTTGTTCATAAATGGAGAAGGGGATCTACTGGGCCCTCTATTCATATCGATGAGTCCACCCTCCCCCCTTGTTTGCCCTATCTCACCGATTCCCCACCTATGTCCTCAGGGATAGAATCTTGTCTCCCTGTGGTCTTGGAGATCTCTGATTCTCATCCAATATACTCACCACTTCCATTCTCACCCCTACCTAGCTTCATTCTTCACTTCCTTTGATCGAGCCCCGCCCTATCTCACTTGATAGCTTGTCCCAACAAACCCTCCCCTCTGCTACTACTACAATTCTCTATATTCCTCCCCTTTTCCCTTTCATCACCACCTCTTCCCCTAGGGCTTCTATCGGGGAGGGGCTCCTAGCCACTTCCTTTGAAATATCCATTTCTCCTCCCCTAGCTCCTCTTCCCGAGTCTCCTCCTTCATCCATTCAGTCTCTTTTACCATTTCTAATCCCTATTCTGATGATCGCCCCTCATCCTATGCTTGAACATTTTGCTTCTTCTTCATCGAGTCCCCCTCCTATCTTTTCCCCCACAATAGATACCTTAATTACTTCTCCTTTCCTCCTCAAATCATCTCAACCTCGTGAACTTGAGGGGGTCCCCCTGGCTACCCTTGCATCTGCCCCAAATGCCTTTTCACTCCCTCCTCCAAACCCATTCCCCTGAGGAACCTTGGTTCCTTGGTCATATGGGCCTCTCTGTGGCTTTGGAATGAGTGAATTATGGGCTAGCATTTGTAAGTCTATTTCTTCAATGTATCATTTTATTTTTTTCTATTACAAATTCTCATCATAATGACTTATGTAGGCCCAGACTCACTACGGAGATTTAGTCCATCACTTGGTGACCTACCAAGGTCATGTGGTGGTTCCACCTGCCACCTCTTAGGCCCAATTGGACTAACTAACTCAACAAATAATGCATTTCTCAAAGCGCAAGGTCAAACTAACCGTGGCCAATGAGGTTTTGACATCCAAATTCCTCACCATGCAAGAGCAAATGTCGGCATTGTTGGAGGGCCACGATGCATCCCTCCTTTGGACCGACTCATTATCAACCGAGTTAGCTATTTGCCAGACCCAACTTCAAGAAGCCCTAGATAAACAAGAGGAAACTCAATTGGAGATAGGTCAACTAAAGAGAGAGTTGTCTTTAGGGGCTATGCAAAAACTACTTGCCTTGGGGGAGAGGAACTAAGTCATATCCCAATGTATCGAGTGGGGGTCCCTAGAGACCCGGTTTGGGGATGCCATGCACCCACCAAAATTTGAACCACTTGACCTAGGTCAACACAGTTATTTCTAAAATATCTCAAAGGGTCATGGAATTGGCCACTTACCTGCACAAACATTAAACTAACCAATCTGAATGTCTGAATACTTTAGCTAAAGGTCTCTTCCACATCTCCAAGGAGCGTAATAGGCTCTGACATTCCTTAGTGGCGTAATGCGAGTTGAAGGGCGCACGGTACAAAGCTAGGGAGAAATAGCTAAGGGATAACTTAGTCCCCATGCTATCTCTTTCTTCCAAATGGGGTCTGAGGGAGTCATCAAATAATTTGCCACTCAGGGATATTCTCCTCCCGGGGTGTATTTGAGCTTCATTGACTATGCATCAACACTAGATGAATTCCCCCCTAATATTTTTCACTTTGTAATTCTAATATATTAAGACTCCTTATCATGCTTTCTTTTTTAATGAAAAGGTTATTTGTTCAATGTTTGTTAACTTAACCCAATCATTCCACTCAATCCCCGAGTGAGCCCCTCTATATCCTCGATTCTCTCCACCTAGCCCAAGCCAAAGTGCTCTCCCTCTCCTCATTATGTCTGTTTTGGGGTATTACACTTCTTCATGTATCCTTAGGCAGGTTATAGGGCTCGTGAGAGGTCTCAGCCCAACCGGTCAACCTTGGACCATTCCATTTGAAGCTAAGGTCTAGTGGGCTAGGACACGAGGAGGCCCTACGCCGCTTCACAAAAAAAAATTGGGTTAGGATCCCTAGGTCATAAGGGCCCCCATGCCCCACATCCTCTTGCATTTCCTGACCAAACATGATTAATTTATTGTTTCCTTGATATCTCCTAAAGGCAAGGTTATAGACTGGACACCTCGAGAACCCTAATAGTCATTGAGGGTTATTTCTATTATGACCTACCTCTCTCCCTTTGGTCTCCTTAGACAATGACCTCGTCTCGAGAATCAACATTTGATCGTGTGAGTCCTCCATTCTCCCTCCCTCCTATCATCATAGCTTTGGAGGCATGACCAACTGCTACCCCTTCCACTTTTCCCCTGAAGGTTCCACCTTCCCACCTGTAGTCTGTCAATCCTGTCCGAGAAGAGTCATCCAATTGCCTACCTCTTCACCTCGATGTCGGTCGACTCATCTTGCAGTGCATCAATGGAGGGTAGCCACCCCCCCCCCCCCTCCATCTTCTCCCATACCATTATCTTCTGAGGAGTCCTTAGAAGAATCTACGGGCTCCACTCCCCAAAACCTTCTCACTGGAAGCATCACTTAGGTTTCTCCTCTACTTTTTGAGTAGATATTTTTCATGACTATGTTGTTATTAATGACCCTTTGATCTCTGCATGGTTCCCTAGGAAACATAGAAAGGGATAACCCTCCCTAGGGTTTTCTTGACTCTTCCAATAAACCTTTAGGTGAGTCCCACCACATGAATATTTAGCTTGGACTAGAAATCACTAGAGTGGAGGAATTGGGTCGCCTTCAAAGTGAGGCCACTCAACATTTGGCAGAGGTGTCCCAACAGGAGAGGACGATGCTCGACACAGTAGCGAGGCTACACGTACGATTTGTAGAGGCTAAATTTATGAGGGAGAATATAGGGCCAACCTCTCATACTAATGACGTTATTCCTCATCATGAGAGCCTCTTAGTCTAAGTTTGTATCTATTCATCATGAGTTAAGGCTTGTTTGGTCTCAGTAGGCTTGCAAAAGGTTTCCTTTCCTCAAGACCTTGTCCTATATTTTTGTCTTCCCTCTAATGGGGCTCATCTTCTTTGACATGTCTCATTAACAATGTCATTGGATATTGATCGTACCTTCTCTATCAACGACTCCTTGGTGTTTCCCAAGTGTTTTAAATAGCCTCTTTGAACCTTCTTGTTCTTCCCATCATCTTTTTTACATAATGAACCACTTCACTAGCAGACATCTTTCCGTCACTACTTGATGACTCTTGCTCAGATTCAGATGATGATGATTCTTCATTCCTCTCCTTCTTCTTCTTTTTCTTCTTTTCTACAAATAAGCTGAACTTTTCTCTTTTGAAGATATGTTAGCTTATTCATAAAGTTCAAATTCACAAAATAATTCATCTAGCTTAACTAATGAAGGATCTCTAGAAACCTTATAAGCATCAACCATTGATGCCCATAGAGTGTTTCTAGGGAAGGCTTGAAGTACATACCTCACTAGATCTCGATTGTCAATTTTCTCACATATTACATGAAGCCTATTGATAATCTCTTTAAATCTACTATGCATTTGACTTACAGTTTCACTTGCTTTCATGGTGAAGGTTTGAAGTTGACCCACCAAGAGATCCCTTTTTGTTCTCCTTGACTCTTTTGACCCTTCATTTAACTCAATAAGGTTTTTCCAAAGCTCTTTGGTGGAATTGAACGACCCAACCTTGTTGGGTTGCTCCTTTGAGAGTCTACATTGGAGTGTGGTTGTGACCTTTGTATTTGCTTGAGCCTTCTTGGCCATTTCCCTTATCCAATCCTTGGTCGGGAGAGATGCTCCATCTTAATCCACTAGTTTCTCGAATTCATATATAATACTAAATCAATTTTCAATATCATTCATTAGATAATACTTCATTCTACCTTTCCAATAGGCGACGTCGTTGTCGTTGAAGAAAGGTGGCCGTGCGATGTTATATCTCTCTTGAAATGTCATTTGCTTCAGTTGATGGTTAGTTCTTATGATGTGATTCGAGCTCTGATATTAATTGTTGGGGATCTTCTTAAGACTAGAGGGAGGGAGAGGGGGGGGGGGGGTTAATAGTCTTTCTTCGACTTGTTTCTACAATTCATTAGCGGAAGTAAATATAGATTGAAGGATTACAATGAGAAACAAATAGAACAATGCTAACACGAGTGATGTAACGTGGTTCGGAGATTCATTCATACTCAATGACAATCCTTAAGGCAGATTACTCCTCTTGCAAGCCTTCACTTTTTCTCCTTCGGATGAACACTAAGGTGGAGAAACCTTTTTTACACCACTATTTCTTCTTCTTACAAGATTTTAGTGTTAGTGAAAGCCCTAGAGCCAATCATGTGATGATTATAGTATGGACTTTATTGTATCATATTCCTATTTATAAAGGCATGGTTATTATATTTACTTGTATTGGTGCCAAATAACTAAATATAATAATGTCCTTGAGTAGTAGGTTCTTATCTATATCAATCGATTGGTTGAATCGATAATGAGATGATATAGAGAACACTACTCTTAATCATTCCTAGTTAAGTATTAACATTCAGGGACAATGTTAATGCGTAGAGACTAGCATGTAGGTCAACATGATGACTTGATCTCACAAGTCATGGATATGAGATATCGAGTTGACACATGGGTATACATTAGAGAATGTATACTGAATGACCCGCCATGAGAAAGTATCATGGATCGTTATATGAGTGTCATATACTTTCTCATGTGGCTATTGTATGACTATTAGTCCTTAGACCTGAAGTCACCATGGTTCCCTACATAAGGCGTTGCATACTTTGGCTTCGTCAAACGTCACCCGTAAATGGGTGGACTATAAAGGCAATTATTGGGTATGTAACAAATTATGCGGAGAGATGTGAGTGATGTAGATGGGATCTATCTCTCCTATATGACGGGAGTGACATCGATATTCTTGATAGAGTGAGATCACGAAGTGCATGACCATGCCCAAATGAGTCAATATGAGATATTGAGCTCATTTGATATGAGTGAGTCAACTTGGAGTTCAAGATTTAGATTGTACCGAGGATGACACGGTCTATGCCTCGATTGGTCAATCTAGATGTCAAGGATAGAGGGACAATGTCACATATTGTGAGAGTCACAATTAGTAGTCACAAAGGTGATGTTGGAGCTCAACATTCTTGTAACTTGGGTAGCAATGATGTGTTGCTAGATATCGCTCATTGCTTATGTTCCTAAATCGGTTTAGGGACATTGCCAACGTTACAAGAACCTATAGGGTCACACACATAAGAGCAATTAGATGGAGATTAGGTTCATATGATGAACCATGAGGATTAGGTTCATGGGATGAACCAAATTGGATTAAGAATAATTCAAATTAGACTAATTGAGTTAGACTCAAGTTGATTCAAGTGTTGAATGAGTCTAATTTAGATTTGATTCATCAAATCAATTTAAATTAAATGAATAGAGATTCATTAAATTAAATTGACTTGAGTCAAGTGGTTAGATTTGATCAACCATGGGAGATTAGAGGTCAAGTTTGACTTGACTTGAGAGGGAAGATGAAAGGTCAAGTTTGACTTGACCAAATTCCATGTCATGATGATGACTTGGCATGGACGGCCAATGATGATACTCCACATCATCATTGACTTGGTCAATTGGTGCCACATCATGAGGGAGACCAAGGGTCATGGGAGTTACATGCATGCATGTAACCCCCCTTCCATGAAGTGGTCGGCCACCATACCATTAGGGAGGAATTCATTTGGTGAGTTACTCATTCCATCATCTTCTTCCTTGGTGCTCTTCCTCTCAAGCTCTCCTTCTTCTTCCTCATCTTGCCGAGATCTTCTAGGAGTGCTAGCACACTCAAGTTTGTCTCTTTCTCCACCTATTGCTTGTGTGGATACCAATAGAGGAGTGTGCACTTGACACTCTCGAGTTCCGGTGAACTTTTGGACGAGCGGGATAAGCAAAGGGCGTCGCTACGAGGGTAATGATCTAACCTCTTAGATCTAAGGTAGATCTAGGGTTTTAGTAAGCACATACATGTTTTATTTTAATATATCTTCGCACGGATCCGTGGCTGGGGATTCTGAGGTTTCCGCAACGCAAAAAGCGATTTTTGCGGCTCGGAAAAACCCAACATTTAGAAATAAGCTTTGGAAGAAGAGATTTAGAGAAGAAGAACCTAGAAAACACTTGGAGAACTTTAGGATGAAAAATTCGCACAAGAGCACTTGCTCTCTCCAAGCCCCCAAACCCTTCTTATATAGAGTTTGAAGTCTGCCTATTTTTTCCTTTCTCTAGTTGACTGCTCAACATTAGCAGTCGATTGGTGTAACTGTTGAGTGAATCCAACAACTTCTGACACATCATGATTCTTGTGATTTCGATTATCGCAGCACTTGAACAGTCAACTGATAATTAGACTAGTTGACTGGTCTTAACTTAGTCAAGTGACCAATCGATTCACAAACAATCTGTACTCTGTTCGCTTAAAGCTAGTCGACCGCTTCATTATAACAATCGATTGCTTTGTCAGAGTATTATTTCTTATAGTCGTCCGAGCACTCTACCAGTCGATTGGTCAAACAACCAATCGACTACCAAATAATTTGTGTGATTATTTTAACTCATCAGTCGACTAATGAAAGTACCGGTCGACTGATACATCTCAAGTTTGATACTCTTATATTTGACACTTACCCTTAGCCTAGACCTAGCCTTCAAACTTCTTCCATTAGTCTCATGTCTTCAAGATGCCTCCGAGTCCTCCACGACTCATCACTCTTTGCGCTAGCCTTTAAGTATTTCCTTCTGCTTTGTCATACTATCAGGTCTTCCTTTTCTAAGAAGTCACACCTCCGAGACTTCCCATTGCCAAGTTTCACTTGGACTTACACTGCCAAGACTACATACTTGGACTTACGCCGCCAAGTCTTCATACTTGGACTTTCCTTGCCAATTCTTAATACTTGGATTTTTCTTGTAACTGTTGCTAAATATTCATGTTAGATCACCAACATTGTCTAACTTAAACTTGATTGTCCAAACATCAAAAGTATTTAATGCTTGAGGCAAGAATGCACCAACAAGTTCTTCCAGTAGAATCTCCTCTATGAATGGAGATGATTTTCTCCGTGGCCAGTATGCTGTCGAGCGACTCTCCTCCTGTTCCTCGTTAACAAAATGTAGAACTATTCACGTCGAGGTGTGATCCTTGACATATCTATTATCCTCTTGAACCCCTTGCCCTTCCTGTTGCCCAGGGCAATATGAATAGGGAAAGACGACTCCCTCACGCAAAGTTAGGCTCCTCCTTCCTCTTACGGACTCGGTGGAGGATGATTGTTCCTTTGATTTCCTTGGGTTAGTGCCTCCTCCACTACTTTCCGGATAATTGTTGCCAACTAGCAACAAGTTAAGGTTATGGGGGTCTCCTCTGAAGTGGAGGCCAAAGAGTGAACCTCATGTGATTCCATCCTCTATGTCTCACTCAAGTGTTTTCTATAGATGGTGTCAACTGATGCGGTAAGGATTCAACCTCTTTCGTCGAGTCCTCTCAGAGAGTTGGTTTGTAGGTGTGAAGTACCTTGGCGCTATCAGTTCTTATCATAGGGTACCAGTGCTCTGACAATATTTCTCTGATACTTAAGTCAGACAGGAGAAGTAAAATGAAAGTATAAAAGTATTCCATCTAACAAAGAATGTGCTAGAAAAAGAAGAAGAGAATAAGTCTTCTTTATCTCAACTTGCCTGTATATAGAAACTCCGAGATTTCCTATTCATATGAATTATCCACCAGTGATGCCCTTTGATGGGATATTAGGGGACAATTATTATGGAGAATCTCTGCCTGACATGCCATTAGGGGACCAGATGTAACAACTATAGAGAGGAATCCCCTCTATGGTGTCCAAGCTCCCGACTCCTGATTTCCCTACCCCTCATGTTCTCGACGTACTTTTTCGATTCTTGACTTCCTAACTCACTAAAGTTTCTGACTCCTTCAATTCCTAACTTCTCGAGTTGGCGGATCCTCGACTCATTCGACTTTTGACTTTTCAAGTTGTCAGGTTCTCGACTCCTTCGATTCCTGACTTTACGAGTCACTAAGTTTCTGACTCCTTCGAATTTCAATTTCCCGAGTTGTCGGATTTCCAACTCTTTCGACTCTCAGATCTCACTGTACTGCCTTCTACCCGTGTCATGTATAATATCCTCTGTGCATCATATCATATAAATGCCAATAAATCGATATTTACATCCCTCTTTAATGTGTTGGTTGGGTGCATGGCAATGCTAAACTTATATACTTCTCATTTAGCTGGCATTCCCTCCCTCAAAATTGATTATTTGTTTATCTTTTTTCAATTATAATTTGTAAGATATCACATGATTCATTTATTTTTTTAACCTGTTTAACTAATTCATGTTAGTTTAATTTATACCACAACATGTTTTTGTTGGATGGATAAAGATAAGAATTTACTTTGTTGATATGCTTTAGGTGTTTCTCAGTTGAGTAACAGTAGTTGCTTATCTATTTATAGGTATGGGAAGCAATGGTGGTGTTCTTCTAGGAAAGATTCCTGAGTCGGTTCTGTCTTCTTCATAAGAGGACCTTATTGGTGGTGGACGTACATATGATTATTGTAATGCATTCGAGTGTGTCGTATTGGTTCGAACCCAATTAAAAGTGATCTAACCATTATGCTTTAAGTTAACGGGTTTGTGTTATTGGATGTGGGTTAATAGATTTTGGATCCATATGTATAAAACCCTTTAACCCGTACCGTTAGCATTGATGGGACGTTAATGGGTTTTGGGTTAACACTATATATAGGGGGTGTGATCCTCGCAGGAGAGGACGAAGATTGGCCGACTCTTTTTCTCCCCATCGGGCAGAGCATTCGGGGCCATCTCACTCAACTTGTGGAAGATCAAGCCCTTCGACTCCTCAGATTCTTCCGACTTCAGATTCTTTCGGCGATGCAGACTCCGAAATCAGGTACATGATTTTATGCTTCTGTTTTTGGTTTTAGTTTCGCATATTTGTTGTAGATTGTCAGACAATATCCTGTGTACGGATCATTTTGTTTTTGTTTTCCAATTACAAATGTGGATGCACGATTCGTTGAGGGATCCGAAGGATCCATCAATTGGTATCAGAGCCACAGGTTTTGTGTCAATGATCGTACACATTAGGATGCGGTTTTTTCGATGATTTTGGTCCAAATGCATGTGTTTTTCATTAAATCTTCATTTAACGTGTTTAAACACGTATAATTATCGAATCTAAGGGTTATAAGTCCTAGGTTTAGAGGTGGATTAAAGTTTTTTGTATTTTTTCGCAAAGAACACGAAGAACAGTGGCATAACCACTGTCGTTTTCATCAAAATTGTCGTTCAGATCTACAGAAATTAGGTCACCAATCGACTGATGGGACCATCAGTCGACTGCTAGTCGAAATTCATCGCACAAAAAGGTTCGTAAACAATTGAGAAGTCGACTGATCTCTGCCATAAGTTCCAGTCGACTATTGTGCGGAAAATTTCGAACATAATGCTTGTTAGCCAACTGCGGAACTCGACTGGGGTATGACAGTCGACTACTATTTTTTGGAAGTCGACTAATGAGTTTAAATTTCAGCACAGAATATTTTTTAGTCGATTGGGCAATCGACTAATGATATTAGTCGACTGTCATCAAGCGCCAGTCGACTGCTGGGCCTTAGTTTGAACATAGAAGCTTTGTTTTTCGACTAAAGCAATCGACTGATCACAATCAGTCGACTGATATATGGAAACAGTTGACTGATGATGTAGGGAACTTTTGAAGGCCATAACTTTTCGCTCGGGATCAGTTTTGAGGCGAAACCAGTGGAGTTTCGAAGCTCATTCAAACATCTACGTGTCTTACCATGGGGTTTACCCCCCATAATGACTTGTTTTGGGCCTTAAAAATGTTGTTTAGTACCTTTTCGAAGGCTCTAAAGTTTTTAAGTCCCATGTTATGGTCATTTGTCGTTCCCTACATCATTTAAAAGCAACAATACAGTCGAGCAACCTAGGATTTCATTTGTATCCATTAACACATATGTTATTAAGTTGAACTAATATTATCACCAAAGTGAGAACTATTAGCTAAACTTAGTGCATCATTGTGTGAGTGGATGTATATCTATGCTAAGGATGGTTGGCCCAAAGGAAAATCATCTTTATGCTAGATATATGTTTAAAGATGGTTCACTATAAACATCATACATGTAAGATGTAGGCCCAAAGGAAGGCATAATATGTGACTGATTAAAGGATTAGTGAACTGGGATTATATAATCAAACCTAACTCATATTGGGTTATCAATCATGCACATATTGTGTCGGCCTAAAGGAAGGCACATTATGTGGTAGATTACAATGTTTTGAGTTAGGATTAGAGAGTACTGCTAACAAGTTGTAATTTAATCCAAAGATAATTGTAATGTTGTATTTAGTATCTCATAAAGAGACCTATCATATGTGCATATATTTATTTCTTGGTGTTTTCTTTATATCACTGTTTATATATATATGCTTTATATCACTGTTTATATATATATGCATGTTTATTTTTTATTGATGTGAGCATCTGTTCTATTCTATTTTTTCTTTTATAGCACAAATGATATCTACTAGTAAACTTAATATTCCAACAACTTTAGTTTTAGAAATCATTGGACATAAGTGTCCATTCATGCTCAATGTTGAATATCCTAAAGGTAATCCTACCCTCTTCACTCTCTCTACCCGTTAAAACTTCGACTTCTAAAGAACTTAAAAACCCTAGAACTATCCTAAGATAAGTTTGGTGTCTTATCCCCATTATCTCTCCCCATCCTATTTTTGCAAATAGGGCTTGAATGTCACCCAACAAACCTAGGGATTCTAGTAAATCTTCATCAAGATACCTAGTTGCAATGATTTTGCGAGTAGAAAGCATATTATATCTATCCCTATGCTCATTGTTGTGAAAAAGAAGGGTTGGAAGAGCATTACCCTCCTCCAGAGCTTGAGGGGTGTCGGTTCTCCTTGCTCGTCGCTACGAAGCACCAGATCGAGATGCCACTTGCTTGGTCCTCCTCATCCTTACTTCTTTTAGGCTTCCTTGAGGGTTGGAAAGGCTTCTAGGTGGTGGGGAAGAAGGATCCACACAGCTAGAGCAAGAAAATCAAAACAAACGGCGCAAATGGGGCAAAAACACACAGGGTGCCCTACTTAACCCCTGCGTGACACGGCCGTGTGAAAACACACGGCCAGGCCGTGTGCACCTCGGGTTGGTGGGGCACGGCCGTGGAAAAACACACGGCCAGGTCGTGTGCCCCCTTTTTTTCTCTCCTTTTGTGCACAACGGTCTGAATTTTCTCATATACTTCGCCGTGTAAGCTAATATTGATTTTATTTTTACCTAGCAAAGTTCTCTTCTAGTCCTAATGCTAAATGAAATGGAAATCAAAGTTCAAATTAACTGAATGCATGCAATACAATCAAAGGAAATCCTAAAAACTAAACTTGGGTTACCTCCCAAGAAGCACTTTGTTTAAGGTCGTTTAGCTCGACCACACTCCATTATCAACTTGGTTCTGGAGGTTCAGTGAACCTCCATTCATCCATCTCGGAATCGACATCTGGTGGCCTCGGCTTTATTCTGCTGAAAGTGAAGCCATCTAGGTAGGGAGCTCTACACTCTGATAGGTTGAAGAGGATGATCTCCCCATCTACCTCTAAGGAGATCTGGTGTGCCTTACCATCTATGCACGCCCCCACAATTGCCAGAAAGGGCCTTCCCAAGATGATGGGATTCTGGAGATTTGGTCCTGTGTCGAGTATGATGAAATCTATGGGTATCATGAAATTTTCAATCACTATAGGCACCTGTGCGAGCATGCCAATGGGTTCCTTGACTGAGTTGTCCCCCATATGAATACCAAGGTTCGCTGGTTGGAGCCCATTCAGTCTCATCTTCAAATAGTATGCGTAGGGCATCACACTTACTGATGACCCCAAGTCGCACAACACTTCATCGAAGCTTTCCACATAAATTGAGCAGTGGATAACAAATTCACCAGGGTCCTCAAGCTGGAGTGGAATTTTATCTTTGATTTCAGCTTGGTCTGGTAGAGTGGAAATCATGGCAGCACACCCCTTGGTGAGTCTGTTTCTCGGTGCTTCTCTCTCGCTGCACACTCCTTCTTTAGCCTGACTTGGCTCAGGTACTGATGGAGAACTATCAATAGATTTCAACACGGATTGGGCTATTTGGGATATTTGTGTCTCCAACATCCTTGTGTGACTTGCAAGACCGTCAACAATGGTCTTCAAGTCTCTGAGTGACTCCCTTGTTTTCTGATGTTGGCGACGGAACTCTTCATTGGCCTTTGTTTGGGTAGCCATGAAACCTTCCATCATCAATTCTAACCTAGACTTATGTTGTTGCTGCCCATTGCCCTGCTGCTGGCCATACCCTCCTGATGGTTGGAAGTTTCCCAAGTTATTCCGATAGAAAAAATTCTGGTGGTTCTTCCATCCGGGGTTGTAAGTACTAGAGTATGGGTTGTTGGGCCTTTGATTGTAGTCTCCAACCGCATCACAATGCTCAATCTGCTCTTCCAAGCTACTCTGCCCTCCACAGTAGTCCTCTCGATACGCTTCTGCTCCTTCTCCAAAGTCAATGGTTGCACATGCAGATGAAGGATTTAAAGAGTCGAATCATCTGCTAAGTGCGTCCATTCTCGCTGCTAGGTGGTCCACAGAGTTGACAGCATATTGTCCTGCTGCAGGAGCTGGGTGACTACGTTTGAAAGTCCATTGATGGTGGTTCTGGGCCACCTCTTCTATCAGCTCCTCTACTTCCTGGATAGTCTTGTTTATAAGTGCTCCTCTTGCAGCAGAATCAAGGGACATCTTTGTGGCGTATGTAATCCCATTGTAGAAGATGTGGATCACCATCCACATTTCCAGTCCGTGGTGGGGGCATTGGTAGAATAGTCCCTTGTAGCGATCCCAAGCTTCTAATAGGGACTCTCCTTCCTTCTGATGGAAGCTTGTGATAAGATGACGCATGTCAGTAGTCTTGCTTAGTGGGAAATATTTATTCAAGAACTGATGCTCACATTGCTCCCATGTAGTAATGCTTCCCGAAGGCAAGGAGTGAAGTTATGTCTTAGCCTTATCCCGCAATGAAAACGGGAATAGGCTCAGATGGATCGCGTCCGCAGGGACTCCATTTATCTTCATTGTTGAGCAGATTTCCAAAAATGTCTCTAGGTGCCGGTTCGAGTCTTCAGTCGCAGCTCTCCTGAATTGACTCTGCTGGACCATATGTATGAGTGTTGGTTTAAGTTCAAAGTTGTTTGCCGAAATAGATGGTCCAGCTATACTCGGCCTAAATCCTCTAATGCTAGGAGCTGCATAATCCCGCAGAGGTTGGCTACCCATATTTACTTCGGATGTAGCTTGGTCCTCTATCCTCTTCTGTTCGGTTCTCCGACAATGATAGGTTCGTTCAATTTCTAAATCGATCGGAATCAAGCCTTCTGATCCTAAGCATCTAAGCATACGAAGAACCGAGCCACACAAATTAGGAGTATTACCTAATACTAAGAAACAGGAGATAAACAAATCTAGCTAACAAAATCAAAGAGCCAATAAGAAAATAGAAGACTACTGCTAAAATAAAATAAAATCTAAATCTAGATATGGAAAATCTAGAACTAAAGTAAATAAAGCAAACTAAAAAGAAAATAAAGAAAGTAAATAAATCTAATCCTAAATCCGATCTAATTATCCACTTCTTGATTCGATATCGAATCAATCAGTCCCCGACAACGATGCCAAAAACTTGATGCACACGAACACGACCTCAAATCTCATGATGGAGACCGTCGAGGACTTGAAGCGCGCGCTTGCGCTCAACGCCCGCAAGTGCATGGATGTCATCAAGTAATAAAAAGATTATCGATCCCATAGGGCCTGAGATTCGAGTACCGATTTGTTCGGTGGATGTAATTGTTCGAGACTAGACTCTAAGGGGTTGTGAATGTGAGGGTTATCGGTGGTCCTACTCAATACGGTATCACACGGAGGAAGAAAGGAGTTTGCTACGAGATCTTTTAAAGGGATTCTAGGATTTCGGTTTCGCTTGTGTGTTGCAAAACATGCTATCAATTGGGCTTTGTCTAAACGTCTAACTATGGTCTTATGGAAGGAACATCGTACACTCTCCCGATGAGCCACCGCATCTATCGGGAGCTATCTCTGCCTTACAAGGACTGGATAGGCAGTACGAGGATGCCGAATCAATCCCTGCAATGAACCATTTCTAGTTCTATCGCATCCTTCTACCCCACGGTTACAGGAGATGAGGTCAACCCCTAGGTTCCTCGTATAAATCCCCTAAATCTTAGATACGAGGGTTGTCATCCCTCGTATCGGCTAAGCACAGTAGATAGAAAATCAAATACACATAGATATCGGTCTAAACTAATTCCAATTGCAAATTCAAATTCAATACCAGAATTCAATTTGAAGCAACATATTCTACGCACACAAACTACTCCATAATCCTAGAATCGAAGAAACTACTCCATAGATAGGAGAGGAAAATCACAAGGCATGTTCATGTTCGAATAAATAATAGATAAAGTGCAAGAATAGAAATTTACAATGCCAATGTGGCCTTCTCTCTGGAGTTGAAGTGCAGAACTTGGATCTCCGGTGGTGTTCTTCCTCCCCATTGCGAGTTCCCTAAGCCTTTTAGGGCTTCGGTGCGTCGTCCTAGTCGTCTTGCCTCCCCCCCTAAGGTTTGGGCGTAGCCTCCTTTATATAGGCATCCACCTTGATCTCTCTAAAACCTGGAAAATAATCGACTCGCATCAGAATTGTGCAGCGCCACACGGCCGTGTGTTTCCACACGGCCAGGCCGTGTGTGGTGTTGGGGTGGCCGATTTCGCCCCTTGGACACGGCCGTGTGTAGCCACACGCCCTGGTCGTGTCCCATTCTGCGTCTAATTGCAAAATGCCCTTCTTTTGCTATGGAAGTGTGCCTTTTCCCACAAAATACTATCCTGCACACAAAAGCACAAAGAGCAGATCTCCGAATCAGAAAATAGGAAATGTATGCAAAACAAAGTGACATATGCATGAAACTAACATAAAATATAATGAGATGTAAGCGAAAACTACTCTTAAAATCCTATATATTTTGCTCACATCACAAGTAGAGGAACCATCTGCTCAAATTGAGGTACACCCTCCTATGGTTGAGCAGGTTCCCCAAGCACCTCAAATGCCTCAAGAACAAGTGCCTCTAAGCCGATCTATTAGGGAAAGGAGATCCACGGTTTCATGAGATTTTGCTTATCTCCAAGAGCATGAGTTTGACATAGGACTGGAAGATGATCCTTCATCTTTCCAAGAAGTCAAACAATGCTTTAATTCTGAAATGTGGATTGAAGCCATGAAAGATGAGATGAAATCTATGGCAGACAATGGCATATAGAAACTAGTCGAGTTGCCTGAAGGTGTGAAACCTGTTGGTTGTAAATGGATATTTAAAATCAAACGAAATTCACTAGGCAATATCGAAAAGTATAATACATGCTTTGTAGCCAAGGGATTTACTCAAAAGAAGGATATTGATTACAAGGAGGCTTTCTCACATGTATCTACGAAAGACTCCCTAAGAGTAATCATGGCACTTGTAGCTCATTATGATTTGGAGCTACATCAAATGAACGTTAAGACTGCATTCCTTAATAGAAACATTGAGGAATCTATATACATGGTGCAATCAGAGAACTTTGAATTTGATGATTCAAAGCACCTAGTATATAAATTGAAGAAGTCCATTTATGACTTAAAGCAAGCATCCTGTCAGTGGTATAAGAAGTTTGATCAAGTAGTTACTTCATTTGGTTTTAAAGAGAATCTAGTTGATCAATGCATTTATATCAAGTTCAATGGGAGCAAGTTTGTGATACTTGTCCTATATGTGGATGACATTTTATTGGCAAGCAATTGTAAACAATTATTGCATGAAACCAAGTCATTTCTATCAGGCAAATTTGAAATGAAAGATCTCGGTGAAGCTTCTTTTGTATTAGACATATAGATATATCATGATAGATCCAAGGGTATACTTGGATTATCACGAAATGCCTACATTAAAAAGGTGCTCATATGACATGACATGCAAAATTGTACACTTGGAGACACACCTGTGTCTTAAGGTGATAGGTTTAGCTTGCAATAATGTCCACAACGTGAACTTGAAATAAATGAGATGAAGAAATTTCCCTATGCATCGACAGTAGAGAGTCTCATGTATGCTCAGGTTTGTACGCGTCCGGATTTAGCGTACATTGTTGGAATATTAGGTAGGTATCTAAGTAACCCTGGACCAGGATATTAGAAAGTTGTAAAGAGAGTAATGCGGTATCTACAGAGAACCAAAGAACTCATGCTCACATATCGGAGATCCAGTCAATTGGAGGTGATTGAATATTCAGATTCCAATTTTGCTGAATGCTTGGATAGCAGGAGCTCCACCTCAGGTTTTGTCTATATGCTTACTGGAGGAGCTATATCATGGAAAAGCGTCAAACAGACGCTTATAGCGACTTCCACGATGGAGGCAGAATTAATAGCCTGCTATGAAGCATCAAATCACGGGATATTATTGCGAAATTTTATCACAGCATTACAGGTCATCGATGGTATTGAAAGACCATTGAAAATTTTCTGTAATAACAAAGCTGCAGAACTCTATTCCAAGAACAACCGCAACTCATCGAAGTCAAAACACATTGACATCAAGTACCTGACGGTTAAGGAAAGAGTATAGAGTGGTCAAATAATGATAGAGCATATTCAGACATACTCAATGTTGGCGGATCCGCTCACCAAAGGACTGTTACCCAAGGTGTTTCATCAACATGTATTGCATATGATGGTCCTTCGTATGGATGAAGTACCCGTTTAGTTGGAGTTTGTATTTATTTATATTTTGAATGCTCTTATGTATATATTGGACACATGTAGTTTTTTTTATTATCATACGAATAAAGTTTCCTTTTATATGTGTATTTGTTGACACTCTGAATAAAAAAACATCATGATTTACTAATGCAGTTTGCGTATGATGATTATAAATGTGATGTAAAACTCATTAATGAGTCATAAGGTGATCATGATTTGCTAATGCGGTTTAGCATATGGTGCTTGCAAATGTGATCAGATCCAGTATTGGATCATAAGGAGGATCAGTTGAGAATAGGCATGTACAGATCACATTTCATGCATTTCTCATGCTACACATCCACATCAGATCTATGTCATTGACGACATTGGTATTGTGATTACTGACGGACCCTGCTACCGATTACATATATGGAGTAGCAACGATCACTTTAGTCCTATGCCAATGAAGTTGATGGACCAGATTGTTTTAGTTCAATACGACATGATATGTGCAACTAAAGAATTTCGGTTAAATGTTACATTCGAAATCACATGTAGCCCAAGTGGGAGATTGTTGGTGGTGGACTTACATATGATTATCGTAGCGCATCCGAGTGTGTTGTATTGGTTCGAACCCGATTAAAAGTGATCTAACCATTATGGTTTAAGTTAACGGATTTGTGTTATTAGATGTGGGTTAATAGATTTTGGATTCATATGTGTAGAACCTTTTAACCCGTACCGTTAGCATTGATGGGATGTTAACGAGTTTTGGATTAACACTATATATAGGGGGTGTGATCCCCGCAGGAGAGGACGAAGATTGGCTGACTCTTTTTCTCCCCATCGGGCAGAGCATTCGGGGCCATCTCACTTGACCTATGGAAGATCAAGCCCTTCGGCTCGTCAGATTCTTCGGACTTCAGATTTTTTCGGTGATACAGACTCTGGAATCAGGTACATGGTTTTACGTTTCTATTTTCGGTTTTAGTTTCGCATATTTATTGTAGATCGTCAGATAAAATCATCTGTACGGATCATTTTATTTTCGTTTTTTATATACAATCCGTTGAGGGATCCGAAGGATCCATCAGCCCTTTCCTCTCTTATTCATGGCCATAAACAGTGGTAACCCTAGGATACTAACTTTATTGTCATGCATTATTTATTAATATTTTTCCCACGTTATCCTAGAACCTCGACGACCATCTAGTTATAACTTGATTTTTTTTTCGCTTATTGAGGCATCAGATTATTTCAGTTCTTTGATCCACGTCTAGTCTAACTAGATAGAATTACCTTCCTATTCGTTATTACATCATCCTAAATTTATGTAGCAACGCTCTCTTAAGTTTTCAGCATTTACAAGGTTTTTTTTACCTGAAAACTATTCCTTCCTCTACTCTCTCGTCGACAAGGAGATTCAACAAATCAAAAAAAGGTCTCAGGTTCTTGCACTTCAAACAATATCGATAGAAATATTTCTGTGATCATCGTTATTCTTCTCCTAATATCATTCTGGCAACTCTGACACATTTTATGTTGCTAATTTACCAAAGAATTTTTAATCACTTGGTCGATTTCTTGTATGTGGAATAATTTTCGTAAAAGGTTGGAACCGTCAATCTGACGGCTCCTATCGACTTGTCCCACAGTCATTGTAAGGGAAGTAAATCACGGGGGACCTATGAACTTAACACGATTGGTCGGGGCAGAAGAGAATCGTCTGACACTAGAAAGGGATTTTAGATCCACCTTCAGAATTGACCCATGTTTATTTCACAAGTACCCTTTTGCCCCAACTAATGCGTCATTCCCATGTGGGCAACATGGGATAACTTATCAAAATTGCACGTGGAGATAGAAATTATTATCTCCAACATGAATAGGCAAGAGAAAGTAGTTTTGCCTAAGGGGCACGGTGTAATGACAAAAGCGAACACTACAAGAAATCAGTCAAATAACGATGAAATATTAACGACGAATTGATAATTCATCGCTAAAATGAGAAATTAACGACAAATTTCTTGATCGTCGTAAATAATATCACATTTGCGACGAAATAGTAATATTTCGTCGCAAATATAAAATATATTAGAGACAAAATAAAAATATTCGTCGCTAGCTAGCCTATATTCGAAATGAGTATTAGCGATGAAATTTATATTTCGTCGATACTATATTTAAGTTTAGCGACGATATTTATAAATTCATCGTCAATACTAACAGTCGATTGATATATATCATCACTCGATTGATACTTAATGACGAAATAAATAAATATTCGTCGCAAACTATTTAGTCGATTAGTCAGTCGAATAAACTAGATTCTATGGCCGGCCAAATTATCGACAGTCGACTGATGTATACCACCAGTCGACTGATGTGCCTATTTTTTGCAACAATATGTATTGTTCGTCACCAATATACAAGTATTAGCGATGAAAAATTTAAATTTTCATCGCTAAGATAATAAATATTAGCGACGAATAAAAATATTTCATTGCTAAGATACGTAAAAAAAATCCTCGCCATCGTATTTCCCTCAAATTTCCGTGCGACTCCTCTCTTCCTTCTCTCTTCCAACGATTCCTCCTGGTGTTTCTTCCGCTTCGACTCCCTACTCCAAAAAATCCTCTGCTTCCAGCCGCTCAGACTCCTTCTCTTGCTCCGACTCCTGCTCCCGCTCCAACTCCTGCCTTTTGCCTCTCGCCTCTCGTCCGTCAACTCCAATTTTTGGCTCGATTCTATCCTTCTCCCAGCTATCTGGCTCGGTCGTCAGCTCCGGCCTTTTGCTCGACATTTGTATCCATCTCCGGTCTCAGACTTCAACGTCCTACTTGGCCTTCAACCTTCGACTCAGCTCCGCCCTTTGACTCTGCTCAGCCCTCGACCTTCAACTCAGCTCCAACCTTCGACTTAGGTTTTCTGCTTGACTAAGTAATTCTCTTAAACAACTATACAAGCTTCAATTTATGAATTGTTCCCAAGTTAATAGCTAGCTAGTGATAGATTTGATCAAAAGTGAATAAATGTATGCAATAATATTTGGATTTGCTATACATTCATTCATGTACACAAATCCATTATAGATAAGTTGATGATTACTTAACTAGGTTAGCTCATATATAGTTATATCTATCTACCTTTTCATCTCTATAGTTTTAGCTAGAAGCAAAAGGGCATTAGGATGCTAGCAATTCTCCATGGGTGCAATTCTTTTGATATATATGTACACACTCTTTATATTTCATTTGTCGGTATAGTAAGATATATCAAGTTTATTGGATAATGGTATGGTATTTTGATTCTCAGATTAAATAATTTGACATCTAATATATGTTTCACCAGGTTTTAAAATATGGATAAAAGTTGGATAACGATTCAAAATCAGATTAATCCTGAATATATAAATGGGTTGAATTAGTTTATAAATATGATAGAGAATTACATGATTAGTTTAAATTTATTGAAAATTCATTGTCCATGTTCATAGTGTGACAATTTGTTTCAATATGAATTGGATTATGTGCGAGAACATCTTTATAGGTGGAGATTTGATAGATTATATAAAGTCTAGAACTTTCATGGAGAACCTTCTACATCATCCGGTAATATAAATATTGTCAATGAAGATAAAAATGATTTTAATGTTGAAGTAGATGATATCGAAGATGATTTTGAAGACATCTTTACTGATTTATGAAATGCAAAAAATATAAACAACAATGAGCTTCAATCAGATGATATCAATGAAAACATAAATGCAAATGATTGTAGACGAAGTTATACTTCAATGTTGGAAGAAACACAAAAAGAACTGTATCACAATTATACTAATTTTTCAATTTTCAATTTTGTGGTGAAGTTAATGCATGTGAAGGTGTTAAATGGTTGGAGCAATAAATCTTTTGATATGTTACTTTAGTTATTGCAAGAGACATTTCCTAAATTGAATGCGATTCCAAACTCTTATTATGAAGCAAAAAATTTATTAAAAGAGTTATGATTGACATATGAGAAGATACATCTATGTAAGAATGATTGTATATTATTTTGGGATAAGCATGAGAATAAGGTTGCATGTCCAGTGTGCAAAGAACCCAGATACAAGTGTTGGTGCAACAATGCTCCAAGCATTTATATGTTTTGATATTTGGATAATCATCTAAGTTAGGCAATATCTTGTGATCTAATTGCAAATATGTTTTTAAGTAACAAGGAAATCCAAGGATGAAGACTTGGTAAAAGAGAAGTCCAAGTATGATCTTGGCAAGGAAAGTCCAAGGGATGGACTTGGCAGCGTAAGACCAAGCTTGTAGTCTTGGCAGCGTAAAGTCCAAGTGAACCTTGGCAAAGGAAGTCCAAAGTAAGGTCTTGGCAGCATAAGTCCAAGCTTGTAGTCTTAGCGGCGTAAAGTCCAAGCATTTGGCAAACCCAAGACATGACGAAACCGAAGGAAGTTCTTGGAAGCAAAGCGCAAAGGATGAACAAGTCACGGACTCGGATGGATCCTGGAGGCGCAAGGCTTAATGAGGAGCTAGAAGGTTGAGTCTAGGTATAGGGTGTAAAATCAAGTGTGAATTACTCATACATGTATCAACCGTCAGCGTTCGATCGAGTCGGTGAAACTCGCCATCGATCGCCTTGGTCGGCAACAATCGATCGATGTTGAGATTAGTCGATCGATCAGGCGGCGGAATGATCGATCGAGAAAATCGCCACGAGTAATGCGCGCCTCACTGATCTGCTGCCTTGATCACTCGACTGATCACTCCATCAGTCGACTGATCACCTGATCATTGGAAAATGCGGCTACGAATCTCCGCGGATCTGCATGATCAGAAGTCGTTGGCTTCAGCGGCAGTCGACTGATCGAGGCCCAACGGGAAAAACAACCCCTCTTCTATAAAAAGGGGCCTTGGGGAGCTTGGTGAAGCTAGTGCTCTTACTCCTAACTACACCCTCGTGCTCACCAAGCTTTCCCAAGTGTTTTAGCAATCTAAAACTTTCTCTTCTCTAGTTCTTAATCATCCATCATTGTAAAGAAGAGGAGAGCATTGTAAGAAAGGTTTCTCCACCTTGGTTCATCCAAAGGAGGTGTTTAGTGAAGCTTGGCTAGGGCTAATCCACCTTACGGATTGCCGTGGAGTAGAAGCGTCATCTCCGAACCACGTACATCGGGTGTTAGCGTTGATTTTCTTGTTTCTTATTTGTATTTGTATTTGTATTTGTATTGCTTCCGCTAACTTGCTTGTAGAAACGAAGAAAGGCTAATCACCCCCCCCCTTCTAGCCATTACAATATTCCTAACAACAAGTACGAAGGGATGAATAAGAAAAAAATCCTCAAAAAATTCTTTGATATTTTTCTCTGAAATCGAGACTTAAGCGGTTGTTTATTTCGAACCATACGACCAAAGAAATAAGATGGCATAAAGAAAAATGAGTTGAAACAGATGGTGTATTAAGACATCCAACTGATAGTGAATCATGAAAAGAATTTGACAATGCATATAAAATATTTGCAAGTGATCCACGTAATATTCGTTTCGAGTTGGCTACTGACGGGTTTAATTCATTTGGAAACATGTCAAATGCTTATAGTATGTGGTCTGTTATACTTGTGAATTATAATTTGCCACCATGGAAAATGATGAAGTCACCATATATGATTATGTCTATTTTAATTCCTGGGCATAAATCACCTGGTAAAGAGATAGATGTATACTTACGATCTCTGATAAATGAACTGAAGGAGCTATGGGATGATGGGGTGGAAGCATATGATGCATCGACTAAACAAGTATTTCAATTACATGCTATTGTAATGTGGACTATTCATAACTTTTCAGCATATGAAACAGTTTTTGGATTGAGCACAAAGGGCTATAAGGCATGTCCAATTTGTTTGAGTGAAACCATATCTCTAGGATTAAGAAGTAAAATATGTTACACATGTCACCGTCGATTCTTGAATGTACAACACTCATGGCGTAGAAATAGAGATTTCAATGGAAAGATTGAAAAAGGACCACCACGAATAATGAATGGATATGAGATTTTAGTGCAATTAGACACATTACCCCAAGTGACATTCACTGAGCATCCTTCACTTAGTAAAAAACGGTAGCGATCTTTGGATAATACAAATTGGGTAAAGAAGTCTATATTTTTTGAGTTATCATATTGGTCATGTAATATATCAAAAAAAAAATTAAAAATATAATATAATATAATAATAAATATAATTTAAAAACGAGATAAATAAAATAAAATTATTTATTTTATTAAATGGAAATTAGTTATTTATTAGACTTAGCTAAGTCTAATTAAAATCTGATCCAAGATATTGGTTAAGTCAAGTAACTTAGGATTATATAGATTAAAACCTAAGTTAGGATTTTAAATAATTAAATTTAGGCTAAGGTTGATTAAGTCAATTAGCTTAATTATATAATTAAGCCCTAGTTTTGATTTTCGTTCAAATTCTTTTTTTTTGGAAAGTCCGGTTCTTCCGCCGCACTTCCCTTCTCGTGATGGGGTTGTCGCCGCACCTCCTCTTCTCGCAACGCCATCCACGTGCTGCCATTTCTCAACCCAGCCACCTTCTTCCTCACAACAGAGTCCACATCCACAGCCACGCCGAGCTCGCCCGCTATGCGCCTCTACCCACGCCGCCATGGGCTGACCTCGCCGTCGCGACCTACCCTTTCCTCTCACGATCTCCGAGCATCCGCCTGCCCCCATTCTGCGTGACCCCAAGCCCCTTCTCTGCAAGAGACCGCCACCATACTCGCTTCTTTGCGGCGACGGCCGACTACTTTCAACGGTGCCCACGGACGCGCCAGCAACGAGGGTGTGCACGACTGGGAGGTTGCATCGGTAGTTTCCCCTTTGTTTCCGATCGTGAACTATTCTTCACGATCTCTGCCATGGTAGATCATTGTGGGTGGTGCGGCAGCCCCCTTCTTTCCGGCGAACATGGCAGTTTGGGAGAAGAGTCGCCGGTGCAACCTCAAGAGCTGGTAAATCTCGGTCCATTCCTTTCTTTCCATCTGCTAGTTGTTCGATTCTAGGGATTTTTTGAGGGTTTAGATCTGGAGGGTGAGTCCTTCGGTGGAGCAAGCTGGATGGTGGTGGATTGGGGGAATCTGGGCGGCTGTGAGAGGGAAATTGTCAGTTGTGAAGTCAATTAGGGGCTGTAAATTGGGGTTTTGCATGACTGTGGTGGCGGTGAGTAAGAGGAGAAGACTGGATTGAGCTGGGAAGGAGCTGTGATAGGCTGTGTTGGCTGTGAGTGAGAGGAGAGGACTTGTTTGGGTTGTTCCGGTGAATAGAACAGGTTGTGCGATTTTGTTTGGATATGGTACACATGATAATAGGGGTTGTAAAATCATATTCGATTAATTGGATGAAACGACAGTTATATTAGGTGGGATGTGACCGGGATTTTATTAAGCATTTGAGTTAATTGGTTTATGTCCGAAATCGGCTTAGGATTCGATTTGACGGTGGATCGTATCTTAGTGCTTAACAATAGTTATGTTGTATGCAGGACGTGGACACAAGACAGGTCCGCGAGCGTGAAGATTTCATTATTACGAGAATTATAGCAGGCGAGTACTTTGACTTATCTTTTAGATATTGTCATGTTGATATGCTTAGTTGGCTATAGCTCGCAGTAATTTTTATGTCTTATCTGCCTTGTATGTCACTGTGTCATACCTGATGCAGACATTTCTATCTTAGTCGATCTTATCTTGATACCTGCCATGTGTACTTATTTTGGGAGTCGTGACATGCACTTGATTAGCTTTTAGATATACTTTCCCTGTATACCTAGGTCATTGATATGTACTCATTTTTTTGTGCATATTATTTGGAGACGTATTTTGGTTGGTGTTACATGCTTTAGTGTCATGCACCATCTTGCATGATTGCATGCTGGCTGGTCGGGGTTCCTTTGTAGTTGAGCCCGCAGTCAGTTACATGATCTGCACACACAATCACTCATGGGTTAGTGGTACATCAGGAGGGTGTGTGCAGTAGCTCTGTTAGGCTCCGCTGGTCCACTCATGGGTAGCGGTGAGGCAGCGTGGTAGCGGACAGGGATCCCTCCTTTGGTCTATGACACCAGGAGATGAGAGCTTTGCTCCCCCACTCTGTTTGGGGTAGGAGGATAGGTGTACTCCGATAGCATCATGTTCACTCGGTCACTCAGGAGCAGTGATGACAGAGTGCACAGTTATCATAGCCCTACCCACTCGGCTTCACCATCGCATGTGAGACGGTTGACTGGCGTCAGGGGTGACCATGTCATTTACATCGCATGCATGTTGCATGGATGACATTTGTTTGTGTTTGTTGCATTTTGGTTGCTGCCTTGGTTGTTACATATGATTGACATACATACAGGATACATTATGTATTTGGTCTGACGACCTTATTTCTTCTAGTATATCTCATACTCCTATGTCAGGATAGGAGATTCAGGTATGTATAGTCTTTCCGCATCTCTTCCTTGCATTTTTCTATTATTAATCAGGAGGCTGTACTGGCATGATTATTATTGTTAGATATATCTTACTATGCATGTCGACTTGATACCCGCTGAGTTCGTTGAACTTACTCCTTTGCTTTACATCTATTTCAGGTTGACACTGTCAGGAGACTCCAACTGTCAATTCCCCCTCATCGTAATGGTTTTGTTATTGGATTTATGATTTTGGTTTATAGACTAGAAGACATGTGTAGGACTTGTGTTTTGGTCATGTACATGTGGATCCTTTGGTCGTATTTGATATGTCCTTATGGACTTTTATTCGATTCGTTTTGGTGGTGTATTCCTGCTCAGATGGCAGAAGAGGTAAGTCTAGATATTGTAGACTTTTTATTTACTTTGGTTGTTGGCCTAAGACCTATATATGATCTGTATGTGTGGTTTATGTTCCGGTCGTGTTGATCAATGTATAGTGGGTCGTGTGTGCCTTGTATACAAGATTCGTATTGTCACCCGTACAGGGGAGATGCTGCCAGATTTTTATTTGGCGGGGACTCCCTCGGGGCATGACAATTTATTTGCTATCAGAGCCAGGTTTTCGAGTTCCAAAGGGTTTTTGGATTTTCGAAGTTTGCCACGTTTGGTAGGTCAACCTGTGCATTTTTTGATTTTGTATGGATTTTCGACAATTTTAATGTTTTGGAATTTTGAGGTATTATCGAAAAGATCGTATTGGGGACTTGGCGGCGACAGGACATCTCTAGACGGCTAACAGGTGAATAAATTCTAGAGATAAATTCTCTAGATTTAGTACATGATGATATGATTACGTTGCTTACGTGGTTTAGGGTATATTTGCACTTGATGCTCTATAACATATTGCTTTGACTTTGTACTGGCATGACCCCCTTTAGTTATACCCTAATTAATTTCAGCCATTGATTTCCATTAGTATGACTATGCTGTCGTTTATTAGATATCGAGGTTATGTGTTATTGCGGTGGATACCATGATTGAGACTAGTAGAGATAGAATAACTTAGATGAGGTTATTCCGTAGGAGCGGACCTTAGGAATGAAACATTAGTAAAACCCTAGATGTTGGAACCCTAGGCGTAATAACCCGGATGTGCTTATTGGTATATGTTTATCCGTTTACTATTTCAGTTGATATGGTGATCGGACTAGTAGAGGTCGTATGATTAGGATGCGATTAATTCTTAGAGGGTATATAACGTTGTCCATATCTATCGGCTGCCAACTATATCACCCATTCATGGTCGAGAAAGTTTAGAGTAGAGTTTTCCTATAGGTGCTTTGTATATTTGTGGTCAATCATGCCTCCCAATCATGGTTGAGATAACCTACCGTAAAGTTATACTTTTGCATTATTCGTTTGGAGTTAGGGATATTCGTATGACGTCTGTAGCTAGATAGCTACTTTACATCTTAAGTACCCATGAGATCTGTTCGTGGTAGCATGTTGTTGCATGCATGATTAAACTAGTAGAAATGATATAATTTAGGCTTAACCCTCTTGTCGTGCTTGTAGTAGATGTGTTGTCCTTATTGGCCTTGATAGGCGTTTCCTGTTAGCTGGGACGAAACCCTATGATTAATCGTCTCGACGTGTTTATTAGTGGACTTATGATTTTTTTATCGACCTTGATAACCGTTCATGTTAGAAGGGTTGGAACCCTAGACTTAACCATCTCGATGTATTTATTTATAAGTCATTGATCTTTACCGACTTTGGTAAATATTTCGTATTAGAGGTGTTGAAACCCTCACTTGACCACCTCAATGGACTTAATTGTATATCGATGATCTTTATCGACTTGGATAGACGTTCTATGCTAGATGTATTGGATAACCCTAGGCTTAACAACCTAGGATAATTGACTGCCCACGCGACCCATTAGTGGTAGCATGTTGTTGCATGCAGTCAATAACTAGATATCTATATACTCTGTCTGCCCATGAGACTCATTCGTGGTGGCATGTCGTTGCCTACAGATATTGAGTCTTTCTACTGCCTATTTACCCACGACTCCCATTCGTGATAGCATGTAGTTGCGCGTAGATAGTGCTTAGTATATTGATTGTCGACCCACGAGTTCCGTTCGCGGTGGCTCATAGATAGTTCCCTTTGTATTACCTCGAGAACCATGAGGCTTTGTCGTGGTCTCTGGATGTGCATTGCTTGTAGATTGCAATGGTTGTGTATGTTGCAGATATATTTGTTATACTGCTGATCAGGTTAGTTGCAGACTGATATTGGTACTCTGAGGGTTACGCTAGTTTGTGTCATTTGACTTCCATTATGTGCATTATGATTATGCACTATTGTCTATCCATCCACTGAGTGGTTGTACTCACCCCCTCCTCACTTATCCTCTAGGTTAACTGATGTAAGATGTGTCCTGTTGACCTACCTTCGTGTCGCTCAGAGAGTCCCTTGTCGTGCTTGTCCCACTGCATCGTGGAGATGCCGCTTTATTTACTTTATCTATATTGCATTTTGTTTATGCACTTTGGATTTTGTCGCAATTTGATTTGGTGTCATAAAATTATTTTACTCTAATTGATTTATGTTTAGTCATGCATGCATGCAGTTAATAAAATACTTGTATTTCTATTATTAATTCGAGGTTTTTACTAGATCTGGTCCATGTATTTCTGAATATTGTCACTAAGGGGCTTCTCCGTCATTTGGATGACGGATATGCCCCTGGGGTGTGACAATTTTTATTGGTTTACGATTTTGATTTGTGGGTTTTGTGTTTCGAGAATTTTTCTTTTCCTTGGATTTTTGGGAGTTCTCGTGTTTTGGGACCAGGCAAACTGAAGGATATCTCTGAGCTATAGGAAAAGTATTGACTTTAGTGGTTACTGTACTTTTCTTATATAATAGGAAGTTGTCATTATGTTCTTGTTTGATACTTACTCATTGTAGGAAATTCTACCTAGTGAAATTGCCCCTACTCATGGTCGTGGACGAGGTCGACGACGTATTGACCTTGCAGAACCTAACGATGATTTCAGAAATATGGACTCTTTAGAGGTGTCGACTGATGTCGAATTAAAAAGCTAGGGATTTGGCCTGCTAGCCACCCATACGAAGATCAAGGAGTAAACCCTCAGAGAATATCAATCCCTACTATTAGTGATTTGGTTATGGATAAGGCGTGTATACCTACACTGGTCAAGACGATGAAAGATCATTTTACCTTGTTATAGGAGATGTTGGATGGGATATTTATCTATCCCAATATTTCTTCTAGAGAAGATCCGGAACTCTTTGTTAAAAGAGATATGGACCTTTAAGGTTATGCATTGATTATCGATAATGGAATGCAGTAGTTGTTGGAAATGAATATCCTTCATTGTGGATAGCATTGTGGATAGATGATCTGTTTAGATCAGCTAAGGACACCTATGTATACTCTAGGGTTGGTATACGACTGATGTGTTGATATGGTAGTGACATGGTGTCATACAATTATCATTGTCGTTGTGATGATTGATATATCATCAGCCTAGAGTAAAGAGGATGTAGGTGTGTAGAGACGATAATTTCATACTTGGTATGAATTGTATGAGCTTTTGATTTTGTTGTTAGACTATTTAATGATTTAGTCGTCCATGGATTTGAGGAATCGTGTATTCGGGACACAATTGGATCAATTGTGGTGGTTGGAATTGCGTAACTTGGCCACTGTTGATGGAGGTAGTTGGAGTTGCGCACTCGGCCACCGTAGATAGTGGTTTCCTTGTATGATTTGGGTTATTACCGTAAATGTGGATAGAATGTTTTTAGCATTATTATACCACAGACTTGTTTGACCAAGAAGGTGATGGAATTTACTTAGTTAGACGCTTGTGAAACTAGTTTTCAGGGCTCAGACGATGGTTGACTTTTGCATCAGTGTTAGTTAATCCTTCCGATGTGGATGGAAGGGTATTGTACGCAGATGCATTGTTTTAAAGAATGGAGCGATTCTGATGTAGTTGATCGAGACATATCCCATGTTTACGTCAAATGAGGAACTACGAGATAGGATGTCATATACATGATGTGACTTTAGTAATTATTATCTTGATTTGTGGATAAATGGAGTAGGAATGCTCAAGGGATTTTAGCTAGCTACTGGATAGCTACTATAGAGTAGCTGGAACACGAACAGTTGTAACAAGGGAGTTTGGTCGCTATAGCCTCCCATGCACTTACAGAGTGTGTGGTGGAGTGGATTTTGGACGGTAGATGGACTTCTCTTGTGAAAAGATAATTCCCCGTCTTTGACTCCGAGGAGGATAGTGGTTTCTGGAGTTGCATTAGTTTAAGGAAGAGATGCTTCAGGAAATTCCGATTCCGGAATGGAAGTGGAAGCATATCATTATGGATTTCGGGGGGCAACTGGGAGGACCACTTGCCAATAGTGGAATTCACCTACAACAATAGCCATCATTCGGCTATCCAAATGGCACCGTTTGAAGCATAGTATGGTAGACAATGTCGGATACCCACCCTCTAGGAGGAGGTTGGGGAGGCCCAGTTGCTAGGACCCTATAGAGCTCAGCATGAGGTAGAGTTGGTCCGTACTATCAGACGAAGGATGGCAGAGGTACAGGATCATCAGGAGAGTTATGTCGATCGGAGACGGAGACCTCAGGATCACTCAACAAGCTATGAGACCTACAAAATGGGTGAAGAGATTTGACCTCCGTGGTAAGCTAGCTCTAAGGTACATTGGTCGTTTTTGGATTTTAGAGAGGATCGGAGTAGTCGTTTACCGCCTAGCGCTACCACCATCCTTGGCTGGTATTCATGATATATTTTATGTGTCCATGCTGAAGAAGTATGTGTCAGACACTACACATATTCTGTCAAATGTGTCAGGTTCCATTGAACCTGATGCTACTTACGAAGAGGTTCCGGTACGGATTCTGGATCACAAAGAACGACAGTTGCGGAATAAGATTGTGCGACTTGTTAAAGTCAGATGGAGTCACCACACCGATGAGGAGGCTACTTGGGAGCTTGAGAAAAAGATCAGAGCTTAGTACCCCCACCTAGTTATTTGAGGTGTACGATCTTCTTCAAGTACTTGAGTTGAGCAGTGTGGTATTGCTTACTCATCGTACTTGAGTAAGAAATTGGGAGACCAAATTTTTATTAGTGGGGGAGAATGTAATATATCAAAACAAAAATTAAATAAATAAATAAAAATTAAAAATATAATATAATATAATAATAAATATAATTTAAAAACGAGATAAATAAAATAAATTTATTTAATTTATTAAATGGAAATTAGTTATTTATTAGTATTTTAGTTGAAAATTTCGGGATCAGATTTTATTAGACTTAGCTAAGTCTAATAAAAATCTGATCCAAGATATTGGTTAAGTCAAGTAACTTAGGATTATATAGATTACAACCTAAGTTAGGATTTTAAATAATTAAATTTAGGCTAAGGTTGATTAAGCCAATTAGCTTAATTATATAATTAAGCCCTAGTTTTGATTTTCGTTCAACTTCTTTTTTTTGGGAAAGTCTCGTTCTTCCGCCGCACTTCCCTTCTCGCGATGGGGATGCTACCACACCTCCTCTTCTCGCGACGTCGTCCACGTGCTACCGTTTCTCAACCCAACCGCCTTCTTCCCTACGTCGGCGCAGTCCACAGCCACACCGACGCCGCTGCTCAAGCTCGCCCCACTGCCATCGCTATGTCGGTCGCTACCCCCGTCGTCGTCGCCACGGGCTACAGCCTTGCCGTCGCGACCTACCCTTTCCTCTCACGATCTCTCCGACGTCTGCCCGTCCCCATTCTCTACAAGCGACAGCCGACCCCAACCGCCCCCTTCTCTGCAAGAGACTACCGACCACAGCGTGTTTCCTTCGCTGCAAGCGGCGGCGACCGACTACTCTCAACGGTGCCCATGGATGCGCCAGCGATGAGGGTGTGCACGAATGAGAGGTTGCATCGACAGTTTCCCCTTTGTTCCCGATCGTGAACTGTTCTTCACAATCTTTGTCGTGGTAAATCGTTGTGGGTGGTGCGGCAACCCCCTTCTTTCCGGCGAACATGGCAGTTTGGGAGGAGAGTCGCCGGTGCAGCCTCAAGAGCTGGTAAATCTCGGTCCATTCCTTTCTTTCCATCTGCTGGTTGTTCGATTCTAGGGATTTTTCGGGGGTTTAGATCCAGAGGGTGAGTCCTTCGGTGGAGCAGGCTGGATGGTGGTGGATTGGGGGAATCTGGGCGGTTGTGAAAGGAAAATTGTTAGTTGTGAAGTCGATTAGGGGTTGTAAATTGGGAATTTGCACGGCTATGGTGGCGGTGAGTGAGAGGAGAAGACTGGATTGAGCTGGGAAGGAGCTATGACAGGCTGTGTTGGCTGTGAGTGAGAGGAGAGGACTCGTTTGGATTGTTCCGGTGAATAGAACAGGCTGTGCGATTTTGTTTGGATATGGTACACATGATAGTAGGGGTTGTAAAATCATATTCGATTAATTGAATGAAACGACAGGTATATTAGGTGGGATGTGACCGGGATTTTATTAAGCATTTGGGTTAATTGGTTTATGTCCAAAATCGGCTTAGGATTCGATTTGACGGTGGATCGTATCTTAGTGCTTAACAATAGTTATGTTGTATGCAAGACGTGGACATGAGACAGGTCCGCGGGCGTGAAGATTTCATTATTACGAGCATTATAGCAAGCAGGTACTTTGACTTATCTTTTAGATATTGTCATGTTGATATGCTTAGTTGGCTATAGCTCGCAGTAATTTTTATGTCTTATCTGCCTTGTATGTCACTGTGTCATACCTGATGCATGCATTTCTATCTTAGTCGATCTTATCTTGATACCTGCCATGTGTACTTATTTTGGGAGTTGTGACATGCACTTGATTAGCTTTTAGATATACTTTCCCTGTATATCTAGGTCATTGATATTTACTCATTTTTTTATGCATATTATTTGGAGACATTTTTTGGTCGGTGTTACATGTTTTAGTGTCATGCACCATCTTGCATGATTGCATGCTGGCTGGTCGGGGTTCCTTTGTAGTTGAGCCCGCAGCCAGTTACATGATCTGCACACACAACCACTCATGGGTTAGTGGTACATCAAAAAGATGTGTCAGAGCTCTGTCGAGCTCATTAGTCCACTCATGGTAGCGGTAAAGGCGTGTGGTAATGACGGGGATCCCTCCTTTGGTCTATGACACCAGGAGATGAGAGCTTTGCTCCCCCACTCTGTTTGGGATAGGAGGATAGGTGTACTCCGACAGCATCCTATCCACTCGGTCACTCAGGAGCAGTGATGGCAGAGTGCACAGTTATCATAGCCCTACACACTCAGCTTCACCATCACGTGTGAGACGGCTGACTGGCGTCAGGGGTGACCATGTCATTTGCATCGCATCATGTTGCATGGATGACATTTGTTTGTGTTTGCTGCATTTTGGTTGCTGCCTTGGTTGTTACATATGATTGACATACATACAGGATACATTATGTATTTGGTCTGACGACCTTATTTCTGCTAGTATGTCTCATACTTCTATGTCAGGATAGGAGATTCAGGTATGTACAACTTTTCCGCATCTCTTCCTTGCATTTTTCTATTATTGATCAGGAGACTGTACTGACATGATTATTATTGTAAAATATATCTTACTATGCATGTCGACTTGATACCCGTTGAGTTCGTTGAACTTACCTCGTTGCTTTACATCTATTTCAAGTTGACACTGTCAGGAGAGTCCAGCTGCCAATCCCCCCTCGTCGTAATGGTTTTGTTATTGGATTTATGGTTTTGGTTTATAGACTAGAAGACATGTGTAGAACTTGTGTTTTGGTTATATACATGTGGATGCTTTGGTCGTATTTGATACGTCCTTATGGACTTTTATTCGATTTGTTTTGGTGGTGTATTCCTGCTTAGATGGCAGAAGAGGTAAGTTTAGATATTGTAGACTTTTTATTTACTTTGGTTGTTGGCCTAAGACCTATATATGATCTGTATGTGTGGTTTATGTTCCGGTCATGTTAACCGATATATAGTGGGTCGTGTGTGCTTTGTATACAAGATTCGTATTGCCACCTGTACAGGGGAGATGCTGGTAGATTTTCGTCTGGCGGGGACTCCCTCGGGGCATGACAGGTCAGACTTAAAGTTGAGACACAATTTAGATGTGATGCATATTGAAAAGAATATCTATGATGCTTTAATTGACACATTATTAAATATAGATGGAAAGCCAAAGGACACTCTTAAAGCAAGATTAGACTTACAGGATATGGGGATAAGGAGTGAAATGCATTTACAGGCAGTAGGAGACAAATTCAGGAAACCATATGCAGGTTACACGTTGACATTAGAAGAAAAGCGTGAATTTTATTAATTTTTGAAATCTCTAAAGTTTCTATATGGTTATGTTGCTAATATATCTAGAAATGTGAATGCAAATGAAGGAAAGATATATAGACTAAAATCGCAAGATTGCCATGTATTATTGCAAAGAATACTTCCAATTATTGTACGTAAATTTTTCGCAACAGACATATATAGCACACTAATTGAATTATGTGACTTTTGCAAAAAGATTACTGCAAGATCTTTACACACATCCGACATATGTAAAATGGAGGAGCAAATAATCTTGATATTGTGTAAGATGGAACGAATATTTCCTCCCATATTTTTTGACATTATGGTTCATTTGACAGTTCATTTACCTCGTGAAGCCATATTAGGTAGCCCAGTTTCGTCACCATGGACATATCCCTTTGAGCGATATTTGGGAAGACTAAAAAAATATGTTCGTAATAAAGCACAACCTGAAGGAGCTATTGTAGAGGGGTATATTATAAATGAGGTTTTGACTTTCAGTTCGTTATATATGAGTCAGACTTAGACAATCTTTTCTAGGCCAGAACGGAATAAAGATGTTCAACCATCAATATGCAAATTAAGTGTTTCTCATAGGAAACAAGAGTCTTTAGTAACCAACAAAGTCTGAAATTGTCATTGTCGTTGTTTAAGAAAGCACATTGGTACATTCTGAACAATTGTAAAGAAGTTGATCGATATCAAAAGTAAGTTTTTACATTAAGTTATTACTTCAATTCTATTTCATTCACAGATTTTAAATTGATTAAGTTTTTATACAGTGAGCCTCTGCAACTTATGTCCCAAAAGGTTCATGCTGATCAAGTTATGCAATATCACGAGCGAGATTTTTCACTGTGATTTAGGGATAAAATTATAGCACTAAAAATTTTTACAAATTCAGAGATCACATATGAGTTATATTATTTAGCAATAGGACTTGATGTTGAAGTTCAATTGTATGATGCATGCATTGTAAATGGGATTCGATATTATACGAGGTCCTGTGATTCATGCAGAACTACTCAGAATAGTGGGGTCAGTGTATCATCTTCTGACGATGGGGACAATTTGGATTTTTTTTTTGTGTTGAAAGATGTGGTTCAAATATTTTACTCTTTTAGGTATAAAGTCCAATTATTTTGGTGCGAATGGTTCCAATGTAATCCCAAAAAAAAATCGTTGATGGAAGAATATGATCTCTTGTGTATTGACACTTCTAAAATATGGTACGATGATGACCCATTCATTTTGGCAAACTAAGCAAATCAAGTATATTATTTGAATGATATCAAACGTGGAGGTCATTGGAAGGTCGTGCAAAGGGTTCACCATCGAGAAATATACGAAATGACTGAAGTTGATGAAGTATCTGAAGATTTTGAGATTGGTGATATCTTGAATATAAAGTCAAACCAAGATATTTCATTAAATGATTCAACTTCAGCAGTTAGTGAAGACTTAGCGATAACTCAACTATGTCAATTAGATGTTGAGCATCGATAAATAAATATGACAAATGCACAAGTGGATCTGGATATGAGTGCTCAAAGTAATTGTATTGATGAGGGTGAAGATAGTGAAATTGACAGTGAGACGGATGATTATTTATCCATTTTAGATGATGATAGCGATTAAATGTATTTACATGGTATTTATATTATTCTTCATTTATAATTCATGTATTTAATATAATCTTTTATTATATGTCGATCTGTATATAATGGTTATGTTACAGCTATGTTACCTAAGAGAATTGAGCGTCCCCCTAGTTGTGCCTACACTTGACGATGACAGTGCTCCTGCTCCTACTGGTTAGTTATGTGGTTTTAAATATGTTTATTTTATTTTCTATTTATTTAACTTGTTAATTGTTAACACTTTTTGATTTACAGTTCGTCTGACACGTAGAGAGACATGAGGCACACACTCCAATTGACTTCGACAACAAATCGAGGAACGGGATAAATTACCCATTACCTTTCGTAAGAGCAATGGTCATCCTATCAGGACAAATGCAGCTGCTTTTATGACAGAGTTAGGTCTGCCAATTAAGAAGTTCGCTCCCCTACAAGCTAAGAGCTGGAAGCATATCTCCGTGGATAATAAACAGATGATATATGACCGATTATTAGTAAGTACAAGTAATTTAATATTTATATAATCAGCTATCATTTGTTAATAAATTTCAATATTGGTATTTTTTTCAGGCTGCTTTTGATATCAATTTTACCGAGGAGGCAATGTCAGTAAGAAAGGAGATCGATAAATTAATGAGTGCAAAGTACAAAGACAATCGAAATAAGATACACACTCATTATAAGAGCCTACTGCATCTTTCCCCTACTGAGCGCTGACATCATATGTCGATTGAGTTTTGTGAGACACAGGATGATTAGAACTATATGTGCGATCTGTTTGAATCAGAGAAATTTCAGATAACTCAATCTATACCAATTATTTGAGTTGTATAAAAATTAAAATCTTTATTCTACAACTCATGTTTTACATTTTATCTTAACAACTTTTTATATTGTAGACACAATCGACAATAAATGCCCAAATCTAATCACAACTACCGTTTACCCATCAAGGTGGCTCAAAATCATTCATTCAATACAGTTACGACAGTGTAAGTACAAACTTTATAGTCATAGTATATTGTTTGGTATTTTTAATATTAACACATTATAATATTTTTCAGACCGATCAGTCTCGGAGAAAAGATCGGATTATTGTCTTTAATACAACCCATTGTAGCTCATCAAAAGGGTGGAGTAGGGAGAGAATCGAGGTTGCATACGTAAGATATAATCGATATAATTTAGTAAAGTTGTTTTTAAATTTGCATAATTCTTTGTAAATATATTAATAATATGTTTGTTATTCTTAGGGTGATATAGTGAGACTGCAAGATGAGCACATTCGATCACAAGAAATCGAAGATGACATCGATGCAGTTCAAATTGCAGATCGAGTTTGTGATCCAGTCCTCGGTGTTCGTTCTGGATATATTAAAGGACTTGAAAGTGGGTCAAAACCAATTAGATCTACTTCTTCGGATGTCAGCTCCTCCTCCAAATTAACTAACGCAACACTGCGTGAAAAACTTGAGTCCACCCAGCAACAATTAGACGGGACGAAAGAGGAACTAGCAAATACTTGAGTTCAATTAGCTAGCACCCAAAATGGTGATACTGCGAGATGAGCACATTCAATCACAAGAAACCGGAGATGACATCGATGCAGTTCAGATTGCAGATCAGATTTGTGATCTAGTCCTTGGTGTTCGTTTTGGATATATTAGAGGACTTGAAAGTGGGTCAAAACCAATTATATCCACTTCTTCGGATGCCAACTCCTCCTCCAGATTAACTAACTCAACACTGCGTGAAAAACTTGAGTCCACCCAGCAACAATTAGACGGGATAAAAGAGGAGCTAACAAACACTCGAGTTCAATTAGCTAGCACCCAAAATGAGTTGGCATCAATGAGATCAAGACAAGATATGTTTGAAGCAATTCTGAATCGGCTTGCACTTGGAGCTTTACAATCATTGACACATGAGTCATCTTCAGCTCCACCTTCTTCTCCATCTTAGAGTTTGTGAACATTTCTATTTTGACCTAGTGAAATTGTGAACTTGAATATGTTTGAATTTGTATACTATGAATTTGTTAAATTAGATGTTTTCAACTTTAAATTGGATGTATTTGTGAAATTGGATGTTATGTTAATTGTTGTTAAATATAATTATTGTTAAATTATTTGAGTTGTATGTTGTTAAGTTAAATTGTATGATTGATATTATATTTCAAGATTTCAAATACAAATTAAATGAATTCTGAAAATCTCTATCTTCATGGTTTGCGACGATTTTTTTAAATTTCGTCGCTAACCGTCGATACGCGGTATCAGAATTTTAGGGTTAGCGACTAAATATTTAATTTCGTCGCTAACTTTTTGTGTATCAATCGACTGTCCAAATGACGTAGATACCTGCTATAGGGTATTAGCGACGAATTTTATAAAAATTCATCACAAACAATTCAACTAAATAGAGACGAAATGATTTCGTTTCGTCGTTAACCCATTAGTCGAGTCGCTAGTCGAGGATCTCCCGATTCTATGGGTGGCCAAAAAATAGACAGTCGACTGCTTTCTTGAGTTAGTCAATTGATATTTAGCAACGAATTTGATATATTTCATCGTCAATATTAGTGATTTTCCTCTTTATGGTATTCTAGATTTAGCGACGAAATGTTTGTTTTTCACAATGTTTTTTTTCGTCGATAATATTAATGATAAAAAAGTGATAATTCGTCGCTAACTTCTCTTAGCGACAAACTTATTACGATGAAACTAGTAAAAAAATATTATCGTCATTAATATTCTTTAGAGATGAATTTTTGGTATTAGCGACGAAAAAATTTCGTCGTTATTTCCCATTTTTCTTATAGTGGGAGAGGCATTTTATAGTAGAACGCAGTTCGATCCTCTGCTGTGATATTGTTCGGTGGTGAATTTAAAAAAATACATTCGAGCAACCCGAGGCTAGGAGTTTACCCGGTGGACGGAGTACGGCTTCGGCGTTGGACCGTCGTTCAAGGATAGCGTGACTGTGGAGTCCGGATTGAACCATGAAAAAATTGTGAATGCTTCTCTGATTTATCTTTGGTGACCGGTGGAGGTCACTTGGACTCCAACCTTAATCGGCTCAGCTGTTGACGAGGTGTCCTGAAAGTCCATGGGACATGATCGATCACTCTCAAAGATTAATCGGATAGAAGGTTTGGATACTCTAGTGCCATAAAAAAAACAAAGAGAAAGTAATTTTTGGATAAGTTTTTTTTTCTCTCTTCGAAATCAAATACGTTCAGCGAAGATGAAAAAGATTTCCATTAAAAGGGCGTTTGTGGCAGATGAAATTTGGATTGTGAATCTAAAAGTTAATTCGTTGTAACTATCTTTTAAGCACTAGACACAAATAAAGAAGAAGGGATATCACTCTAATGAAATTTTCTTTTATTCTGTGTTATCCAGAACAATTGTTCATGCTTTATCAAAATTGATATTAGAGTCTGATTAAATACATGATTCTTACTTGATAATCCATGTTACGATGTCTTAAATGTTAGTTTGTGAATGATATGCATGGTTTTTGTATATACTCACGATTGGCTTAATTCGGGCTTTTTGATTTTTTTTTTTTTTTGCCCTTAATTAATCCTTTTCACTCATTTTTGCTTTTGACTTTCTGGTAGTAACTGAAGTCAACGGTTGAAGCTCCCCGCAAATGAGTCCATCTTAGTAAACATGCTATAAATGAGCTGCTACTTTACAGCATTTCCCACGGAATCAATCACGATGAAGAGCGCCATCATTGCTTGCTTTCTCTGCTTCCTACTCTCTACTGCGTTTATTCCCCCCTCCAATGGCGGCGACGCGTTAACGCCACGACGGCCCATCTTCGACGACGGAAGTACTTTGACATCGGACGGGGGCAGATTCCAGTTGGGCTTCTTTAGCCCCGTTGCTGGTTCCCTCGACCGCTACATAGGCATTTGGTACAACGTCTCCTCCCACACCGTCGTATGGGTCGCCAACCGGCGCCGCCCGGTGACCGGAAGCTCCGGACGCCTCTCCATGTCGGAAAATGGAACCCTCCTCCTCACCGACGGAAGAAGCTCCACCATCTACTGGTCCTCGAGCTCGCCGACTTTGGAGGAACCCGAAGCGCGACTCTTAAACAACGGCAACTTCGTCGTCATAGAGAAGGGAAGCGACCCCAGCGTCTCAGCGGCGTGGCAGAGCTTCGACTACCCTACCGACACGCTCCTCCCAAGGATGAAGCTTGGGTGGAACCTCAGCACCGGGCTGAACCGCAACCTCACGTCGTGGGCGACCTCCAGCGATCCGTCGCCGGGAGACTACGTGGCGGGCATCGACGTGGCCGGCGAACCCCAGCTGTTGGTGTGGTCCGGGACGCGGCAGTTCTGGCGCGGCGGCTCGTGGAACGGCATCCGCTTCAGCGGCTGCCCGGAGATGAGGCCGAACAACGCCCTAACTCTGCATTTCGAGTTCACATCAAACTCCGACGAGATCGTCTACTGGATCTACCTGGAAAGTTCCACCAGCTTGTTGAGATTGGTCCTCAACGAAAGGGGCATCCTCGAGATGTTCCTCTGGTACGACATCGGAAATCTCTGGGTGTTTCTCGGTGCCTCGCCCAACACCAGTCGGAACCCGTGCGATAATCGAATGTCCTCCTGCGGCGCCAACGGTGTCTGCGGCCCCCGTGCGCAGACCTGCACGTGCCTCCAGGGGTTTCGTCCCAAGAATCAGCGAACCTGGGACGATGGGTGCGAGAGAGAGCTCCCGACGGCCGGTTGCCTGAGCAGGACCGACACCTTTGTCATGGTGAAGAATACCAAACTGCCGGACACGTCAAAGGCGACGGTGAACCGGAGCACGGCGAATCTGGACATGTGCAGGGACTGGTGCTTGAGGAATTGCTCCTGCACTGCTTATGCTGCTTCCGACCTCAGAGGCAATGGCAGTGGGTGCCTGATCTGGACGTCGGACTTCTACGATCTCACGCTGTACGACAACGAAGATCCAGGACAGGATCTCTACGTTCGACAAGTAGAATCAAGACCTCTGAACAGAGGTATTTCTTCAGTTCGCCATCGTTTACCTTCAACTGTTCCTTTCAGTCTTTCATCTCAAGGTTTCTCATGATTAGCGACCAATTCTCTCCGGAGAGCATCAGCATTGATCAGTGTTTCGGTAATTCTTGTGGCTTTTCTCCTTTCACTTTTGGCGTGCTTGATTTGGAGAAGGAAGAAGAGAAGTAAACATTATCACTTGTTCTTGTTTTGTTTAGTTTTGATTGACTGTGTGCAACATTAGTTAATTCAGATTTTACATTATGATAGGCCTGTATTGTGATGAGGAAGAGACTGAAGGAAAGGACTTGGATTTGCCGGTATTTGACTTGAACACGATTGCTGAAGCAACCGACAACTTCTCGGCGAACAATAAGCTCAGCGAAGGGGGGTTTGGGCCTGTATATAAGGTATGATGTAGTTGAACAACTGTATGAATTGAGCATCAGTTTGATTGGCATGAATTACAGGGGAAGCTGGTTGAGGGACAAGAAATAGCTGTGAAAAGGCTATCCAAGACATCATCTCAAGGCATCGATGAGTTTAAGAATGAGGTCATGTTGATTGCTAAGTTGCAACATCGAAATCTTGTTCGACTTCTTGGTTGTTGCATTCAAGGAGGAGAAAGGATCTTGGTCTATGAGTACATGCCCAATGGAAGCTTGGATGCTTTCTTATTTGGTTGGTTTATACCTTTAATTTTCCCTCTTCTATATGGTTCATATTAATGGTATTCCAAGTTTGTATGCAGATGAAGCTAAAAGTGCATTGTTGGATTGGAAAATTCGCCATAACATTATACTTGGGATTGCTCGAGGACTTCTTTACCTTCATCAAGATTCTAGACTTAGAATTATTCATAGAGACTTGAAAGCTAGTAATGTTCTTCTCGATAAGGAAATGACACCCAAAATCTCAGATTTTGGCATGGCGAGAATATTTGGAGGAGAGGATACAGAAGCAAACACGAGGAGAGTAGTTGGAACATAGTAAGTATATAGTTCTTTCACTTTGGCCATTGTATCATTGTCTTGATCATTTGAAACTATGAAATTTGGTATTATAATATTTTTAATTAGCTTTGCATTGATTGATACAGTGGATATATGTCGCCTGAATATGCAATGGATGGAATCTTCTCGGTGAAATCGGATGTATTTAGTTTTGGAGTTTTGTTACTTGAGATCATAACTAGTAGGAAGAATCGAGGAGTTTATAACTCTAGCCTGCACTTAAATCTTCTAGGCCATGTATGTGTTGCAAACATATGCTCAAGTAACTAGAATTAGTTTTTTGATCAATACATGCAGGTCTAATTGCATTTTTTCCTTCAGATATGGAGCTTATGGAAAGAAGGTAAAGTTATGGAATTAGTTAACCAATCTAATGATCATTCATTGCCGATAGCTGAGATCCTTCGTTGCATAAAAATTGCTCTTTTATGTGTTCAAGATCGACCAGGAGACAGACCAACAATGTATTCAGTATTGAAAATGTTGGACAATGATAGTCCTCTTGAAATAGAACCTAGTAAACCTGGATTCGCCGACTTTATAGGCCCCCTTGATCAGACTAATTCATCAACAAGAGAACAAGATTTATCACTAAACTATGCTTCTATGACAATGCCACAAGGTCGGTAGCACAAAATACATTTTGCTAGTATGAAATGTAAATGCTTTAGACTTTTCGTGTTTAGTATTTGTGAATTTTGTAAACAAACTATGTTCCTACTTCTAAATAGTGAGCAACTTTACACTCTTATGTTATCTTTTACTGTCTTATATATGTAGGTCTAAACATGTGTCTGAAATATTTAGAATGACATTTTAGAAGACAACGGCTAAATGAAAGATCTCTTAGTAGATTGAACAGTTCGAAGCAATAGCTACTCTGATGGTCGCATGATTTCGTCCAAACTTTTTACATTCTCTCTAGTAATTAATGATTTGTGAAGCAAGGATGTTCCTTGTTGTTGCTTCTTTTCATCTTATTGATTGCAGGCAACAACAAATGGCGAGGATCAAAAAGGTGCTTCATAAGTTGAGGCTCTTGCGATCAATTTCTATGTTGAATTGGCAGTGATAAAGTAATATCTATGATTTCGGTGTGGTTGAGAGTCCAGTAGATACATGTCAAATTGTTTTTAATGGGGGAGTATTGGTAGCTGGTGAGATGGTGAAAGTCATTAAAGTTGCATATAAGTTGGAAAGGGATCCTGAGAGTGGTTAGTCTTGACTAATGAACACAAGTCACCTAGTAGATTAGATTAATCATATTTATCTATTCCTAACAAGTCAGAAGAATTTCGATCCTCTACATCATTCACACAGTTCGTCCCTCAAGCACAGTGACGAAGGTGCGCTAGTGTCTTTGACATCCTTCCAAAGAACATCATTCAAATTATCATTCAAATGAGATATGATGCAAGAGAAGAGGGAAAGAGGAAGTTTTAGTGAATATTGGTCGATGTCCTTAAAGGTGGAGGATCAAAGGGATTGGTCGTCCACAAGAGTCATATTGGTCGATGTCCACAAGATATGATGTAAGAGAGGAGGTGGAACGAAGTTGGATGGAGTGCTCGTCAATTTTTTCTCTATTTTCTTCTCTCCTAAGTCACCTCCTTATATAGGGCCTTCGACTTTTGCTACATTGAAGATCAAGTAATGATCCTTCAATGCTTCCATTCACTCTGCAAAAGTTGGGAATATATTCAACTAGTAGTTCTGCGTAAATACATGTCCTGCAGATCGTGCGAGAGAAGTAAATCGCAGTGATAGAATAGGGAGGAATTCATTTGAAATCAAGATAGATTTTAGACTCCTCATCCGGCATTGAATTCAGTCCATTCTACAAACAATACTCTGTTTTTATCATCGTGTCATCTCCGTGGGGACACAATATAATTTAAAGAATAAAAATTCAGACCTGCCGGATCATATTGTCAGCTGCTAGTTATCAATGATCAAAATCGATTTGCATGGGTGTCAAATGTAGATTAATTCGTTTGGTCAAATTTTGTCCCGAATGGTCCGATATTCAGCTTGGTCACTCTTACATACAAGAGTTTCTGTCATCCATCTATTTTATTTCAATTCAAATTTTCAACGCTCAACTTCCTCAATGGATGACATCAAAGAAACTCTTGTCCGACAACTCATGTTTCATATTGACAAGTTGAAATTATATCTCAAACAGGATCATTAATGGAAGACAAAGTTATGGTTTTCTCGTTGCCAAAAGTGTTTCTGGTTCTTGCACAAGTGCCGTAGCGATGAAGCAGACCCATTGGATATGCTCCCCTCTCATTTATCTATTCACGGGACGTTTGTATATCAGTCGATTACTTCTCTGGATTCAATGCTCTAATTACCTGTCTTAATCCATCATTTTATTATATATAGAGAGAGAGAGGACTCTATCACCACAATTAATTGCTGTTTACGTCGGAAAATAAGATAACTTTGACATTATATAAGCCCTGTAAGTTGAGCAACCTTTAAAAATCATTATAGTGATGCCCCTAAGGCAACGGCGCATCGATTATAAATGGAGCTCTACATCTGCATTGTCTGGGATCGATTCCGTCTTAATTGTACACGTTACTCGGGGTCAAAAGAAATCGCCGCATCCCTATTCAATGTGGTCGGCCCATCAAGCGTCGCATGGATTCTCTTGCGATGGATCACATATCACCCTTATTTATTTTGTCGATCTATGGAAAAAATTCCATGAGATCAGGCCGATTGATCATCAGAATTAGTAGGAAGGAATCGATCTGATACGTGATATAAATAAAAAAAAAACTTATAGTCCTGCTTTTAAGCAAAGATGAGCAAAATTTCCAATCTAAATAAGCTGACAGTATGGAATTAATTCAGAAGTTTGATTTGGTTCATTGGAAAGTTTTTTTTTAAATATTAGTTATTTTATTTTAAAAGGTTCGATTTTGATTATAAATTTTAAATCAATTTTTTATTAAATGATAAAAAAATATTAAAATCTTTTAATTGTTTATTAAACCAATTAAGTTTTTAATTAAAATTCTTCATTTTTAATTTTGTAAAAAATCAGATAATTCAATTAAAGGACTAATTTGTTGTACAAATGCACCTCTGAAAAAAAACTCAAAGTAAATAAAGAAAACTCTCAAAGACTCAAGTCCAATGCATTTTTGCAATAAGTATCAAATACCTGTATCTAATCACCGCCCCTTTATCCTTAACTTCAGGAATAACTAAATTTTTTTCTCTTATTGAATAAACTAAAAATTGCTTAATCTTTCTTTTATTTATTTTTTTAATATATTAGGATTCGATTAACTCATATTAAGATTTAGATTGGATGATGTAATCAATCTATAAAAAATAAGTATTGAGAGTTTTTTTAAAAATTATAATAAGAGTTTTGAATAATTGTGAGCATCTAGATGGAATATTTTTTTTTCTAATAAGATTGATGGATTATAGTAGCAATAAATAATTAGAGGAGCAATTTGTCCAATCGAGAACTATTACAACAATAGAATAAATACTCTGAAAATTTTTACAATTTTGAAATATACTTTTATTCTTTGCGAAAATTTTAACATTTGTTTTAATCATTTGGATCCGAGGATGGTCAAAATTATTCTCGTAAAGATTGGAACCGTCAACCTAACAGCTTCTACCGATCGATCCCTCGACCACTGTGAGGGGATAAATCACAGGGTGGACCTTTGATCCATTAATTCGGTAGTAAATACAAGGAAGAATATTTCAGCTCGAAAAATTTTAAATTCTTCGTCTGATTTTGAACTCGAGTATTCTCATAAACGTCATCTTGTATTTATCATCGAGCCATGAGAGAGGAGGGATGATCAAGATTATTCTACTACAGTGCTGATGTCAATCTGATCAATAGGAATAAAAAAATATGGCAACGGATCGAGGAATCAATAGTTCGTGTATTTTATACGGAAACAATGTCAGTTTTCTGAAGGGAGTAATGATTTTATTTGGGAAAAAAAAATCAAAATTAAGGACATTTAAAAAAGAGAGTGCCGGCCACTTTTAAAAAAATCAAACCAATATTCCAATATATTTTAATCCAAAAAATGTTTTTTTTTTGATACTATTGTAACAACCATAAAATAATTATTATAATATATAATAGCTTCACATAATTGCAACGACTTGAGATAAATTGCCTATAGAATCACTTAAATTTATTCAAAATTATTGTTCCTCCTCCCTTGTATTCATCCATCCGACTAAACGAGCATGGGGTCGATGAGTTTCGTTGTGTTTCATCTTTGGCTTTCCTCTTGAAAAATTCATATTAACGCATATTCTGCTAATAGATTCTTGGGGCTAGTTTGTCATTGCAAAAGTGGACGAATAGGAGTGAGAGAAAAAAATAAATGCACGTTAAAGAGAAACTCACTTTTTTTACTTATATATTATTTTGTTCATATGACTAATACCATTGCTCATATTACCTTTGTGAGCAACTGAACCAAAATAGTTGTATGATGATCTTTAAGTTCAAGTGACTTTCTAGTGTTCTCATGTATTGTTACAGTAAGGATTCAATCTCTTTTGCTGCGTTCTTTTAGAGAGTTAGTTTGTAGGTGTGAAGTATTTCACCATTATCAATTCTTATCCACTATAACACAAGTTAGAGGGCATCAGTGCTCCGACGATGTCCCTCCGATATTTAAGTCAGACAAGAAAAGTAGAATGAAAGTAGAAAAGGATTCTGTCTAACAAAGAATGTGCTAGAAAAAGAAGAGGAGATGAAGAAGTCTTCTTTACCTCAACTTGCATGTATATAGAAACTCTAAGATTTTTTGTTCATCGAATTATCCACCAGTGATGCCCTTTGATGGGTTGTTAAGGAATAATCGTTATAGAGAATCTCCATTTGGCATGCCATTAGGGAACCAGATGTAACAACCATAGAGAAGAATCTCCTTTTGTAGGTGATCGATGACCGCTAGAAGGGGGGGAGGGGGTGAATAGCGTGTTCATCGTTTTTCGTAATTCAATCGCGCTTATCTCTACACAAACTTGTTAACACAGTGAAATATAGAAATACAAATATAGAGACAAATATAAACACGCAATCACAAGAATGCAAAGATGCACAAGCACAAGACAAGATATAATGTGTTTCGGAACCTTAGGGTTCCTACTCCACGGGGTGAGCTCAACAAGCTCTAGTGATGCACACACCACTGATAAATCTCCTTCTCGGTGACACACCGTGTTAGGGCAATCTCTTGCCATGATAAGGTTTTGATGTGTGTGGCAAAGAGTTTAAGTTAGGTTGTGATTATGGTTTGATATGTGCGTTGGAGTCTTGCAGGGCTTTGTAATTCGTACATGGAGCCTTGGCGAGTTTCATATCTCATGACTCGGTCCTTGAGTCGGTGAAGGATAGCTTTGCGGAAGCCGTGCGCTTGGAGCATCCGAGGGACCGCCGGACGAGGAGCTTGGAGTGAAGCCGGAGGAAGTATACTTCAGGGCGAGACGCGAAGGATGGCGCTGCAGAGCCGTGCGCTTGGCGCATCTGAGGGACGTGGCCGGACGAAGACAACTTCGAAGGCGAGGGACTTAGAGGGATGAGAGTGAGCGAATGTAACCCAGGAAGGGGTAGTAGCTCTTAGATAAAACTTGGTCATTTGGCTAAGTGTCGGATGAGTTTTCCCGATATTAGTCGACTGCCATGGAATGACAGTCGACCGCTCTGAGTCGAATGAGTTCGACTAGTGTCCGACTGATGGCCATTTTGCCTGGCGCGATCGTTATGGATCGCATCGATCATTCTCGACATCGGGCCGATCGCGCCGAGATCACCGACCGCTAAGGGATGACAGCTCGCGAGCACTCGATCGATAGTCCATCACGATCGGTGATGAAATAGATCGATCGATGATGTTGCCGTTGGATGAAATCCAACGTGGAAAGCGGCCGTTATTGGGCAATGGCTACAGGATCAGTCGACTGATAGGGACATCAGTCGACTGCTCCTGTGTCAACGGGAAGAAACCCTCTTCCTCTATAAAAAGGAAGGGTATGGGGCTTTGGGGGGCTAATGCTTCAACTCTAATCTTCTCCCAAAGTGCTATAAACGTTTTCCTACTTTTCTTACTTGTTTTTACTTCATTCTTATTGTAAGAAGAGTGATCTTGGTTTGTAAAGGTTACCTCCACCTAGCTTGGTGCAAAGGAGAGACCAATAGTGGATTGACTTTGGAGGAGTGATTCACCTTGGACGAATCGGACCGTGGATTAGCGGCGTAGCCGCGAACCACGTTACATATTGTGTTAGCGTTTGTTTTCTTGTCATTTCTATTTGCTTGTTTTGTTTTGTTTTTCCGCTTGCGCTAATCTTGTTTGTAGACGAGAAAATACCGTTATCCATCGAAAGAGGGCTATTCACCCCCTCTAGCCAACCACCACACTCCACATCGATCCTACACACCGGAGGTGGAGAAACCTCGTACAAATGATTAGAACAGTAATATAATGAAATACAAGAAATTATAAGGAAAATAAGTAAAGAAAACTTTACAAAAGATCTTTTGAATGCTTGCTTGTTTGGTTGCTTGGGCTGCACTTGAAGACCCTGAATTGCACCAGCAAATCGCTCCAAATCGCCTTAAGAATCATGGGCAAAAACCTCCCCTTCGTGCTCCTTATAAAGCTGCAACTCGGGCTGATTTCTGCCTAGCAATCGACTGCCCATACCTATCATCCGACTGCTCATGTAGCTGTTGTCTCACAACAACTCAATCCACGTTGGAAAAACTCCAACGGCTAACCCATCAGTCAACTGTCAAACCCTATCAGTCGACTGATGCATAACAATCGAGGTGCTGGTCGAGCCTCCCTCACTTCTGTGGCCACATCCATCACTCGACTGCCGTCCATGGCGATCATCGCTTCACATCACGATCATTGTCAATCTTGCCGGGCGATTGATCGCTAAGGCTACTCGACCGCAGTCTAGCATCAATCGACTCCTGTCAGTCGACTGATCGTAACCCCAGTCGACTGATCAGTGTTGACTAGGTTGTCAAGTATCAAAACACTCGATTAGTCGACTGATCCATAAACCCAGTCGACTGATACACCTCAAACATGAGGTTTTAACCCAAGTATGATGCCCTCATACTTGCTAGACCACCTTTAGCCTAGACCTAAGCCTTCTAGTCACCTCCATCAGTCTCATGCCTATCGGATCCCTCCAAGTCATCCATGACTTGTTCATCCGTACGCTAGTGTTCAGGTACTTCTATCAGCTACTGTCATGCTAAGCTAATTTACATCGTCAAGGTACATTTGGGCTTACGCTATCAAGACACACGCTTGGACTTTACACCGCCAATATCATACCCTTGGACTTCTCAAAAGTCAAGTACCTATGACTTGGACTTTCACCGTCAAGACTACACACTTGGACTTACGTGGCCAAGACTACACCCTTAGACTTTCCATGCCAACTCCATGTTGGACTTTCCAAATGCCAAGACCCATGCTTGGACTTTCCATTGCCAAATACTCAAGACTTGGAATTTACCATTGCCAAATACTCAATACTTGGACTTTACTATTGCCAAAACTCATGCTTGGACTTTCCATGATATGATCAACCTCATGTCAACCATCTCCCCAAACCATTGTTTGATTGATTCTTTATCAAACATCAAAATATTACTCGAGTCAAACTCGAGTCTGGTCAATCGTGACCTAGGTCGATTGCACCAATAATCTCCTCTTTTTTGATGTTTGACAAAAACCAAACACCTTTGAGTTAGATCAAATATCATACTTCTCCCCCTTTTTGACATACATCAAAACGGCTTTCTCCCCAAGGGTATCAATGTCTCATATCCCAATGAGATCTTACAATCTCCCCCTTGATCTAAAAATACTTAGGATACCTTCACTCTTCCTAGTGATAAGTTTCATATCACTAAAGAGAGGCAATCCTTTAATTTTCTCCCATTCTCTAAATTCTCCCCCTTATGAGGAAAGAACACATCTATCATCCCATGATGGATAGCCTCCCGCTAAAGGCTTGCTCCCCCTTGACCATTGCACCAACAATGCCCTTGGAGAGTCCCTAATCTATAGGAACACTAAACCGTGAAAATTAAGGTTGAAAGTTCAAACTTGAACTTTCACGCACCTTAAAATTTGATACACACCCTAAACAATTCTCCTAAATCATATCCAATGGATTTTCACCCTTCCAATGCTTTCCAAAGCATATTCTAGGATTAGGAGCAGTTAGGGATCCTAGAAATAGCTGAACATAGACTAAACAAATCTTGTTTATCCGAAATCAGCATTGACAATATACTAGATCAGCAATCAATCGACTATCCTATGCATCAGTCAACTGACAATCTGAAATAGTCGACTGATAGGTGATTTTCAGAAATCAAAAATGAGTTTTAAAAATACATAAGTAAATATACATATTTTGAAATATCTTAAAAATTCATACGTACATTACTTACATGGAATACAATGGGTGAAAATTAGTTTGAAAATAAAATACCTATTAAAATAAGAGATTGATACAAAGTTCAAAGCTATTGAATTCTTCAATGATTTTAACCTACTTTGTATCAACTTCCTCAATAATGATTGCTATCAAAAGATAGATTTTACCAAGGTTTTCTAAAATATTTTTAAAATATTTTTGAAAACTTATTTTGAACCATGGACTATGAGCTAGATGTACATGACTTGTACATTAGCTTTCATCATGATTCATCATTATTAATTAATGAGTTCTAAGTTCAATTATGATGTACTAAATAAACACTTGAACTTAACTCACTTCCTAACATCTCACATATGTCTAGAGTATATGAAAATACACACAAGTCAAATTAATATTATTGTGAGATGTGCGTGTAGGGTTATTAAGGTTTCATGCATTTTCTAGACAACTCTATTTGATTCCCTTATACATGGGACTTCATGTCACGCCCCGAAGGAGACCCCGCCAGACGAAAATCCGGCAGCATCTCCCCTGTACGGGTGACAATCCAAATTTTACATACAAGGCCTACACGGCCACTATACATCGGTCAACACGACCGGAATCCAAACTCACACGCAGTTATATAATTTGGCCTCAGGCCATCAACCAAAATAACTGATAAACAGTCTACCATAAATCAACTTACCCCTTCTGCCATCTGGGCAGGAATACTCACCAAAATCCAATCCAGAACAAACTCCGAATAGAAGTCCATAAGAACACCAAAAATCCAAATACAAAAATCAATCTCCAAACCTATACATATCCTCTAACCAAAATATCCAAACCATAAAGCAAATATCCACAAATAAAACATCTACGACAAGTGGGTCCTAAGAATGCACTCTCCGACACTTCATCCCAAATAGATATAAATCAACGGGTGAGTTCAAAGAACTCTGGGTATAGTAGATATGCAAAATCGTATAGCTAACAATAAAAATATCATGCCAGTCTGATCTCACATAAATAGGGTATGCAAGCAAGAAATACAAAATGACTGTACTTACCTGAATCTCCTACCCTGATATAGGAGCATGTGCCTGACTAGAAGTAATAGAGTCCTGACCATATATAAACATGTATCCTGTATGCATGACAATCATATGCACATCCAAGGCATCAATAAAAATGCAGCAAACACAATACAAAATGCAATCCGTGCAAAATGCATGCCGTGCCAATGACATGGTCACCCCTGACGCCAGTCAGCCGCCTCACACGCAATGGTGAAGCCGAGTGGGTAGGGCTATGACAACTGTGCACTCTGCCATCACTGCTCCTGAGTGACCGAGTGGACAGGATGCTGTCGGAGTACACCTATCCTCCTGCCCCAAACATAGTGGGGGAGCTAAGCTCTCATCTCCCGGTGTCATAGACCAGAGGAGGGATCCTTGCCCGCTACCACGCTGCCTCATCGCTACCCATGAGCGGACCAGCGGAGCCTGACAGAGCAACTGCACACACCCTCCTGATGTACCACTAACCCATGAGTGGCAGTGTGTGCAGGCCATGTAACTAGCTGTGGGCTCAACAATAATGGAACCCCGTCCAGCCAGCATGCAATCATGCAAAAATGGTGCATGATACTAAAGCATGTAAATCCTACTCAAAACACCTATCCGAATAATATGTATAATCCATATATACATATCCCTAATCCATGTACTGTGATCCAAATCAAACAGGGAAATATAATCATATACTATCACATGCATGTATCTAGTAGGCACCAAAAGTATACCAGGCATATAAACATGAAAAAGTTATTGTAAGCTATCCTACTAGCATATCAATTTGACTTAATCTAAAAGTTAAGTCAAAGTACCCGCTTGAATATATATCCAAGAATGAAAAGCGTCACGACGGGGACTCGCCAGTGGCCAAACCTGCATATAGCATAACTATAGTTAAGCACAAAATATACAATTCAACGACAAATCGAATACTTAATCGATTTCCTTTATATCTCAATTAACCCAATTAATTCCTAATCCTCCAAATATCATACCGATCAACCGAATAACACCGGAATCAACCCAAATCGACCAATCAAGCTCACCCGCCCTAGAAATTCCACCGACAACCAATCCTTTCCCAAATTAGTTCTCCAACTCAATTTACAGTGGCTCAAACATTATTCACAGCCGACACATCCAACCCTAACCACACGACACCCTCCAAATCAAACCCTTACAACCTCTCTCACAGCCGTCCCCAATTCCTTCCCTACTGCCCTACTCACCGGCACCATCAACCCTCACCGATCACTGCCCAAAATCACAGATTCATTATATCAACATACACCTGCACAGACAGTAAACAAGATATATACCGAAATTTCCACTTCACCTGCGACACTTAGGGCTTGCGGCAGCAGTCCGGTGGCTGCAGGCGCTGGGGAAGAAGCTCGCGGCGGTTGCGAGGGAAGGGCGAGCGCCGGCGCTTGCGGAGGAAGAGGGGTGTCGGCGAGGTTCGAGCGCACGCGACAGGGACCAACTCGCGGCGGCGCTTCGCGAAGCGCGCGGCGACGGCGCTGCGGCTCAGGCGAGGAAGAGAACGGCGAGGGGAAGTAGTGGCGCCGAAATAATTAGGTTTTCCACCCTGTTCTTATCCCCTTTAAATAGACCCTCTTAAGCCCGTTTTCTTTATCCCGAAAAAATCTCGTACGGAGTCCGTTTAATTCCAGAAAAATTTTGAAATTTTTTTCTAAAATTCCCTAAAAATCCCGAAAAATTTCCAGGATTATTTCCTCAATTATTTGGCCATTTAATTTATATGTTAATTTTTCCAGTATTTAACATTCTCCCCCACTAATAAAAATTTGGTCCCCAAATTTCCTACTCAGATGCTGTGAGTAAGAAATACCACAATCTTGAAAATATACCCGCATACCTTAAGTAAACAAGTGGGGTATTGAGCTCGATCTTTTCCTCGAGCTCCCAAGTAGCCTCCTTCGGTGTGGTGACTCCACCCGACCTTGACAAGTCACACAACCTTGTTCCATAGCGTGCTCCTTGAAATCCAAAATCCGTACCGGAACCTCTGCGTACGTAGCATCAGGTTGAATGGAACCTGATACATCTGATAGAATATGTGTAGAATCTGGCACATACTTCCTCAGCATAGACACATGGAATACATCATGTATACTCGTCAAAGATGGGGGTAGCGCTAGACGATAAGCAACTGCTCCGATCCTCTCCAAAATCTCAAACGGACCGATATATCTAGGAGCAAGCTTACCACGGAGTCCAAACCTCTTCACCCCTTTCGTGGGTGAAACTCGCAATAATACATGATCACCAACAGAGAACTCCAAAGGTCTCCGTCTACGATCTGCATAACTCTTACCGCGATCCTGCGCCTCTGTCATCCTACGTCTGATAGTACGGACCAACTCTGCCTCATACTGAGCTCTCTGGGGTCCTAGCAACTGGGCCTCCCCAACCTCCTCCCAGAGGGTGGGTGTACGACACTGCCTACCATACAATGCCTCATACGGGGCCATTTGGATAGCCGAATGATAACTGTTATTGTAGGCGAATTCCACTAACGGTAAATGATCCTCCCAGTTGCCTCCGAAATCTATAACACAGGACCTCAGCAAATCCTCTAGTGTCTGAATGGTCCGCTCAGACTGTCCATCTGTCTGCGGATGGAATGCAGTACTAAACCGAAGCTGTGTGCCTAAAGCCTGCTGCAGACTTTGCCAGAACCTAGACGTGAAACGGGGATCTCTATCTGATATAATGCTCAACGGAACACCATGCAATCTGATGATCTCCCGACAATATAGCTCTGCCAACCGATCCAGAGAGTCGGTCTTCCGAATCGATAAGAAGTGCGCGGATTTGGTTAGTCGGTCTACGACTACCCAAATCGCGTCATGACCTTGACGTGTCCTAGGCAAACCCATCACAAAATCCATAGTAATATGATCCCACTTCCACTCAGGAATAGGAATCCTCTGAAGTAATCCAGCTGGTCTCTGGTGCTCAGCCTTGACCTGCTGACAAATCAGACATCTAGCTACAAAATCCGCAATGTCTTTCTTCATACTGTTCCACCAATACAAACGCTTTAAATCTCGATACATGCGGGTTCCGCCTGGGTGGATCGCAAATCGAGAGTGATGTGCCTCTGTAGTAACTCCTCCATGCAGGGTTGAGGTACACATAATCTGCCTCGGTAATATATAATACCCTCCTCGTCTCGGGTGAACTCAGTCTGCGGTCCAGAAGTGATCTGACTACCAATGAACTGTAAATGTTGATCACCGGCCTGAGCCTCCCGGACTCTCGTCCGGATAGACGACTGAGCAACCATGGTAACCAGAACACCCTGCTCTCGGTCCTGCTCCTCTAAGCTCAACTCGGAGAAACCACAATCAAATCCGTGACCAAAACTCGGAAAGAAGCTAAAGTCCCTCGGGACTTCCGGCTAAGTGCATCGGCAACCACATTGGCTTTCCCTGGATGGTAGCTGATGGTACAGTCATAATCCTTCAGGAACTCCATCCATCTCCTCTGTCGGAGATTGAGTTCCTTCTGCGTAAACAGATATTTGAGACTCTTATGATCAGTAAGAATCTCAAACGTAATCCCATATAAATGATGCCTCCAAATCTTCAAGGCATAGATAATAGCGGCAAACTCTAAATCATGAACTGGGTAGTTTTTCTCATGATCCTTCAACTGGCGAGATGCATAAGAAACTACCCTGCCGTGCTGCATCAACACTGCGCCTAAACCCTGTAGAGACGCATCGGTATAAAGAACGAAACCGTCGTCCCCTGATGGTAATACCAGGATCGGTGCTGACACCAATCTCCTCTTTAACTCCTGAAAACTAGTCTCGCACGCCTCTGTCCACGTGAACTTCACGCCCTTCCTGGTAAGGCGTGTCAATGGCATAGAAATGCTCGAGAAACCCTCAACGAACCGTCTGTAATACCCGGCCAAGCCTAGGAAACTGCGAACCTCCTGAACTGATTTCGGCTGCTCCCAACTAGTGACAGCCTCGATCTTCTGGGGGTCAACTGAAATACCTCTACTCGAAACCACATGTCCCAGAAAACCGACTGAGTGTAACCAAAACGCGCACTTATTAAACCGCGTATAGCCGCTTCGAGAACAAGGCGAAGATCTTGTGCGCGTGTTCCTCCTCGAACGAATAAACCAGAATGTCATCAATAAAAACAATGACGAACCGATCTAGAAAATCCATAAATTCCCGGTTCATTAAATCCATGAATACCGCTGGAGCATTGGTAAGCCCAAATGGCATTACCAAAAACTCATAGTGTCCATATCTGGTACGGAACGCTGTCTTCTGAATGTCAGAATCTCTAACCCTTAATTGATGATATCCGGACCGCAGATCAATCTTAGAATAGGTGATGTACCTGACTGATCGAACAAGTCCTCAATACGTGGCGGGGATATTTATTCTTGATAGTGACGGGCGTTCAAGCTGTAGTCGATGCGCCTCATCGAACCATCTTTCTTCTTCACGAAGAAGGCAGGAGAACCCGGTGATGCACTAGGCGAATAAAACCTCGGTCCAAAAGTTCCTGAGTGAACCTTTAACTCATCCAACTCTCTCGGGGCCACGATAAGGGGCTTTCGATCTGCGCCGTCTGTATTAACTCAATCATGAACTCCACTTGCCTTCTGGGAGGCAGACCCGGTAACTCCTCTGGAAAGACATCTGGATACTCTCGGACAATAGGGATGTCCGCGATCTGAGAGTCACCACTGTCTTCTACATTGATCATAGATAATAGAAAACCCTGACAACCGTGCAATAAAAGCTTCTGAGCCTGAATCGCAGATATGGTCGCTATACCGTCGTCCCGGATGCCAGTGAAATCCCACGAGGGTTGGTTCGGAGGTCGAAATGTGACCACCCTCGTCTGGCAATCTACTGTGGCATGATATACTGACAGCCAATCCATGCCAAGAATAATGTCGAACTCGACTATGTCCAGTACCAATAAATCTACCGTAAGAATGATGTTACCAAAATCTAAGGGACAACCTCGAACCTCCTGGGTAACATCCATTGTATCGCCAGACGGTAGGGAGACGACTAATCTCTGTGATCTACTAGCAGGTAGTCTACCAATCTCTCTCATAAAAGTACGAGAAATAAACGAATGCGAACTACCAGTATCAACTAGCATAATAGCTGAAAATGCATAAAGTGAAACCGTACCGCGAAATACGGATTCGTTGGCTCGCTGCGCATCCTCTCTGGTAATCGCATGAATCCGCCCAGTCTCCGGTGGCGGTGGAGGTGGTATCACTGCCAAAGGGGGATGTGAGCACGACGAGCACGTCTGGTAGGCGGTGATAGGAAGGTGGTATAGCGGCCGGCGATCGGTTCACGGCCAGTGATCTGAACTAGTGGCGAGGGTCGCGATATCACGATGGTGCTGCTGCGCGAATGGTACTTGTACGCATGCGAGGGATCGATCTGCATCGCTGGCCCAAATCAACCCTGTGACACCGTACGGGCACTGGTGTACTCCTGTCCATGAATGCCATAGGCGACTCCTGCAGGGGGAGCTGTCCTCTGCGGGCGTTGCGAAGGTCTGGCTGTCTGGCCCCCTCTCTGAGTCCCAGACTGACGCAACGGTCCTCCCTGAATAGAAACCCCGGAAGCCACATGCTGAGCCTTCAACGAACAATCTCGGCTCATGTGTCCAGGCAGCTTGCAATAATAGCAAACTGGCTGTCCCAAGGTGCAGGCTGAGATGATATGCTCTTTCGATCCACAACGAGTACAGTAGGTGTCGCCAATGGGCGGTCTCCGGCTCTGCTGAAAAGACCGCGAGGGCCCAGCTGAAGATCGTCCTGATTTCTGAGGCCGGCTAGATGCCCCAGAATGACTCTGACCGATCGCGCCACTCTGCTGCCCGAGTCTGTGGGTCGGGTCGACACGTGGTTCTTCGATCTTCCTCTTCTCTGCGTATTGACCCTCTGTTGAGCCGACTCGATCAATAGAGCTCTATCCAACGCCTCTCGGTAGGAAGAACTACCAAATCCTGCCATCCTGACCTGTAGATGCCCATCTAGTCCCTGAACAAACTGCATCATCCGTGACCTATCCTCAGCAACTAACTCTGGACAAAACCTGGCTAACCGATTAAATTCTGTATTATACTCCGTCACTGAGCGATTATTCTGTCGAAGACTCAGAAAATCCTGACGTCGCATCATCTGATATGCCCGTGGGAAATACTGACTCTCAAAAGCCTCTCTGAATCTCGCCCAGGTAACCTGCTGCTCGCCAATAATCGAGCGCTGCATATCCCACCAGATCTCGGCCTCACCTCGTAAATGGAAGGCTGCCAACTCTGCCTTCTCCCACTCAGAGCAGACCATATAGTAAAAGGTACGCTCCATCGTCTCGATCCAAGACTGAGCTACACTCGGATCGCCTCCGAATACGTGAATCGCTTTTCATCGACTTCGCTAATCTCGAATCCGAGCTCGCGTGCCTACATCAATAGGATAAGTAGGGGCCGATCTTGAGTGAGGGCCACCGCTCACGATGGGCCTGCGGGTCCGTAGTAGAAGGTCCTCGGCGGGGTTTACGATGTGTAGCGAGGATCTCCCGCTGGTACATCGGATGCCCCAGCAGTGGGTATCTCGGGAGGAGGATCCGTCGAGGACTGAGGATCCACTACTCCCGCAGCACCCTGTGGAATCTGACCCTGATCAATATGCTCACCCTCAGTAGATCTCTCTGGCAAGTCAGTCACCAAAGATCTTCTGGGTCCTCTGCGTGGCGCCCCACCACGTCTCGGCAGGTATCGCCCACCTCGTCTCATATCTGTTAAATGAATACAGATATTACCATAAATAAAAACATATCAAATTTATCATCATACCTATTTCACCGTCAGGAGAGGTCCAGTAGCCGCCAAAACCCCATATTAATCTCGTCAAAATCCTCGAATTTCCGAAACATAAAATCGTCGGAAATCCATACCAATCCAAAATTTCCAAATTACCTCAAAACACGCCAATACATGGCGAACTCAGAAAAATCCAAAAACCCAGGAACTCGAAAACCTAGGCTCTCGATGCAAATAAATTGTCACGCCCCGAAGGAGACCCCGCCAGACGAAAATCCGGCAGCATCTCCCCTGTACGGGTGACAATCCAAATTTTACATACAAGGCCTACACGACCACTATACATCGATCAACACGATCGGAATCCAAACTCACACGCAGTTATATAATTTGGCCTCAGGCCATCAACCAAAATAACTGATAAACAGTCTACCATAAATCAACTTACCCCTTCTGCCATCTGGGCAGGAATACTCACCAAAATCCAATCCAGAACAAACTCCGAATAGAAGTCCATAAGAACACCAAAAATCCAAATACAAAAATCAATCTCCAAACCTATACATATCCTCTAACCAAAATATCCAAACCATAAAGCAAATATCCACAAATAAAACATCTACGACGAGTGGGGGTCCGACAGCTGCACTCTCCTGACAGCTTCATCCTGAAATAGATATAAATCAACGGGGTGAGTTCAAAGAACTCTGCGGGTATAGTAGATATGCAAAATCAGGTATAGCTAACAATAAAAATATCATGCCAGTACAGTCTCACATAAATAGGGTATGCAAGCAAGAAATACAAAATGATATTTACCGAATCTCTACGATATAGGAGCATGTGCCTGACTAGAAGTAATAGAGTCCTGACCATATATAAACATGTATCCTGTATGCATGACAATCATATGCACATCCAAGGCATCAATAAAAATGCAGCAAACACAATACAAAATGCAATCCGTGCAAAATGCATGTCGTGCCAATGACATGGTCACCCCTGACGCCAGTCAGCCGCCTCACACGCAATGGTGAAGCCGAGTGGGTAGGGCTATGACAACTGCACTCGCCATCATCGCTCTGGTGGCCGAGTGGGCAGGATGTCTTTGTCGGAGTACACCTATCCTCCTGCCCCCAAACATAGTGGGGAGCTAAGCTCTCATCTCCGGTGTCATAGACCCGGAGGAGGGATCACCGCCGCTACCAGCGCCTCGCCGCTACCCATGAGCGGACCGAGCTGACAGCAACTGCACACACCCTCCTGATGTACCACTAACCCATGAGTGGCAGTGTGTGCAGGCCATGTAACTAGCTGCGGGCTCAACAATAATGGAACCCCGTCCAGCTAGCATGCAATCATGCGAAAATGGTGCATGATACTAAAGCATGTAAATCCTACTCAAAACACCTATCCGAATAATATGTATAATCCATATATACATATCCCTAATCCATGTACTGTGATCCAAATCAAACAGGGAAATATAATCATATACTATCACATGCATGTATCTAGTAGGCACCAAAAGTATACCAGGCATATAAACATGAAAAAGTTATTGTAAGCTATCCTACTAGCATATCAATTTGACTTAATCTAAAAGTTAAGTCAAAATACCCGCCTGAATATATATCCGCAAGAATGAAAACGTCACGATCGGGGACCTGCCTCGTGACCGAAACCTGCATATAGCATAACTATAGTTAAGCACAAAATATACAATTCAACGACAAATCGAATACTTAATCGATTTCCTTTATATCTCAATTAACCCAATTAATTCCTAATCCTCCAAATATCATACCGATCAACCGAATAACACCGGAATCAACCCAAATCGAATCAAGCTCACCCGCCCTAGAAATTCCACCGACAACCAATCCTTTCCCAAATTAGTTCTCCAACTCAATTTACAGTGGCTCAAACATTATTCACAGCCGACACATCCAACCCTAACCACACGACACCCTCCAAATCAAACCCTTACAACCTCTCTCACAGCCGTCCCCAATTCCTTCCCTACTGCCCTACTCACCGGCACCATCAACCCTCACCGATCACTGCCCAAAATCACAGATTCATTATAGCAACATACACCGCACGCATGTGAAACAAGATATATACCAAATTTCCACTTCACCGGCGTGACACTTAGGGCTTCGCAGGTCGCAGCGCTGGGGAAGAAGCTCGCGGCGGTTGCGAGGGAAGGGCGAGCGCCGGCGCTTGCGGAGGAAGAGGGGTGGTCGCGAGGTTCGAAAGCGCACGCGGGATGGGAAACTCGCAGCCGGCGGCGCTTCGGTCGCGCGGCGCGCGCGCACCGTGGTCGGCGAGGAAGAGAACGGCGTCGATCGCGCGAGGGGAAGTAGTGGCATCGACGCCAATCCGAGGCGAGAAGCGGATGGCGATAAATAATTAGGTTTTCCACCCTATTCTTATCCCCTTTAAATAGACCCTCTTAAGCCCGTTTTCTTTATCCCGAAAAAATCTCGTACGGAGTCTGTTTAATTCCAGAAAAATTTTGAAAATTTTTTCTAAAATTCCCTAAAAATCCCGAAAAATTTCCAGGATTATTTCCTCAATTATTTGGCCATTTAATTTATATGTTAATTTTTCCAGTATTTAACACTTCAAATCATGTAATTGTCCTTAAATCAAGTTTAATTGACCTTGAATGCATGAATGATAATTATGACATATAAAGATAGTATAAATAAACATATGTCAATAATTATGATGTCATAGCATATGAATATACTCTAAACATAAACATGACATAAAAATTAACCCTAAACATTATCATGACATTTAGATGATTAAGATGAGATATAATGTCATGACATGGCAAAAATAGAATAGAACATACAAGTCAACACGCACATCAAACACATAATAGAAGATAAATGATACACAATTTGAAAAGATAAAATATTTCATTTATCTTTAAAACAGTTCTACACCCAACAAACAGACATCCAGAGAGTCACTCCTCACTACGAAAATAAAGAAAAGATACATAGATGTAGACCCAGCTACCATCCACTAGCATCATCGGCCAGAGGTGGTGGAGGAGGTGGAGGTTGTGTAAGGGATCTTTGGAAGGCTAGAGGAGGGTGAATAGCCTATTTTCGTTTCTACAAAGATGGTTAGCGGAAGCAAAATGAAATACTAAAGAAAAAGAAGAAACGAAAAGATAATACACAAGCATTAACAAAAGATTTTACGTGGTTTGGAGATTATACTCCTATTCCACGGCAATCCTTAAGGTGGATCAACCCAAGCCAATCTTCCACTAGAATTCTCCTTTTGATGAATAATTAAGGTGGAGAAGCCTTCTTACACACACTTCTCTTCTTCTTACAAGATGATGGATTTGAGCTTAGGAAGAAGAGGTTTAGAAGCACTTGAGAGCTTAGGGAAGACTTGAGGAGCTTAGGATGAACATTTAGAATGAAAGCATTAACCTCCTCCAAGCTTCCTTAGCTTCTATTTATAGAGAAAAGCTATTTTTTTCCGTTGAGCCTGTTAGCAGTCGACTGGTGAATACATCAGTTCGACTGATGGCACTGTTGACTGAATCCAACGGCTTATGGCAGAGCTTGATTTGAATTCGTCATGCTCAACGTTAACTCGATCGACTTCCAGCGGCGATTCGGTGATGCTTGTGTAGCCAATTGATCGATCGGCCTAACCTTTTGTTTGTGTCAATCGGTACCGACTTGTATCCGACGATCCGGTCAGTCGACTACCATCGATTCGTGAGATAACTCGATCATTCTCAATAAAAATAAAATCAAACAAAATAAAATAAAATGTTGGATAATTGGGAGAATACCCTATGAAATTTTCCAGGAATTTTTAGAAATTTTTCTGGATTTAAATGGTAGTTTTTTTAGATATTTCATGGGGATAAAGAAAACAGGCTTTTGTAAAGCCTGTTTAGACAAATTAATCTGAATCTTGTTCGCGACTTTTCATTCCCGTCGGTTATTTATTCGCGACTTCTTATTTCCCGATCCCGATCTCTCCTTTTTCCCCTCCGCTTCATTTCTTCGCCGCCGTCGCCCGAGCGAGATTCGCTCCTTTGCTTCGCCACTGCCAGGCATCGTCTCTGGCCACCACGGACAGCCTCGACGACTTCTTGGTGGGAAAATCGATCATAGGGGAAGGAGGTCGACGCCTTGCTTCTCCGTGATCTCGCGACCGCCGATGGCTCCTTCTGGTGAGAGGTTCGGCTGGAGGGCAGAACGTCGACCGAGCAGTCAGGTGAGGTCTTCTTCGAGCACAAGTGGGCTACCCTAGCTGATTGTCGCTGGGGTTGTGCATCCGTGAGGAGGGGGGCTGACAGTTTTGAGGATTTGTCTTGCCGGAGATCGTCGGAATTAGGTAAGGGCGCCGATTTCTTCTGGTCTAATTCCCTGCTATAATTGCCTTTGGTTGAACGAGGATTTGTTTCGGCAATGGTTCGATGGAGGCTTTCATGGTTGTCGTCGGAGCAAGCATCACTGCAATTGGTTGTTCCGGCCTGAGGTGGAGCTGTGGTCGGTGAACAGAGCAGTTGGGGAGTACCACCGGTGAAGTTCAGTTTCGGGTAAGGGCTGAGTTTCTTACTACCTTGGACGAAATCAACTCCAAGATATGGTTCTTTCCCTTAACTGAGCTCGATCTGATTTGGGCAGTGATTGGGGATCTTGCTGCTGCCGTTGAGGTTTCAATTATGGTTTTTGGTAGTAAGTTGGTGCGTGAATGGAGGGGCTATGAAGTTGTGTCGGCTGTGAGGAGTGGATGAAGTTGTGCTAGGGATTGAATCGGGATAAGCAGTGTGTGGTAAGCCTTGATCTGAGAATGGCATCAATAGATATGATGCTAGTTTATATATATGTTAGCTGTGGATTCTTGATTTTGTAGGTAAGAAGGGCAATCGGATCAAGGGTTGTCATTTAACAAGTTGATCACTCTGATTTGGAAACCTCAAATTGTTGAATCTAAAAGTTGAGTAGCTGGATCGATAAAGGTAAGTTTGATCTGGACGATTGATGATGTTATGCTATGAATTACAATTTATGGTATGATAATTATTGTGGATGTTCGAGTTGAATTGATGTTTAATAGCTAGTGGACTATGTAGTTCTAGTTGAGAATGCTAATTGTAGATTATTAGTTGTGATTTAGGCTCATCCATAGCTAGCCTCTTATTGGTTTGTTGATTAAGAGCTAATGAAGGAAGTTGTTCAGTTAGTTGATCGGGATATAAAGTTGATGTAGGATTAGGATTTGATCATAATATTAGAATTGGTAATATAATTGGATTGTATATGTTGTTTGCAGGATGTTGAATCGGGAGTAATTCTTGGACGTGAAGGCAAATGGTATTTCCAAATACTCTACATCATCAGGTGGGTAATTTCCTACCTGGTCCGGTAGATGTAATTGCATTCAGATTTAGACATAGATATGAGCATGTTATATGTTCATATTATCTTGACCCTGCTCTTATTATCCTGCGCTTGATACTTTACCGTTGGCTATTAACTCCATTGCTGCTATCATGTTTATTTTACCATGATTAGAAGTTATACATATAGGTGATGTAAGTAACTTAGAATTTGTTTAAGTTAAGTGCAAGTAGTAAAGTCCGGATGACAACCTGAGTGTAAATTGGGCAAAAAGGTCATCTGTAGGTAGATAAGGTCTTGAACCTACGGTTAATTCTAGTACCCCTAGGTTGTATGTTTATCACTGACCATATATTGTGTAAATGGTCAAGTGAATGGTACTTAGTGTGTCGCTACGGACCTGTGGTCCTAGCTTGATAATCGGTTTGAGTACGACTCTCTACAGGATAGAGAGTGTGTCGATCAATTAGGTACGACTCTCTACAGGATAGAGAGTGCGTCTATCAGTTGAGTACGACTCTCTACAGGATAGAGAGTGCGTCTATCAGTTGAGTACGACTCTCTACAGGATAGAGAGTGTGTCGATTAGATTGGTATGACTCTCTACAGGACAGAGAGTATTATGATTAGTTGAGTATGACTCTCTGCAGGATAGAGAGTGCGTTGATCTGGTTAGTATAATTCTCTATAGAATAGAGAATCTATTATGGATGTCTGTATGTGAGACATTGCATTCATGTCATTTGCATGCACGCTGGCGACGAGGTATCCCTTGTGGTTGAGAGTGTCGCCAGTCATCCTGTCTCCATGGTTACTCATAGGAGTAACCAGTGTGAGGGCAGAGCATTATGGTGCCGTACTCTACCACTATAGATGGTGGTAGTTGGATTTGCATGTCGTAGTCCTGCGTGTGTGGCACTCGACCACTCATGGGTAGTGACTGTCGGAGTGGCCAACAGTAGGGACCCCCATCGTGTATCTTGCTCTTTACGCTTATATGCTACTCGATCATACTGCCCACTCGGCCACTCGAGAGTAGTGGTTGGTGTTAAGTTGGAACAGTTGTCATGCTCGAGCCACCGAGGCCACAATGGGGTCGTGGTGTAGGATATTTGAGGCTGCTAGAGGGGGGGTGAATAGCGTCGCTCTCGTTCGATAATGGAAGTTGTTCGCGCTTGTTTCTACAATTTCGTTAGTGCAGCGGAAATAGAAAAGTAATAACGATAATGAAATGAACAACACGCTAACACAAGGATATAACGTGGTTCGGAACCGCACGGTTTCTACTCCACAGATCGGATTCGTACGAATCCTAGCGATGTCAATCACACACCACTATGAAAATAACTCCTTCTCGACACAAGTCGGAGGCGGAGAAAGCTCTTACAATTGTTTACAACAATAAATAAATAGCTACAAGCAAATACAATGAAATACAACGCAAAACTAGTAAAGAAAACACTTTACAAAATGCTCTTGAATGCTTGATCGCTAGGTTGATCGAGTAGAACTTAGAGACCTTGAATTGCAGCAGCAACTTGCCCCAAATCGCCTCAAAGAACCCTTGCATTTTCCTCCATCACGAGTTCCTTATAAAGCTTCAACCTGTGCTGGAAAAAGTCGATCAGTCGACTGATGCCACTATTGTCGTGAGACAACGGCTAGATCCACATTGGATAAGTCCAACGGATCCTCTATCGGATCGATGATGACCATCGATCGGTCGTCAAACTCGATCAGCGCGAGCAATGAGTGAGACCCCATTCTCGGGCCATTTTCGAGCATCGGATCGATCGATGCACAACATCGATCGATCGCTCGAGCGATCGATTGCCCACCTATGGCGATCTAGGCACTTCCCATGATCGAAACCTAGTTGACTACGCCAGTCGACTGCCACATGGTATCAGTCGACTGGCACACCTCAAACATGAGATTTTAGCCCAAGTATGGTGCCCCCATACTTGCTAGACCACCCTTAACCTAGACCTAAACCTTCTAGCCACCTCCATCAGCCTCATGCCTCTCGGATCCCTCCAAGTCATCCATGACTTGTTCATCCATCGCGCTAGCCTCCAGGTGCTTCCATCGGCTATGTCATGCTAACGGTGTCTACACCGCCAAGGCACATTGGACTTACGCCGCTAAGACTCCGCTTGGACTTTACGCCGCCAAGACTCCGCTTGGACTTTACACCGCCAACCATTGGACTTATGCTACCAAGTCTCCCGCTTGGACTTTACACCGCCAATATCAAACCCCTTGAACTTCAAATGCCAAGACTCAAGCTTGGACTTTCCCTTGCCAACCCATGTTGGACTTTCCATGCCAAGACCCATGCTTGGACTTTCCTTGTGCCAAGTACTCAAGACTTGGACTTTCCCAAATGCCAAGTACCCATGACTTGGACTTTACCATGACAATTACATTGTCATATGTTTTTGTCGAAACATCAAAACATCACTCGAGTCAAACTCGAGTCCTGGTCAATCGTGACCTGGGCCGATTGCACCAATAATCTTCCCCTTTTTGATGTTTGACAAAAAAACACAAACCTTGAGTTAGGCCCCTAACTCAAATTTCCTCCTTACCAATTTTCCAAATTGGTAATTTAACATTCTCCCCCTTTTTGACATACATCAAAAAGGTTATCTCTCAAGGAGGTCAATGTCTCATGTCCCAATGAGATCTTACAATCTCCCCCTTGATCTAAAAATACCTAGGATGCCTACCATCTTCCTAGTGATAAGTCCCATATCACTCAAGAGAGGCAATCCTATTCAATCTCCCAATTTCCAAATTGGGTCTCTCAAAAACCCATCAATTTTACCAATTGATGATACTCCTAATAACTTCTCCTTTTCAAAGAGAAAAACACATCCATCATTCCAAGATGGATGCCTTCCCCTAAAGGCTTACTCCCCCTTGATCATTACACCAACAATGTCCTTGGGAAGTCCCTAAGCCCATAGAAACTCTAGACCATCAAAATTAAGGTTAGAAATTCAACATTGAACTTTCCAACACCTTAAAATTGATACAAACCCTAAACACCTCTCCTAATCCATATCCAATGGATTTTCACCCTTTATAATGCTTCCCAAAGCATATCCTAGGGTTAGGAGTGGTTAGGGACCTTAACCGCAGCTGAACACGGGCTAACCAAACTTGGTTTTCCCGAAATCAGACAAATAGTCGAGTGATTCAGCTACCAGTCGACTGATACACTCATCAGTCGACTGCCACCAAGGGCAGTCGACTGATAACTGAAAAATCCGATTTTCAGTTATCAGAAACGAGTTTCAGAAAATCATAAATAATTATACGTATATCGAAAAATCACAAAATTTGGTACGTATAATACCTATGACCAATACAATGGGTGAAAAATGTTTTAAAAATATTTTTCCCATAAAATAGCGAAATTGATACAAAATCTAAAAGTGACTAAAAACTTTAAAGTTTAAGCTCACTTTGTATCAATCTCATCAATGGTGATTGCTATCAAAAGATAGACTTCACCAAGGTTTTTCAAAATGATTTTAAAATGTTTTCAAAACCTTATTTTGGATCATATTCCTTGGGCTCTATGCACATGACTTGTACACAAGCTTTCCCAATGATCCACCTTGAGATAAGATGAGTTTTGGTTCAACTAGATGCAAAAACTATGCACCTTGAACTTAACTCATATCCTAGCATCTCACATGTATCTAGGGTGTATAAATACACATACATGTCAATTGGATGTGAGATGTGGGTTTTGGTTCATTTAATCTAGGGTTTCATGCATTTTTCTAGGCAACACTACTTGATTCCCTTATAAATGGGACTCCAAATCATGCCATTGTCCTTAGTTCAATTTTAAATCAAGTTAATGCATGAATGTATGATCATGGCATAAATAATAGCATTATTAAAATATGGCCAATGATCATGATGTCATAGCATATGATAAAATCTAAAAACACATGACATTTAAAACCTTAATCCTAAAACATGAACATGACATATAAAATGATTAAAAGTAAGCATGATGTCATGACATGTTATATGACAAACAAAGCATGACATATAAAATATATAGGTATAGTAATACCTAAATTTTAATATTTATTGCCATTTGATATAATTAGGTTTATTTTGCCATATTAACCTAATCTCCCTAGTGTGCTAAAAACCCAAAATGGCACACTAACCTCTAAACCTAACTTGTGCCAATTTGATCATTTTATCAAAACTTCTCAATTAATATTGGCACATCCTAAGATCTTTTAGGATTAAAGCTCAAGTGTATTTCCAAGGTAACCATAACCTTGAAAATATCCTAAAATGCTACCTTTGCCATGGTTGAGTTGACTACCCATCGAATCAAGGTTGGCACACCCTAAACCCACCTAGCGTGAATCAATCACGCTCTTAGGAACCCAAAATTTATTTGAGCTCCTAGGGTTAATTAGGTATTCCCTAGGGATGACCTCCCTAGATACCTTCCAAATGACCCTTCTAGGCTTATTAGTCTTGGTCATTTGGGTCTTACCTAGGTTGATTCTAGGGGTAACTCCCCTTGCAACCTTCTTAGTGGCTACCCTAGGTTTCCTAGAAACCCTAGCCACTAGGCACTTACCTTGGCCAACTCTAGGGATGACTTCCCTATTGACCTTGGTCTTCCTAGACCTAGTTTGTGTTCCATAATCAAATGGAACACTATGGTAAGCCACCTTAGGCTTAGATTTGTGACACAAATCTTGCTTGCCCTTGGTTGACTTTTGACTCTTGGGTCCTAAATGTTGACTTTGACTTTTTGACCTAGACTTTTGATCATTTGACCCTTTAAATTGATTTTGCATAATTTTAAGAGTCTTCTCAAGTTTTTCAAGCCTTGACCTCAAGGCTTGGTTCTCTAATTCCAATTGCCCAATTTTGGAATTTTGATTTAAACCATGGGCATGGTTCTTTCTAGGCATATGCCTAGTCCATTTAGGGTTTAGCCCTAAATGTTTTCCTATTTTCCTAATTGATGCCTCAGGTAAAATATTTTTAGGGACATTAGTCCCAAATTTCTCCTTTCTTAAAAAATTTACCCTCTTGGCTCCTAAGAACAATTCCTTACTTCTAGCATGCTCTTTATGATAAATAGCAAGACTATTAAAATTATTCCTAGCATGCTTTTGACTATAAGAATTAGAAAGAGCATTACTAAAATATACCTTAGGGTTAGCCTTAGTAGCTCCCCCTACTTGTGATGCTCCCCTTTGCCCCTTCTTCTCCCCCTTTGTGCATTGACTTCTGTAGTGCCCCTTTTGATGACACTTGAAACATACTACAAGCTCCTTGCCCTTCCTAATTGAGGCACCGACATCCATTGAATTTGTGTTGACTTTTGGTGCCGGAGAAGTTTTCTTAACCTTCCTTGGGCACTTGCTCTTGTAGTGCCCATACTCCCTACACTCAAAACACATTATATGGATTTTATTTGAAATTAGAGTGTTTGAGTTACCTAGTTCGGTGGTAGGTGCCGGAGTTGTATTTTGAGCTTCTTCATCTTGACCGGATGTCGAAGCTTCTTCTTGTTGCTCTGGATGTTGATTCCACTTCCTCCACCTCTTCCGATCCGGATGTTGATTCCCTATCAACCTCCGAATTCTCACTTCCTTGTGAGGATGATGGGCTTGCCTCTTCGATCCCTTCCTCTTGGACCGGTAGTGGACCTTCATGGAGCTTGGCCAAGTTGCTCCAAAGCTCTTTAGCATCCATGCATTCACCTAGGCTACACAAGAAGTCATTAGGAATTAAATCGAAAATGAATTTGATTACCTTCTTGTTTTTATCAAATCTTTGGAGTTGATCTTCACTCCATTTCTTCTTCTTGAGGAAACCACCTTTTGGTCCTCTTGGATACTCAAATCCTTCCATTAACAAGGACCATTCCTCAAAATCCCTCATCATTAGGAAGTCCTCAATTCTTGCCTTCCATTGTTTAAATCCTTCTCGTCCATAGAAGGCATATGGAATTGGGGTGTTGATATCCCATCCCAATTGTCCTTGTACTTCCATCTTCCCTCTAGTGTCTTGACTCCGGGTTGTTAATACGTAGAAGAGCCCCGGGCTCTGATACCAATTGTAGGATATTTGAGGCCGCTAGAGGGGGGGGGGGTGAATAGCGTCGCGCTCGTTCGATAATGGAAGTTGTTCGCGCTTGTTTCTACAATTTCGTTAGCGCAGCGGAAATAGAAAAGTAATAACTATAACGAAATGAACAACACGCTAACACAAGGATATAACGTGGTTCGGAACCGCACGGTTCCTACTCCACGGATCGGGTTCGTACGAACCCTAGCGATGCCAATCACACACCACTATGAAAATAACTCCTTCTCGACACAAGTAGGAGGCGGAGAAACCTCTTACAATTGTTTACAACAATAAACAAATAGCTACAAGCAAATATAATGAAATACAATGCAAAACTAGTAAAGAAAACACTTTACAAAATGCTCTTGAATGCTTGATCGCTAGGTTGATCGAGTAGCACTTGGAGACCCTGAATTGCAGCAGCAACTCGCCCCAAATCGCCTCAAAGAACCCTTGCATTTTCCTCCATCACAAGCTCCTTATAAAGCTTTAACCTGTGCTGGAAAAAGTCGATCAGTCGACTGATCGGGACCATCAGTCGACTGATGCCACTTTTGTCGTGAGACAACGGCTAGATCTACGTTGGATAAGTCCAACGAATCCTCTATCAGTCGACTGATTATGACCATCAGTCGACTGGTCAAGCCTCCACTCGACTGCTGGCTGCAGCAATCGAGTGAGACCCCATTCTGTGACCATTTTCTCGAGCATCAGTCGACTGATGCACAATATCGATCAATCGCTCGAGCCGTGATCGCCCACCTCTGGCGATCGATTGCTAGCCACTTCCCCACGATCAAACCCTAGTTGACTACGCCCGGTCGGCCCGCCACATGACATAACATGAGGTTTTAGCCCAAGTATGGTGCCCCCATACTTGCTAGACCACCCTTAGCCTAGACCTAAGCCTTCTAGCCACCTCCATCAGCCTCACGCCTCTCGGATCCCTCCAAGTCATCCATGACTTGTTCATCCATTGCGCTAGCCTCCAGGTGCTTCCATCGGCTATGTCATGCTAACGGTGTCTACACCGCCAAGGCACATTGGACTTACGCCGCCAAGACTCCGCTTGGACTTTACGCTGCCAACCATTGGACTTATGCTTCCAAGTCTCCCGCTTGGACTTTACGCCGCCAATATCAAACCCCTTGGACTTCAAATGCCAAGACTCAATCTTGGACTTTCCCTTGCCAACCCATGTTGGACTTTCCATGCAAAGACCCATGCTTGGACTTTCCTTGTGCCAAGTACTCAAGACTTGGACTTTCCCAAATGCCAAGTACCCATGACTTGGACTTTACCATGACAATTACATTGTCATATGTTTTTGTCGAAACATCAAAACATCACTCGAGTCAAACTCGAGTCCTGGTCAATCGTGACCTGGGCTGATTGCACCAACACGTGGTAGCTTTAGGGTGAGCCGACATGACCATGCATACTGCATTGCCGACTTATGACATTTTTGCATATTGCCATATATATACATATATGCATGTATATATATATATATATATGGATGATTGTAATTAGTATACATATATTGATGCGGTCTATATATATATGCTTATTGTGATGTTGCATTTGTTTGTATTATGCTTGCTGCACTTGTTTGTACATCATATTCATACATGCTTCTTGCATTTATTATACGGTTGTGTCGGATATTTGTATATGTGTTGGACAGACCATTAGGTACCTTGATCGATAGTATGGTGAGTTGGTATTACTCTTCCTGTTATATATATGTTGGATATATGTTCAGGTTGGATCAGAGTAGCGTAGCAGACTTCAGGTATGTCTGCATTTTACGTTGTTCATTTGGTTAGATGGTATATGATTGTATTTATTTACTATGTTGATATATCTATTGCACCTTTAGATTATGTTGTTGAAATACATGTGATATTACATATATACATGTTTTTCTATTACCTGTTGAGTTTTACTCACCACCCCCACGGACCCTGGGTTTTTTCTGTCGCCCAAGTAACAGGTAGCCGACTTCGTGATGGACTTGGAGCACCACTGGCTGGCATCGTCTCATCTCAACTCCGAGAGTCCGGATTTTTGGTGTTCTCATTGGTGTTCTGTTATGGATTTGTTTTATGTGATGATTGTAGTTGTGACTATTGATGTTGTACCCCTTTCTTCTTTTCTGGTTTATTATGGTGTCCTGAGTCGGTGTTAGTCATACTGGTATGCATGTGTGTTGTCGTTTGTGAGATTGTAGTATTTTTCCGCTGTGTTTGGTGTAGTTGTTGTTTTGATATGTATATATTGTTGTTATTGTGGGCCTACGGGCCTTGTATTAACCCGAAATGTTGCCACGTACAGGGGAGATGTCGTCCATTTGATTTTCGGCTTGGCAGGCTCTCGGGCCGTGACACCATCAGCCTTGCGGCTCTAGGATTTCTCTGAGTCCACGACTCCATTCTAGCGCTTGCCTTCAAAAGCTTCCTTCGATTTCGTCATACTTTGGGTTTCTTCTTTGCCAAAGGTCCGCTTGGACTTTACGCCACCAAGACTATATGCTTGGACTTACGCTGCCAAGACCTCGCCTTTGAACTTCCTTTGCCAAGGTCCGCTTAGACTTTACGCCGCCAAGACTACATGCTTGGGCTTACGCTGCCAAGACCTTTCCTTGCCAAGATTACACTTGGACTTCTCTTTACCAAGTCTTCATAGTTGGATTTTCCTGTCGCTTAACACAATTATAGTTAGATCACAAATATTGCCTAACTTAGATGATTATCCAAACATCAAAACACTTAAATGCTTGGGATATTGTTGCACCAACAATCTCCCCCTTTTTGATGTTTGGTAATCATTTAAGTTAGGTCTTAAATTATGCTCAGAAATAAACATCATAAATGAAATTTAAATTTATTGAAATATGCTCAGAGACAATCATCATATATGAAATCTAACTTAAATTTTCCTTCTCCCCCTTTGACATACATCAAAAAGAGAAGGGGTTGACAAGTACAAGAGAGAATATAAGTTACCATGCCTGGAGCTAAGGTATAAAATAGAATCAGAGCTCCCCCTTAATCCAAGACATAGGTCATGATGCATAAAAATCATGTCGAGCAAAGCATGAAACAAGAAATAAGAAAATATATCCTAACTTTGCACCAACAATATAGATTTTTAGGGATGAAGCTCCCTCTAAATCAATGCATCAATGTAGTCCTTCTTTTCCATATAAGTTATCATTAATATACTGTGAGAATCATAGTATGGAGATATAAGATCCAAAATTGGATTTTAAACGATGAAAATAGGTTTTCCAGCCTAAAACAGTGTCACCGGTTCGACTGATACTGTCATCAATCAGCTGCTAGCCTTGGCAGTCGACTGATATCTGATAACTCTAAAATCAGAGTTTTTCAGTCGAGGTTCAAAAATACATAGGAAATTCCGTGGATGTCTAAAAATCATGAACCTTAATTGGCATACACATTACTTATGACTAATATAACGTGTGAAAAATATTGGACTAAAAATATGCTCATCAGATTAACGGATTGACACAAAGATTCAAAATGATAAAAATTTGAATAGGTTTGGATTGTATCGTATCAATACTCGTAACGAGGATTACGATTAGGTTGTTTAGACAATAAAGGTTTTCAAAAACACTTAGGTTGCGTTTGGTATGACGTAATATGCCTTGTAATGTAATCCAGATTACACTATAAGATAAATTCCTTTATTTGTTACTGTCTTAAAATTGTAATGTAATATAATCTGGATTACAAAAGGTACTAAAATTTTGTTATCTGAATTACAAAGCAAAACCTATGTAATCCAGATTACATTAAAAGTTGTAATTTGAAAAGTGTTGGATGCTTAACAATCGAAGTCGATCGTTGTCGTCCGTTGTCGCCACTGATCGATTGATCGCCGGTCGTCTCCCACCATCATCCATCGGTCGCTCACCGTCGGGCGCCGCCCCGACGACCGGTGATCGGCGGCGATCGACGGCGGTCGGCCACCAGCAATGGTGATCGCTACCGGCGGCGATCGGTGACGGCCGACCACTGATGACCGGCGGAGACCGACCGACGACCGACGGCGGTCAACCACCGGCGACGGTCGACCGACGGCGGTCAACCACCGGCGACGGTCGACCGTCGGCAATGACTGACCATCGGCAACGATCGACGACAGGCGACGTCCGACTGTCGATGACCGACGATCGACCGATGATCGACCATCGGTGACAGCCGACCGTCGGCCGATCGTCGCCAGTCGTCGGCCGATCACCGTCGGTCACCGATCGGTCATCGGTCGGTCGCTGCTAGCCGCCAGTCGATCATCGATCTACCTATCGCTATCATCTTTGTAATGTACACCAAATAAAAAAATGTAATGACCTTTATAATCCAAGATTACATACAATTTTTATCCAAACATAGTAATGTAATCAAGATTATATTGCATTCCATTGAAACTTGGATTACATTACGTCCTACCAAACGCAGCCTTAGTAATATGTGTTTAATTCTTAAAACTTAAAATATCAACCCATAGGAATATAGACACGAATAGAGATGAACTATAAATAACTCCATTTCATTAAACAAAGATGTTACTAACATAAGTCTGAGTTAGTGTCGTACATATGTCCAACAAAATACAAAATGTAGCCTATCTAGAGATCGTCATCATCAACATCCATCGGTACTGACGATGAACCATCGTGAGGAGGCGAATGTCCGAGAGCAGGAGGGTGGAGAATCGCTAGAATCTCCTGCTGCTATCGGTGCATCGCGCTCAGCTGGGAGAGGAGCTCCTGGTGCTCCCAGTGAAGCTTCTGGAGCCCCAAACGAAGCTCCTCAAAGCGCGCATCCATCCTCTCCTCAAAGGCATCGAAGCGGGCTGCAAAGGCTGAGTCTGGCCTATCGTCACCGCCTGCAGCGGCATCCTCCACAGCGACATCCTCCGCAGTGGCACCCTCAACAACGGCACCCTCCACAGCAGCACCCTCAGCAACAACACCCTCCGCAGCATCACTCTCTGGTGTTGGAGCACTGCCGGCCTGCCATCGTGCAGGGTCCCATATCATGGATCCCTTGTGGGGCTTCAAGCCCGCCAAAGAGAAGCTCTGGGCATTCAGTTGGTCATACTTCTTGGTCATGGGTTTAATGACCCCCTGGGCCACGTCGATGCCGACGGAACCCAGCCACTGAGTAAGCACATTACTAAATGACATATGGACCTTCCCATTGTTTGGCTTGATGAAATGAATGATGCAATGAAAGGTGTTGAGACCAATATTTACATCTAAATGCTGACAGAATATATGCATAAGGAAAAAGTGAATGGGTCGAACCAAGGCCAGCCCATGGGTAACTATCAGGAGAATGCAATGAGCAATGACCTTATAAAGGACATTATCACGAGCAGAAAGCTCTTGGGATTGGAAAAAATTAGTATTTAGAGGACGAGGGGAATGGTAGAAGAGAGCATGAAGCGAGTCTAGAGAGATATCCTCGAAAGGAGGCGGAAGTGGCTCACTCCAAGAAGGATAAAAGATGAACTCACTTTCAGATGGACGACATCCGAGGAAATTCGTCCAAATCTGGGGATTGAAATCCAGATCGCATTGAGCAATGCGAGTCCGATACCTCAAGCCATCCCCAGTCAGTCGCAAGTTGTTGAAAAACTCGAAAAGTAGGGTAACATTGATCGGGTGGTCATAAAATACCAAGGACTCAAGGTTATAGTGTTGGATGTTCTGGACAATGTCGAAACAGTTGTCTTTAAGGAACTTGGGGTCCAATGATCGAGGAGGGATGAGTTGAAAATTATTTTTATGAAATGCAAGTTCAAAGGCCAAACTAGAAAACCAAGGATCGGTAGTGGGTTGAGGGTTCGACGGTCCCTCATGAACAGGTGGTGTAGGAGTGTGTTTAGATGCAAGATGCTTAAACCTAAATGTGTGGATTGAAAGGAACAAATGCAGGTAAAAAATGCATGATGATGATGAATGCATCACAAAAACAAACAAAGACAACAATGGTTAGTTAATCAAGAGTAGATAAACAACGAATCCAAGAGTAGGGGTGAGGGTTTACCTAGGAGGCATGGTGGAAAGCTGCTAATGACCAAAAACAGCACCGGAGTCGAGGTTCCACGAAGCCCTAACCTAACGGTTAGACTATGGTGGAGACTGGGGCTTGAAACAGTGAGAGGAAAGGGTCCTCGAGTCGAAAGAACCTTCGAGCACGAGAACCAGCTGGTGATATCGTCAGAAAAAGAAAGAAGGGAGAGAGAAGTTTGCGGCGGAAATGCGCATCGAAAGAAGGAGAGGCGAGCATTCGGGTTTTTCGTGAGTCGAACTGGTGGGATAATCCTAATACGCCAACGATCATTTGTCGTTATGCGTGCATAAACCGCTAAAGGCAATCGATCGGCCGCTACAAATAGTTACATGCACAATAGTTGACTACCATAAATAGCGAATCAGCTGAACCGTGAATGCAAAAATATCCGAAAGCGCTAGTTATTTTGATAGGATTAATTCAATAAAGATTAAAAAATCATGAAATTTTGTGAACAACTTTGTTAGATCATTTTATATCATGGAAAAATAGTTTTAAAAATATTTTACTTCTAGATTTTGGTATTGGCACAAACTTGAGACTTAACAAAAGTTAAGAAGTTTTTGCAAGCTTTGTATCACTTTTGCTTGTCAAGTGCCAACTGTTTTTCAAAAAGTGTTCAACATAGTTCAAATTGTATTTGATTTGATATTTCCAATCATGTTCATAGAGCTATATGCACATCAATTGTACACAAGTCTTTCCAATGATTGGTCCAATTAAGGATCAATGTCTCTAGATGACACCTTGGTTCATAGTGATGCATCATAACAAGCATGATGAACCAAGTGCATCTTCCTAACATCTCACATGATGTCTAAGTGGCTCAGTACAAAAGTCATGATTTCTTAGGTCTTTTGTGAGATGCTTAGAGGTATAAATCCTAGGGTTTCTATAGGATCATGCAAAACTAACCCTCTATTCTACTAAGCACATTCCAAGTTCTCTCCTAAGTGACGAAAATTCCACTTCAGGGAGAGCCTTGGTGAAGATGTCAGCTAGGTTGGACTTAGATTCAATGTAATTTAGTTCAATGTCCCCTTTTACCACACGATCTCTAATGAAGTGATGTTTCACTTCAATGTGCTTTGTTTTAGAGTGATGTACCGGATTTTTGGTCAAATTTATGATACTCACATTATCACAATAGACTTTTATGTTGGAGTATTGTAGCTCATAGTCTTCTAAAGTGTGTCTCATCCATAGTAATTAAGCTACACAATTACCCATGACCACATACTCGGCCTTGGTGGTCAATAGGGCAACACAAGGTTGCTTCCTACTACTCCAACTAACTAGGGAGGATCCAAGAAATTGACATCCACCACTAGTACTCTTCCGATCCAATTTGCAACCGGCATAATCGGAATCGGTGTATCCAACCAAATCAAATGACCTAGTCCTAGGGTACCAAAGTCATACATTTAGTGTGCCTTTGATATATCTTAAAATTCTCTTAACGTCAACTAAATGAGATTCTTTGGCACATGATTGATATCTAACACACATACGTACCGCAAATAAGATATCGGGTCTACTAGCGGTTAGATAGAGTAGGCTACCAATCATACTCCTATAGAGTTTCAATTCAATTGATTTACCTTCACTATCATTATCTATTTTAGTGTTAGTTGCTATGGGGGTTGACACTACCTTAGCATTTTCTAAACCAAATTTCTTGATCATTTCTTTGGCATATTTGATTTGGTAAATGTAAATTCCTTCGTTTGTTTGTTTAACTTGTAAACCTAAGAAGAAATTTAACTCTCCAACTATACTCATTTTCCATATTTTTTATAAAGTCTTGAAGGAGTTCATCATTTGTTGACCCAAAAATAATGACATCTACATATACTTGGGCCACAAAGATATCCTTAAACTTTGATTTAATAAAAAGAGTTTGATCTACTTAATCCCTTCTAAAACCCTTCGAAACTAAGAATGATGATAGTCTTTCATACCAAGCCCGGGGAGCTTGTTTTGACCCGTATAAAGCTTTTCTAAGCTTATATATATGGTTTGTATAATCTATATTTTCAAACCCGGGAGGTTGCTCTACATATACTTCTTTCTTAATGAACTCATTTAGGAATGCCGATTTTACATCCATTTGATGGAGTTTAAAACTCATGTAAGAGGCATATCCTAATAGGATTCTAATGGATTCTAATCTAGCAACCGGGGCATAAGTTTTATCATAATCAAGTCCTTCAACTTGATTGAAGCCCCTTGCAACTAACCTAGCCTTATTTCTTGTTATATTTCCTTGATCATCTAATTTGTTCCTAAAGACCCATCTTGTAGTAACAATGGTGCTATCATTGGGTCTAGGAACTAGCTCCCATACTTGACTCCTTTCAAATTGAGCCAATTCATCTTGCATTGCTAAGATCCAATCCGGATCAAGTAATGCACCATTGATTGATTTGGGCTCAATTTGGGAGATAAGAGTTATTTGACTAGTGGGAGCTCTATAGAAGGACCTAGTTCTAACACCTTGAGATAATTCTCCTATAACTTGGTCAAGAGGATGATTTTGATTAATCCTTAATATTCTAGGAGGTGTATTAGATTTATTTTGATCTTGGTTATTCTCAATCCTCCTTTCATCATCGAAATCTCCTCTTACTCCCCCTTGATCATTACTCACTAATCCTCCCCCTTGATCATTACCCCCTAAGGTCAAGTCTTGAAATTTTTGGGTAATATCTTGATTTTTATCATTGATATCATTATAAATGGGGGATTTCCTAGGATAGGTGTTAGAGGTCTCATAAAATTGAACATTTGAAGACTCCTCAACTATTTGGGTCATTTTGTTGTAGACTCTATACCCTCTACTAGTGGATGAGTATCCAACTAGGATTTCCTCATCCGCTTTGGACTCAAATTTCCCCAAATTGTCTTTGGTATTTAAGATGTAAGTTTTACATCCAAAAACCTTAAAATATTGAATTGTAGGAATTGTGTCATTCCATAATTCAAAGGGTGTTTTTCCTAAAAATCTATGTTTGAAAACCCTATTTTGGATATAGCAAGCGGTATTAACCGCTTCCGCCCACAAGTAGCTAGGAAGTGAATATGCATTAAGCATAGCCCTAGCCGCTTCTTGTAGGGCACGATTTCTCCTTTCCACCACCCCATTTTGTTGGGGTGTTCTAGGATAAGAGAATTCATGCTTGTACCCTTGTTCTAAGCAAAATTTGGAGAAATTAGAATTCTCAAATTCTCCACCTATGATTATTTCTAGGGTTTCATCATTATGTTTCATAAAATATACTCATGTAAATCTAGAAAAATCATCAACTATAACTAAGCAATATTTACTACCATTTAAAGGAGTACTATGACAATCAAATAAATCTAAATGCAAAAGTTCTAAAGGTAAAGACATATTAATTAAGATTTTACCCTTGTGTGATGACTTTGATTGTTTTCCTTCTTGACATGCATCACACATCTTGTCCTTGAGATACTTGACTTTTGGCAAACCCTTGACTAGCTCCATCTTGGCTATTTTGGAAATATTTTTCATGTTGATGTGCCTAAGCCTCCTATGTCATAACCAACTTTCTTCTTCTTTTGCCATAAGACACTTAGGGGAAATGTTAGAAGCATAGGATAAATCAACATAATAAATATTTGACTTCCTATATCCTACTAACATGCAATCATTTAATTTCTTATGTCTTATAAAGCATTTAGAAGAGTTAAATTGAACATCAAAATTGACATCACATAATTGGCTCACACTAAGCAAGTTAAACTTCATATTTTTAACCAACAATACTTTATGAATAGCAAGATTTGGGGATACCTCTATTGTATCTTTTCCTAGAATTTTAAATTTTCGACTATTTCCAAAGGACACATTCCCCTTGCTAATGTGGTTGATTGTGAAAAATTTGCTCTCATCATCGGTCATGTGTCTTGAGCAACCACTATCAACAATCCACATGCTTGGTCCTTCTACCTATACAACATAAAAAATACAATCCTTAGGCACCCAAATCTTTGGACCAGTAGCATTAACTACATAGCTCTTGGGAACCCATGTCTTTCTAACCTTGCTCCTAATGGTTGATTTCCTACTAATAAGGGAGGTAAAAGCTACTTCCTTTTCCTTAGGCCTATACCCTATACTGGCCTTGCTGTAAATAGCCCTTTGGTCCTTAAGTATCATGTCTAGGTATTTTGAGCCATTTGTAAATTTTTCTAAACATGCCCTTAATTCACCTATTTCCTTTTTAAGTTCATCATTTTCATCCTTAAGTGAACATGCATCATCACAAGAAAGTTCTACATTCTTAATTTCCTTAATTTCTACTTTCAAATCCTTAATCCTAGATTTTGATTTATTTAGAACATTTTGAAGACATGCAATGGATTTATAAAGTAATTCTATCCTAGGGGCGTCTTTTACCTCATCGTCACTAGAGGATGATGATGATGACTCCTCACTTGAGCTTCCGACTTCATCTTCCAAAGCCATGAGTGCTAGGTTGCGTGTGACATGGCACATTTCCTCCTCATCGGATGAACCTTCTAGGCTTTGTGTGTCCCAAGTTTGGGCTACCATGGCCTCCTCCTTCTTCTTCTCCTTCTTGTCCTTCTTATTCTTTTCCTTTTCCTCCTTTTTCTTTAGCTCTGGGCAATTTGGCTTGATGTGCCCCTTTTTATTGCAACCGTAGCAAGTAACATTAGGAGTAGAAATTGAACTACTAGAAGATTTACCTTTTGACGATTGAAACATCCTCCTCGGATCCTTTTTGGTGAGCTTCCTTGATCTCCCACCAAACCTCTTCACATAGTGAGCCACCTCACTAGCCGATAGCTCCTCATCACTACTTGAAGACTCTTCTTCCGACTCGGATGATGAAAAGACTTCTTTCTTCTCCTTCTTCTTCTTGTCCTTCTTCCCTACAACAAGAGCTATACCTTTTTCTTTCAAAGAAGTGTTAGCTTGCTCATGTAACTCAAATTCACAAAAAAATTCATCTAACTTAACTAAAGAAAGGTCCCTATAAACCTTATAGGCATCTACCATTGATGCCCATAAAGTTGTTCTAGGGAAAGCTTGAAGCACATACCTTACAAGGTCCCGGTTTTCGACCTTCTCACCTATTATATGTAATCTGTTAACTATCTCCTTGAATCGACCATGCATTTGACTCATGGTCTCGTTGGTCTTCATGGTGAAGCTTTGGAGTTGACCCATCAATAGGTCTCTTTTGACTCTTCTTGTCTCCTTTGACCCTTCGTTGAGTTCGATGAGCTTCTCCCAAAGCTCTTTTGTGGATTTGAAGGGTCCGACCTTGGATAGTTGCTCCTTGGATAAACCACATTGAAGTGTGATCGTTGCTTTTGCATTGGCTTGCGCTTTCTTTGCCATCTCCTTAGTCCAATCCTTTGTTGGTAGTGGTGCTCCGAATTCGTCAACTGGCTTTTCGAATTCATCTACAATACTAAACTAATTTTCGATGTCATTCATGAGGTAGTATTCCATTCTACCTTTCCAATAGCCAAAATCATTGTCATTGAAAAATGGAGGCCTCGTCGTGCTATATCCCTCTTGAAATGGCATGCTTCAGTTGATGGTTAGATCTTTCGATGCGATCCGGCTCTGATACTACTTGTAGGAGATCTTTGGAAGAAGACTAGAGGGGGGGGGTGAATAGTCTCTTTTCGTTTCTACAAAGATGGTTAGCGGGAGCAAAACGAAATACTAAAGAAAAAGAAGAAATGAAAAGATAATACACAAGCGCTAACAAAAGATTTTACGTGGTTCGGAGATTATGCTCCTACTCCACGGCGATCTTTAAGGTGGATCAACCCAAGCCAATCTTCCACTAGAATTCTTCTTTTGATGAAAAATCAAGGTGGAGAAGCCTTCTTACACACACTCCTCTTCTTATTATAAGATGATGGATTTGAGCTTAGGAAGAAGAGGTTTAGAAGCACTTGAGAGCTTAGGGAAGACTTGAGGAGCTTAGGATGAACATTTAGAATGAAAGCATTAACCTCCTCTAAGCTTCCTTAGCTTCTATTTATAGAGAAAAGCTATTTTTCCCGTTGAGCATGTTAGCAATTGACTGGTGAATACATCAATTTGACTGATGGCACTGTTGACCGAATCCAACGGCTTCTGACGGAGCCTAATTTGCATTCATCACGCTCAACGTTAACCTGATCAATCGACTACCAAAAGTGATAGTTCGACTGATGCCTGTGTAGCCGACTGATCAGTCAGCTACCAGCCTTTTTGTTCGTGGCAGTTGACTGCCAATAATGGCAGTCGACTGCCAGCTTGTATGCGGTAGTCTGGTCCGAGTCGACTACCATCAGTTCGACTGGGATAACTCCCAGTCGACTGCCAGTAGTTCTCCGACCTCCAATGCTGCATATTGAAGGCCAGTTCGACTGGCACAAGGTGTCAGTCGACTGGCACACCCCAAGTATGACTAATTCATACTTGAAAACATACCCTAAGCCTAGACTTAACCTTATAGCTTCTCCATCAGCCTTGCAACTCCAGGATTTCTCTGAGTCCACAACTCCATCCAAGCACTTGCCTTCAAAAGCTTTCTTCGGTTTCGTCATACTTTGGGTTTCTTCTTTGCCAAAGGTCAACTTGGACTTTACGCCACCATGACTACATGCTTGGACTTACGCTGCCAAGACCTCGCCTTTGGACTTCCTTTGCCAAAGTCCGCTTGGACTTTATACCGCCAAGACTACATGCTTGGGCTTATGCTGCCAAGACCTTTCCTTGCCAAGATTACACTTGGACTTCTCTTTACCAAGTCTTCATACTTGAATTTTTCTATCACTTAACACAATCATAGTTAGATCACAAATATTGCCTAACTTAGATGATTATCCAAACATCAAAACATTTAAATGCTTGGGCCATTGTTGCACCAACAGGTTGCTGGCTCAGCACCCAACTCTGCATCATCTTGAACATGTCGATCTGATGCTACTCCATCTGACTGAGCTGCTGACCCATGGAAGACATCTGATACGCCATGGAAGACTGCTCTAAACTGAGCTTCTTAAGGCGGGTGTCTATCTCCTCATGGTATGCCTCAAATCTGGTCTCCAGGAGTGCAAGGCGCTCAGAGAGATCCTCCTCCAGTATATCTGGCAGCATGGGGTCATCCTCCTCTGCAGCTGGCTCGTCATACTCCGTAGTTGGCTCTCCAGACTCCTTAGCTAGCTGAGGCTGAGCCGACCACTCCATCTGCCCAAGCCCTGTCCGCATGCCGATTAATGCAAAATGTCGCATGGTGATACGGTTGTATGAGTCGGACAGTGGCCTCAATGTCCCCCTAGAAGTGTTTATGCCTATGGATGCCAACCAAGAAGTGATGACATTTCCAAAAGGCATATGAACTTTCCCTTGCACAGGGGACACAAAGTGGACTATGTAATGAAAAATGTTTGATGCGATATTGATATCCAATAAATGGCGCATCGCATACATGAGAAATAGATGGGGAGGCCAAATCTTGGCCTGACCCCGAGTCATAATAGGAAGAAGGCATCCAACAATGACTTTATAAAGTACATTGTCAGGAGCAGATAAGGTATTGATTGGAAAAAGATTTTAATCGAGAGGGTGAGGTCGAAAAAAGAAGTACTCATGCATGGAATCTAGAGAAATGTGATCAAAAGGAGTTGGAAACGGCTCATCAGGGGTAGGATAGAAAACAAAAGTGTCGTCAAATGGCTGACACTCCAAGAACTCCTACAGGATCGCAGGCGTGAACTCTAAATCGTGTTTTGCAATGCAAGTGGAGTATGTCGTACCATCGCCAACCCTTCTAAGATTTGAGTAGAATTCCTTAAGTCAGTCAATGTTGATTGGATGCATGCAGAAAACTACTTTCATTAACTGGTAATGCATTATGATCTGAATAACGTCCCAATAGTATACTCGAAAAAAAGACTCATCTAAATACCTAACCGGCATGGGCTGGTATGAACGGGGTTGAACCTGGGATCCTTCACCAGGCTCATTCCTACGTGGTTGTCTATATGAATGAGATGTATGCAATGAAATAGAACAAAACATGGTTAAATCAAGGTATTGTAAAATGATTACGGTTTTAGTTAGAGAGATTACTTAGGTGTCATTTGATCTGAAGTTGTGTAAGCTAGCCGGAGCAAGCAAGTGCTGGAGAGAAATGGTGAGAAGATCGCCGAAAATCTAGTTTGCGTGAATGAGGATGATAGGACACTAGTTAACATGAGAAATAGGCAAAACAGGGTTGAAAAGGGGTAGGTTTCAAAGACTAAAGCTTACCTAAGGCTGGAATCATTGGGGAGCTCTCAAACGGAGAAGGGCGAAGTCGTCGGAAGCGCTAGGAAGAAGAAAGATCGCGTGAGGAGGCTGAACCACTAGGGTTTGGGCTTATAAAATCGCGGCAAACAATCGACTGATGGGTCAGAGTAGTCAACTGCTCACGATTTGGTGACCGATTCATGACAATATGGATCATTGTTAAACCTTCGTGTCATGCTACGATGTATTCAATCATTGCTCATTCGTGAAGCGATCTATCTATTTGGAATTTATGCGAATTTAATTTCTTCACTTAATTTTATTTCATTTAGTGTGTTTATTGCATGTGTATCGATTAGTGCAGTATTATACATGTATTTGCATATTTGTTAATGTATTTTGATATTTTTGTCCTATTTTCACAAGCATTAATATCCAAGAATTTTATTCCTAGCATCTCACCCTTTCTAAATGTTTGAAATACACAATCAAGGTGACCCCTATGTTTGTGAGATGCAATACATCATAAACATACTTTCCATGCAAACATATGATAAGGCATATAATGCATGGAAATTATGTGGCATACCAAGGTATATAATACCTAAGTGTTAAGCCCAAATGCCTTCTCTAAATTCAAAGCATCTTACCTTAATAGATCAATCTCCCAAGTGTGCCAAAAACTCAAAATGACACACCATGACCTCTAAACCTAATTGTGCCAATTTGATCAATTTTTCAAGCTTCCATTATTATATTGGCACATCCTAAAATCCTTTAGGATAAAGTTTCAATGTCATTTCCAAAGTTTCCTATAACTTTGAAAATGCCCTAAAGTGTCAACTTTACTATGGTTGGGTTAACTACCCACCCATTCAAGTTGACACATCCTAACCCATTTAGCATGATGGAATTATGCTCTTAGGAATCCAATACCTATTGGAGCTCCTTGAGTTTATTAGGTACTCACTAGAGATATCCTCCCTTAGTACCTTCCTAATGACCCTTTTAGGCTTGGAAGCCTTGGTCAATTGGGTCTTGTTAAGGTTAACTCTAGGAGTAACTCTCCTTGTAACCTTCTTAATGGCTTCCCTAGGTTTCTTTGAAACCTTGGCCACTAGACACACACCATGGTTAACTTTTGGGATGACTTCCCTATTAACCTTAGTTTTTCTAGACCTAGATTTAGTTCCATAATCAAATGGAACATTGTGATAGGTAGGCATTACTTCCTTGGACTTAAGTTTGTGTCCCAAACCTTTTCTATCCTTGGAAGGCTCTTGCCTCCCAGACCCTAAATTTTGACTCCTAGATCCTCTAATTGAATTTGTCATTTTTGCAAGGGTCTTCTCTAATTTTTCAAGTCTTGACCTCAAGACTTGGTTTTCTAATTCTAATTTTTCCAATTTTGGTTGTTCATTAATCTTTTGGGAATGGTTTCTCTTCTTAGGCATATGCCTACCCTTATTAGGGTTAATGCCTAAGTGATCTTCTACCTTCCTGATTGCTTCCTTAGGTAGAATTGCTCTAGGGTTATTGTTCTTAGATTTGTCCTTAACCCTAATATTGCAAGAATTAGCACCTAAGCAATACGATACATTTTTAGCATTCTTTTCATGATCATGAACAATAGCAAGAGTAATAAAATTACTCCTAGCATGCTTTTTAGTCTTATATAAAGAATGAGCATTCCTTAAATTTACCTTAGGATTTGCTTTAAAAGCTCCACCTACATTTGATGCTTCTTCTTCACCTTTGCTAGGCTTCCTCCCCTTAGGGCATTGACTTCTATAATGTCCCTTTTGATGACACTTGAAGCACACTACGTGCTCCTTGCTCTTCCTAGTGGGAACACCGACATCCTTGACCTTTGGCGCCGGTTGAGCCTTCTTGACTTCTTAGGACACCTCTTATAGTGCTCGTATTCCCTACACTCAAAACACATAATATGATTTTTATTTTTAATTAAAGTGCTTGAGTTACCTTCCATGGTAGGGAAAATTTGAACTTCCTCTTCTTCTTGACCGGAGGTTGATGGCTCCTCTTGATTTTGCTCTGGTGTGGGAATTCTCTCCTCCACCACAATCCTAGAGGCGGAGGCTTCCTCCAATTCTTCCTCCCCTACCAATCCGGATGTTGATTCCCTATCAATCTCCGACTCCTCAAGCTCTTGAGATGATGATGATGTACTTTCTTCTTGAGCTTGGGAAGATGAGCACTCCTCTTCTTCCTTATCTTCATGGACTGAGTGAGGCTCCTCATGAAATTTTGCCAATTTGCTCTATAACTCTTTGGCATCCATGTAATCACCTAAACTACACAAAATGTCATTAGGGATTAAATCAATTAAGAATTTTATTACCTTCTTATTTTTCTCAAATTATTAGAGTTATTCCTCAGTCCACTTCTTCATCTTGAGGAACCCTCCCTTCGACCCTCTTAGATATTCGAATCCTTCCATCAAGATGACCCAATCTTCAAAGTCCCTCATCATTATGAATTCTTCAATTCTTGTCTTGCATTGATTGAAGCCTTTTCATCCATGGAACGCATATGGAACCGGAGTGTTGATATCCCATCCCAATTTTTCTTCAAACTCATTTTCTTTCCTCTAGCGTGCTCCCTTAGTTGTTAAACCTTGAAAAGAAACCTGACTCTGATACCACTTGTAGGTGATCGATGACCGCTAGAGGGGGGTGAATAGCGTGTTCGCCACTTTTTGTAATTCGATCGTGCTTGTCTCTACACAAACTTGTTAACGCTGCAGAATATAGAAATACAAATATAGAGACAAATATAAACACACAATCACAAGAATGAAAAGATGCATAAGCACAAGACAAGATATAACGTGGTTCAGAACCTTAGGGTTCCTACTCGATGAGACAAGTTCAATGAGCTCTAGTGATGCACACACCACTAATAAATCTCCTTCTTGGTGACACACCGGAGGTGGAGAAACCTCATACAAATGATTACAATAGTAATATAATGAAATACAAGCAATTCCAAGGAAAATAAGTAAAGAAAACTTTACAAAAGATCTTTTGAATGCTTGTTTGTTTTGTTGCTTGGGTTGCACTTGAAGACCCTAAATTGCACCAACAAATCACTCTAAATCACCCTAATAATCATGGGCAAAAACCACCCCTTCGTGCTCCTTATAAAGCTGCAACTCGGGTTGATTTCTGCCTAACAGTCGACTGCTCATGTAGCCGTTGTCTCACAACAACTCGATCCACACTAGAAAAACTCCAACGGCTAACCCATCAGTCGACTGTCAAACCCTATCAGTCGATTGATGCATAGCAGTCGAGGTGCTGGTCGAGCCTCCTTCACTTCTGTGGCTGCATCCATCACTCGACTGTCATCCATGGCAGTCGACTGCTCCCATATCAATTGATTGCCAATGCTGGCAGTCGACTGCTAAGGCTACTCGATCGTAATCTAGCATCAGTCGACTCCTGCTAGTCGACTGATCGTAACCCCAGTTGACTGATAGTGTCGATTAGGTTGTCAAGTGTCAAAACACTCGACTAGTCGACTGATACACCTCAAATATGAGTTTTTAACCCAAGTATGACGTCCTCATACTTGCTAGACCACCCTTAACCTAGATCTAAGGCTAGTCTACATCGCCAAGGTACATTTGGGCTTACACTGCCAAGACACACGCTTGGACTTTACGCCGCCAATATCATACCCTTGGACTTCTTAAATGCCAAGTACTCATGACTTGGACTTTCACCGCCAAGACTACATACTTGGACTTAAGTGGCCAAGACTACACCCTTGGACTTTCCATGCCAACTCCATGTTGGACTTTCCAAATGCCAAGACCCATGCTTAGACTTTCCATTGTCAAGTACTCAAGACTTGGACTTTACCATTGCCAAATACTCAAGACTTGGACTTTATCATTGGCAAGCCCCATGCTTGAACTTTCCATGATATGGTCAACCCCATGTCAATCATGTTGGGGATCCTTGGAATGCTAGAGGGGGTGAATAGCGTTGTAGCATTGCGTGATGGAATTCAATTGCGTGCTTGTCTACAATTAATGTTAGCGCAGTGGAAATAAAACAAACACAAATACAAATACACAATTACACAATCATATAATGTGGTTCGGAACCAAACGGTTCCTACTCCACGGATCGAGCTCTAAAGAGCTCTAGCGATGCCAATCATACACCACTATGCAATAACTCCTTCTCGACACAAGTAAGAGGTGGAGAAACCTCGTACAATAGTTTACAACAATAAACTAAACACAACAAGAAAATACAATATGAAATACAAAAGACAAGTAAAGAAAACTTTACAATACTTTGCTTTTGATTGCTTGAATGCTTGACTTGCACTTGGAGACCCTGATTTGCAGTAGCAAATCGCCTCAAAAGCTCTCAAGAAATGCTGGTGAAATCCTCCTCCACGAGCTCCATTTAAAGCTTCAACCTGGGTTGAAAATTACCGATCAGTCGATTGCTCGGGACCATCAGTCGACTGATGCCACTGTTGTCGTGAGACAACGGCTAGATCCACGTTGGAAAAATTCAACGGATCCATGATCAGTCGACTGATCATGACCATCAGTCGACTGATCGAGCCTCCACTCAACTGCTGACCCCAACAGTCAAGTCAGACTCCATTCTCGCCCCAAAATTAAGCATCATCGGGCCGATCGATCACACGATCGATCGCCGCTAATCGATCATGACCAAAGCCTCGCGATCCTGGCCAATTCCCGTAGTTAAACCCTAGTTGACTCTCACCAGTCAACTGCCATATGACACCAGTCGACTGGCACACCTCAAACATGAGGTTTAACCCAAGTATGATTTCCCCATACTTGCTAGACCACCCGCAGCCTAGACCTAAGCCTTCTAGCCACCTCCGTCAACCTCACGCCTCTTAGATCCCTCCAAATCATCCATGACTTGTTCATCCATTGCGCTAGCCTTCAGGTGCTTCCATCGACTATGTCATGCTAACGGTGTCTACACCGCCAAGGCACATTGGACTTATGTTGCCAAAACTCCGCTTGGACTTTACGCCGTCAACCATTGGACTTATGCTGCCAAGACTCCCTCTTGGACTTTATGCCACCAATCCGCCAATATCAAAACCCTTGGACTTCTCAAATGCCAAGACTCAAGCTTGGACTTTTCCTTGCCAACCCATGTTGGACTTTCCATGCCAAGACTCATGCTTGGACTTTTCCTTGCCAAGACCCATGCTTGGACTTTCCATTGCCAAGACCCATGCTCGGACTTCCCAAATGCCAAGTGTCCTACTTGGACTTTCCATGCCAAGTACCCAAGACTTGGACTTTCCCAAATGTCAAGTGTCCTACTTGGACTCCCATGCCAAGTACCCATGACTTGGACTTTCCCATGACAATCACATTGTCATATGTTTTTGTCGAATATCAAAACATCTCTCGAGTCAAGCTCAAGTCCTGGTCAATCGTGACCTGGGTCGATTGCACCAACAATCTTCCCCTTTTGATGTTTGATAAAAACCAAACAAACCATTGAGTTAGAACACTAACTCAAATCCCTTACCAATTATCCCAAATTGGTAATTTTAACTTCTCCCCGAAAAGAAGACGAATTGACCCAAGACGACCCGGAGTCCAATCCAAGAGGAGGGCCGCTAGTGTGAAAAAGAGGATTGGTCCAGTGGGATCTCTAATCTCAAACTTCCTGGATCTAGAGATTTAATCTTAGTAGCAATACGTAACCGAAACGATACACTCTCCCAATTTCCAAAATGAGTATCTCAAAATCTCATTTTCCCCCTCATGAGGAAAAATACCATCCATCATCCCATGATGAATACCTCCCCCTAAAGGCTTGCTCCCCCTTGACCATTGCACCAACAATGTCCTTGGGAAGTCCCTAAGCAAATAGGAACTTTAAACCATCAAAATTAAGGCCTAAAGTTCAACATTAAACTTTCCTATACCTTAAATTTGATACATAATCCTAACACCTCTCCTAATTCATATCCAATGGATTTTCACCCTTTATAATGCTTCCCAAGGCATATCCTAGGGTTAGGAGTGGTTAGGGACCTTTATTGTAGCTGAACACAGGGTAAACGACCTTATTTTTCCCGAAATCAGCTTGGCAGTTGACTTTATCAGAAATCAATTGACTGCCATCTCCATCACCAATCGCCACCATAGATGATCGATAATCAAATTTTGATTTTCGCTAGAAATTCATAAATAATTATATGTATATTGAAAAATCATAAAAATTCATACGTATAATACTTATGACCAATACAATGGGTGAAAAATATTTTAAAATTATTTTACCCATAAAATAGTGAAATTGACACAAAGTTCAAAACCATTGAAATTTTCAATGTTTTGGCCCTACTTTGTATCAACTTCATCAATGGTGATTGCTATCAAAAGATAGACTTCACCAAGGTTTTCTAAAATAATTTTAAAATATTTTTAAAACCTTATTTTGGATCATGTTCCTTGGGCTAAATGTACATGACTTGTATACAAGCTTTCCCAATTATCCACTATTAAGATGAGTTTAGGTTCATCTAGATGCAAAAACTATGCACCTTGAACTTAACTCATATTCTAGAATCTCACATGTATATAGGGTGTATAAAAACACATACATTTCAATGTGACGTGAGATATGAGTTTTGTTCATCCTAATTTAGGGTTTCATGCATTTTTCTAAGGCAACCCTACTTGATTCCCTTATAAATGAGATTCCAAGTCATGCCAAAGTCCTTAACTCAATTTTAATCAACTTAAATGCATGAAGTATGATCATGGCATAAATGATAGCATAATTAAGCATGACTAATGATCATGATGTCATGGCATATGATATAATCTAAAAACACATGACATTAATCCTTAATCCTAAACATGATCATGACATTTTAAATGATTAAAAATAGATATGATGTCATGGCATGCTATATGACAAACAAGGCATGTCAAATAAAAAGTATAGGTATAAGAATACCTAAATTTCAATATTAGTTGCCATTTAATATAATTAAGTATATTTTGTCATATTGTCACTTTTCTCCCTAGTGTGCCAAAAACCCAAAATGGCACACTATGACCTCTAAACCTAAATTGTGTCAATTTAATTTATTTCTCATAATTCTAAAAATGTATTGGCACATCCTAAAATCTTTTAGGATCATAATATCAATTCTATTTCCAAGGTATCCATAACCTTGAAAATATCCTAAAGTGACACCTTTACCATGGTTAGGTTAACTACACTTCCAATTAAAGTTGTCACATCCTAAACCCATCTAGCGTGAGTCGATCATGCTCTTAGGATCCCAAAACCTATTTGAGCTCCTAGGGTTAATTAGGTATTTCTTAGGGATAACCTCCCTAGATACCTTCCTAATGACCCTTCTAGGCTTATTAGCCTTGGTCATTTGGGTCTTGCCATGGTTGATTCTAGGGGTGACTCCCCTTGCAATCTTCTTAGTGTCTTCCCTAGATTTCCTTGAAACCCTAGCCACTAGACACATACCTTGGTCAACCTTAGGGATGACTTCCCTATTGACCTTGGTCTTCCTAGACATAGTTTGTGTTCCATAATAAAATGAAACACTATGATAAGCCACCTTAGGCTTAGGTTTGTGACCCCACTCAAACCCTTCTTGCCCTTGGTTGACTTTTGTCTCTTAAGTCCTAGGTGTTGACTTTGACTTCTAGACCCTTGACTTTGATCATTTGACCCTTTTATTTGGTTTTGCAAAATCTTAAGGGTCTTTTCGAGTTTCTCAAGCCTTGACCTCAAAGCTTGATTTTCTAACTCTAATTGTCACGCCCCGAGAGTATACCGTGCCAAAAAGCAAACGGACAGCATCTCCCCTGTACGTGGCAACATATCGGGTTAATATAAGGCTCGTAGGCCCAACAACAACACAATATATAAAGATACCAACATACCAATTATACAAAACACAGCGGAAACAATACAAACAGATAACCAAGATGCAAAGACCAAACTGTGCACTCCGGAGTGACTTGACACGACAAGAATCATAACAGAAATCGAATCAAAGACAAAATACATACAATACGTCCGTATATCACAAATACGGAAACAATACAGGGTAAAAACCCAAACCAACAATCCGTAAGGATACAACAACACGAAAAACATATCCATTCGTCCGGTGTGAGATGGGATCACCGGTGGCCAGACTCGAATGTCAAGGAATCTTCTACATTATACAGGCGACAGAAAACCTGTGGTCCAGGGGTGGTGAGTATAAACTCAGGGGTAATATATAGAAAGTGCATGAACATATAGGGAAAAGAGATCTACAAGTATACATGTGAAGATCTACAGGTATACAACATGAGTCCAATAGACATACAGTCCTATCCAACTCTAATAGCAAGTAACTACAGTAAAGTCATACTCAATGTATATACTAAACTGATCAACTGAACATGAAGTAATATACCAACGTACCTGGCGGTCTGTAACGCCATATGCTAGATCATCCTGAACATGTATACAATAACATAACCATATAACGTACCAGGTCAATCCCATACCTGACCAATACTCAGACATATGAACAGTATATGATCACCTGAAATAGCAACCCGGTCCGTACCACACAATGACATGGTGCTAATCAAATGCATACAACAGTCTGAAATAAATGCACGTATCATGCTCAACACATAACAGTATATATAATGCAAATGACATGTATCATGATGAACAACCATATGCAGCAATCATAGCTCAATCAAATGCAGCATCTCACAGGCATATGTAAAACATATATCAAATACATGCATACATATATATCAGCAGTGCATATGTATGGTCATTGTCTGCAGACCCGTCCAACAACGACCCCAGAGTGGCCAGGATAGCACGACAAATGACAACTAGCCCGACTCCATCTGCCACCACTCTCGAGTGACCGAGTTGGGTAGTATGACTGAGTAGCGTATAAGCGTAAAGAGCTAAACTAATCCTAGGGACCCCTGCTGCAAGCCACGCTGTCCCTACCCATGAGTAGACAAACGCCTCACACAGGACAACTGCACGTCACACAACCACCGTCTATAGTGGGCGAGTGCTAACACCACTCTGCACAGTGGCTAGGTGCGCATCTCCAGCTACCACCATCCATAGTGGCCGAGCACGGCACATCCAATGCTCTGCCCTCAACCCTGCAACCACTACCCCGAGTGGCCGGGGAGGCAGGATGACTGACGACCCGTCTCAACCACAAGGGAGACCCAGTCAACAGCATGCATGCAATGTAATGATGCATAGCTCCATACATATATCCTCGCCTCACTCCCTATCCCATGGGGAGTCCTGGTCAACCAAAAGTCAACTATGCAAGGACTACAATCCACAAAACTCTCTCTATCGTACAAAGAGTCATACTCATCTGACAGTCAACCACGCTAAGACCTCTAGTCAGTAGCGATATACTATCGACCGTCCACATAACCATACACATGCATACAATCCATAATGGATATACCATCATGCTATGACCTCTATTCCATGGTCACATACTGACAACCACACACTTATCTCTGCATAGACAACTAGATCCACCATGGATGCACCACTAATATGGGTGTGATATAACAATCGACTCCATAATCCAATCCATCACCTAACCCTAGTGATGTAACACAGTAACCCAATCTAAGGTCACAAAGATAACCCTAACCACATGTACTTACTGAACATCTATCAGCTAACACATAATAGGGTTTATAGTTCCTATCCGAGCTAGATAATCAATGAAGTACCAGAGTATATATCTCAAAGGTCAAGGCAGTACAAGCATATGATTAAATAAGAGTGGATTTAAGGTAAACAGGTATAAACATATATCCAAGATCATGCACTGGAATTGATCAAACTACCGGACCAGGTAGATATTACCCACTTGATATAAATCTTGTAACAATAGTCCTCCAGCCCGAGAACCTGCCTCGTAGCCCAAACCTACATATAATGGCAACTACAATTAAGTTCTAACACCTAACAAATATACAAGTTAACTACTACATTTCTATATCCACGTTCTTTCCTCGAATACAAGTTAGAAACTCAATTATCCCAATCTGATACACCTTAACATCATGAACATACCCACCAATTTAATTAGTAAGTACATACATCTACTACGTTCACAACTAATAATCAACAATCGATTACAACATCAACTATAAATACTATAAGCATCCATATCCTTACCTCTCCCTCCTTGATCCGATTGAATTATCACCAATACGGCTGATGAAGATTCATCTGCTGCCCAACACAGCTGACATCAAGGTCCCAATCAACTCCCCTGATCTAGAAATGAATCAAGCACACCATTTCTACAACATACAATTAAATTTAAATCAATGAACCTCTTAACTTCATTCCAACTCACCTTGCATTGCTTACCAAATTCAGATTCTCTGCTCCACTTCATCCACTGCCGATTCAATAGAGCTGAGCTCTCCATCTCACAATCCATCAACACAGCAAAACCGCAGCCAACCAATACTTCCACTCTCGGTGCACTGCAAATGGATGAAACTCCGCCCACGACAAGGATATGCCTTACTCATATCGTCTTCATCACCTCACTTCACCTCCACCTCACAACCTCCGTAGTGATGAAGATGACAAAGGATGGAAGGTCGGCGACGATCTGAGCAGACGACAAAGAATAGCAAAGCGGATAAGGACTAACCGCAACGCAGAAAACAGAGAAGATCCGGCAGCAACGACGAATAAGAACTGGTAGATCAAGTGCAATAAGAACCGTCACTGCATCAATCATGCAGATCTCAGCCATGGCTGTGGTGTTTGCTGTTGTCGGACCGGGAGAAGAAGGGCAGTGAGATCAGCTGTCGGCAGGGATCTGGATAAGGAAGAGGAGAACACCTCCGGTGAGGCCAATCCGGCGAATGCAAAGCGGCGACGGGTGTGGCAAAGCATAAGCATTCGACGGCGGCGGCGACGGCAGCAGAAGTGATAATACTGATGCAGAGGCAAGGCACCGAATCCGAACTCGGCAAAGGGGGATTAGGAAGAAGAACCGACGGGAGGAAGCTCGGAGAGAGGGCGTTCGCAGCAGAGAAGAATCGGCGTCGCGATCGGAAAGGCTGCGGCGGTGAAACGAGGAAGAGAAGGATCGGTCGGCAGAGGAAATCACAAAGAAACGAAGGAGAAGAGGAAGATGCGATGGGAAATGGAAAATCGGATCGGGAAATCAAGACTTAAAAGAGTTTACGACGTTGGGTGTTGGTTCAGCTAGATTAGGTTTAACTCAAACCCAATCCAATTTGATTCAGCTAAACCGGTTCAGCCAATTCAAGCCCAGCAATTTGGGCCCAACAAAATCAGCCTAATGAACTCAGCCCAACTAGATAGTCCAAGCCCACTTCTTAAAAAAATTCCTTGATTAAGCCCAATTTACCCACCAATTAAACCCAATTAATTAAAAGGGTTAATTCATAATTTTTTTTTTACCGTATTTTACACTAATTGCCCAATTTTTAAATTTTGATTTGGTCTTTGGACAATACCATTCCCTTAGGTATTTGCCTACCCTTCTTAGGGTTATTGTCTAAATGGTTTTCTATTTTCTTAATAGACTCCTTAGGAAGGGTTTTTCTAGGGACATTAGTCCCAAATTTCTCCTTATTTTCTAAGTGGACATTTTTAGCCCCTAAACAAAAATATTTGTTATTTCTAATAGCATTCTCCTTATGAACAATAGCAAGATTGTTTAAATTACTTCTAGCATGCTTCTTGACCTTAAAATTTGAAGGTGCATTGATGAAATATATCTTAGGGTTAACCTTAGCTCCCCCTACATGAGTTGCTCCTTCTTTCCCATAGGACATTGACTCCTATAATGTCCTTCTTGGTGACACTTGAAGCACACCACGTGCTTCTTGCTTTTAATTGTTGGGGCTCCGACTTCCTTTGACTTCTCTTGACTTTTAGGTGCCAGTGGAGTCTTTTTAACTTTCTTTGGACACTTACTCTTGTAATGCCCACTTTCCCTACACTCAAAGCAAATTATATGTTTTTTATTTAAAACCAAATTGCTTGAGTTACCTAGGGTGGTGGTGAAGTTCTCTTGAGCTTGCTCTTCTTCTCTACCGGATGTAGATGGTTCTTCTTGTTGCTCCGGTGTTGAGGATGCTCTAATCTCCTCCCCCTCAATCCTAGAGGTGGTGGTCTCTTCCAATTCTTCCACCTTCTCTTCCACCGATCCGGAAGTTGACTCCCTATCAACTTCCGAATCCTCACTCGCTTGTGAGGATGAAGATTTATCTTCGGCCTCCTCTTCTTGAGCCGGTGATGGGTCTTCATGGAGCTTAACCACTTGGCTCCATAGCTCCTTGGCATTTATATGATTACCTAACATACACAAGATATTGTTAGGTATTAATTCAATCAAAAATTTCATTACCTTATCATTTTTCTCAAAGGCTTGGACTTGCTCTTCGGTCCATCTCTTCTTCTTGAGGAATCCTCCCTTTGGTCCTCTTGGATATTCGAATCCTTCTATTAGGATGGACCACTCCTCTAAATCCCTCATCATCAAAAAATCTTCAATCTTTCTCTTCCAAGAATTGAAGCCTTCTCGTCCATATAGAGTGTAGGGCACCGGTGTGTTGATGTACCAACCGAGTTGTCCTTCCAACTCCATCTTCACCCTCTAGCGTCTTTAGCTTAGCTCCCGGCAGTTAGTCCGTAGAAGAGCCCCGGGCTCTGATACCACTTGTTGGAGATTTGTGACCGCTAGAGGGGGGTGAATAGCATCGTAGCGTTGCGTGATGGAATTCAATTGCGTGTTTGTCTACAATTCGTGTTAGCACAGCGGAAATAAAATAAACACAAATACAAATACACAATTACAGAATCATATAATGTGGTTCAGAACCGAACGGTTCCTACTCCACGGATCGAGCTCTAGCAATGTCAATCACACACCACTATGCAATAACTCCTTCTCGACAAAAGTCAGAGGTGGAGAAACCTCGTACAAAAGTTTACAATAATAAACTAAACACAACAAGCAAATACAATATGAAATACAAAAGACAAGTAAAGAAAACTTTACAACACTTCGCTTTTGATTACTTGAATGCTTGGTTGCTTGACTTGCGCTTGGAGACCTTGATTTGCAGTAGCAAATCACCCCAAAAGCTTTCAAGAAATGCTAGTGAAATCCTCCTCCACAAGCTCCATTTAAAACTTCAACCTGGGCTTGAAATTGTCGATCAGTCGACTGCTCGGGACCATCAGTCGACTGATGCCACTGTTGTCGTGAGACAACGACTAGATCCATGTTGAAAAAATCAAACGGATACATGATCAGTCGACTGATCATGACCATCAGTCGATTGATCATGACCATCAGTCGATTGATCGAGCCTCCACTCGACTGCAGACCCCAACAGTCGAGTCAGACTCTATTATGTGCCCGAAAAATTGAGCATCAGTCGACTGATCACACGATCAGTCGACTGCTCAGCCAATCAGTCGATTGCCAAAGTCTGGCAGTCGATTGCTAGGCCAATTCCCGTAGTGAAACCTAGTTGACTCTCACCAGTCGACTGCCATATGGCACCAGTCGACTGCCATATGACACCAGTCGACTGGCACACCTCAAACATGAGGTTTTAACCTCAAACATGAGGTTTAACCTAAGTATGGTTCCTCCATACTTGCTAGACCACCCTTAGCCTAGACCTAAGTCTTCTAGCCACCTCTATCAGCCTCACGCCTCTCGGATCCCTCCAAGTCATCCATGACTTGTTCATCCATTGCGCTAGCCTTCAGGTGCTTCCATCGGCTATGTTATGCTAATGGTGTCTACACCGCCAAGGCATATTGGACTTACGTTGCCAAGACTCCGCTTGGACTTTATGCAACCAACCATTGGACTTATGCTGCCAAGACTCCCGCTTGGACTTATGCTGCCAAGATTCCCGCTTGGACTTTATGCCGCCAATATCAAACCCCTTGGACTTCTCAAATGCCAAGACTCAAGCTTGGACTTTCCCTTGCCAACCCATGTTGGACATTCCATGCCAAGACCCATGCTTGGATTTTTCCTTACCAAGACCCATGCTTGGACTTTTCCTTGCCAAGACCCATGCTTGGACTTTTCCTTGCCAAGACCCATGCTTGGACTTTCCATTGCCAAGACCCATGCTCAGACTTCCCAAATGTCAAGTGTCCCACTTGGACTTTCCATGCCAAGTACCCAAGACTTGGACTTTCCCAAATGCCAAGTATCCCACTTGGATTTCCCATGACTTGGACTTTCCCATGACAATCATATTGTCATATGTTTTTGTCGAACATCAAAATATCTCTCGATTCAAGCTCGAGTCCTGGTCAATCGTGACCTGGGCCGATTGCACCAACAAATCATCTCCTCAAACCATTGTCAAACAATGATTGGTTCTTTGTCAAACATCAAAACACTACTCAAGTCAAACTTGAGTCTGGTCAATCGTGACCTGGGTCGATTGCACCAACACCTTTATGGTCCTCGGGCTACCGACTCTCCATTTTTCCTACTCCTCATGTTCTTGACTTCTTCGACTCCTAACTTCTTGAGTTGTCAAGCTCCCAACTCCTCTGATTCCTAGATTTCTGAATTGTCGGATCCCTAGCTCCTTCAACTCATGACTTTTCAAGTCTCCGACTCTTTCGACTTTTGACTTCCTGAGTTGTCAGGTTTTCGACTCCTTCGATTTTCAACTTCCCGAGCTACCAAATTTCTGACTCCTTTGATTCTCGACTTCCCTAGTTGTCTCTTCAATTATCATTGCTTCAGGTTCTTCAAACATCTTGGTTTGCATTCTTTGCCCATCCGAGATGCTTCATTGCTTCACCTACCCTGCACTTCATTTGCGTCACACTTTGTCTCCTTTAGCGTCTCATTTTTAAATAAGCAACCCTCCCTTTGTACTGGGCCTCCTTCTCAAGAAATCCCTCTGCACCCCTAGGTTTGAAACCCTAGCTCCTAGCCTAACTCCGTCCCACCCTTTCCTAACAATACATCAACAAATTTGCTTTGGAGACAACAACTCTTTCTTCTCACTGTGTCACTTGGAGGGATGTTTATTTACTGAATTTGCCTTCTTTGCAAATGACACTATGAAGGAGTCTATGCGAAAAATCTTCTTAAAGTACAAGGAGAGCTTGGGTGGAGTAGGGCCTTCCACTCCTCCCCGCTTGATTGTCTCGTCTTCTTCTATGCCACCAATGGTAGAGGCAGAATCCCCTATATCAGCTTCGCTCTGACGCCTATCCTTGTCCAACCTACCCTCTATGCTATTACTAAACGAATAAGGGGCTCTACGGGGCCTTCTGTTCAAATCGATGAATCCACCCTCTTTCCTTTTTCATCGTCCAAAACTTCCCCTAACCTCGATGCTGACCCTATCTTACTGATTCCTTGCCTACATCCCAGAGGACTAAATCCCCTCTCCATGTGGTCTTGGAGATCTCTAATTCTCATCCAATCCACTCACCACTTCCATTCTCACCCCATACCTCGCTTCTTTCTTCACTTCCTTTAGTCGAACCCTACCCTATCACCCTTAATAGCTTGTCCCAGTATACTCTCCCCTCTGCTACTGCTATAATTCCCTATATTCCTCCCCTTTTCCCTTTCATCACCACCTCTTCTCCTAGGGCTCTACCGAGGAGGGGCTCCTAGCCACTTCCCCTGACATCTCCATTTCTCCTCCCCTGACTACTTCTCTTACCAAGTCCTCTCCTCCATTCATTTTGACTCCTTTACCATTTCTAACTATTGGTACAAATAAGATTCACATATCTTCACTTTGGGTCTAAGCTCTCATGTTTTTATTTGTCTTTCTAACATGGGACATTTTCTTTATCTTTTAAAACTTTTGCTTTTATTAAAAATAAAAAAAAGTTTGCAACGTAAATGTAAATTAAAATGCATGAGATCTTTTACTTAGTTCACAACTCGAGCCGGATTGCTACTCCAAGGCCCACGACTCTCCGAGAGTCATCTCAATGGCCAATTCACTAAAAGACCCTCCGACTCGAGAACTCTCGACTTTAGAGGGGTTCGCTTTTTACAAAGATTAGAGAGAGAGGTAACACACTACCTTCTCTCTTGAATTTAAGTACAAGTAAGTGAAATGTAAATACAAAGGTATACCGAACTTGGAAGATGGAGTCGAAGCTCAGAGTGTCAGAATGTCGGCTTTTCAGAACTTTTGCGGATGGTGAATGAATGTGACAGCACTTCGACATTGTAGAGTTGTTGTACTCAGAGTTGGCCCTCCATTTCTTATATAGGCGCTTTCCAGTCGACTAGAACACCCTCCATTCGACTCTAAATCAGCCTGTCGATTTGGTATACTGGGCTTCCTAGTCGATTGGACCAGGTCCAGTCCACTCTAAATCAACCAGTGCTTATCCCTTGATTGTTGTTCGGGATTGGTATTGAATATCATATTCTGTGAGCTCGGTTGCCCACTTAATTAGTAGTCCCGAAGCTTTCGGATTTACCAATACTCTTCCAAGACTGCTATTGGTCAGCATAGTGATGGGGTGAGATAAGAAGTACACGCGCAATCTCCTAGCTGTTAGGATGAGAGCCAAAGCTAGTTTTTCAAGAGTGTTATACTGACTTTCTACATCTTTCAGGAGATGACTGTTGGTGCAGGGGCACTAGATAATCGAATATGTGTTTTAATTATGGCAAAGACACAAAGTTAAGTTTACATCGTTATCTCACGAGCTAAATCGAGTGTGCAGAAAAGTACTAAAGCTAGAGCTAAAGGCTAGCGACACCCGGAGGAAGCCGCGATGGTCGGGCGACACTCGAGTGACTTCGGAGGGAGCCGAAGGAATCGAGTGGAAGGCCGAAAGAGAAAGCGACATAGTTAGTATCGAGGTAAGCTCGTGTGAGTGAGAGATGGTAAGGTCATGTCCTCTATACAGGGACGACCGTAGGCGGTGATCCGACTAAGACTTCTTATGGAAGGTCTAGGTCGAGATCGGGGTTAGAAATCGTTGTATTTATCATTTTCTGAGCTAACCTCTCACTGCAGGGAAGTGGCCAGGCTGGCAGTCGACTGCTGGACATTGGGCAATCGACTGATGCTCATCAGTTAACTAATGGGAAGCATCAGTCGACTGATGGCGACGATTCAGCCTTTGCGCTAGGTCAAAACGGATAAGGTTTGACGCGGCCACTTCGCGATAAAATTTATACAACTTCGTGATCCGTTCTGATAAAAGAGGAGACATATTCAGAGGCTAAAATCTATAAAAGGAGGGGAGGATTCTAACTCCAAAGATTATCAAGTTTATTCATCAAGTGCTCCTACAACGCCAATGCTCCAACACCGTCATAACGCCGACGCGACAACAAGTTCAGATCTTCTTCGTGGGCAGCAGCATCTAGTAATATATTTTGATATTGCATTCGTTGTTTTTATTCGTAACGAGGTGAGGTAGGCTTGTTGCCTCATCCTCGTACTTCCGGTTTTGTGATCGTTGTCTCCTACCTCTAACGAGGAGGAGACGTTATATTGTTTTGCCCTCCGTACGCGGTCTAGGACCGTTAGGGCCTTGGAGTAGCAACCGCTCGGTTGTGAACTAAGTAAAAATAAATGTCTCTTTATTTTCTGTTGCTCTTACTCGTTTAATTGTCTACTCGAACGAAACGAACGAAAAGATTTACGATCGCTATTCACCCCCCCTCTAGCGACGCTTCTCGATCCAACAATTGGTATCAGAGCGGGGGCGCTAAGATTTGGTGAAACTACCGATCTAGCACATTTTGGTTTTCTGTTCGTATTTTTCGATTAGTAGTTTTTTTAGTCTTTTTCCTCCCACACTACTAATCTAAGACGAAGTCTTGGTACGTTTCTTTTGGTTGTGTGCTTGTAAGTATTCTCTCTTGGAGTAGCCGACGGTAAAACGGCCATAACTTTTCGCACAAGTGGACTCACATAACGATCTACCTACCAAATCGAAGCTCTCTGAAAGATCCACATTTCTAACTAGGGTTTACCCTTGTAACAAGCCATTTCCAGCCCCAAAATCCAACGTCTAGTACCCTTTTGGGAACATCAAAAGTCGTAAGTTGTTAGTTTCTTATTTTTCTTATTTAATTCTGTTTATTTCCTATTTATTTCCTACATTACTAATCCAAGACCAAGTCTTGGAATTCCCTTTGGTTTTTATTCGTGTTTTGCAAGATACTTAATGGCTCACATTGAGGGGTATAGCACCACCCGACCTCCGTTCTTTAACGGAGATGATTTCCGTTATTGGAAAGGTCGGATGGAGTGTTTCTTGAAAACACAAGTCGAGACTTGTATAATAATCCAAAACGGCTTTGCTCTACCCACCAATGATCAAGGAGAGCCCTTGGATTTCAACAAGTGGACAAATGCAACCAAGAGGCAAATCAAAGCCGATGCAAGAGCAACCCAAATATTGCAATGCGGCTTGTCCAAGGAGGAACTCAACCGCATCGCACCATTCATTAGCGCCAAAGACCTATGGAACAAATTAATTGATCTACACGAAGGGACGGCCAATGCTAAGGTATGTAAAAGAGATTTACTTTTAAATAAACTGTACAATCTAAAGATGCAGGATCATGAGACCGCCACCCAACTACATGCGCGGATCCAAGATATCGTCAATGGTCTTCATTCGATCGGGCAAGCCGTAGAGAACCGAGACCTTATAAGGTACACTTTAAATGCTTTCCCTAGGACTACCTTTTGGGCATCCATGGTCGATGTCTACAAGGTCTCTAAGGACCTTTCGAAGCTTAGGTTAGACGAATTATTTTCTGAGTTTGAACTTCATGAGCAAACTAACGTGGTCCGGGCCGAGAGAGGTATTGTTCTACTTGCAGGACAAAGAAGCAAGCCACCTACTAAGCAAGTAGATGAACTCGAACCCGAAGACGAATCCAAATCCGAATCCGAAGAGGAGGCCATAATAGTCAACATTGTGTGGAGAATAGTTCGACAAGAAAGAAGGCAATTGAAGAATGAGAACCAAAAGAAAAAGGGAGTAAGGAAAGCCTTCGATGCAACTTGGGACAACAGAGAAGACATAGCTTACATGGCAAGACCGGAGGAGTCCGAGTCAAAATCCGAAGCCGAGTCTAACTACAACTCTGACTCCGACCCCGAAGATTACTTCGAGAGGAAACTCAAAGCCGGACCAAAAGGGAAAGTCAAGGTTAATCGCTCTTTAATTAGTACACTTTATAGTACAATTAAAATGCTTACTAGAAAATTGACTAAGTCTGAGTCTAGGGTTGAGTCGTTACTTGAGGAGGTTGAAACCCTCAAGCAAGAGGCTACTCTAACCTCTTCAACTAGTCAAGTTCAAGAGAGAAACTCAACTCAAATTGAAAAACTTGAGGAGGAGAATTCTCTTTTGAAAGACCGAGTTCAAGAGGTTGAGGCTAGGTTGGAAAGGTTCACGTTGGGATCTAAGAACCTTAATCGACTACTTGGAACACAAAGAGTCGTGTGCAACAAATCCGGACTCGGATTTAAGTCAAAGACTACGAATAGGTCTTATATGTATATGGTAAATCGTAGTCATCAAAGAGTCCAAACATGGGTCCCAAAGGTTTTATTGAACTCACATATAAAGACTAATAAGTATTGGATTCCTCAGGATCAAGTTCATTATTTGAATAGACCATATTGGTTCAATGGTCCAGGGGGAGCTAACACTAAAATAGTATACCCGATTACTTAGCAAAATCATTGAATATTTTTCTTTAATTTTTAGAATGGCTAGATAGGAAAAATAGTTAGTCAACTCTTGACAACATAGTATCAGGACGCGGCGAGATGATAGTACATTAGGAAAACAAAGTCTCGTGTATTCGAGCTAGATAAGGCGTATCTAGCTTGATGCACTTGACCGAGTGGAACTAGCTGAAGCTACCTCGTCGTATCCTAAACTAGTTAGACCAGGAAGTAACCCTAAGTGACTTAAGTGATATTTTCTTGAATTTGGCTTTGTCTAAGAAAGTGGTCATTGTTCCGATCAAAGAAGGCCCCTGTGCCTCGCCACGACCTGGAAGCCAGTTTCTTGAAAAGTTACTTAACGATCTAAAGGTTAAATCTGAATCTAACCAAAGGTTGACTATCTTTAATCAATTTAAAATCATCTCACAAAATATATAAGGTGAACAAATTATGAGACACATAGAATTGGTGAGATGTTAAGGATAATTGAAATACAACCTCTTCAAAATACTACTTATTTTCTCAACTATTGTACTTAACAACTCTTAGGCCCAAGTTTAGCACCCCCTACATCTCTTATACTTCATATATTTGACTAATGGGGAAAGCAAACTAACCCTAAGGGTTATATTATAAACCTTTAGATTATTGGTGCAGAGGGACACACCTCGAACCAATCTATCTAACTACTGCTAGATGCATGCTTGGACTCATATTTGATTTATCTAGATGCATGCATACACGATATTGTTTTTAAACTCCTATTTTATACAAAAACCCCAACATTTTTTTTGATTTATGGCAAAAGGGGGAGAAGAGCAAAAGTTAAGGGGAAGTTAAGGGGAAGTAACATAAAATTTAATTTTGAAAATTAAATTATCTCTTTCAAAACTCACCTAGGGTTAAGGGGGAGTTTTGGTTGAGGGGGGAGTTTTTGGAAATGACATTCATCTTCACATTCATCTTCTACTATACTTGTTTTATGCTTTAATTTCCCTTAACTTTGTGTTGGTTTGCCATAGATAAAAAAGGGGGAGATTGTTGGTGCAGGGGCACTAGATAATCGAACCTGTGTTTTGATTATGGCAAAGACACAAAGTTAAGTTTACATCGTTATCTCACGAGCTAAATCGAGTGTGCAGAAAAGTACTAAAGCTAGAGCTGAAGGCTAGCGACACCCGGAGGAAGCCGCGGTGGTCGGGCGACACTCGAGTGACTTCGGAGGGAGCCGAAGGAATCGAGTGGAAGGCCGGAAGCGAAAGCGACACAGTCAGTATCGAGGTAAGCTCGTGTGAGTGAGAGATGGTAAGGTCGTGTCCTCTGTACGGGGACGACCGTAGGCGGCGATCCGACTAAGACTTCTTATGGAAGGTCTAGGTCGAGATCGGACGGTTAGAAATCGTCGTATTTATCATTTTCGGAGCTAACCTCTCACTGCAGGGAAGTGGCCAGGCTAGCAGTCGACTACTGGACATTGGGCAGTCGACTGATGCTCATCAGTCGACTGATGGGAGGCATCAGTCGACTGATGGCGACGATTCAGCCTTTGCGCTAGGTCAAAACGGATAAGGTTTGATGCGGCCACTTCGCGATAAAATTTATACAACTTCGTGATCCGTTCCGATAAAAGAGGAGACATATTCAGAGGCTAAAATCTATAAAAGGAGGGGAGGATTCCAACTCCAAATATCATCAAGTTTATTCATCAAGTGCTCCTACAACGCCAACGCTCCAACACCGTCATAACGCCGACGCGACAACAAGTTCAGATCTTCTTCGTCGGCAGCAGCATCTAGTAATATATTTTGATATTGCATTCGTTGTTTTTATTCGTAATGAGGTGAGGTAGGCTTGTTGCCTCATCCTCGTACTTCCGGTTTTGTGATCGTTGTCTCCTACCTCCAACGAGGAGGAGACGTTATATTGTTTTGCCCTCCGTACGCGGTCTAGAACCATTAGGGCCTTGGAGTAGCAACCGCTCGGTTGTGAACCAAGTAAAAATAAACGTGTCTCTTTATTTTCCGCTTCTCTTACTCGTTTAATTGTCTACTCGAACGAAACGAACGAAAAGATTTACGATCGCTATTCACCCCCCCCCTCTAGCGATGCTTCTCGATCCAACAATGACTAGTAAAATATATAGGATATTGTTTGCTTTCTTCTTGTCGAATCAACACAGCACCAACTACTTCCTCGATGCATGCTAAATACAACCACAATCTTTCCCCTACAATTGATTTAGAAAGAGTAGATAGCTCTATTAGATACCTTTTGAAATCGAAAAAAGCTTGCTCGTTCTTCTCGTCTCATGAAAATCGAGTTGACTTCCGAAGCACTTTAAAGAAGGGAAGACTCCAATCGACTGATCTAGAGATGAAGCGAGATAAGGTAGTAATTCTTCCAACTAACTTCTGAACTTCCCTTATATTCTGAGGTAGAGACATATTCTACAGAGCTTGAATTTTTTCTAGATTATCTTCAATTCCACACTAGGTCACAATATAGTCGAGAAATCACCCACTCCCAACACTAAATATGCACTTGCTCAAATTAAGTTTTACTCCAAACTTTCGTAATACCCCAAAAGTCTCTTTCATATCATTTATAATATTCTCAGCTCGACTTGACTTGATGAGTATATCATCTACATAGACCTCGATATTTCCCCTAATATGGTGTTGGAAGACTCATCCATCAATCTCTGATATATGGATCTTGCATTTTTGAGTCCAAATAGCATAACCATATAACAAAAAGTACCATCAGAGGTGATATAACTAACCTTTTCTTGATCTTTCTTAGCCAAGGGAGTTTAATGGTACCCTTGATAGGCATTGAGCATGTAGATTAGTTCATATCTTGAGGTCGAGCTAACTAATTGATCTATTCAAGGCAAAGGGTAGCAATCTTTAGGACAAGCTTTATTGAGATATCAAAAGTCTATACAAACCCTTCACTTGCCCTAGGCTTAGGTACCAGAACTACATTTGGCAACCAAGTAAGAAATTGAACCTCCCTAATATGTGTCTTGCTTGTATCAGCTTATTGACCTCAACTCTGATCACCTTATCTTTTTCAAGACCGAAGTGTCTCTTCTTTTGTTTGACGGATCGAGCTCCTGATAGAATGTTTAGTTTATGCTCTATTACTATTGGGGAGATTCCATTGACTTCTTTTCTAAACCCAGCAAAGACATCACTATTTTGATAGAGACAACTAGCTACTCTCTGCCTTAGCTCTGGAGAAAGACCAACGACCACCCTAACAACCTTTTCCAATTGGTCTGGTCATACCTGCACCTCTTTGTCTTCTTTTGAGGGTGCCTCCTAGAGAGTGAATACTCTCGTTTGGTCAACCCTTCTATTTTTCCTTGAGCTCGTTCGTACTACCTCCACGTAGCATTTCCTTGCAGCTTTTTGATCTCCCGTTATGTCAACAATTTGATTATTGATAGGGAACTTTATCTTCTGATGATACGTGGAGACCACCGCTTGGAAGGAGTTCAAGGTAGACCTTCCCATGACGACATTATATGCAAATGCGACATCCACTACCATAAAAGTAGTGATTTTAGTTCGACATGATGACTCCCCTCCTAGGGATAACGGTAAGTTGATTCACCCTAGAAGTTGTACATCATGTCTGGAGAAATTGAATAAAACCATGTTCATTGGTTGGAGCTCGACACAGTCAATCTACATCTGATTAAAAGTTTCTTTAAATAAAATATTTACCGAGCTACCTATATCGATGAATATCCGAGTGGAATCATAGATGCCTATGGTAACTCGAATCACCAATGCATCATCATGGGGGGTCACTACTCCTTGTAAATCTTATGGACCAAAGCCAATTATATGTCCTTCCCATCCTTTGCTTGTTCCTACCTCCATATTTTTTAGGCATCGACCATCATCCTTCCTCACTCAATTAGAATCCCCATCGGTTGTCCCTCTTGCAATCATGCTTATCGTACCTCAGTGATGTTGATGCAGGGAGCATCACTCCTTAGTTTTGATGTATGAACCATAGTTAAAGTTAGAAATTACTTGTGTTTTAATATGCGTGTTAAGTGTGCAAGCTTAACAAGAAAGTCCTAATAGGTCGTGTTGACCAGATACTAGGCAGAAGACTTGATAGATCAGGAGGATTGGACATCAGGCAAAAAATCCAGATGGGTCAGGAGACCGGACATCTAGCATGAATATCGATTCGGTTAGGAGACCGGACAACCGGCATGAAGTCTAGCTAGGTCGGGGAGATCGAATAGCTAGCGGGAAGATGTGGTGGGTCAGACTAGATGTCAAGCATGGTAAATTCGGCTAGGCAAGCGACAGGTAAGCCTCGAATGAAGAGGTGAGGTCGTGTCCTCTGTAGGGGACAAGGTAGGCGTCAATCCGACGGATAGTCCGTGTGGGACTAAGAAGTTAAGATCGGGCAGTATTACCACTGTCATTTCATTTCATAGTGTATTTTGTGCTAACACTATTTTGTAGGTATCCAATCGACTGGGTACTATCCAGTCGACTGGGATGCTGAGTTGGCAACACAGCTGGTGATCAATGGCAAATTGTGTGACCGAGATGGTAAGAGTTCTAGTTGACTGGGATATGAAATTTTTTGAACTACGGAGGAGCGAAGCCAGATGACCTAGAGTCGACTAGACTAGGTCCAATCGACTGGAAAGCCTAGAATACCAAATCGACGGACTGATTTGGAGTCGACTAGAGGGTGTTCCAGTCGACTGGAAGAGGCTTATAAAAGAAATGAATGACCAACTCTGAGAATAACAACCCTACTATGTCCAAGTGTCGTCTCCATCATTCATCCTCTAGAAAGAGCTTTGTCACGCTAACACGAGCTACATCTCTACATTTCTAATGTGTCGGTATAAGTTTTAATCTTTGTAATTTGATTCTTGTACTTGATTTTTCTTGTGTGCTTATATTTCAAAAGGGAAGGTAGCTTGTTACCTTTCCCTTACTCTTTGTAAAAAACGAACATCCTTCGAGTTCGAAAGTTTTGAATCAGAGGATTTTTAGTGGATTTCCCAACGAGGTAGCTCTTGGAGAGCTACGGGCCTTGGACTAGCAACCCGATTCAGGTTGTGAATCATGTAAAAACAAATTGTGTATTTACTTTTCTTACTTTACATTTCCACTGCATAACTCTTGATTTGAAAAGATACAAAGAAAATATTTTATAACTTTCGAGATTCACCCCCTTTCTCAGAAATCTTGATCCTACAATCGGTATCAGAACGGGGGGCGCTCTGATTTTGGTGCAACCACCAAGAGAGCGGAGAAAAAAAATCTTTACTTTTATTTTTAGTGTTTTAGTTTTAATTCTTGCATCAAATTAATTTTTCTAATATTTTTTCATCTTGCTTTCTTTAGTATAAGTTTTAATTTTTGCACTAGAATAAGTTTTAGTACAATTGTCAATCTTGCTTTATTTTGCTTAGTTTAAAACTTTGCACTAGGGTATATTTTTTAAAAAATATTCTTCATTTTATTTAATAGAAATAGAAAATGTCACATCTAGAGGGATATAACACCATTCACCCTCCTCTCTTTAATGGAGAGGATTTTTCCTATTGGAAGAGGCGAATGAAGTGCTTCTTGAAAACCGACCTCGAGATTTGATTTTCAATTAAGAAAGGCTTCGTTCCTCCGATAGATGACTTGGGAGAGTTGTTAGATCCGGAGAAATGGACTACGGACATTAGGAAACGAGCTCAAGTCGATTACAAGGCCCTTAACACCTTGCAATGTGGACTAACCAAAGAAGAGCTCAATAGAGTCGAACCCTTTGAAAACTCTAAGGAACTTTGGGATAAATTAATAGAATTACACGAAGACACTAATGACACTAGGATAGCTAAAAGAGACATGCTTCTTAATAAATTATTTAATTATAAAATGTTGGAAAATGAAAATGCAAGTCAACTTCACACTAGGATAAAAGACATATTAAATGGACTCCACCTAATAGGTCATCAAATTGAAAATAGGGATATAATTAGGTACACCCTTAAGGCATTTCCTCAGAATGCCTTATGGGAATCCATCGTCGATGCTTATAAGGTCTCCTAGGATCTTTCCTTAATTAGACTAGATGAACTATTTTGTGAACTTGAACTACACGAGCAAGCTAACTCAGGTCAAACTGAGAATGGTATAGCTTTAATGGAAGGTTCGAATAGAAAGGAAAAGAAAACCAAGAGTAAATCTAAAGACGAGTAGAAATCGGACCTAAACGGAGAGGAAGAGATAGTGAACATGGTCCAAAAAATGTTCAACCGGAAGAAGAGGTTCACTAAGAGAGATTCCAAGAAGGTGATCGAGAACAAACCAAGACCCAGATTGGAAGTGACGTGCTACGAATGCAATGGGAAGGGTCATTACAAGTCGGAATGCACAAACTTAAAAAAGGAAGAGAAGCCCAAAAAGGAAAAGAAGAAGAAGGCACTAAAGGCGACTTCGGACGAGCCATCTTCAGAGTCGGACACGGGAGAGCAAAAGAGAAGCTTCGTAGAATTCATGGCCGCAAACGAGTCCAAGGCCGAATCAAGTTCCGAGTCTGAGTCCGAGTCTGAGAGAAACCACAGATCTGTATCTATTTCCAAAGGACTAGATGAGGTAACTTCTCCCTTAGAAGATAAATTGTATAACATCATTGCATGCCTAGGTAGGAAATTAGTTAAGTCCGAGAACCGAGTAGACTCACTCTTTAAGGAAGTTCAAATACTTAAGGAGCAAGTCAACTCGAAGACTTTGACTTACCAAGTTGAGGATAGAGACTCAACTCAAGTTGCAAATCTTGAGGAAGAGAACTTGGTCCTAAAAAGGCAAGTAGGAGATCTCACTAGAATGTTGGAAAGGTTCACCTCAGCCTCCATGTATCTCAACATGATGCTTAGGTCTCAACGAGTCGTGTACTATAAGTCTGGACTTGGATACAAGGCTAAATCATCCTTCAAATCATACATGTCATTACTTAGCCGAAATGCTAAGAGTCGAGTCCAAGCATGGGTTCCTAAGTCTAGCTTAGTCAACCAAGATGGATCGAACCAATTTTGGGCCCCCAAGAGTCAAATTCACTTAGTGAATAAAACTCAATTGAGCTATGACTTAGGGGGAGCTAGATCTTTACTTGTTACTTCTCTTAATTGAACTCTTGCATGCTTAGTTAGTTTTACTTGCTTAATTTAGAATGGACTAAATAGGAAATAAAGTAGTTTAAACTTGAACAACCTAGTACTAAAACAAAGTGAACTGATAGTAAGTTAGGGAAGCTCTTCAAAGTGCATATCTAAGAAGTGGTCCACCTGATATCCAAGAAGGTCATATACCTCGCCACAACCTGGTGCTCTAAGTTGAGTGGAACTAACCGAAGCTAACTCACTAAGTCTTTAACTAGTTAGACCAAAGTTTAGTCTAAAGCGAGTCAAATACTTGATTTCTTGATTGACTTTGTCTTAGGAAGTGATCCACCTGATATCCAAGAAGGTCATGTGCCTCGCCACTACTTGGAAATCAATTTTGGAAAAACTTATTTGATTAGCCAAGCTAAACTTGAATCTAACACAAGTTTAAATACTTTCTTTTTTGATTAAAATTAATCAAGATAAGAATGAACCCTTATCTCACAAAACCCATAAGATTAACGTGTGTTGAAAACCTAGATTGGGTGATATGAATAAGATCAACCCTAATTCAACTCTAATTAATTCAATCCTAATTCAACTCTAATCAACTCAACCCTAATTCAATTCTAATCAACTCAACCCTAATTCAACCCTAATCAATTCGACTCTAATAAAACTCTAATCAAATTAAACTCTGATTCAACACTAATCAAATTAAACTTCAATCCAACCCTAATTCAACTCTTAATCAACCTTAATTAATTGAACTTTAATTAACTCAACCCTTATCCAAATAAACCTTAACCAATTAAACCTTAATTAGTTAAGTCCAAGTGTTAAAGTAAATAATTAGTGAAAATATTTGAAAATTATTGATTCCTGTCGACTGGAATTGTTACAGCCGACTAGACTAACTTTAGGCAACTAGACCATGTCCAGTTGTCTCAAATCCTCAGAACGGTAAAATTCGACTCCAGTCGATTGGAATAACCCCCCTACAGTAAGTGATAAGACTAACCCAATCGACTTAATCAAACACAGTCGACTAGGGAGTAAGCGTAATAAATGGTAAAATCAGTACAGTCAACTGGACCAAGTCCAATCGACTCAAACCCAATTGACTAAAATGTTTCCAGTCGACTGGATTCTATTTATAAAACTAGCACCGAGACAACAACAAGTTGACTCAATTCTCTCTAAAACCTCCAAAAAAACACCAGTTTTCAGCCCTTTTAAGTGCTTAGGTCATCAAATCCTTTATATAATATCGTCTACAATGCCTAGATAATGATTCTAAACCCTTTTTCAATTAATTTTAAATGAATGTTAAATTTGTGCAAATTAATTAGGGGAAAGAAAAGAGCAGTTGAGGCTGAGACATCCTATCAACCAAGTTTTGATATTAGGTTTCCCACCAAGGGATATAGGATTAGATTTAATGCAACTACATATACTCCTATGCCTACTAGGTATCTGAGTAAGTCATTTTTAGTAGGTCATGCATACCAAGCATAGAGGTCATACAACATTATGGTTTAGATAAATTAGCCTATTGCAAGAACTCAATAAACATAGACTTATGTGTTGAGTTCTGTAATAACTTCATTAGGATCGATGATCTTGCATACTCCAGTAGAGTACAGGGTAAAGATTTTATCTTTACCACTTCCATGTTGAGAGATCATCTAGGCCTCATGCATTCATTGTGTCCAGTTGTATGTTTTCCTTCTAGGGAATTACCTTACGATGATTCCTACTCTCATATCACATTAGATAGGATATATTTGCATTTCTTTGGTGAGGAGAGAACTCCATCAGTGAGTATATTTAGTTCTACTAGACTTTAGAGTACAAGACTATACCTTGTACAAAGTCATAGTGAACTGTATTTTGCCACTCACCACTAGAAACATCGCTATGATGCATCCCTATCATTCATTTTTACTCTATGCACTTAGTCATAGATTAGACATAGATATTAGTTAACAGATATTTCAGTCTATCATTTATCATTCTAGGGTCATTACTAGTGGTAAGGCACATTTTCCCTGCTACCACATCATCACATCTCTATTAGTTGTATTAGAGTTTGATGTTACCGCAAGTAACGTCAAACAACTCACTGAGTACGACATAATAGGCTCTAGACAATTTGCATTAGCTAAGATATGTCTAGATAAAAATAATGTCCTAACCTGGAAGAGAGATGGACCCCAGCCTCAATCCCAGCTTCAGCCTGTTCCTGACCTAGAGTATGAGCTTGAGCCTGACCAGGAGCATCAGCCGGATAGGACTGAGAAGGCACCAAATTATGAGTTCCATGGGCTATCCCCCTTTCTTGGACTTTCTGCACCTCCCATAGTGATAGAGAGATTATCTAGACTAGATGATACGATGCAGCGTCAGGAGCAGCAACATCAGGCACATCATCTAGGGATGATGCAGATGCTCTAGGCGCAAAGGGATGATCATAGAGAGATGGAGGAGATGCTCCGATCTTGGAGCATTGTCCATTCTCATCCACCTCCACCTCCCTCCTCCTCGTATTAGGATTGTGTTAGATGCATTACTTGTTGAAATTAAGGACATTTGCACTTAACATTTTAACTTTTGAAAATTTGCTTCAACCTAAAAGTCTTGGTTTATAATTAAGGATTCATGCTTGGACAACTCTGATTGCATTTGCATTTTACATTATTAAAGCTTGAATTTTGGGGGGGGGGGGGTGGAATAATTTTTTAAAACTTCTTAATTGCATGGCTTGAATTAAAAAAGGAGAAAACAATTTCAAAATTATTAAATTTTTTTAAAAAATTGAAAGCTTTAATTAAGGGGGAGGAAACAATTAAAGAGGAACTTAAAAGATTTTTAAAACACTTAGCTTTTATTGAGGGGGAGAAATTTTCTATAATATGTTTTCAAAATTTTTGAAATCTTCTTATACTTTAAGATTTTGAAAAACTGATATATCTTGAAAATCTTATTTTCTAAAAGTTTATATGACTTATCTTGAAAATCTTATTTTCTAAAAGCTTATATGACTTAGCTTGAAAAGCCTAAGTACTCATAAAGAGCTTATAAAATCTAAACATTTTGAAAAGCTTATGCCTATTGAAAATCTTTGTACTTTGAAATAATTATCTAATTTGAAAAGTGTAAGTATTGTGAAAAAGCTTAAGTACTTTAAAATGCTTTGAGAAGCTTAAGTATGTCGAAAAGCTTAGGTACTTTGAAATGCTTATGTAGTTTGTAAAGCTAATATACTTAAGCAATTTCATACACTTAGCTTTTATCTTAAACCAATCTTGCCTATTTTGAAAGATAATCCTTTGAACTCACTTTTGTGAAATTCTCAAATCTTGAATTTTGACATTTAGAAGATAATAGTATTTTGATGTGTGCCAAAGGGAGAGACAGAGAGGCTTAAAGTCAGTATCAAAGAGAGAGAATAGTTTAAAGTAAAATTTAAAGTTAATACATCTACTTGATATCAAGAATGCATTTCATGACTTCATTCATTGCATATGGACTTGAACTTGAAATACTTGAACTTGATGCACTTGAACTTGATACATTACAAATTGATTCTCTTAACTTTAACTGATGTGTTATCAAACATCAAAAAGGGGAGATTATTGATGAATGGAGCATCACTCCTTAGTTTTGATGTATGAACCATAGTTAAAGTTAGAAATTACTTATATTTTATTATGTGTGTTAAGTGTGCAGGATTAACAGGAAAGTCCTAGTAGGTTGCGTTTGTTGGGATCTTTGTAACGGCTAGAGGGGGGTGATTAGCCTTTCTTCGTTTCTACAAGCAAGTTAGCGGAAGCAACACAAATACGAATAAGAATACAAGTAAGAAAACGATGAAAGCAATGCTAACACCCGATGTACGTGGTTCGGAGATGACGCTCCTACTCCACGGCAATTCGTAAGGTGGATTAGTCCTAGCCAAGCTTCACTATATTCTCCTTTGGATGCACCAAGGTGGAGAAACCTTTCTTACAATGCTCTCCTCTTCCTTACAATGATGGATAATTAAGAACTAGAGAAGAGGAGGTTTTGAATTGCTAAAACACTTGGGAAAGCTTGGTGAGCACGAGGGTGTAGTTAGGAATAAGAGCACTAGCTTCACCAAGCTCTCCAAGGCCCCTTTTTATAGAAGAGGGGCTGTTTTTCCCGTTGGGCCTCGATCAGTCGACTGATGCTTACCATCAGTCGACTGCCGCCGAAGCCAACGGCTTCTGACCCGAGATCTCCGCGGAGATTCGTAGCCGCAATTTCCAACGGCCAGGTGATCAGTCGACTGATCCCTTCATCAGTCGACTGATGGAGCGATCAGTCGAGTAATCGCAGGCCGCAGTCGAGTGCGACTACATTTTGTGCTCGTTTTGGTTGATCGATCCGATCGCCACTATTGGCGGTCCGATCGATTGCAACATCAATCGATCGCTATCGCCAAAGCGCCGATCGATGGTCGTGGTTTCACCGACTTAGTCGAACACGACGATCCGATCGATACATCATATCAGTCGACTGATACTCATCAAGTGTGAGTAATTCACACTTGATTTTACACCCTAGACCTAGACTTGACCTTCTAACTCTTCCTTCAGCTTTGCGCCTGCCTTCAAGAGTTTCCTTCGGCCTCGTCATGTCTTGGGTTGCCAAATGCTTGGACTTTACGCCGCCAAAACTACAAGCTTGGTCTTATGTTGCCAAGACTTTACTTTGGACTTTTTGTCATGGTTCACTTGACTTTACGCTGCCAAGACTACAAGCTTGGTCTTATGCTGCCAAGTCCATCCCTTGGACTTCCCTTGCCAAGATCATACTTGGTCTTTCTTTGCCAAGGTTCACTTTGGACTTTACGCTGCCAAGACTACAAGCTTGGTCTTATGCTGCCAAGTCCGTCCCTTGGACTTTCCTTGCCAAGATCATACTTGGACTTCTCTTTTACCAAGGCTTCAACCTTGGATTTCCCTGTCACTTAAACATATTCGCAATTAGATCACAAAACATTTCCTAACTTAGATGATTATCCAAAACATCAAAACATATATAAATGCTTGGAGCATTATTGCACCAACAATCTCCCCCTTTTTGATGTTTGGCAATCATTTAAGTTAGGTCTTTAAAAATACGCACATAATCATATTTTCAATATGAATTATAACTTAAACACTCCTTCTCCCCCTTTGACATACATCAAAAAGAGAAGGATTCAGACATGAAAGAATTAATGTGTTGGATCTTGGACTAAGGTATAAGATTGAAATTAAGCTCCCCCTTAATCCAAGATATGCTTTATAATGTGTAAACAATATTTGAAGTAAAGCATAACAAAAATTCAAAAATTAAGTCTGAACTTTGCACCAACAATGGATTTTTGGGGATGAAAAAGATATAATTTATGAAACTCCCCCTAAAATACTGTAATAAACAGTCCTAAAACTTTGTGTATACGCAATATTATCATACTATAGTTTTAGGACGTCAAAGATACACTAAATATCAGAAAATTGAGCTATTTATCAGAAAATACAGTGTATCATTCGACTGGTTTCTGAACCAGTCGACTGCTACGCCTAAAATCGAAATTTCAGCCTTTTCAGCCCAACTTCAGAAATACGTTAGAAATTCTAGAAACATCGAAAAATCACAAAATTTTATGTACACATTTCTGAGATCATACTTTATTAAGGAAAAATAGTTTGAAAAATATATGTTTTCTAGATTTCAATATTGATACAAACTTGGAACCTAACAAAAGTTCTAAAGATTTTGCAAACTTTGTATCACTTTTGTGTTCCACTTGAAAACTGTTTTTCAAAATATGATGAACATAGTTTAAACTATATATAATTTGGAATTTCCAACCATGTTCTTAGAGCTATGTATTCATTACTTGAATACAAGCCTTCCCAATGATTGGTCCATAAGGTATTCATGTCTCTAGGTGTGTCATTGGCTCATAGTAATGCATCATAACAAGCATGATGAGCCAAGTACACTTTCCCTATCATCTCACATGTTTCTAAGTGTCTCAATACAAAAATCAAGGTTTCTTAAGGCTTTTGTGAGATGTATCAAGGTATAACGCTAACATATAAATATAGGATTATGCATACCTAGAATTTTACTCTACACAGCACATACCAAGCTCTCTCCTTAGTGATGAAAATTCGGTTTCGGGAAGAGCTTTGGTGAAGATATCGGCAAGGTTGGACTTAGATTCTACATAATTTAGTTCAATGTCCCCTCTTGCCACATGATCTCTTATGAAGTGATGTTTCACTTCAATGTGCTTGGTCCTAGAGTGATGTACCGGATTTTTGGTCAAGCTGATGGTACTCACATTATCACAATAAACTTTAATGTTAGAGTAGTGTAGCTCATAGTCCACAAGGGTATGCCTCATCCAAAGTAATTGAGCTACACAACCACCCATAGCCACATATTCGGCTTCGGTGGTTGATAAAGCAACACAATGTTGCTTCCTACTACTCCACCTAACTAGGGAGGACCCAAGAAATTGGCATCCACCACTAGTACTCTTCCTATCTAATTTACACCCGGCATAATCGGAATCGGTATAGCCAAGCAATTCAAACAACCTAGTCCTAGGATACCAAAGTCCTACATTTAGGGTGCCTTTAATATATCTTAAAATTCTCTCAACGGCTACTAAATGTGATTCTTTGGCACAAGATTGGTATCTTGCACACATACCTACCGCAAATAAGATATCAGGTCTACTAGCGGTTAGGTATAGTAGGCTACCAATCATACTCCTATAAAGTTTAAGATCAATTGATTTACCTTCATGATCACTATCTATTCTAGTGCTAGTGGCCATAGGAGTGGTTACAATTTTGGCATTTTCCAAACCAAATTTCTTGATCATTTCATTTGCATATTTGGTTTGATAAATGTGAATCCCTTCATTAGTTTGCTTGACTTGTAAACCTAGGAAAAAGGTAAGCTCTCCAACTAAACTCATTTCAAATTCATTTTCCATGTTTTTTATAAAATCTTGGAGAAGATCATCATTTGTTGACCCAAAAATAATGTCATCAACATATACTTGGGATATGAATATATCCTTTAATGTTGACTTTATAAACAACGTTTGATCTACTTAGCCTCTTCTAAAATCCTTAGAAATTAAGAAAGATGACAATCTTTCATACCATGCCCGAGGAGCTTGTTTTAACCCATATAATGCTTTCCTAAGCTTACATACATGGTTTGGATAATCTATGTTCTCAAATCCAGGTGGTTGCTCTACATATACTTCCTCCTTAATATAACCATTTAAGAATGCCGATTTAACATCAATTTGGTAAAGTTTAAATCCCATATAGGAAGCATACCCTAAGAGAATTCTAATAGATTCTAACCTAGCAACCGGGGCATAAGTCTCATCATAGTCAAGCCCCTCAACTTGATTAAATCCCCTAGCAACCAACCTAGCCTTATTTCTAGTGATATTTCCTTGGTCATCTAGCTTATTCCTAAAGACCCATCTTGTAGTAATTATGGTGCTATCATTGGGTCTAAGTACTAATTCCCATACTTGACTTCTCTCAAATTAGGCCAATTCATCTTGCATTGCCAAAATCCAATCCGGATCATGTAATGCATCATTGATCGATTTGGGCTCAATTTGTGAAATAAGAGCTACTTGACTAGTAGGAGGTCTATGAAATGACCTAGTTCTTACTCCTTGAGATAGATCTCCTACTACTTGGTCAAGTGGATGATCTTGATGAACTCTTAGGGTTCTAGAAGGGGTTTCAAATTGATCATTATTATCTTCTACCCTCCTTTCATCATCGGAATCTCCTCTTTCTCCCCCTTGATCATTACCCCTTATGGTCAAGTTTTGAAGTTTTTGGGTAATGCCTTGATTATTGTCATTAATATCCTTATCAATGGAGGACTTTCTAGGGTAGGTACTAGTGGTTTCATCAAATTGAACATTAGAAGATTCCTCAATTCCTTGGGTTCTCTTATTGTAGACTCTATACCCTCTACTTGTGGATGAGTATCCAACTAGGATTCCCTCATCCGCTTTGGATTCAAATTTTCCTAAGTTATCCTTGGTGTTTAGAATATACACTTTACATCCAAAGACTTTGAAATAGTGAATTGTGGGGATAGTCCCATTCCATAATTCAAATGGTGTCTTTCCTAAAAACCTATGGATTTGAATCCTATTTTGGATATAGCAAGCGATATTAACCGCTTCCGCCCACAAGTAGCTAGGTAAAGAATATGCATTAAGCATAGTCCTAGCCGCCTCTTGTAAGGCACGATTTCTCCTTTCCACCACCCCATTTTGTTGGGGTGTTCTAGGACAAGAGAACTCATGCTTGTACCCTTGCTCTAAACAAAATTGTGAAAATTTTGAGTTCTCAAATTCACCACCATGATCACTACGGATTCGGTTGATTTTGAGACTCTTTTCATTTTCAACCCTTTTACTAAATCTTATGATTATTTCTAAGGTATCATCCTTATGTTTCATAAAGTAGACCCAAGTATATCTAGAAAAATCATCTACTATAACCAAACAATATTTGTTACCACTTAAAGATGGAGTACTATGGCAATCAAATAAGTCAAGATGCAATAATTCTAATGGTAAGGAAGTATTAGTTAAGGTTTTACCTTTGTGTGATGCCTTTGTTTGTTTTCCTTCTTGGCATGCATCACACATTTTGTTCTTGACATACTTTATCTTTGGTAGCCCTTTGACCAACTCCATCTTGGCTACCTTGGCTATGTTTTTCATGTTGATGTGCCCCAATCTCCTATGTCATAGCCAACTTTCTTCTTCTTTTGCAACAAGACACTTAGTAGAAATGTTAGAAGCATATGAAAGGTCAACATAATAAATATTTGACTTCCTATATCCCACTAACATACAATCATTTAATTCCTTGTGCCTAATCATGCATTTAGAGGATTCAAACGAGACATGATAGTTTGCATCACAAAGTTGACTAACACTTAATAAATTAAATTTCATATTTTCAACTAGTAAGACTTTGTGAATGACAATTTTAGGGGATACCTTAATTGTACCTCTACCTAATATCTTGAGTTTTCCACTATTCCCAAAGGACACCGCTCCCTTCTTCACATACTTAATTGTGGAGAACTTGCTCACATCCCCGGTCATATGTGTTGAGCAACCGCTATCCACAATCCACATACCTTGCTCTCCTACCTAAATCACATGAAAAACACAAGCTTTTGGTACCCAAACATTTGGACCAGTAACATTAAGTAAAAACTTCTTAGGTACCCATGCTTTCTTAACCTTTCCCTTAATGGTTGCTTTCCTATTAATCAATGAAATATAAGCAACTTCTTTTTCTTTTGGCTTATATCCTAAACTGGCCTTGTTGTAAACGGCTCTTTGTCGACTAAGGACCATATCAAGACATTTTGAGTCATTTGAAAATTTTTCTAAACATGTTTTTAATTTACTAACCTCATCCTTAAGTTTGTCATTTTCTTCCTTAAGCATGCAAGAATCAACATGTGAAGGTTTCTCATTCCTAATGGCCTTTAGTTCTACCTTCATGCTCTTAACCTTAGATTTAGACTTATCTAGAGCTTCTTTAAGGTAGGCAATTGATTTATAGAGAAGCTTAACTTCGGGAGAGTTCATTACCTCATCGTCACTAGATGACGATTCATCACTTGAGGAGTCTTCTTGGCTTGATGTATCGAAATCATCTCCTAGGGCCATGAGTGCCACATGGCGTGTGATGTGGCAAAGCTCATCATCGGAGGAGGAGTCTTCAACACTTGGTGTGTCCCATGTGGTTTGAGCTACCATAGCCTCCTTCTTCTTCTTCTCCTTCTTGTCCTTCTTTTTCTTTTCTTTTTCCTCCTTCTTCTTTAGCTCCGGGCAATTTGGCTTTATGTGCCCCTTCTTGTTGCAAGCATGGCAAATCACATTGTTATTGAAACTTGAATTACCACTAAACTTACCTTTTGAAGAATGAGACCCCTTCCTTGCTTCTCTACTCTTGAACTCCTTTGATTTCCTATAGAGCTTCTTGACAAAATTGGCCATCTCACTAGATGAGTCTTCATCACTACTTGAGTTATGCTCCGATTCGGATGATGATGATACTTCTTTTCTTTCCTTCTTCTTCTTTTCCTTCTTTTCAACAAATAGAGCTAAACCCTTTTCCTTAGAGGACATGTTAGTTTGCTCATGTAATTCAAACTCACAAAATAATTCATCAATTTTAATTTGAGAAAGATCCCTAGTTACCTTAATGGCATCAACTATAGAAGTCCATAAAGAATTTCTAGGAAATGCTTGAAGTATGTATCTTACCAAGTCCCGGTTGTCAACTCGCTCACCTATGATGTGAAGTCCATTCACAATCTCCTTGAACCTTCCATGCATTTGGCTTACGGTTTCATGCATCTTCATTTGGAAGGCTTGAAGTTGTCCAATTAGTAGGTCCTTCTTGGCCCTCTTTGACTCCTTGGAACCTTCATTTAGCTCAATGAGCTTTTCCCATAACTCCTTGGCGGATTCGAAAGGCCCCACCTTGTTGAGTTGTTCCATTGTGATGCCGCATTGGATGGTGAGTACCGCCTTGGCATTTGATTCGAACTTCCGGTTTATTTCCCTCGTCCAATCCTTGCTCGGAATAGGGTTTCCATGTTCATCCACCGGTTCCTCGAAGTCATCTACAATACTATGCCAAATTTCAATGTTACTCATAAGATAGTGCTTCATCCTACCTTTCCAATACGCGAAATGACTCCCATCGAAGAGCGGTGGCTTGGCGGTGCTATATCCCTCTTGAAGAGCCATCGATGCCTTGGTTGATGGGGAGATCTTCCAAGCTATCCAGGCTCTGATACCACTTGTTGGGATCTTTGTAACGGCTAGAGGGGGGGTGATTAGCCTTTCTTCGTTTCTACAAGCAAGTTAGCGGAAGCAACACAAATACGAATAAGAATACAAGTAAGAAAACGATGAAAGCAACTCTAACACCCGATGTACGTGGTTCGGAGATGACGCTCCTACTCCACGGCAATCCGTAAGGTGGATTAGTCCTAGCCAAGCTTCACTATATTCTCCTTTGGATGCACCAAGGTGGAGAAACCTTTCTTACAATGCTCTCCTCTTCCTTACAATGATGGATGATTAAGAACTAGAGAAGAGGAGGTTTTGAATTGCTAAAACACTTGGGAAAGCTTGGTGAGCACGAGGGTGTAGTTAGGAATAAGAGCACTAGCTTCACCAAGCTCTCCAAGGCCCCTTTTTATAGAAGAGGGGTTGTTTTTCCCGTTGGGCCTCGATCAGTCGACTGATGCTTACCATCAGTCGACTGCCGCCGAAGCCAACGGCTTCTGACCCGAGATCTCCGCGGAGATTCGTAGCCGTAATTTCCAATAGCGGTGATCGACCGATCCTCCATCGATCGATGGAGCGATCGTCAAGTGATCACGCCGACAATCGCGCGACTACATTACGTGCGGCTTATTTTTACGTTGATCTCGACTACCACTATTGGCGATCGGCGATTACGATCATCGATCTGCATCGCCAGCGGTCGATGGTCAGGGTTTCACCCTGACTTAGTCGAGCACCTGACCAGTCGACTGATACATCGTATCAGTCGACTGATACTCATCAAGTGTGAGTAATTCACACTTGATTTTACACCCTAGACCTAGACTTGACCTTCTAACTCTTCCTTCAGCTTTGCGCCTGCCTTCAAGAGTTTCCTTCGGCCTCGTCATGTCTTGGGTTGCCAAATGCTTGGACTTTACGCCGCCAAAACTACAAGCTTGGTCTTATGCTGCCAAGACTTTACTTTGGACTTTTTGCCATGGTTCACTTGGACTTTACGCTGCCAAGACTACAAGCTTGGTCTTATGCTGCCAAGTCCATCCCTTGGACTTCCCTTGCCAAGATCATACTTGGTCTTTCTTTGCCAAGGTTCACTTTGGACTTTACGCTGCCAAGACTACAAGCTTGGTCTTATGCTGCCAAGTCCGTCCCTTGGACTTTCCTTGCCAAGATCATACTTGGACTTCTCTTTTACCAAGGCTTCAACCTTGGATTTCCCTGTCACTTAAACATATTCGCAATTAGATCACAAAACATTGCCTAACTTAGATGATTATCCAAAACATCAAAACATATATAAATGCTTGGAGCATTGTTGCACCAACAGCGTTGACCAAATACTAGGCAGAAGACTTGATAGATTAGGAGGATTGGACACCAGGCAGAAAGTCCAGATGGGTCAGAAGACTCGACATCTAGCATGAAGACTGATTGGGTCAGGAGATCAAATAATCGACATGAAGTCCATCTGGGTCAGGGAGACCGGACAGCTGGCGGGAAGCCCTGGTGGGTCAGATCGGATGTCAAGTATGGTAAGTTCGGCTAGGCAGTCAGCAGGTAAGCCTCGAGTGAAGATGTGAGTTCGTGTCCTCTGTAGGGGGACAAGGTAGGCATCGATCCGATGGTTAATCCGTGTGGGAGTAAGAAGTCAAGATCGGATAGTATTACTACTGCCATTTGATGTGAGCAAAATATATAGGGTTTTAGGAGTAGTTTTTGCTCACATCCCATTGCATTTTAGACTTGTTTCATGCATATTTCATTTTGTTTTGCATGCATTTCCTATTTTCTGATTCGGAGATCTTCTCTTTGTACTTTTGTGTGTAGGATAGCATTTCAAGGGGAAAACGGTGTACTTTCGAAGCGAAAGAAGGGCATTTGGCAGTTGGACATAGAAGAGGACATGGCCAGGGCATCTAGCTACACGCGGCCGTGTCTGAGGCTCGAGATCGGCCACCACAGTGCCACACATGGCTTGGCCATATGGAAACACACGATCGTGTGGCGATAAGTCATTTTGACGCGACTAGGGTATTTTTTCGGATTTTACAAAAAGCCAGCCTCATGTCTATATAAAGAAAGCTACACCCAAACCCTAGGAAGAGGCCCGACGGCCGAGATGGCACACCGGTGCCCTAAAAAGTACCGAAAACTCACAATGGGGAGGAAGGAAGCTGCTCGAGGATCAAGTTTTGCACTTCAATGCCAGAGAGAAGAGCCACAGTGCATTGTAATTCACGTTCCTTGCGCAATTTACATTGTCTCTATGAATTCGATTATGCTTTGTGTTTCTCTTCTCATATTCATGGAGTAGATTCTCCAATTCTAGAATTAGGGAGTAGTTTGTATGCGTAGAACTTGCTATTTCAAATATATTTCTGTTCTTGAATTCATATTTGCAATTGATATTTGTTTAGATCGATAGTTATTTGTTTTGGCTTTCTATCTACTGTGCATAGCTGATATGAGGGGTGACAGCTCTCGTATCAAAGATTTAGGAGAACTAAGGAAGAGCCTAGGGGTTGACCTCTCTCCGGTAACCGCAGATAGAAGGGTGTGATAGAGTCAGAAATGAGACACGTTCTGATTTGTCACAGGGATTGATTCGACATCCTCGTACTGCCTACCCCGTCTTAAAGCCAGGGGTCGACCTACTATGGCAGAGGTAGTTCCCGATAGATGTGAAAGCTCATCGGGGAAGTGTATGATGTCCCTTCCACAAAATTGTAGTTAGAAATCTAGACGACATTCAATTGATAGCGTGTTTTGTGACACACAGGCGAAATCTAAGTCCTAGAATCCCATTCAAAGACTCGTAGCAAACCTTCTCTTCCTCCATGTGACACCATACTTGAGTTAAGTCCACCGTCAACCTCTCATTCATAAACCCTAGGATTCCCAATCCGAACAACAACACATCCACTGGACAAACCGATACTCGAAATCTCAGTCCCTGTGAGATCGATAATCTTTTTATTACTTGACGAGATTCATGCACTTGCGGGCATTGAGCGTGAGCGCATGCTTTGAGTCCTTGATGGTTCTCATCATGAGATTTGAGGTCGCATTCGTGTGCATCAAGTTTTTGGCACCGTTGTCGGGGACTGTTGATTCGATATCGAATCGAAAGTGGGCAGTTGGATCGGACTTTGGATAGATTTGTTTTCTTATTTTTTTTTCCTCTTCTTATTTTAATTATTTTAGTTTTAGACTTTTAATTATTTAAATTTAGTTAAGATTAATTTTAGTAGACATCTTGCTTTATTTCAGTTTTTTTTTAGTTTTTCTTCATCTAGTTTAGTGATCCAGTTTAATTTAGCACTAATTTAGAACTTAGTTTTCTTCTATCTTTAGTTATTTTATAACAGTTTTTCTTTTAGTTATTTTCTTAGCATTTTTTTAAGACTCTTGCCAAGGCACTGTTGTTCCTTTCCTTGTCTATATTTTCCTCTATATAAAGATGCATGCTTTTACTCATGATTATGGTCAATTTAATGCTGTGAGTTTCGGTAACATTTATTGTGAGCATTGTGGTGAAACGTGGCATACCATTAACGATTGTCTGGATATATTTGAACCTTCAAAATTTGAACAAGAAGATATCACCTATGATTACAACCAGTGGCCACAAGATGAAGCCTATTTATATAGTTATGACCCTGGCTACTTGAACCCTCAATATTATTTCCCAAGTTATCACAAGAGCTGTGAATCACCATGTGAATTTTATCCAAAACCAAGTCCCCGCTAAGAAGCCTTGCTAGCCGATTTTAATAGGGAATGCGAGGAGCATAGCCGACAATTTACGGAGATTATGCAACGAGATCTAGCAAGAGAAGAAACCAAACGACGAGAAGGTGGCTTTGATGACTGGATTACACCTAATATGGCGGAGACTCACTTTGAGTGAATGGATGAGGAAGACATAGATGACATAGGAAGTAAAGAAAGGCAATCCATGCAATCACCACTTGAAGAAGAACTTGAGGATTATATAATTGATACTTTAATCAAGGAGTGCATTGCTTTAATCAAAACACCTCCTAACCTCAAGAATCTAGAAGAGCCTACCTTAACCCTCACCAAAACTTCAGTTACCAATAGCGAAGCTCTTTTAGTGATTTGTAATGATAAAATTTCATTCGACATAATAGAATCTACTAATCAATCTTTTGGTGAGAATGTCCATGGTGAGTTATGTTATTTACAACATTTGAACAAAATGGAATACTATGATCAAACTCCTGATAATTCTGTGAAGATAAGCATGTTCAATCTTGAACCAAGGAAGGAAGCTAGTAAATATCTTGCCCCTCCACGAGCAAGATTTAAGAGATGTGGTGATGATGAACCACAAGGGAGGAAGCGTAAAGTGAGCAAATATCTTGCTCCCCCACGAGCAAGATTCAAACGCATCAAGAAGGGGAGAAAGAAAAATCTCCTTGGGCCACTGGAGCCAAGATGAGACGCAGGAGTACGGTCAAGCTAAAGACCTTAAATAAGCACTTCTTGGGAGGCAACCCAAGTGTAGTTTTATATATATTTTTGATTTTATTGCATTCATGTGTATAATTTAGACTTTGATTTATGGTCATTTAAGTTTTTTCAAATAGTTTAGGATTAGAAAGAACTTGCTAGGTAGAAGCAAAAATTATTTTGAGCCCACCTAGTCCACGACGAGAGCCTGCACCTGTACCACCATCTTTTTCTACATTCGAGCAAGATACAAGTACATCTGCCTATGACTTTTCAGAGTTCTGATCGCGCCTCGATGACATATACGCCGAGCAGTGGATGCAGCGATGGGAGGAGCAGAGCACTTATACACAGGCAGATTTTAGGGCTTACGGAACCACTTCCAGTGGGCCAAAGAGTTCTATGATGAGGCCCGTATCTATTTCCCAGAGGAGACTGCCCATCGTCAGGAGGAGGCTGCATATCTCTAGGAGGTTCGACAGCACATGCATGCCCAGCAGGCACAGTGGGTCGGGAGGAGGAGCACAGAGCAACTGTTGCATCAACCAGCTCTCAGATCGACCACATGTACATGTGGCATCAGCGGCTCAGCACCAGATTCTCCCAGGATCCCGAGATGACGAGGCTACCAAACTTTCCACCTCGACCATCATATTAGAGGTATAGTTTCATACAAGTCTGAGGGGGGACCCCAAGTTTTGATTTATTTTGTTTCTAGAAGTAGTTTCTTTCCTGATATTTGCATTTTAGTTAGCATTCATTTGTTCATGCATAGGTTGTTTAGTTTCTTTCAGCACTTAGTTTTTGCTATCTATAAGCTACCTCAGTAGTATTTTTAAAGTTTTCTTCATGAGTTATTTCCATGGGTAGCTTAACTTCATTTACCTCGTAGTATTTTATTTTATTTTATTTGCTCTAATGAATATTCTAGACTTACACTGGTTAGTTTTTATTTTTACACCTACACATGATGAACATTCTGAAAGAAAAAATCTAGTACGTACCTAGTTATGATTCATCTCAGTAGTCTAGTACTTTGGAATCCATAGGTGACTCTAGATTTAGCATTTTAGTTACTGGAGATGTTCGGATTGTGGAAGCTCATTCGGAAAAATCAAAATCCCAAGAGGGAGAGAACAGAAAAGAAAAGAAAAGAAATGGAATAAAAAGAGTAAGAAAAATTAAAAAAGATTATGAGGGATAAAAAAACAGTTGTCGTGGGTGGAAATGATTAGGTGCCCCTTTGAGACTGAGTTAGGTTACTGGAGAAATACCTACCAATTTCTCTCAATACCGAGCATGTATTTGAGACTTTGTGTTAGATCTAGGAAACGACCCTCGCTTTGGGCAAGTAAGTGCCTTAGAGCCGAATACCTTAGGAAAGCTATAGGATGACGAATTAACTTACCATGGAATGAGTATCCACTAAAAATATTCGCTTAGCACGTGCACGAGGAGCTAACTTAGTAAATTTTCAGAACATATATATTTTGCTTTGATTGAAAATACCACTTGATAAATCTAGTTAACATGCTAATCATGAAACAATTGCTTTTTAAAATTCCATGGCACTGAGGTTTGCTTGAGGACAAGCAAAGATTTAAGTTTGGGGAGATTGATGTGAGCAAAACATATAGGGTTTTAGGAGTAGTTTTCGCTCACATTCCATTGCATTTTAGACTTGTTTCATGCATATTTCACTTTGTTTTGCATGCATTTCCTATTTCCTAGTTTGGAGATTTGCTCTTCGTACTTTTGTGTGCAGGATAGCATTTCATGGGGAAAACGGAGCACTTTCGGAGCGAAAGAAGGGCATTTGGCAGTTGGACACAGAAGGGAACACGGCCAGGGCATCTGGCTACACACGATCGTGTCTGAGGCTAAGATCGGCCACCACAGCGCCACACACGGCCTAGCCGTGTGGAAAAACATGGTCGTGTGGTGGCAAGTCATTTTGACGTGACTAGGGTTTTTTTCGAAGTTTGAAAAAAGCCAACCTCATGTCTATATAAAGAAAGCTACGCCCAAACCCTAGGAAGAGGCCCAATGTCACGCCCCGATGGAGACCCCGCCAGACGAAAATCCGACAGCATCTCCCCTGTACAGGTGACAATACCAATTTTATACAAGTCCTACATGGCCGCTATACAACGGTCAACACGACCAGAATCCAAACATCACACGCAGGTAATAAAATAGGCCTCAGGCCAACAAATCAAGGTAAACAAAAGTTTACACTAACTAGACTTACCCCTTCTGCCATCTGGGCAGGAATAACCCAACCAAAACCAATCAAATAAGATCTGAATAAGGGTCCAAAAGGACACCAAAAATCCACAAGTACATAAACCCACCCCATTCCTAAACATATATTCTAATCAAAATATCTAACACCACAAATCAAATAACGAATAAAACTATCACGACGAGAGGGGGTTTGGCAGCTGGACTCTCCTGACAGCTTCATCCTAAAATAGATATAAATCAACGGGGTCAGTTCAAAGAACTCAGCGGGTATAGTCGATATGCAAAGTAAGATATAGCTAACAATAGAAATCATGCCAGTACAGTCTCACATATAGGGTAAGCAAGAAATAAATGCAAAAGGACTGTACTCACCTGAATCTCCTACCCTGATATAGGAGCATGTGCCCTACTATAAGAGATAAAGTAATCACCATATATATAAATATGAATCCTGTATGCATGACAATCATATGCAACATCCAAGGCATCAATACAATAATGCAACAAACACAATACAAATGCGATCCGTGCAAAGTGCATGCCATGCAAATGACATGGTCACCCCTGACGCCAGTCAGCCGCCTCACACGCGATGGTGAAGCCGAGTGGGTAGGGCTATGACAACTGTGCACTATGCCATCACTGCTCCTGAGTGACCGAGTGGACATGATGCTGTCGGAGTACACCTATCCTCCTGTCCCAAACAGAGTGGGGGAGCTAAGCTCTCATCTCCCGGTGTCATAGACTAGAGGAGGGATCCCTGCCCGCTACCACGCTGCCTCATCGCTACCCATGAGCGGACCAGCGGAGCCTGACAGAGCAACTGCACACACCCTCCTGATGTACCACTAACCCATGAGTGGCAGTGTGTGCAGGCCATGTAACTGGCTGCGGGCTCAACAATAATGGAACCCCATCTAGCCAGCATGCAATGATGCAAAAATGGTGCATGATACTAAAGCATGTAAATCCTACTCAAAATACCTATTCGAATAATATGTACAATCCATATGTACATATCCATAATCTAAGTAACTATGATCCAAATAAAACAGGGAAGATATAATCATAACCTATCACATGTATGTATCAAGTAGGCACCAACAGTATACTAGGCATATAAACATGAAAATCACTACAAGCTATCCTAACTAGCATATCAACATGACTATATCTAGGAGATAAGTCAAAATACCCGCCTGATATAATGATTGTAATCATGAACTCTTCACACCCGTAAACCTGTCTCGTGACCGAAACCTGCATAAAATATAATTACCATCAAATCCAAGCACACAACAACGTGCTAAATTACTACTATACAGTTTCCATATTCGCATTCTTTTATCGATTACGAATTAGAAACTCTCACTTGTACATCTGACCAAATCCCATTAGGATTTCTATATTAACTCACCTTCCAGATTAGCAACTCCCTAACTCATGCACCATAATCAACACCCCTTATAGACTTCACAACCGTTTACAACCATTTCTAGCTTTCCCATTTCCATCCTAAACCTCACAGCCAAATCACAGCCTAGACCAAAACTATTCTTCATGCCCATTTACAACCCAATTCACAGCGACCATAGCCAAAAATCAAACACAACAATTGAAGAAAATAAACAACTAAGATATACCTGCCTTAGAAACTCCACCGGCAGGCTCCTTCCCAATTCTCCAATCTGTCGAAAAAATGTCACTGCCCAATCCATAGAGGGATCTCAGCAAGAATAACCACCACAGCACCTGCACTTAGAGTCCAATATCGATCTTCCTTCCCTAATCCGCTCTATTCCTCTTGCTCCAGCAGAGAATCATGGCCTCCGACCAGGACACAGTGCCAACAACACCGACCCAACCTTCCAGCTGCGCCTACCGTCCCAGTTCCAGCCCGTCCTCGAAGGGCCATCGAGGACGCCGACCATCGCTTGCAAAGGAGAGGCTGAGATAAACGAGAACAGTGAGGTCGTTCGATGAGGAGGGGAAAAAGGTCCGGCGGCGGCTGGTTCTTGCGTGGTGGGGAAAAGAAAGCGAGCCGCGGTGGTGCTGCGCGGATGACGCGGAAGAGAAAGGCGCCTGCTCGGCTCGGCGGTAGTCGCGAGTGTGATCGAAGCGAGGCGGCGCCGTGAAGGGGCGTTGCACTGTGAGCGGCGACCAGCGTCGAGCGGCGAAGGGGGAGAGGAGGCTCAGGCGGTCGCCGCGATGGTCACATGTGGCTGTGGTCGCGAGGAAGAGAAGCGTCGACCTAGTGAGATGGGGAGGGCAGGAAAGTCATGCGAGAGGAACCATGTGTGAGGAGATTATAACCTATCTCATTAAATTAATCAACGTGATTAATCCCCTTTTTTTTATAACTAAGCTTGATTAATCAATCTGATAAATTCTTTTAATCGTTATAAACAATGCTTCGAATTAATCAACTTGATTAATTCTTTTAACTGAGTCCTAACAATTTTTATCCCGAAATTATTAACTAGGATACTAATAAATAACAAGTTCCATTTAAATTCAGAAAAATTCCGGAAAAATTTCTAAAATTCCGTAAAAATCCCGAAAAATTTTCAGGATTATTTCTCAAAATTTTTGGCCATTTAATTTAATATTTTAAATTTCAGTGTTTAACATTCTCCCCCACTAATAAAAATTTGGTCCCCAAATTTCCTACTCAATTACATAACGAGTAAGAAATACTACAAGTACTGAAATATATATTTCACGTACCTTAAGTAAATAGGTGGGGGTATTGAGCTCTGATCTTTTCCTCAAGCTCCCAAGTAGCCTCCTCATCTGTGAGGTGACTCCACCCGACCTTGACAAGTCACACAACCTTGTTCCGCAACTGTCTTTCCTTTTGATCCAGAATCCGTACCGGAACCTCTGCGTAAGTAGCATCAGGTTGAATGGAACCTGACACATCTGACAAAATATATGTAGAGGCTGACATATACTTCCTCAGCATGGACACATGAAATACATCATGGATACTAGCCACAGACGGTGGTAACGCTAGTCGGTAAGTGATTGCTCCGATCCTCTCCAAAATCTCGAAAGGCCCAATGTACCTTGGAGCTAATTTACCACGGAAGTCAAATCTCTTCACCCCTTTCATGGGTGAGACTCGCAGGAATACCTGGTCACCAATAGAGAACTCCCGAGGTCTCCGTCTCCGATCTGCATAACTCTTCTGACGATCCTGGGTCTCGGCCATCCTTTGTCTGATAGTACGGACCAACCCTGCCTCATACTGAGCTCTCTGGGGTCCTAGCAACTGGGCCTCCCCAACTTCCTCCCAAAGGGTGGGCAACGAAATTAGCTTTAATTATAACCTAGCTCATTAAATTAATCAACGTGATTAATCCCCTTTTTTTTATAACTAAGCTTGATTAATCAATCTAATAAATTCTTTTAATCGTTATAAACAAAGCTTCGAATTAATCAACTTGATTAATTCTTTTAACTGAGTCCTAACAATTTTTATCCCGAAATTATTAACTAGGATACTAATAAATAACAAGTTTCATTTAAATTCAGAAAAATTCCGAAAAAATTTCTAAAATTCCCTAAAAATCTCGAAAAATTTTCAGGATTATTTCACAAAAATTTTGGCCATTTAATTTAATATTTTAAATTTCAGTGTTTAACACCCAATGGTCGGGACGACACACTTGTGCCCTAAAAAGCACCGAAAACTCACAACGGGGAGGAAGGAAGCCGCTCGAGGATCAAGTTATGCACTTCAACGCCAGAGAGAAGAGCCACAGTGCATTGTAATTCACGTTCCTTGCGTAATTTACATTGTCTCTATGAATTCGATTATGCTTTGTGTTTCTCTTCTCATATTCATGGAGTAGATTCTCCGATTCTAGGATTAGGGAGTAGTTTGTGTGCGTAGAACTTTCTATTTCAAATATATTTATGTTCTTGAATTCATATTTGCAATTGATGTTTGTTTAGATCGATAGTTATTCATTTTGGCTTTCTATCTACTGTGCGTAGCCGATACGAGGGGTGATAGTCCTCATATCAAAGATTTAGGAGAACTAAGGAGGAGCCTAGGGGTTGACCTCTCTCCGATAACCACGGATAGAAGGGTGTGATAGAGTCGAAAACGAGACACGTTCCAATTCATCATAGGGATTAACCTAAGGTCTGGCCCAGACCCGACCCGGAACCGGACCATGGTCAACGGTCCGATTAACCGGGTCAACGGGTTTGACCCGGACCCGTGACCGGACCGCCTATTAGGCGGTCCGATCACGGTTTTTTAAAAAACCAAACCGGTGGTTTTTTAAAAAACCGAACCGACGATTTTTTTTAAAAAAAAATTAAACAACCACGATTTCGTGGTCGTTGATGATCAACAACCACGATTTCGTGGTCGTTGTGGTGCAACGGGCGACCCGCCGGGTCGGCCCGAACCGGACCCGATGGGTCGACCATTTTATTTATTTATTTTAAAAAAAAATGACGGCCACGATTTCGTGGCTGTTGATGATCAATGACCACGAAATCATGGTCGTTGTGCAGCAGTAACTACCGACGGTCGGACGGATTTTTATTTTTTTTCCTATAAATACTCCTCCACTCCCTTTCATTTTTTCACAAATCACAACTTCTCTTCTCTAATTCTCATTCCCTCATTTGCTTTCAAGTCTCAAGTCATATTTTTACAAATGTCTGGAGCCGGATCAAGTCGTAAGGGTGCGCCCGGTGCCAGAAAGGGAAAGAGTATAATGCCACCACCGCTCGAGTTCGAGTTCGAGCAAGGCGGCGATTCACCTCAATTCGATATCGGCGACTATGATCTTGATATTTCCGGTGATGAATATCAAATACGTCATCATCATCAAAGTCAAGAAAGTAGGAGCAATACATCCAGTACGATGGCGGGTTCTACGGCTACAAGACCAACTCGAGTGCCTCGCCCCGCATCCGATATCTTCACCAAACATTTCGAAAAAGTAACGCTCCCTTCCGGTGATATGCAAGCAAAATGCAAATATTGTTCGAAATGTTACAAATTTCAACAAGGAGGAGGATATGGAACCCTTACTCGACATGTGGAGGGAAATCATCCGGTGGAAATTGATATCGATCGTTCTCAAACTCAAATTCCGACATTCTCTTCTCAATCGGGTTGGGGTAACGAATCTAAACTTTTTAAATTTGACGAATCTAGATTTAGAGAAGAAACTGCTAAATTTTGTGCGATTGAACAACTTTCTTTTAGTTTTAGTGATAAATTATCTTTTGAAAATTGGCTTTCTACAAGTGCAAATCCTTCTATTAAACGTATCCCAAGAAATACTCTAAAACGCACACTTTTAAAATTAGTCTTAGAACAAAGAAAATTGATTAAAGAATTTTCTAGTTTAAACAGTAAAGTTTCTTTGTGTTCCGATATTTGGAGTGATCATTGGCAAAGTTGTTCATATATGGGTATTACTTGTCATTGGATTGATAATAATTGGGTCATTCAAAAAAGATTGCTAGCATATAGATGTTTTAACGAAACACACATGGTACAAAATATTTCACAACTTATTTTTGTTATTTTAGAAGAATATGGTCTAACTTCTAAAGTTTTTTCAATTTCTTTTGATAATGCTAGTGCAAATACCTCTAGTATTAGTGAGCTTATTGATATATGTAAACCATCAATAGGTGGAAGATTTTTTCATATTAGGTGTACATGTCACATTTTAAATTTGTGTGTTCAAGATGGACTTAAAAATTTAGGATCACATATTCAACTAATTAGGAGTGCAATTCATTATTTATGGACACATCCTCAAGTTATGAAAGAATGGAGAAAATTTTGCAAAATAAATGGTATGAAGCCTAAACGGTTTACACGTGACATTTCTGTTGGGAGTATGAGGAATACAATCAAAGTCCCACATTGGTAAGACATGGAAAAGATCATGTGCTTATAAGAAAAAAAGATATCTCCATTGGTATGAGGCCTTTTGGGTAAAGCCCAAAAACAAAACCATGAGGGCTTGGGCCCAAAGTGGACAATATCATACCATTGTGGAGATATGTGGAGCTTATAAGCACTAACAATTGGTATCAGAGCCATGGTCCATGTCAAGCCATGAACCTCGAACGAAGGAAGTTGAGCTCCCACGTCCGGATCAAGAGAACCAGACATCAGGAAGGAAGTCTAGTTGGGTCGGGGGGACCGAACAACTGGCAGGAAGTCCTGGTGGGTTGAAGATCGGACATCAAGCAGAGAAAATCCTTCGAGGAGGGATAGGCTTGAGGGGGGGCCCAATGTGGTCCTTCGTTTGAGGGGGGGATTGTTGGGAGTATGAGGAATACAATCAAAGTCCCACATTGGTAAGACATGGAAAAGATCATGTGCTTATAAGAAAAAAAGATATCTCCATTGGTATGAGGCCTTTTGGGTAAAGCCCAAAAACAAAACCATGAGGGCTTGGGCCCAAAGTGGACAATATCATACCATTGTGGAGATATGTGGAGCTTATAAGCACTAACAATTTCAACTCGTTGGAATTCTACTTATAAATTGTTGTTATCTACTTTTGAATATAAAGATTTATTATGTATGTTTTTTCATCAACATGTTCAATCACATGATATTTATTTGTTTTCAAATCAATGGAATATATGCACTAGTATTTGTGAAATTTTAAAAGTTTTTAGTGATGCTAGTAACCAATTATCAAGTGTTTATTATCCAACTTCACATTTAGTTTTAACACATTGTTGTAATATTGCATGTATTTTTAATGAACATATTCAATTAAATGATACTTATTTATCTCAATGTATTTATGTAATGAAAGAAAAATGAGAAAAATATTTCTTAAACATTCCTGAAATATTTTTATGTGCTTTTGTTTTAGATCCTAGACTTAAATTAGATGGTTTGCAAGATATGTTAGCATTATATTTTGAATCTTTAAGCCCTATTACCGAAACTGTTCCAAATATTTCTTTGATTTTGTTTAATATTAAAACTCATTTACATGATATTTATGATGAATATAACATTAAATATGGTGAACAAACTATTGGACATGAAATACATCAATCCACTACAACTAGTATTATTACTTCTAAACTCACTAAAGCACAATTGTTATTAAGGGAACGAACTAAACGTCCACGAGGATCCTCAAGTTTCAGTCAGGAACTTGAGAATTATTTTACCACTTCTTTTGATTTTAGTGATGCAGATGAAGAAAGCTTCGACATTCTAAAATGGTGATCACAAAGAACTCAAATATTTCCAATCTTATCTATAATGGCAAAAGAAATTCTAGCTTGTCCAGTTTCAATGGTTGCAGTGGAACAAGCTTTTAGTATCGGAGGAAATACATTGGACGAGAGACGTTCTAGCTTAAGGCCGGAAAATTTGGAAGCGCAATGTTTACTCAATGATTGGTCAAAAGCTGCAAGTCGAACCTAACATATTAAAAGTGACGAAGAAGACCAAGACGAAATAGAGGGAACATCCGGAACTACGACGACGGGAGGAAACACCGAATATGACTGAAATTGATTGAATATATGAAAATTGAAATGTATTTGATTTTTTTTATTGTAATAGATTTTTTTATTTAAGTCCAAGATGTTGAAATTTGAGATGTATGTAATATATTTTTTATTGAGATAATGAAATATTTGATAGAGTTTTTATAAGTTTAATTGTGCAATTTTTTTTTTTTAATTATTTACATCATTCTTTAATTTTTTTATTTATTTAACTAAGATAGCGATTAACCGGATCGGACCCGAACCCGGACCGGACCCGGACAACCGCACGGTGGTTCCTAGACCTAGGCAATGGCCCACGCGGCGGGCGGTTAAGGAGTCGATATTTTACCAACCCTGGACCGATTGATTGACATCCTCATCACCATCCTAAAGTCAGTATGGAAGAGGTAGTTCCCAATAGATGCGAAAGCTCATCGAGGAAGTGTATGATGTACCTTCCACAAAACTGTAGTTAGAAATCTAGACAACATTCAATTGATAGTGTGTTCAGCGACACACAGGCAAAACCAAAGTCCTAGAATCCCATTCAAAGACTCATAGCAAACCTTCTCTTCCTCCGTGTGACACCATACTTGAGTTAAGTCCACCATCAACCTCTCATTCGTGAACCCTAGGATTCCCAATCCGAACAACAACACGTCCACTTGACAAACCGATACTCGAAATCTTAGTTCCTGTGGAATCGATAATCTTTTTATTACTTGACAATATCAGTGCACTTGCGAGCGTTGAGCGCGAGCGCGTGCTTTGAGTCCTCGACAGTTCCCTTCGCGAGATTTGAGGTCGCGTTCGCGTGCATCACCATTTCATTTCATAGTGTGTTTTGTGCTAACATTATTTTGCATATATCCAGTCGACTGAGGTCTAGTCGACTGGGTATGGTCTAGTCGACTGGGATGCCAAGTTGGCAACACAACTGGTGATCGACGACAAATTGTGTGACCAGATGGCAAGAGTTCCAGTCGACTGGGGAGGTTCAGTCGATTGGGATATGAAATTTCCCGAACTACAGAGGAGTGGAGCCAGACAACCTAGAGTCGACTGGACTGGGGAGGTCCAGTCAATTGGAAAGCCCAGAATACCAAATTGACAGACTGATTTGGAGTCGACTTAAGGGTGTTCCAGTCAACTGGAAGAGGCTTATAAAAGAAATGGAGGACCAACTCCAAGAATATCAATCATACTACGTCCAAGTGTTGTCGCTAATGTTCATCCTCTACAAAGAGCTTCGTCATGCTGACACGAGCTACATCTCTACATTTCTAAAGTGTCAGCGTAAGCTTTAATCTTTGTAATTTGATTCTTGTATTGGATTTCACTTTTGTGCTTATATTTCTAAAGGGAAGGTAGCTTGTTATCTTTCCCTTACTCTTTTAAAAAGCAAACACCCTTCGAGGTCGAGAGTTTCGAATCAGAGGTCTTTTTAGTGGATTGCTCGACGAGGTAGCTCTCGGAGAACTACGGGCCTTGGACGAGCAACCCGATTTAGGTTGTGAACTTTTCATAATTTACATTTCTTACTTTACATTTCTGCTCCATAACTCTTGATTTGAAAAGATAAAAAGAAAAGTTTTAAAAGTTAAAAAGAATTTTTTTATAACTTCCGAGATTCACCCCCCCCCCCTCTCTTGGAAATCTCGGTCCTATAGGTGAGGGGCATTTTGCTTTTCTCACTGAAGGTTTTTTTTACGAGGACTATAGTGGCACGGAAGTCATTCAGAAGATCTCCTGGCCATTTTTGCTAATTGGCTTCCGGAGTCCTCAAGTTGAGGTCTTCGGCCAAATAGTTTAGATCTCAAGTTGAAATTCTCTTGTACTACTTGGCAAATTTCCTCTTCCAACTGCAGACATTCATTGGTAGAATGCCCATATACTTGATGAACGTACAAAAACACATAGGCCTTTGCGGTGATCTCTGACCAACAAATGGCTTTGCTATTTTTATACCATTTGAATCGCTTTTTCTCTTATTCAGCTTGGGGCATAACTAGTAAACAGGTAAGGTGCATAGACCCAAGGAGGAAACGGAGCCTTCTTGTTTAGACGAGAAGAAGTTGTCCTCGCCAAGATACTTTCCTCATTTCGAGCTTGTTGTGCTTCTTCTAGGTTGATGTACTTCTCAGCTCGTCCCAGCAGACTATCATAATCAACAGGGGCTTTTTCATCAAGGATCGAAAGAAATCCCCCTCCGCCAACCCTTATGAGAAGGCACTAACAAGGATCTCCGAGGTAGCTAAGGGTACATCCAATACCACTCGGTTGAAGTGTTGAATATAGTCCTATAAATATTCTTGATTCTTCTAATTCATTGAAAAAAGGTTAAGAGTAATTTTGTGATACCTTTTACTGCTGACGAAGTGGTGTAGGAAGGCATCACTCAAACTTACGAAAGATTGTATGTAACTAGGTGGAAGTCTATTAAACCATCTTTAGGTTGATCCAGATAAGGGTGTTAAGAAAATCCTGCACTTAACCCCATCAATATACTTGTGTAGTAGGGAAGTGTTTTCATATCGATCGAGGTGATCCTCCATGTCTGAGGATCCATTATACTCCCCGAGTTGCAGTGGTCTTAAGTGCTTTGGTAGCTCTTCTACTAAGATGTTATGAGAAAAAGGAGTACCTACGCTATTCTTCTCAGTACTGACTGGAACTTTCCCTTTCCTGGGGTCTCTCGAAGGTGATTTCCAAGACACATACCCACGAGATTGTTCCTCTTGCAAGACAATTCGTGGCAATGACTTTGCAAGAATTGGGGATGCTTGAGCAAGATTTTTATTCTGTGACATGTGTCTTTGTAGAATTTCTTTGGCTATGGCGGCAACAATCCTAGTCAGGTTCTCTCTTGTCAGAGCTTCTCTACCGGTGGAAGCTTGATTCTCAGAATTTCTTCTATTGTCTCCCATCTCAACGTCTCAGCTTGGTTTCCTACAGACTGTGCCAAAATGATCCGATTCAAGATCAGTGGATGAGAGGACTCAGCAAGGTACTCACGGTCAAACTTCTTTGACTGGCTAAGTACAAATTAGGTTTGTCTTCGTCATGTCCAACTAGTCAAATAGGCCTCCCTCTATAGATCTTCATCAAGTCGGGTTGTGACTGAGCTTAAGCTAGGCAGCTACTGTAGGATCGAGTTCTACCAAGAGAGGGAGGTGAATCTCGGTATTTACAATGTTTCTTTAAATTTAAAAATCTTTTTTTCACTTTTTGAAAATAAGAGTAATTGCAGCAGAAATGAAAACACTTAAGAGATTTACTTGGTTCACAATTCGAGCCGGATTACTACTCCAAGACTCGTAACCCTTCCTAGGGTTATCTTGTCAGGCAATACACTAAAAGACCCTATGAATTGAGAACTCTTGACTTCGGAGGGGATCACTTTTACAAAAGATGAGGGTAAGGTAACAAGCTACCTTCCCTTTACAACTTAAGCACAAATAAGCGAAAAGAAGTACACAAGAGTTATACCGACACTTTTAAAAAAGGAGATGTAGCTCGGAGTATGGAGTGTCAGTGTGTCAATGCTTTTGCATATGACGAACGATGGCGACATCACTTTGAGGTATTAGAGTTCATTTCTTTAGAGCTAGTTGTTGGTGCAGGGGCACCAGATAATCGAACCTGTGTTTTGATTATGGCAAAGACACAAAGTTAAGTTTACATCGTTATCTCACGAGCTAAATCGAGTGTGCAGAAAAGTACTAAAGCTAGAGCTGAAGGCTAGCGACACCCGGAGGAAGCCGCGGTAGTCGGGCGACACTCGAGTGACTTCGGAGGGAGCCGAAGGAATCGAGTGGAAGGCCGGAAGCGAGAGCTACAAATTAAGTATCGAGGTAAGCTCGTGTGTGTGAGAGATGGTAGATTAGTGTCCTCTTTGCGGGGATGACCTTAGGCGGCGATCCGACTAAGACTTCTGTGGAAGATCTAGGTCGAGGGTGGGACCAGTTGAAACCGTCACATTTATCATTCGAGCTAACCTCTTCTGCGAAGTGGCGGTGTGGTCGACTCTTGGACATTAGGCGGTCGTATTATCGATTGGTGATGAGAGGCATCGATCGTCATCATCGATCGATGATGAGGCATCACCGATCGGTGATGGCGGCGAATCGCCTGCGCTTAGGTCAAAACGGATAACGTTTGACACGGCCACTTCGTGATAAAATTTTGGACAACTCCGTGATCCGTTCCGAAAAAAGAGGAGACAAATTCAGAGGCCAAAATCTATAAAAGGAGGGGAGGATTCCATCTCTAAATCACATCAAGATTATTCATCAAGTGTTCCTACAACGCCAACGCTCCAACACCGTCATAACGTCGATGCGACGACAACCTCAGATCTTCTTCATCGGCAGCAACATCTAGTAATTTATTTTAATATTGTATTCATTGCTTTTATTCGTAACGAGGTGAGGTAGGCTTGTTGCCTCATCCTCGTATTCCCGGATTTTGTGATCGTTGTCTCCTACCTCCAACGAGGAGGAGACGTTATAGTGCTTTGCCCTCCGTACGCGGTCTAGGACCGATAGGGCCTTGGAGTAGCAACCGCTGGGTTGTGAACCAAGTAAAATAAATGTGTCATTTTATTTTCCGCTGTGCTTACTTATTTACTTGTGTCTCAACGAACGAATTCGACGAAAGATTTACGATCGCTATTCACCCCCCCCCTCTAGCGATGCTTCTCGATCCAACAATAGTCCTCCATTTCTTTTATAAGCCTTTTCTAATCGACTGGAACACCCTCCAGTTGACTCCAAGTCAGCCTGTTGATTTTGTATTTCAGGCTTCCCAATCCGTTGGACCTGGTCCCTCGACTCCAAGTTGGCTGACTCTACTCCTCTGTTGTTCGAAAAATTTCCTACCCCAGTCAACTAGACCTCCCCAGTCAACTGAAATACCTGTCATCTCAGTCATAGGATCTTCAGTCGAGCAGTAGCCTACCTTGTCGGCATCCCAGTCGACTGGACCATACCTAGTCGACTAGGTATGAGGTGGTTGAAATCTTTCTAGTTGCCTAGAGACCTACAAAACTAGATTAGTACAATACACAGTATAATATGAAATGACAGTAGTAATATTGTTCGATCTCGACTTCCGAGTCCAACATGGATTTTCCTTCGGATCGACGCCTATCTTGCCCTCCTACCGAGGACTCGCTCTTACCTCTCCACTCAAGGCTTACCTGCCAGCTATCCTACCGGACTTACCTTGCTTGACATCTGATCTAACCCACCAAGTATTCATGCCAGTTGTCCGATCTCCTTAACCCAATTGGGCTTCCTGCCGGTTATCCGATCTCCTGACCCAATCGGTCTTCTGCCAGATGTCCAGTCTACTTGACCCGTCTGGACTTCATACTTGGTGTCTGATCTTCCTAATCTATCAAGTCTTTTGCCTAGTATCAAGTCAACATGACCTACTAGGACTTTTCTATTAAACCTGCATACTCAATCATGCATATGAGATCACAAGCTTATCCTAGCTTTAACCATGGTTCATACATTAAACTCAGGAGTGGTACTTTTCTACATCAATAATCTTCTCCTTTTTGATATATGACAATACATCGGTTAAAGTTAGGAGATATATAGTAACATAGCATAGTGTAACATGTAACTTCAAGTTGCAATGCATCAAAATACATAGTATATTAAGATCACATGCAATGAATTTAGTTCATGACTTATAACTTTAACTCTTACATTTTCTTCCCCTTTATGAAAAATGTATTACTTTAACTTTAACTCTTACATTCTCTCCCCCTTTGGCATACATCAAAACAACTATTCTATGCCAAAATTAAAAAAATACATTTTCATGTCTAAGTGTTTTGAAGTATCAAACCATTAAGTGAGTCCAAGTGATTAGCCTTCAAGAGTTTAAGTTCATGAAGCATAAGGACCAACATAATATCTGATTTTTTTTTAAATTGCTTAATTATTCCACCATGAGTCAAAAATTTCAAAATACTATTTCAAGGTACATACTTAATCTTATCAAAACTCTAAAGGTTATAAAGCTTAAGATAAACCTTTCTAAGTTTTTTAAATTTGATTTCAAATTGAACGTTCTAAGGTTTGGTATGTTTTTGAAATAGCTTGAAGTTAATCTTTCAAGCTCCCCCTTAAATTTTGAAACTCCTAATAAGATAAAAACTACAAAATAATACTTTGAAAAGTATTTTCTCTCCCTTAATAAAAGTTAAAAATTAATTTTTGAATTCAAGATAAAGTCTTTAATTGCTTCCTCCCCCTTAAATCAAAACATGTTTTAAAGATTTACAAATGTACTAAGACAAATGCATGCAATAATGAATACCCAAAAAATATTTCAAAATATCTTTCTCCCTTTTTAAACCATGTTTAAAACTAATTTCTAATGCAATTTATAACTTAAGATTATCCAAGCATGTTTTAAGACTTTCAAGTGTTTCACCCATTGTTCCTTTTGAAAACTAACGATTTAAGCTTAAGCTTAGTTCTTTTAAAAACATAAGTTCTTAAGTTCAAATGCTTAAGTTTAAAACAAAGTTTTCATAAACTTATGTACTTCGTAGAAATGCTCTTTTGAAAATTAACCTCCCCCTCAACATATTCTTACCATATTCAAAAATAAACTTCTAAATGTCATAAATTCCCGCACACATCAAAACCTAAATAATAAGCAAAAGTGATAAAGTAATATTTCTTGTACACTTTTAACTTAAAATTAGTTTTCTAAGAAGTTGCTCTCTTTTTCATTAGTTTGAAAATAATTCATATTAAAATATACTTTATAGATTTTCAAAAATAATTTTCAAGATACTTTCTCATTAATGATGCAAATTTTCTCAAAAGAATTAAAACATAGATTCTATCATGATTTGTTAGATTTTGAAGTAACCATTTTAAGTTTAGACTTAGCTTAGCTAACTCTCATCTTCCAAATTTAGATAAAGCTAAGTTACTTAGAAAGAATGTTGATTGAGCATCAAGTAACTAAGCATTACTTAGATTGATAAGTCCAATTTATTAAGTTCAAGTGAATTACTTGAGTTATTTTTCAACTCTTAAATTTTTCTCTTTCCCTCTCACAATAATTTAAATTCAATTTTAGAACTTAATTTTTGAAAAAGGTATTAAACATTTCATAATTTAGCAAAACAAATCTTTTAGGCTTCCTCTAAATTTTTTATCTTCCTCTAGAATTATACTTTTACTTTAAGTTTTCAAAATAAAAAATTTTAATTTTAACTTTGAAAATAATAAGTATTGATGCGATGACGGGGAGAAAAGGGTTTACTGGCTTCCTTTCAACGCAATGGGGCGCAAAGGAAGCTTAGGGGGTTCTCTCCGACCGCAACAGTAAAATGAAACGTGAAGAAGAGAAACGCACGCCAACACAAGCAACAAACAAAGACACAGGATGTAACGTGGTTCGGAATAAGGATTCCTACTCCACGGGGGTGAGCTCTCCCACCAACTATAGTGCCAAAGCACTTTCACTATAAACTTCCTCCTTCGCGGAAAGAACTTGCGAAGGTGGAGGAGAAAACCTCTTACAATCAACTGAATACACAGGAAAAAGTATCAAAAATATGGAGCTCACTCCTCTCCGTCTCTCCTTCTCCGGCGAATGTGGTTTCTCTCCCCTCTTTAGAATGTACCTTCGTCTCCTGCTGTTTGGAATAATGCGGATCCCCTTTCTCTTGCCCTGCTTCTCCCTTTTATCCTCTTCCTCTGGCCAACTGTCGCACCGCGAACCTCCTTCGTCGTACACGTGGCCACCTTGCTCCTCTGAAGAATCATTCTGTTACAGACACGAGGAGCGAAGGCTCCTCGGAATATTATGTGGGGGTCCTCTGTTGTGTAACAACTTCTTATCTACATTTCAGGAAATATACTAGCCTATCCCTTTCAGCCACTTGCCTTCGATAAAACTAACCTAAACCTGTTGCTTACGCATAGCGTAGCTCTTAGACTTTTTTCGGTAGCTCGAACCAACTCCCCTTCTTCCCGTACCAAACCATTTTTGGGCCTGCTAGACTGAGCCAATTCTTGTCTGCCCCGTACCGAAATGATCTTTGCGATCGCCCCGTACCGAAATGATCTTTGTGATCGCCCCGCCGTGCCAACTACCTCAAACTGTCCTTCCGTTCCAATTGCCCCAGACTGACGTGTCCAAACCATTCTTCCCATACTCCCCCGCCGAACCGACTACTTGGTTCGGATAGCGTCCTATGCATGAGTATTCTTACCCTATTCACAGAAAAGAGGTAACAGCAGTATCATTAGTCAACCCCCAAAAATAGTCAAGCGAAGTCATAAGCTTGACTTTCTAAAGGTATGAGGCCTCTAACTCAACCTTTGTTCGCCAATTCAAGCCCTACTCCATATGCTCGTAGCAGCTTAATGGGCCCATGGGCCCTGCCTCTCTTTTTCTCTTACGTGGTCAAAAAGTCACAAAACCCTATATAAATCTTCATCCTTTCCTTTTAGGCATAACTTATCGTGTCTAACAATCCAGTTTTTCCACTTCTCCCTCCCAGCGATTTTTCTCGGCGGTGTTTCAACGACCTAGCCCCTTCTTTCGCAAACGCTCCTTCTTCAACCTTCAAGTAAGTGTTCTTCCTTGTTCTATACCTATGGCCCCTAAGACCTTGTCCCCATCTCCTTGGTACGAGCACACCGTCACCCAACTAAACAACAAGCATTATTTCTTTAACCTTAGGAACCAATTCATAGACCCTTCCATACAATGTCGTTTTAATACTACAACTTACCGACCACATCGTCCTCCCACCGGCCTGACTTACTTCTTTTTTGAACAATTTCTTAATGGTTTGTTTTTGCCCGCGCCTACTCCTTATCTAGAAATCCTAAATTTTTACCAACTACCCTTAAACCAATTTACCCCCAATTCCTTCCATATTTTATCGGGGGCCACCATAGTATTTCGGCACCTAAACCTCCCTTTATCCCCCCAACTGTTCCACTGCTTCTTCCAACTAAAATCTTCTAAGGCGGGTCTCTTCTACCTCTCCAGCTGCACGGACTGCCAATTCTTAGTGAGCATGCCCTCTTCTCACAAAGGATGGGAAGAACTATATTTCTTCGCTCAACTCCCGACGCCCCTCCCCTATTCGAACACCTGGAAGTTAGATCTTTCAGAGCTACCTCCCTTTCGCAAAATGAGGACCCAATGTCCTTTCTCTGAGGTTTACAAAGTGTTGAGAGAATCCCACTATTGCTCAGACCATTTAATGAAACCTCCTCTCCTCAGTCACTTCGGGTTATCCCCTTTTCCTCTCATGGCCCAGCCCGCCATAGGTAGGACAATATTCACATTTGATATAACTCATTATCTGGATCAACCTATCTTTCTTAACAATGGATTTCGCAGATAACCTAATGCAGGACGCTTTTGTAAAAGGCAAGGAGGTTGATGCAGCTAGGAAAGAGAAGACCTCCACGAAGCGAGGTAAAGGTAAGTCTGCGGCTGCCCCCTCTTCACCTCGGAAGAGGTTGCGTCCTGTCAGGGAAGGAGTCCCTAGTTCTTCGTCTATTCCCGCATCCTCTTCTGCCCATTCCTCTCCCCGGTCATCCCCCTCTAAACTGGAGAAGCACCGATGCTTAGTCATCTACGAACCAAGGGTGAGGGATACCACATTAGCCGCCCCATCTTCTTCCCCCCAAGGGGGAAGATCTCCTTCTCACTCCCCTATTTCATCCCCCATTCCTCTCGACTCTCCCACACACTCCCCGACCGAATCTCTCCCTGCAAATATCCCCCCTGAAGCACATCTTGCTCCAGCTCCCTCTCGGACTATGGGTCCCTCTCCTTCTTCGAAGGGGAGAGATCTTCCCGTCCCGAATCCCCCATTAACCACACTGGGGTCCTCCCTAAAGATCCGCCACCTATCAGAGGTAAAATTCTTCAATCAGTCAGGTGTGCAGGGTCCCTTTGATCATCTGGGCAAACTTCTGGCCGAGGTAATTATTCTTTTTCCTTATCTTCAATATATATATAATGCTCAACATCGGTCTCTTTTTTCTTCAGGTATCGACCACTTATAATAAGATGATGTCCCATATTGCCCAGTTCCAGTCTAGTGTGGAGACTCGCCATTTTGCTGCCCTAGTGCACCAGAAGAAGCTCACACAGCGACTAAACGAAAACGAGCAGAAGGAATCCGATTTAATCTCCCGATGCGAGGATTCCATGACCCAATTGGCCCTGGCTCAGAGTGAGAAGGAGGAGCTCTAATGAAAAAATGAAGACCTCGAGTAGAAAATATTTTTATAGTCTAGCCAACTTCAGCAGGTGGACCTTCTTACCCATGATCTAACCGGGTACAAAAGACAACTCACGGATGCATATATTTAGGCTGCTGATTCTTCAACCACCATCCATTAGTTGCAGCAAGAACGTCAAACATGGGAGGCTACCCAAAAATCCTACTTGGAGAGGTGCGGATAACTCTACTCCCTGGTGGCTACCTTCCCTGAAGTCCTATCTTCTGTGACCCGGCAACAACGAGAGCTTCACTAAGAATATACCGAAGCTTTATCTGCTCTGGGTCAGCGGGTCGTGACAGTAGCAACAGAAAGAGATGCCTTGGCGGCCCAACTAGCCGAATGTCAAGCCCAACTTGCTGCTTGCCAGTCCTAATTGAAGGAACAGAAGGAAGATCTAAAGGGGCATTATGTTTAAAAGGGGGTAGACTTATTCATGTTGGGCTTCGATGGCTCTTCTGCTTTAAACGCCGAACATGGGTATCCTCCCCTTGGAACGGACACCAGCTACTTGAATCCCGAAATAGCTTTAGCTAAATGCCCCCCCCCCCCGAACTCTTTGACTTGTAATTTGTCATATTCGCTCCTTGTAACGACTGCTCCTTCGTTGTTAAAGAATATTTGAATTGATACGACTCTTCGTTATTTCTCTTGTATGCCTTGGTGTGGGCCTGGAATTTTGAGTCTGCTTCATGTTTCTTTCTTTTCACAATTACTGCCCATTTTCTGCCTTGCATAACGTTAAATGAATGATGACATTCTTTGCCCGGGAATCCGTTCGGGACATCCCCGGAGTGATCTTCCTCCGGCCCGAACCAATTTTGGCTTTGCCAGCAATTAATTTACTTTTGACTCTCGATCTTCTCAGTCTAATTGGCCACTCCAGAAATAACGTCCCGATGATTTCCTATGCTGACGCCATTATGATATTAGTCTTTTCCTCTTCTTCTCCTTCCCGAGGACAAATGTGGCTCTTCCTTCCTCGATTATAAATTGCCACCCCAAGTGTCTTCGGCCTTCCATCTCCCCTTCATGGCTTCCGCGGAACACCCTATCGAGATCTCCTCAGGCTTCGATTCTTTTGAGTTGCACGATTGGGCCACGGAAGATACCGAAGAGTCTAAGACACAATCGACTACAACTTTGGCCTTTCGTCCATTTCCTTATCCATCCTCAACCACTGTTCCAACTCCTAACACAGGGAGGTCCTTCCGAGCCCCCTTCCCTTCATTCCGCAACCGGGTCTGGAACCCTCCCCTGACGTGGGAATGCACGGTAGGAGATCCTCGGGCCTCTGCTGAACTTCCTCCACTTCCGTCGGCCCTAGCATTCGTTCCAGTCTCTCCAGCGGGGACTCATCCACCCCCTTTTGATGAAGCTCCACCAGCAGCACCTCCGGCTCAAGGCGACCTCTACAGAGTCGTCTTGGCACCTTCCCCTCCAGAGGAGTCCTCCGATAATACTCCTACTAGTGATAACCATAAAAAGCTTGTATAATGATTAGCTTAAATGATGTAGCTATTGTCGAGAATATTAATAAAAAGAAAAAAGAGGGAACTAAGACTTATTTTTGTTGCTTTCCTGTAAATGTAGAACAATTGCCACCAGAAAAGACTGCAACCCGATCTGAACATACTTCCCTTTACTACTTCCGTGGAATTTGAACCATCCTTCTCGGAGTTACTGCACTAATAACTCTCACCTACTGTCTTTACGTTTCCCCTTCTTTACTAGCATTTATTATTTTTACCTCCTCCGCGAGTCAATGCGCCTTCTTCCTTCACCGCTATAAGGCCCCCAAACCATCATTTGTCTAACATTCATCCTTTCTTTTTCCCCTCCTCGCCATGGAACAAACCTCTGAACAGGGCAGCAGCTCTTTTCCTTCTGAGGAAAAGACTGAGGAACAATGCTACATCGCCAATCTAGAAAAACAGGTTGGATATCTACAGCGACGTTTGAGGGAAGCTTCTACCAGCAACTACTCCCTGCGCCAGCAACTGGCTGTATCCCAGAAGGACTTATCCAAGCACATCTTCATACAACAGTCTTACCTCCAGCAGCTACTACGCCAACCCAAGCCACGCAAAGAGGCTCCTTTAGTACCTCCCAATAAAGAACTGTAACACCCTATGAATAAGGGCTTCTTTTGTTATTTTCTTCTTTTGGGGAAGTTGTAATATGTAGTCCTTCCACAGTAATGAACTTTCTGCAATATAAGCTTTCACCTATATCCTTCCTCGCTTATCCTCTTTTTTTCGGCCTTCCTTCTGCTGTGCCAAACTTTACACTTCTCTCAGATAATATGAATATTACATAAGCATACAACTTCTTCACCCTTTCATTACGCAGGAATCACATATGCACTTCCACTGCACGGGAATAAAACAATATGCAGCTGAGGGCATGCTCAGCTCTTCCGTTCCACCACCGCACGGGGATAAAATAATATATAGCTGAAGGAATATTCAGCTCTTTTGTTCCACCACCACACGGGGATAAATAACATATAGCTGAAGGAATGTTCAGTTCTTCTATTCCACCACCACATGGGGATAAAATAATATATAACTGAAGAAATGTTCAGCTCTTCCATTCCACAATCATACGGGGATAAAATAATATATAACTGAGGAATGCTCAGTTCTTCCGTTCCACCACCGTACGGGGATAAAATGACATATAGCTGAAGGAATGTTCAGCTCTTCTGTTCCACCACCACACGGAGATAAAATAATATATAGCTAAAGGAATGTTCAGCTCTTCCGTTCCACCACCATACGGGGATAAAATAATATATAACTGAGAAACGCTCAGTTCTTCTACTCCGCCACCACACGGGGATAAAATAATAGATAACTGAGGAATGCTCAGTTCTTCCTTTCCGCCACCACACGGGATAAAATAGTATATAACTAAGGAATGCTCAGTTTTTCTGATCCGCCACCACACGGGGATAAAATAATATATAGTTGAGGAATAAACTCAACTCTTCTGTTCCGCCACCACACGGGGATAAAATAATATATAGTTGAGGAATAAACTCAACTCTTCCATTCCGCCACCACACGGGGATAAAATAATATATAGTTGAGGAATAAACTCAACTCTTCCGTTCCGCCACCACACGGGGATAAAATAATATATAGTTGAGGAATAAACTCAACTCTTCCATTCTGCCACCACACGGAGATAAAATAATAGATAACTGAGGAATGCTTAGTTCTTCCATTCCACCACCGCACGGGGATAAAATATCTGCGGCCAATGCCAAGACGCATAAAAAATATGATAGCTTGACTCCAGGGATCTTCCCTCATACTGTCATTATTTCTTCATTCATCTTGAAGTTAGATGTCCTCGTTCTTTTATCATATGAAGACAAGGGTTTCAACAGATAGCGGGCCATTAGAGGAATAAATCATCATTTCCCCTTTCTCTCGGGGCCCACTTTACAGCTTAGTAGCCCCATTAACATTACAAGCCCATTCAACACCCCTTCTATATAAGATGCTTCATCTTTCCTCTTCTTCATTTTCATCTTCTCTATTTGCCTTTCCGTCTTCTCCTGCTTCTTTATCCTTTTTTCCTTCCATCGCCATCCTTCAGCATTCCAATCCCGAACTCCTGTACTTATTTTCTTTCTCCAACAGGCAGGATGTATTCCTTTTTCCAACGGGAAGTGAAAAAATGCTACCAAGAATCTAGGCGGGATGAAGGTCAACAACGAGCGGCGCCTTCGCCTGCCTCTTCCCCCTTACCTTTGTCCAACGCCATCACGTCTATCCCAGCTCCCCCTTCTCCTCCTCGTTCTTCCGAAACCCCCGTCTCTCCCGTTCTAGATGAGATCATGATAGTTGGTTTATCCTCATCTCCAATGCCGCTTGTAAACCCTAACCCTTCCATCTTGGGCATCCGCAAATCGCCCCCTCCCTTATTACAACCTAAAGTTGAATATAGAGAAGCGGCGCATCAACGCCTGTCGGTAGTAGACGCCCCTACGTCCTCTCCTTCTCTTTCCCCAACGCATTCTCCTATACCTGAACCTATGGTAGCTGAGATTTCTCCATCGTCACTTTCCCCTGATGCTCATAACTTGGGAGAACTTTCCTTTCCTTTGGATATAGACCAGGGTCCTTCTGTTTTTCCCCTTCCCAACAAAGAGCTTTCCATCCCAGTGCTCTCCATATCTTCCTCACCAAACCAATCCCTTTCTGTAGATTCTTCCATTCCTGTTTCGCAACCAACCATTTTGAATCTTTCACCCCCTACTTCTGCTTTTTCTCTCTCGACTCCTATCTCTTTGAGCCTCTTAACAGGAGCTCTTTCTTCTCTTCCTTCTGAACCCCCGGCACAACCTATTGCTCCCGTCATTCCTCCCCCCACCATAAGCGAACCTTCGCCTCTGGTATCATCCATCCCTTCTTCTTCTTCACTCCGGGGCCTTCGTATCTTGAACTTAGAAGAATTAATCCCACTGATGGAAGGTTTGCGTCATGCTCTAGAATTGGTATGTCCCTCAAATTGACTTCTCTGATTTTCTTCGCTTGATAATTTCTTTTTGATAAATAATCTCCAGGTCTTAACCAATTATCAAGAACTAGACCGGTCCTTCCAACAATATCAAGCTCAGTCTTTAAAGTGGGAGCAGCAACGACTGGAGGATCAAACTGCTGCCCAGAATCGGGAGCATTTCTTGTCACAATAGCTGAAACAATGTCAAGAGCAATTAACAAAAGCTCATTTCCAATAGTAGAAAGATGCCAAAACTATAGCGGCATTACAAGCACAACAGCAGGCCCCCACAGAATTAATGCCCACTCCACCAGACACTCAGCGGGAACAAGCTGAGGTAGTAGCCTCCTGTTCTCAAGAGTTGGTGAACCTTAAAAGGCAAATAGCTGAGCTCCTCTGCGAAAAACAAAAGGATTCTGAACTCATTGCAAGCTTGCGGGTTCAACACCAAAGAGCGAAGGACAAAATAGGAGATCTCCGCACCTGCCTGTGCAAGGAGGTACAAGAAAACTCCTCCTTAATAACTTCTAGGGTGCATGCTCACGCCCGTATACGCAGGCAAGAAACGTCCCTCCAGAGGCTAGGCAGTGAGCTTGTCTGAACCAGATCCTATACAGAGGCTGTAGAGGGAATTTAAGCTTCGATACGCTAGAATATGATGGATATGATGAGTCTCCTTCAGCAGGACCAAACCTCCCGAGCGGACGACATTTCAGTTCTGGCGGATGCTATTATGGAAATATCCCAGCATTATAGCGAAATGCGTCGATCTCTCTAGGAGCATCAAGAGAAATGTCATAGGCTTCACCAAAATCGAAGTCCTGACAACCCGAGCCGACACGAACGGCTAATAGCTCTGATGCGTATCGCCTTCCAGGACGGATTTAATGAAGCGGTTTGGCAGTATGCGGACCAAGGACTACCCCCCTGTGCAACACCCTGCTCTTTCCTTACACTGGGAAACCGACTTCCGATGTTATCCTCCATATCGTTTTAGATTATAACTTGATGTATTGCTTTGGGACATAGCTCCTTCTTTATCTTCTTTTCTTTTCATAGACCGCCATAGAGAATTTAATGTTAATGTAAATGATTCATCAATCGTATTTGTGTTTACCATACATCTAGTGACATAGCGAACTGTCGACTACATTCCCTAAGAAACCTCTCAATTCTTTTTTCCATCTATCATCCTTTACACAGTATAAAAATATTTCAAGTGTATAGCGTTCTAGGGTCGAGGGAATTCCTTGCCCTGATCATCTTTCAGATAATACGCTGATCCTGCCACACGGCGCGTGACTTTGTAGGGTCCTTCCCAATTTGGAGCTAACTTTCCCGGATCTCCAGCGAGATTTACTTTGCGCAGAACCAAATCCCCTTCTTGAAATCTCCGGGGCATTACCCTTTTGTTGAAGGCTTGTTGCACCATTCGTTTATAAAATTCCGCTTGCCTCCGCGCTTGTTCCCTTTTTTGTTCCACCAAGTCCAGCTTAGTGCTCCGACTCATAAACTTCCACGCGGGCACTACTTAAAAGGGCCTCCACCGGAATAACAACCTTCATTCTGTATACCAGGCTGAAAGGAGTTTCACCTGTTGCAGTTTTTGGCGTGGTTCGGTAGGCCCACAAGATCCCTGGCAATTCCTCCACCCAGTTTCCTTTCTGAGCCCCCGATTTAGTCTTCAACCCTTGGATAAGGATTCTATTAGTTACTTTGACCTGCCCGTTAGCTTGAGGATGAGCTACCGAAGTAAAAGCTCTTGATATTAAGACTTCGCACCATTCCTCGATCTTCTTGCCTGGAACTGCCCATTGTCACTAAACTAACCTCGGGAATACCATACCGGCTGCATAATATTCTTCCATGTGAAATCAGATTCACAAAGATTCTCAGTGACTTTGGCAAGGGGCTCTGCTTCCACCCACTTGGAGAAGTAATCCACAACCACCAATAAGAATTTTTTCTGCAAAGGTGCCACAGGAATGGGACCCACTATATCAATTCCCCACTGATCGAAAGGGCATGAAGCAACAACAACTTTCATTAATTCAGCCGGTTGTTCGGACCGGTTGTTATGCTTTTGACAGGCCGAGCAGATTTGCACTATATGAGCTACATCTTGTTGGAGGGTGGGCCAAAAGTATCTGGCTAACAGACTTTCCTCGCCAAAGCTCTCCCTCCCAAATGATTACTGCAGTAACCTTCGTGAATTTCTCGGAGTACCCATTCAGCATCTTCCTTTCCCAAACACTTCAATAGGGGTCATCCAAAAGACGTCTTGTACAAGTCTCCGTTCAAGATGATGAATCATTTTGCTCTGTTCATTAAAACAGATACTGCTCCTCTTTCTTCCAGAACCTTTCCTTGCTGTAGATATGTTATAATGTTAGTCCTCCAATCAGGGATCGGATCCAGTTCGGGTATGGTCCCCTCGACATTGTATATCACCAGAGAAGTAGGGACTTTCACACAGATTGTTTTAGGTTGCTTCACCCCTTCCATCACGCTAGCCAACCGAGCCAACTCATCCGACTTCCCATTGTTCTCTCTTGGAATCTGCTTCAGGAGAACTTGATGAAAATGAGTCTTTTCTTTCTCGAAAGCCTTCAAATATTTTTGCAATCTTTCTTCCCGAACCGTGAAAGAGCCTTGAAGTTGTGATACTGCCAACTAGAAATCCGAATGGATTATAACGAAGGTTGCCCCTACAGCTCGGGTAGCTTGCAACCCTGCTAAAATAGCTTCATATTATGCTTCATTATTGGACGCTCGATATCCCAGGCACACGGCTATATGAGTTTCTTCTTTCTCCGGGGATATTAATAGGACTCCCACCCCGCTACCTGCAGACCCAGAAGAGTTGTCCACAAATATATTCCATGCCTCTGATCCCTCTTCTTTTGCTGACGAGCCATTTTCTGCACCAACAGGTACCTCAACTAGAAAGCCAACGAGAGTCTGAGCCTTTATAACGGTTCGGGGTTGATAGTGAATGTTATATTCACTTAGTTCCACTACTCATTTAGCCAATCTCCCAGAAAAATTAGGTTTATTAACCACCTTGCCTAATTCAATGTGAGTAAAAACATTAATTGGATGAGCGAGAAAGTATGGTCTCAACTTGCGGGCTGTCAAGACTAGAATATAGGCCAACTTCTCTAGCTCAGTGTAACGGGATTCAGCCCCTTTCAGGATATGGCTAGTATAATAGATAGGTTGTTGCTGAGAACCTTCTTGCTTCAACAAGACTGAACTGATGGCTCCTTCTGAGACAGCTAAATATATCCACAAGGGCTCTCCTGCCACTGGCTTGGCTAACAGTGAAAGTCCAGCTAAATACTTCTTCAGCTCTTGAAAAGTTTGTTCGCATTGATCATCCCACTGAAATTTAGTAGCCTTGCACAAGATCCTGAAGAAAGGTAGTCCCTTGTCTGCTGATCTAGCTATAAATCGGGACAAAGAAACAATTCTCCCCACCAGCTTTTGAGTCTCTCGCAAATTAGTGGGTGACTTCATATTGCATAATGCTTCCACCTTCTCTGGATTAGCCTGCAACCCCTTTTCAGTTACTATATATCCCAAAAAAATTTCGCTCTTCACCCCGAACAAACATTTTTTAGGGTTCAGCTTCATGTTATATCGCCTCAAGGTAGCAAAGGTTTCATTTAGATCAGTAACCAAATTCCGAGTGGTTTTTGATTTAACCAGGATGTCATCAACATAGACTTCCACATTTTTGCCTTTTTGTTCTGCAAAGATTTTATCCATGAGCCGATGGTACGTCGCCTCCGTATTTTTTAGACCGAATGGCATAACCACATAGGCATATAGCCCTCCTGCCGTTACAAAACTAACCCTCTTCTGATCTTCCTTGGCCAGTGGTATCTGATGATATCCCTAGTAAGCATCCATTAAAGATACTACCTCATATCCCACCGTAGAGCCCACTAACTGATCAATGCGAGGCAAGGGTGTAGGTGATCGTTTGGAAGCTAGAGGGGGGTGAATAGCATGTGCTAGTACCGATGATGGAATTCATTCGTGATTGAGTCTACAAATTTCGTTAGCACAGCGGAATAATGATAATAAAAGAAATAACGAAATAGACACAATCAAAAATACTAATACACAAATATTTAACGTGGTTCGGAACCGAACGGTTCCTACTCCACTGATCGAGCTCTAAAGAGCTCTGGTGATGCACACGCACTCACTAATCAAAACTAACTCCTTCTCGACACAAGTCGGAGGTAGAGAAACCTCTTACAATTGTTTACAACAATAAACAAATAGATACAAGCAAATACGATAATAAAATACAAATGCAAGTAAAGGAAAACCACTTTACAAGAGATTTTGATTGCTTGATCTTTGATTGCCTTGAACTAGCTTTGAAGGATTGGAAAGCACCAGCTCTCCCCTTCAATTTCGCCCAAGAAAATCACTGCTAGAACCCTCCATCCGAGCTGCCTTTATATCTTGCATCGGGCTAGATTTTCGCCTAGCAGTCGACTGCCATAAGTCCCCAGTCGACTGCCAACACTGTAGCTATGAGACAATGGCTCAATCCACGCTGGAAAAGTTCCAACGGATCTCACCCCGATCCGCCAACATCGATGCCGATCGCTAGTCGTAGTCGATCGCCCTTCACCGGCCACGGAGCATTTTGTGTCATGACTCAACCGGGCAATGATCATTATCCATGGCGCTAATCGCCAAGAGTCAATCGCCATCCATGGCGCCAATTGCACAATAATCAATCGCTTCCAATGAGCAATCGATCGCTAAGCCCTTATCCTAGACCTAAGCCTTCTAGCCACCTCCATCAGCCTCATGCCTATCGGATCCCTCCAAGTCATCCATGACTTGTTCATCCATACGTTAGCCTTCAGGTGCTTCCATCGGCCATGTCATGCTAAGTCAGTCTATACTGCCAAGACACATTGGACTTATGCTGTCAAGACTCCGCTTGGACTTTACGCCGCCAACCATTGGACTTATGCTGCCAAGACTCTACCCTTGGACTTTACGCCGCCAATATTTCCTTTGGACTTCTCAAATGTCAAGACTCAAGCTTGGACTTTCCCTTGCCAACCCATGTTGGACTTTCCATGCCAATACCCATGCTTGGACTTTCCTTGTCAACCCATGTTGGAATTTCCATGCCAAGACCCATGCTTGGACTTTCCTTGCCAACCCATGTTGGACTTTCCCATGCCAAGACCCATGCTTGGACTTCTCATGCCAAGTACACAAGACTTGGACTTTTCCATGACAATTACATTGTCATACATTTTGTCGAACATCAAAACATCGCTCGAGTCAAACTCGAGTCCGGTCAATTGTGACCTGGGCCGATTGCACCAACAAAGGGGTAGCAGTCTTTAGGGCACGCTTTATTTAAATCACGGAATTCAATACACATCCTCCATTGCCCCGAAGGCTTGGAGACCAGGACTACATTAAATACCCACTCGGGGAATTGAATTTCTTTCACATGACCCACTTTCAACAATTTATCTACTTCTTCAGCTATCACTTTGTCTTTTTCAAGTCCAAAATGTCGTCGCTTCTGTTGGATGGATCAGACTCCTCTAGTAATGTTGAGGTGATGTTCAGCAACGCGAGGGTCGATTCCCGTAAGATCATGCACATCCCCAGCGAAAATATCTTCATTTTTCTTTAGGCAGGCCACCAACTCTTCTTTGGCCTCCAGCTGTTGTGCTACCCGAGTGGCCTTTCCGGGAGCTATTTCCACCAGCTCTCCTTCCTCTATTTTCTCTGCTTTGGGGGAAGATTCTTCTAGTACGCATACGTCGGAAATCACGATGGCTTTCCCTTTGAGATCATCGGTTCAGGCCTTCTTTTGGTCATCCCTGACCATTTGCACGTAGCAGCTCCTTGCAGCCTTCTGCTCACCTCTGGCCTCTCCAATCAGCTGCTCGATCGAAAATTTCACCTTTTTGTGGTACGGCGAAGCCACTGCCTAAAAAATGGAAAGAAAGGGACGACCTAGAATCGCATTATAGGTGGACGGAGCATCCATAATAAGAAAAGGAACTATGTTGGTTTTTTGGCTGGGCTTTGTGCCCAGAGTCAGGGGCAATGAGATCTGCCCTGTGGGATGGACCACATGTCCTGTAAACCCGAAGAGAGGTGTGACCACATCTTCTAGCTGGGTGTTTCCCAGCTGCATCTGTCCGAAGGCCTCCTGGAAGAGAATGTTGACAGAACTCCCCGAATCAACTAGTACCCGGGCCACTTCATAGTTGCCAAGGAAATACAGATCACCAAAGCATCCGTGTGAGGCAACAGAATGCCTCGGAGATCTTTCGGCTCGAATGAAACTAGCGGCGTGGTCTGGACAGCCTGATCAGTAGCTATAGACAAGCTCTCCATGAGATGGGCGTATGATTTCCACGCCCGGTTGGAATCCCCATCAGTGGATCCTCCTGCGATAATGTGAATAACCCCCCATGTGGGGATGTCATTAAGACCAGATGATGGACCCTCACCTGATGGGCCCCCTTGTGAGATACCCTCCTGGCCGGGAGTCTGAGGGTCCGGAGGAAAAGTAACTTGCGGTCGTTGATTATAGGGCCCCGGACGAGCCACGTTGGGTCGTTGGCCGTGTCGTGCCGGTCCTCCTGTCGGAGGTCGCACCTGTAGATAAGCGGTGCGGATGCGCTCCAATTCTTCTTGCAATTTGAAACATCGGCCACTGGCATGGCCGTATTCCATGTGATACTGGCAAAAGAATGGGGTGGGAGGGTTTCGAGGCACTCCCCTATACCCCATTGGCCACTGTAGAAGACCTTGCTGGTCATAGAACTCCATCTCCCGCTCCTTCCAAGTCCTTGGGGGAGGGACCGCATCGGCGGCCATGATCTGCAACAACAGTGTGGGGCGAGCACCCTATAGTAATAATCGAGGCCTGGGAGCCTCCGGTAGAAAGGGTCGTACATATTCTCGCCTGGGAGGTGCTCGAGGGGCTACGGGGCAATTTCTTTCAGCATGGACCATTGCGGAGGCTCGTTCGGCTCTCCGGACTTTCAGCCCCTCCTCCTCATTGATATACTTCTCCGCACGACTCAACAGCTCCTCGTAGCTGGTTGCGGGTTTCCTCAAAAGTGAGCTAAGAAATGGACCCTCCCTCAGCCCGTGCGGAATGGCCACTCTGAAAGCATCTAACCTTGCTGAGGGGATACTTCTGGCGGTGGAAGTGAACCGATGAAGATACCCTCAGAGTGACTCTGAGGACCCCTGCGTAATGTGCAGTAGGATGGAAGTGTCATGCTTGTACGCCTTGCAGCTGGTGAACTCTTGGCGGAACATCCCCTAAAAATCAGCAAAATAAGTGATAAACCCCGGAGGCAGGGTGTTAAACCATTTTTGCGCCGAGCCGGTTAAGGTGGTGCAGAAGACCTGGCATTTGAGGGCGTCGGTGTAGCAATGAAGTGAGGCGGCTCTTGCAAACTGTGATAGATGCTCCTCAGGATCCATCATGCTGTCGTACTTGTCTACTTGGGGATTTCTAAAGTATGACGACGGGACTTCAGAAAGGATGTCCATGGTGAAAGGACTGGGCTCGTAAATCTTTGGAGCCCTAGTCGATCGGCTTTCGCCTTGCTCTTCTCATCGATTCTGGGTTAATGGAAAAGTGGTCTGATGTACTCGCCCCTCTAGCCCTTCTCCAGGTAATGCTTCAACGTTAGTAGTTGTACGAGGTGGAGGGGGCACCTCTGGTGGAGGTCCACGAGAGGAAGGTTCACCAGAATGAGGATGAAGGTACCCCATCCTTCTCCTTTCTCTAGCAAGGGCCTCAACCACAGCGGTATCCACCATGGCTCTCAGTTGTGACGGTAGTATCATGATAGGATTTTCCTCCGCAACGAAGGTTCCCGGGTGTTGTATCTCCTCTGGCTGCATCTCTATGTCTTACTCAGATGTTTCCCACAGATGGCGTCAATTGATGCGGTGATGGGGAAAAAAGGGTTTACTGGCTTCCTTTCAATGCAATGGGGCACAAAGGAAGCTCAGGGGGTTCTCTCCGGCCGCAACAGTAAAATGAAATGTGAAGAAGAGAAACGCATGCCAACACAAGCAACAAACAAAGACACAGGATGTAACGTGGTTCGGAATAAGGATTCCTACTCCACGAGGGTGAGCTCTCCCACCAGCTACAGTGCCAAAGCACTTTCACTATAAACTTCCTCCTTCGCGGAAAGAACTTCCGGAGGTGGAGGAGAAAACCTCTTACAATTAATTGAATACACAGGAAAAAGTATCAAAAAGATGGAGCTCACTCCTCTCCGTCTCTCCTTCTCCGGCGAATGTGGTTGCTCTCCCCTCTTCAGAATGTGCCTTCGTCTCCTGCAGTTTGGCATAATGCAGATCCCCTTTCTCTTGCCTTACTTCTCCCTTTTATCCTCTTCCTCTGGCCAACTGTCGCACCGTAAACCTCCTTCGTCATACACATGGCCACCTTGCTCCTCTGGAGAATCCTTCTGTTACAGACACGATGAGCGAAGGCTCCTTGGAATATTATGTGAGGGCCCTCTTCTGTTGTGTAACAACTTCTTATCTACATTTTAGGAAATATGCTAGCCCATCCCTTTCAGCCACTTGCCTTCAATAAAACTAACCTAAACCTGTCGCTTACGCGTAGCGTAGCTCTTAGGATTTTTCTGATAGCCCGAACCAACTCCCCTCCTTCCCGTACCGAACCATTTCTAGGCCCGCTAGACCGAGCCAATTCTTGTCCGCCCCATACCGAAATGATCTTTGCGATCGCCCCATATCGAAATGATCTTTGTGATCGCCCCATACCGAAATGATCTTTGCGATCGCCCCATACCGAAATGATCTTTGCGATCGCCCCGTACCGAAATGATCTTTGCGATCGCCCCGCCGTGCCAACTACCTCAAACTGTCCTTCCATTCCAATTGCCCCAGACTGACGTGTACAAACCATTCTTCCCAGACTCCCCCGCCGAACCGGCTACTTGGTTCGGATAGCGTCCTACGCGCGAGTATTCTTACCCTATTCACAGAAAAGAGGTAATAGCAGTATCAAGTATAATTCAAAGCAAATTATGATAGACCTTTTTAATTTGTGATCTTAGCATAAGATTTTGAATTTGATTTTTTTTAACTTTATTTTTAAAATATCTTGTGAATAATTTTTTATCAAAATATTTTGAACTTACAATGTAATAGTTTTCCAAAATAATTTTTCTTAAACTCCTCCTAAAATGTTGTTAGAAAACTTATCCAAAGGTTAACTGAGTTATCCTTATTCATCTCACCAAATCTAGATTTTAAATACACATTAATCCTATGGGTTTTGTGAGATAATTGTTCATTTTTACTTGATTAAATTTAGTGAATATTAAAGTCTTGTAGGATTGAGTTTAGAATCCTACATAAATTTGGAAAGTCTTTAAGGTTGGGTTTGAAGTTGACTAGTTAATTTTAATCTAATTCATCTCACCCAATCTGGATTTTCAAGACATGTTGGCCTTATATGTATTGTGAGATGAGGGTTCATTATTTATTGAAAATTAAAAGTGTTTAAATTTGTGTTAGATTCAATTTTAGCTTGGGCTAATCAAGTAAACTTTTTCAAATTCAACTTCCAGATAGTGGTGAGGTATATGACTTTCTTAGATATTAGATGGACTACTTCCTTAGACAAAGTTGATTAAGGAATTAAGTACTTGACTTTCTTTAGACAAAGCTTTGGTCTAACTAGTTAAAGACTTAGTGAATTAGCTTCGGTCAGTTCCACTCAATTTAGTGCACCAGGTAGGACGCATCCAACCTAGACATGAACTTCAAAGAGCTTCCCTAATTTACTATCAGTTCACTTCATCTTAGTACTAGATTGTTCAAGTTTAAACTACTTGTTTCCTATATAGTCCATTCTAAATTAAACAAGCAAAATTAAGCATGCAAGAGTTTAACTAAGTGTAGAAACAAGTAAAGATTTAGCTCTCCTTGAGTAATAGCTCATATGAGTTTTATTCACTAAGTGAATTTGACTCTTGGGGATCCAAAATTTGTTTCATCCAACTTGATTGACTAAGCTAGTCTTAGGGACCCACGCTTGGACTCAACTCTTAGCATTTTAGCTAAGTAAAGACATGTAAGATTTGTATGAAGACTTAGCTTTGTATCCGAGTTCAGACTTGTTGTACACGGCTCGTTGAGACCCAAGCATCATGTTGAGATACTTGGATCCCAAGGTGAATCTTTCCAATGTTCTGATGAGATCTTCTACTTGCCTTTTCAAGATGAAGTTCTCTTCCTCAAGTTTTGCAACTTGAGTTGAGTCTCTATCTTGAATTTGGAAAGTCAAAGTCTTCAAGTTGACTTTCTCCTTAAGTACTTGTATTTCCTTAAGAAGTAAGTCAACTCGATTCTCGCACTTAGCTAATTTACTACCTAGGCATGCTATGGCATTGTAAAACTTATCTTCTAAAGGAGAGTTTACCTCATCTAGTTCTTTGAAAATGGATACATATCCATGGCTTCTCTCAGACTCGGAGCTTGACTCGAATTTGGATTCATCTACAGCCATGAATGCGACGAAGCTCTTCTTAGATTCTTCAGCGTCCGACTCTTCCGATGATGACTCATCCCAAGTCGCCTTGAGTGCTTTCTTTTTTCCTTTCCTTTTTGAGCTTTTCTTCCTTTTTTAGATCCATGCACTATGACTTGTAGTGTCCCTTTCTGTTGCACTTGTAGCACGTTACTTCCGATCTTGGTCTAGGTTTGTTGTCAACCACTTTCTTAGTATCTTTTTTCGGAATCTCTTCTTCCGGTTGAACATCTTCCAGACCATGTTTACTATCTCCTCCTCTCCATTTATTTCTGACTTCGATTCATCTTCGGACTCATTCTTGACTTTCTTTCCGTCTTTGTTCCTACTCGAACCTGCCATTAAAGTTATATCATTTTGGCTTGACTCGAGTTAGTTTGTTCATGTTCACAAAATAACTCGTCTAACCTAATTGAAGAAAGATCTCGAGAAATTTTATAGGCATCGACAATAGATGTCGATAAAATGTTCCGAGGAAATGCCTTAAGAGTGCGTTTGGTTCAAGTTATCATGCATAATCTTGGTTATGTGATTACCAAGTAATCACATAACTAAGGTTATGGGGAATGAAACATAACTTATATTATTTGATTCAATCATAAGTAATGCAATAAAAATTTATTTGTTTGGAGGTTTTAGTGTATAACCTAGTTTAATATTTTACTATATTATCCTTGGTTTAACTATAAGGTTCTGTTTACTCCTAAAGATGGTGGTATTGGTATCGGTATCGACGGCGGCAAAGGGCGACAATCGATGACACCAGATGATAATGAAGGCGATGGCGGGTGGCGGTGACGGTGGGTGGCAGCGACCATTTGCAATCGACGGGCGATGACCGATGACTGACTGTTGGTGATGGGTTGTGGGTGGCGATCAATTGTTGGCAACCGACAGCGGTCAACGACCGACGGTGGCTACCAGCGATGATCGAAAGTTGGCGGTGGAAACCGACGACCGATTGTCGACGACCAGTGGTCGGCGGTCGACAGTCGATGATCGACGATCGGTGGTCGGTGATTGATGGTCGACAATCAGCGATCGACGGTTGATGGCCGATGGTCATCGGTATGTGGTCGGTGATCGGTCGTCGGTAATCGGCGGTCGACGGTCGACGATCGACGATCGGCAATCACGGTCGACGATCAACGATCGACAGTAGTAATCGGTGGTCGGTGACCTATGGTCGACGATTGGCGACCGACGATCGATGATTGGCGATCAGTGATCGACGATCGATGATTGGCGATCAGTGATCGACGATCGGCGGTCGACGACGACGGTGGCGGTGCCGGTCAATAATGGTAGCAGCAAGCGATAGACTAAGGTTTTGATTATATTAGGATGAAATTGAGATTTGATAAGATTTGAGGGAGAATTTTGGAAAAAAATATTTGTTAATCTCGGAATCAAGAAAAATCTTACCCTTCCCTAAGTAATGTGATTTCGGGTTGCATGTCTCATTTGCTAATGTGGCGGGCATGCTTCATTACTTGGGAATCACTTATCCCTTGAACCAAACATGGTCATTATGGATAACCTTAGATGGATAACTAAAGTTATCCATGATAACCTTGAACCAAACGCACCCTAAAAGAGTATTACTAATTATGTCCCAATTTTCTATTTGATGTCCTATTAAATATAGTCCATTGAGTATGTCTTTAATCCTAGTATGCAATTGACTAGCGCTTTCACCCTCTAAAATTTTACAATTGAAAGAGTTTTTTTAGTAACATGTCTCGTTTAGCTATCCTAGTATCATTTGTTCCTTCATGCAATTCTATTAATTTATCCCAAAGTTCTTTAGAGTTTTCGAATGGTCCAACCCTATTGAGTGTTGGTGCAATCAACCTAGGTCATGATTGACCAGACTCGAGTAAAGTTTTAATGTTCGACAATAGTTTATAATATGGTTTGACCATATGACTAGTGAATGATATGGGACATCCAAAGTCATATGAGGGAGATTATTGAAGAAATCCAAATCGGTCAAGGTTGACCGGACACTTGGTGTGGAAGTCCAAGTATGGTGACTTGACAAGGAAAAGTCCAAGTATGAATACTTGGTAAAGAAAAATCCAAGTCGGTCAAGGGAGACCAGACACTTGGTGTTGGAAAGACCAACGGGGAGTTGGCGAGGGAAGTCCCGGTAGATCTGGGAGACTGTGATTGGCAAGTGCAGTCCCGGACGAGGAGTCTTGGCAAATGAAGGCTTAGGTCTAGGCCTACGATGAGTATCAAGTATGAAGGGATCATACTTGGGGTGTTAAACCTCAGTGTTGAGGTATAACAGTCGACTTCCAATTCGATTCAGTTGACTGGGCTTCGTTTGTAGGCAAATAGAAGCAAGGTAATCTCAACCAGCACCTTGACTGGGTTGTAGTCGAGGCGGCACCTCAACTGGTAAGATGGAGTCAAGCGGTGGGACTTGGAAAGTCGAGATAGTGCTATGGAAGCACTCGACCAGCGCCTCAACTAGAGGCTAGTCGAGGTGGCGCCTCGACTGGTCATTCTGGATGGAGGCACAGAAGCGAGGTGCACTCAACCAGCACCTCGACTAGTAGCTAGATGAGGCGGCGCCTCGACTGAATCACTCGATTGATACCTTGGTTGGTTCCAGCATAGGTATGAAAACAGCTTATCAGAAGCAAGGTAGACTCGACTAGCGCCTCGACTAGGGTATCAGTCGAGGCGGCACTTCGACTAGTGAAACGACCATTGTGTATTAACGTTCGGAAGCAGGAGGTTTCGACGGCCATAAATGGAGAGGCTTGTGGGTGTCTTTGAGCAAGGTTTTAGAGGGGCGATTTGAGGAGAGGTGTTGTTGCATTTCAAGGCCTTCAAAGTCATCCCAAAGCAACCAACAAGAAAACATTCAAAAGCCCTAACTTGTAAAGTGTGTTCACTTATTTTTTTATTTGCTTTTGTAATTGTTGTATTTACTTGTTGTATCTTGTCCTTATTATTGTAAGAGACTAGTAAGAGATTTCTCCACCTCTGGTGTGTCACCGAGAAGGAGAAGTTTGATAGTGGTGGTGTGCATTACTAGAGCTCGCTAGGGCTCGATCGTGGAGTAGGAACTTGGGTTGTGAACCATGTAAAATTCGTGTTGTGCATGTACTGCATTTTATTTTTGTATTTGTATTTCCGCTGCATACTAATGATTGTAGACAAACATGGCAAACTCTATCGAACGAACACGAATTGTTATTCACCCTCCCCCTCTAGCAACGCCAACGGTCCTACATTGAGCTCTTCTTTAGTTAGTCTGCATTGCAAGGTATTAGAGTCTTGTAATTGACTTGAGCTCTTCTTCTAATGTCTACGGTCCATTTCTTTAGATCTAACAACTCTCCTAAGTCATCTACCGAAGGAACGAACCCTTTCATAATAGAAAACCAAACCTCGAGATCGGTTTTCAAAAAGTACTTCATTCACCTCTTCTAATAACTAAAGTCCTCTTCGTTAAATAGAGAGAAGGTCGGAGGGTGCTATATCCTTCTAAATGCGATATTTTTAAATTTTAAAAATTAATTTTCTGAATATTTATTTAGGGCAAAAAATTTCTAGAATTATAAATGTAGAGACAACTTTAAACTAGTGCAAGATTTAAACTAGAACAAATTTGAAAAGTATAAGAAAAACTTAATCTAATACAAAAATTAAAATTAGAGTAAGAAAAAGATATAAAGAAAACTTTGAATACTCACTTTGGTGGTTTCACTAAAATCGGAGTACCCCGTGCTCTGATACCAATTGTAGAATCGAGTTCTACTGAGAGAAGGGGTAAATCTCGGTGTTTATAAATTTTCTTTAAATTTAAAAATATTTTCTTTTCACTTTTTGAAAATAAAAGTAATTGCAATGAAAATGAAAACACTCAAGAGATTTACTTAGTTCACAATCCGAGTCGGATTGCTACTCTAAGGCACGTAACCCTTCCTAGGGTTATCTCGTCAGACAATACACTAAAATGTTAGGGCAATCAATCCATGTGATATGATTTTGATGTGTGTGGCAAAGGGTTTAAGTTAGGTTGATTGGATTTGATATGTGCGTTGGAGTCTTGCAGGACTTAGTAATTCGCACATGGAACTTTGGCAAGTTTCACCAACTCACAACCTCGTGCTTGAGTCGGTGAAGGAGCATTGCGAAGCCATGCGCTTGATGCATCCGAGGGACCGCCGGACGAGATGACTTGAAGCGAAGCCAAGGAAGCAGACTTTGAGGGCAAGAGACGCGAAGGAGCATTGCAGAGTCGTGCACTTGATGCTACCAAGGGACGTGGCCGCGAACGAAGAGAGCTTCGGCGAGGGACTTCAAGTGAGATGAGAGAATGAGTGAAATGTAAGTAGCTCATTAGGTGAACTTGGCTGAATGGCTAAGTGTCGGAGGCTTGACCGCAAGGGTTGAGGTTTACCTGACCGTCGGACGCTCAAACGGATGTTAAGTTTGAGGTTTACCCGGCATCAGTCGACTGTCATGTCATGGTAGTCGACTACTCCAAGTCGACTATGACTCGACTGGTATACGAGTCTGGTTCATGTGTCATCAGTCGACTGCCAAGGATTAGCAGTTGACTGTCGAGACCACCAGTCGACTGATGATGGCATCAGTCGACTGGTCGCAAGGGTTTCGGACACAAAATGGTGATCAGTCGAGTGCTCGCTTCCGACACTCGACTGCTAGCTCCATCAGTCGACTGATGTGGGAGCCATTGGATGAAATCTAACGTAGAAGAAGCTGTTATTGGGCAATGGCTATAGGAGCAGTCGACTGATCGGGGCATCAGTCAACTGCTAGTGCCCAACGGGAAGAAAATAGCCTTCTCTATTTATAGAGAAGATGTAGGCTTGTGGATGGCTAATGCTTATGCTCTAAGTGATCATCCAAGTGCTCGATAAGCTTCCAACTCTTTCTCTTGTTCTTATTTCAAATCCATTGTAAGAAAGAGTGTTCTTGGTTTGTAAGAAGGTTTACCTCCACCTTGCTTTGGCTAAAGGGAGAGACCAATATTGGATTGGTTTCGGAGTGATTCACCGGAGACGAATCGGACCGTGGATTAGTGGCGAGGCCGTGAACCACATTATATCTTTTGTTAGCATTGTTTTTACTTTGTGTTGTCTTAATTGCTTGTTTAGTTTTATTTCCATTGCACTAATATTCTTTGTAGACAAGCAATTCCATCATACGGTGATTGAGGGCTATTCACCCCCCTCTAGCCGGCCACCAATGTTCCAACAAGTGGTATCAGAGCCAAGGTAGCTTGTCGAGGACTAACTGCCGCAACAAGCACTACATCAAGGATGGTCGGCTCTAACATTCATCCACCAAAGTTTGAAGGAGAATTCGCTTGGTGGAAAAAGCGAATGGAGGTATTTTTCGAAACCGATTTTGATATAATGCTCACTATGGAAAATGGTTTCAAAGTTCCTAGGGATGAAGAGGGGGAGCCACTAGAGAAGTCAAGGTGGACAAAGAAACAAAGGGAGGAGCACTTGGCAAACTCAAAAGTCAAGCATCACTTGTACAACGTACTCCCCCAACAAGAGATCAATCGGATTGGGGAGTGCTCAAGTGCCAAGGAGATGTGGGAGAGATTGGTGGAACTCCATGAAGGCACCTCCGAGGCCAAGCTTGCAAGAAGAGATCTCCTTCGCTCCTAATTAAGCAACATCAAACTCGAAAAGGGAGAGAAGGTAAATTCTTTACATTCTAGGTTTAAATAAATTTTAATTGGACTAACAAGTGTAGGAGAAAAGCTATCAAACCGGGAAATGATAATGAAGGCTATAGATGCCTTTCCCCGGTCCTCGAAGTGGAGCTCAATGGTGGACTCCTTCTACATCTCCAAAAATTTAGAAGTTAGCACCTTAGAGGAGTTCTTCTCAACCATGGAGCTCCACGAAACAAGGCTTAAGGGAGTAATTGAAGAATCAAGTATCAAGTCATCAAGAGGAGTAGCCTTAGTAGCCAACAAGGGGAAGAAGAAGAAGATAGAGACTCTCTCCTCCTCCGATGAAGCATCCTCCTCATCCTCCATGAATAGCAATGAAGATGCTTATAGGGTAAGGAAGGTAAGGCATACCCTAAGAAATTTAAAATTTAACAAATCTTATGATAGGAGAAGGCACAAGAGGAAGATCATTTGCTATAATTGCCAACAAGAGGGACATATAAGGGATGATTGTCCCCTCTTGAACAAGAGCAAAGAAGAAAGGAGGAGAAAAGAATAAAAGAAGAAGGGGAGAAAGAAAAAGGAAGAAGAGAATAAGGTCAAGGAGAAAGGGAAGGTAAAAGCACTCAAAGCAAGGACATGGGATGATCCTTCATCATCATCATCGGAGAAAGAAAATGTGTTTGTCACAAACCTTGCCTTAATGGCATTTGATGATCTAGACTCCACTTCCTCCGAAGGTGAAAAAACAAGCTCAAGTGAGGAGAGCTCAAGTGAAGGGGGAGGCTCTTCATCATCCTCATCATCCGAAGAAGAAGACATAGAAACTATGGTAAAACATCTTCCCACTCAAGAAATAGTTTCCATGATTTCTAGCTTAACTAGGGATTTATTTAGGGCCAAAAAAAAATAAGAGCATGCTAGATCAAATTAAGGCCCTAGAAGAAAAATTAGAACAAGCATGCTTAAATATTAATGATAATTTTTCTTCTAGTTTTGAAAATGCATGCTCACATGATAACTATATGCCTTTTGATGTTAATGATGCATGTATTGAAGAAAATAGGGCTTTAAGGGAAAAGGTAGACCATTTGACTAAAGCCCTAGAAAAATTCACATTAGGCTCAAATACCTTGAACATGATATAGGGAGCCAAAGGGCAAGCTTCAATAGGAAAGGCCTAGGTTATAAGGGAAAGACAAATGAAAAGGCCTATAAATGTTTGATTGCTAGGGGTCAAGCCAAAAATAAGGCAATTACTAGAAAATGGATCCCTAAGGAATTTTTAGTGAACCCTATAGGAAAGAACTTGTATTGGGTTCCTAAATCCATCCTTAAGGGTTAGGAAAACCCTAGGATAGTCAACCATAAGGATTTCACTTATATCATATTATTTGGTTGACTCAAGATGGTGTGGACTTAATTTTTGAAATAGTGTTGGGTGATGATAATGCACCCATAAATAGATTAAATCATGCTTTGGGTGATACTTGACTTATCATCATGATTTTATACCTAATGCATGATTACAAATTGAGTGATACATTTGTTTCATGATCATAATGTGAAATCAATGCATATATGTCTTTATGATCATGTGGTACGTTAGTGTGATACTTAGCCTTGTGTAGAATTGCATGAATTTGAAGGCTAAGTATATAAATACCTTTAGGAACATCTCACACTCACCATAAGGCTAACTTTGATTGAAAATATACCATGGGTGAGATGATAGGATGATACTAATGGTCCACTAATGACTATGGCATTTAGATGGTCATTTAAAGTATCAAAATAGCAATAATAGACCGATCATGGAGAAGGCTTATGTTTAATTCATAGACATATTGCCCAAATATCATGGTTGGATATTTCATATGTTTTCAAAACCATTCCTTACTTTAAAATCTGTGTTTTCATGTTTTGAAACAATCTAAAGCAAAACTAGATGTTAAAATTGATACAAACTTGATCAAATACTAGTTTTTTTTTAAACTTTTGGATTTTTGGCAAATCATTGAAAATATAAGTAATTTTCATGAAAACTCATTTTTCACTGATAAAGGACTTTAAAATAAATGTATTTTCAAAATTTCATAATTTTTTGAATTTTCTAGAATTTCTGGTGCATTTTTGAATTTCGGTTCGAAAATTAAAAATGGCTGAAATTTGTGTGTCAGTCGACTAATAGTCTGAACCAGTCGACTGATGTACTGTGCACGAGCACAGTAACCTATTTTATCAGGTTTTTGATGAGTTTTTGGGTATTTTTTCCTCCTTAGAGTTGATGTCATGCGTGTATAACATTTAGCTAATAGTTTTGATGGTGTCAAAGGGGGAGAATTGATAAGGTTTAAGTTAATCATGCTAAAAGGGAAAATTTAGCATGTCTTAAGGGGGAGTTTTGATGCTCATATTATTTACATGCTTTCCTTGCTTATGTTGTTATTGTTATTTGTTTTACCTAACTTAAACGGATTGTCACACATCAAAAAGGGGGAGATTGTTAGGGCAATCAATCCATGTGATATGGTTTTGATGTGTGTGGCAAAGGGTTTAAGTTAGGTTGATTGGATTTGATATGTGCGTTGGAGTCTTGCAGGACTTAGTAATTCGCACATGGAGCTTTGGCAAGTTTCACCAACTCACAACCTCGTGCTTGAGTCGGCGAAGGAGCATTGCGAAGTCGTGCGCTTGATGCATCCGAGGGACTGCCGGACGAGATGACTTGAAGTGAAGCCAAGGAAGCAGACTTCGAGGGCAAAAGACACGAAGGAGCATTGCAGAGTCGTGCGCTTGATGTTGCCGAGGGACGTGGCCGCGAACGAAGAGAGCTCCGGCGAGGGACTTCAAGTGAGATGAGAGAATGAGTAAAATGTAAGTAGCTCATTAGGTGAACTTGGGCGAATGAATAAGTGTCGGAGGCTCGACCGCAAGGGTTGAGGTTTACCCGACTGTCAAATGCTCAAACGGATGTTAAGTTTCGACTATGATCGTCGATCGTGACTCGACCGGTATACGAGTCTGGTTCATGTGCCATCAATCGACCGCCAAGGATTGGCGGTCGATCGAGACCACCTGATCGACTAATGATGGCATCGGTCCGGGTCGCAAGGGTTTCGGCAGAGAATGGTGATCGAGGTGCTCGCTTCGATCATTGCTAGCTCCATCGATCGATGGGACAATCGATCCAATCGATATGGGAGTCGTTGGATGAAATCCAACGTAGAAGAAGTCGTTATTGGGCAATGGCTACAGGAGCAGTCGACTGATCGGGACATCAGCCGACTGCTAGTGCCCAACGGGAAGAAAACAGCCTTCTCTATTTATAGAGAAGGTGTGGGCTTATGGATGGCTAATGCTTATGCTCTAAGTGATCATCCAAGTGCTCCACAAGCTTCCAACTCTTTCTCTTGTTCTTATTTCAAATCCATTGTAAGAAAGAGTGTTCTTGGTTTGTAAGAAGGTTTACCTCCACCTTGCTTTGGCTAAAGGGAGAGACCGATATTGTATTAGTTTCGGAGTGATTCACTAGAGACGAACCAGACCATGGATTAGCGGCGAGGCCGTGAACCACATTATATCTTTTGTTAGCATTGTTTTTACTTTGTGTTGTCTTAATTGCTTGTTTAGTTTTGTTTCCATTGCGCTAATATTTTTTGTAGACAAACAATTCCATCATACGGCGATTGAGGGCTATTCACCCCCCTCTAGCCGGCCACCAACGTTCCAACATAAAAGACCCTCTGAATCGAGAACTCTCAACTTTGGAGGGGATCACTTTTACAAAAGATAAGGATAAGGGAACAAGCTACCTTCCTTTATAATTTAAGCACAAATAAGCGAAAAGAAGTACACAAGTGTTATACCGACACTTCTAAAGAAGGAATGTAGCTCGGAGTACGAAGTGTCAGTGTGTCAATGCTTTTGCAAATAACGAACGATGGTGACAACACTTTGAGATATTAGAATTCATTTCTTCGGAGATGGTCCTCCATTTCTTTTATAAGTCTTTTTCAATCGATTGGAACACCCTCCAGTCGACTCCAAATCAGCCTGTTGATTTGGTATTCCGGGCTTCCTAGTCGACGGCTTCAAGTTGGTTGACTCCTCTCCTCTATTGTTCGGGAAATTTCCTACCCCAGTCGACTGGACCTCCTCAGTCGATTGGAATACTTGTCATCTTAGTCACAATATCTCAAGTCAATCAGCAGCCTGCCTTGCCAACTCGGCATCCCAATCGACTGAACCATACCTAGTCAACTGGGTATGAGGCGACTGAAATCTTTCCAATCGCCTAAAGACTTGCAAAATCATATTAGCACAATACACAGTATAATATGAAATGACAGTAGTAATAATTCCCAATCTCGACTTCCGAGTCCAACACGAATCCTCCGTCAGATCGATGCCTACCTTACCCTCCTACCGAGACTCGGCCTCACATCTTCACTCGAGGCTTACCTGTCGGCTGTCCTACCTGACTTATCTTGTTTGAAATCCGATCTGACCCACTAGGTCTTCATGCCAACTGTCCGGTCTCCCTGACCCAGCTGGGCTTCCTGCCAGTTTTTCGATCTTTTGACCCAACCGGTTTTCTGTCAGATGTCTGATCCACTCGACCCATCTAGACTTCATGTCTGGTGGTCAATCCTCTTGATCTGTCAAGTCTTTTGCCTAGTATCCGATCAACACGACCTACTAAGACTTTTCTATTAAACCTGCATACTCAATCATGCATATGAAATCACAAGTTTATCCTAGCTCTAACCATGATTTATACATCAAAACTCAGGAGCTAGTGGTGCTTCCTGCACCAACAGTTATTGGGCCTTGGGAGATCGGGCATCAACAAAACTTTGGGAGGTTAGGTGTCCTTAGGTCGATTTTTGTAAGGTAGACTTTCTTTAGATCGATTGTCGGAACGGAGAGTACTTCAAATCTGAAAGCAAAACGGGTGAGAAGGGGGCTAAGACGTATCTCAGTGAAATCTCTTCGACGCTCAAGTGAGAAGGTAGAGAAAAGTATAGAAAATGCATAAAGTAGAGAGAGCAGAATTTTAGAGATTACTTGATCCTCACGTTCCTCTCCTCTTATCTTTAGATGGGAAGAGAAGAACATGTCTTTTAGGGGGAAGAAGAAGTGGAGATATGATGTGGAGACCTGACTTATGGGAGGAAAATCGTGGAGATATGGAGATGTGACTTTCGGAAGGGAAATCGTGGAGACATGCATAGAGACATGAAGTGGAGGTGTGACTTGCGGAAGGGAAATCATGGAGGCATGCCGAACTGAGCTTGAGCATGATTTAGATGGACTTAAGTTGACTCGTATTTAATTTGATCGAGTTTGAATTTGAATTCCATCTCAATTTAACTGTTGATTTGATTTTATCATCTGACGAGGAGTATTTCCATCGTATCACACATTATCCCTAGAACCACCGACAGCCATCTAGATATAATTTGATTTTTTTTTTCGCTTATTGTGTTTGTAAACATGGCTCTCGTGTCAGTTTACGCATCAGATTATTTCAGTTCTTTGATCCACGTCTGGTCTAACTAGATAGAATTGCCTTCCTATTCGTTATTACATCATCCTAAATTTATGTAGCAACGCTCTCTTAAGTTTTCAACATTTACTTGGTTTTTTTGACCTGAAGACTATTCCTTCCTGTACTCTCTTGGCAACAAGGAAATCTAGGAAATCAAAATAAGGTCTCAGGTTCTTGCACTTCAAATAATATTGATAGAAATGTCTCTGTGATCGGCATTTTCCAATTCATCTCCTAATATCAGTTCTAGCAGCTCTGGCACATTTTTACGTTGTTAATTTACCAAAAAACTTTCAATCACTTGGTCACATTATCATGTTGAAATTGGACGATTATTCATTCAAGTCAACAGCAGGTCTTTTGCATGTTGAATAATTTTGTTATACTCTAGGTAGAGAAAGTAAGACTGCGTGTGACTGCGTTTTTAGTTTTTCATTTTTTGAAAAATAGAAAATAATTTTTTTTCTAATTTTTCAAAAAATATTATTTTATTTTTTAAAAAACGGAAATAGAAAACGACAATCAAACATTATTTTTCACGTTTTCTTATTTTTTAAAAAAAATAAAAAAAATAAAAAATTCTCCACCAACCAAACGTCCCCTAATTTTTTAGGACTATTTCTCGTCCTTTTCTTTTAACATCGCACTGGTGTAAAAAGATGATACATTCGTCCTTATTATTTTTGTCAGTCAATTTCATAGTTAATACAAAGGAGATAAATCACGGAGAACATATTGTCCAATCCAAAATTAGCACGGTAGAAGGACAGACACCCAAAAAAACTTGCAGCCTCTGAGGATTGACTTTTGCTCATTTTGTACAACTCTGCTGTAGCACTAGTCACAAGATTCTCCCGTGGAGATAAAGGTTGGAATTGCCAACCTAGCGGCCTCCTCACTCTGGCTTCATAAATATGAGAAAGAGTAAATCACGGGTGATCACTGACTTTGGTGTGATAGCAAGTATGGTGAAAGACGTAGCCGAGCGCAGGCATTAAACAGTCTGCTGATATGGAGGATCGAACTTTACTCTTTATATAAATTCTGCATCGTACTTACCAATGCATTATTCCCATAGAAACTACTCTTTTAACGTCACACATGTACAGAGAAGACGAAGTAGATTATAGCGATCGAACCAATAGATCTATGATGAGGTGGATTAATTTATAATAAATTCAATATTTAATGAGAAGAAATGAATTTGACTTCGCTATTCCGACGAATTGAAAATTTTATAATTCAATTCAATCCAAAAAAAAAATTGTTGATTAGATGAGCCGATGTACGGTTAAAAAAATTTAAAGAAATTTTTAAAATTACTATGTCATTTTATCTAAAAATATTATCTTAAAATAATTTTATTTGAAAAAAATAAAAAAATTAAACTAGAGATATTATTTTTTAATATTATTAATTGAGTATGATAAATTAAATTAAATCGATTTAATATAATAAATGTACATATAAATTAAAAATATTTTATATGAAAAAGAAAGACTTTTAATTTTAAATCGTAAGTGACCCATCTTAATCTACCATCTGTACAGATTGATGTATTTAAATTCGTCAAATAATAAATTGATAAAAATTTAATTCAATAACGAATGAATTTGATGGGTGAATCTAAATTGGCAGTTTAGAAAGGAGATCTCCGTTAAAAAACATTTAAGACGGGAGAAATTTGAATCGTGAATTCAAAAATTGTTTTATTGTAATTATCCATTAGATGTTAGGTACAAAGAGACATCATTCTTTATGAGTATTTTTTTACGTGCAATTATTCATGCTTTAACAAAGTTGGTATTAGAGTCTGTTAAGATGTCTGAAATGTTCGTATGCATGGTTTTTGTATATACGAGCGTCCCGATTGGCTTAATTCGGGCCCTTTTGATTTTTTTGCCCTTAATTAATCCTTTTCACTTAGAAGGAGCCTTAGTATAACGGTAAAATTTTTATCTTGTGATCAAAAAGTCACAGGTTCAAATTTTGAAAATAACCTCTTGTAAAAAAAGCAAGGTAAAATTGCGTACAATAGATTCCTTCTTCAATACCTCGTATGATGGAAGCTTCGTGCACTGAATTTTTTTTTTTTTTTAATCCTTTTCACTTATTTATGCCTTTGACTTCCACTAAGTAGTAACATAGTCAACGGTTGAAGATCCACGCAAATGAGTCCATCTTAGTAAACATGCTATAAATGAGCTGCTACTTTACAGCGTCTCCCTCGGAAATCGGAATCGATCACGATGAAGAGCGCCATTATTGCTTGTTTCCTCTGCTTCCTACTCTCTACTGCGTTTATTCCCCCCTCCGACGCCGGCGACGCGTTAACGCCACGGCGGCCCATCTTCGACGACGGAAGTACTTTGACATCAGACGGGGGCAGATTTCAGTTGGGCTTCTTTAGCCCCGTTGCCGGTTCCCTCGACCGCCGCTACATTGGCATTTGGTACAACATCTCCGCCCGCACCGTCGTATGGGTCGCCAACCGCCGTTTCCCGGTGACCGGCCGCTCCGGACGCCTCTCCATGTCGGAAAATGGAACCCTCCTCCTCACTGACGGAAGAAGCTCCACCATCTACTGGTCCTCGACCTCGCCGGCTTTGGAGGAACCCGAAGCGCGACTCTTAAGCGACGGCAACTTCGTCGTCGTGGAGAAGGGAAGCGACCCCAGCGTCTCAGCGGCGTGGCAGAGCTTCGACTACCCTACCGATACGCTCCTCCCACGGATGAAGCTTGGGTGGAACCTCAGCACCGGGCTGAAACGCAACCTCACGTCGTGGGCGACCTCCAGCGATCCGTCGCCGGGAGACTACGTGGCGGGCATCGACGTGGCTGGCGTACCCCAGCTGTTTGTGTGGTCCGGGGCTCGGCAGTTCTGGCGCGGTGGCCCGTGGAATGGCATCGGCTTCAGCGGCAACCCGGCAATGATGCCGAACAATCCCCTAACTCTGCATTTCGAGTTCACATCAAACTCCAACGAGGTCGTCTACTGGTTCTATCTGGAAAGCTCCACCCTCTTGTTGAGATCGGTCCTCAACGAAACGGGCTTCCTCGAGACGTTCCTCTGGTACGAAATCGGAAGCCTCTGGGTGTTCCTCAGTGCCTTGCCCAACACCAGCGACATCCCGTGCGACAATCGAGTGTCCTCCTGCGGCGCCAACGGGGTCTGCGGCCCCCGTGCGCAGACCTGCAGGTGCCTCCAGGGGTTTCGTCCCAAGAATCAGCGAACCTGGGACGACGGGTGCGAGAGAGAGCTCCCGACGGCCAGCTGCCGGAGCAGGACCGACACCTTTGTCGTGGTGAACAACACTAAGCTGCCAGACACGTCAAAGGCGACGGTGAACCGGAGCACGGCGAGTCTGGACATGTGCAGGGACTGGTGCTTGAGGAACTGCTCCTGCACTGCTTATGCTGCTTCCAACCTCAGGGGCAATACCAGTGGGTGCCTGATCTGGACGTCGGACCTCTACGATCTCACGCTGTACGACAACGAAGATCCAGGACAGGATCTCTACGTTCGACAAGTAGAATCAAGACATTTGAACAGAGGTATTTCTTCAGTTCCGCCATCGCATACCTTCAACTGTTCCTTTCAGTCTTTCATCTCAAGTTTTCTCAGGTTTATCGACCAATTCTCTCCGGAGAGCATCAGCATCGATCAGCATTTCAGTAATTCTTGTGGCTTTTCTCCTTTCACTTTTGGCGTGCTTGATTTGGAGAAGGAAGAAGAGAAGTAACATTATCACTTGTTCTTGTTTTGTTTAGTTTTGATTGACGGTGTGCAGCAGTAGTTAATTCAGATTTTACATTATGATAGACCTGTATTGTGATGAGGAAGAGACTGAAGGAAAGGACTTGGATTTGCCGGTATTTGACTTGAACACGATTGCTGAAGCAACCGACAACTTCTCGGCGAACAATAAGCTCGGCCAAGGGGGCTTTGGGCCTGTATATAAGGTATCATGTAGTTGAACAACTGTATGAATTGAGCATCAGTTTGATTGGCATGAATTACAGGGGAAGCTGGTTGAGGGACAAGAGATAGCTGTGAAAAGGCTATCCAAGACATCATCGCAAGGCATCGATGAGTTTAAGAATGAGGTCATGTTGATTGCTAAGTTGCAACATCGAAATCTTGTTCGACTTCTTGGTTGTTGCATTCAAGGAGGAGAAAGGATGTTGGTCTATGAGTACATGCCCAATGGAAGCTTGGATGCTTTCTTATTTGGTAGGTTTATTCCTTTTATTTTCCCTCTCCTATTTGGTTCATATTAATGTTATTCCGAGTTTGTATGCAGATGAAGAAAAAAGTGCATTGTTGGATTGGAAAATCCGTCATAACATTATACTTGGGATTGGTCGAGGACTTCTTTACCTTCATCGAGATTCTAGACTTAGAATAATTCATAGAGACTTGAAAGCTAGTAATATTCTTCTCGATGAGGAAATGACGCCCAAAATCTCAGATTTTGGTATGGCGAGGATTTTTGGAGGAGAGGATACAGAAGCAAACACGAGGAGGGTTGTCGGAACATAGTAAGTATAGTTCTTTCACTTTGTCATTTTATCATTGTCTGCATCATTTGAAACTTTAAAATTTAGTATTATAGTCTTCTTAATTACTGTTGCATTGATTGGTACAGTGGATACATGGCGCCTGAATATGCAATGGATGGAATCTTCTCTGTGAAGTCGGATGTATTTAGTTTTGGAGTTTTGTTACTTGAGATCATAACCGGTAGGAAGAATCGAGGAGTTTATAACTCTACCCTGCACTTAAATCTTCTCGGCCATGTATGTGTTGCAAACATTTGCTCAAGTCCCTAGAATTAGTTGTTTGATCAATACATGTAGGTCTAACTCCATTTTTTCCCTTCAGATATGGAGCTTATGGAAAGAAGGCAAAGTTATGGAATTAGTTAACCAATCTATCGATCATTCACTGCCAGTAGTTGAGATCCTTCGTTGTATAAAAATTGCTCTTTTATGTGTTCAAGATCGACCAAGAGACAGACCGACAATGTATTCAGTATTGAAAATGTTGGACAATGACAATGCTTTTGAAATAGAACCTAATCAACCTGGATTCATTGACTTTAGAGGCCCCCTTGATCAGACTAATTCGTCAACAAGAGAACAAGATTTGTCACCAAACTATGCTTCTATGACAATGCCACAAGGTCGGTAGGCCTAAATACATTTTGCTAGTATGAAATGTAAACACTTTAGATTCTTCATGTTTAGTATTTATGAATTTTGTACAACAAACTATGTTCCTACTTCTAAATAGCGAGCAACTTTACACTCTTATGTTCTCTTTTACTTTTTTGAAATAGCTTAGGTAGCGTTTGGTTTATAGAAAAAATTTTATTTTCTGAGAAAACGAGAAAATAATATTTGATTGGCATTTTTCAACTTCGTTTTCTAGAAAATAAAAAAATATATTTTCTGAAAAATTAAAAAATAAGAAAAAGTCATTTTTCCTTTTCTGGAAAAGAGAAAACGCGTTGCTTACCAAACAGCGCTTTATGTTCTCTTTTACTATCTTATATATGTGGGTCTAAACATGTGTCTGAAATGTTTGGAATGGCATTTTGGAAGACAACTTCTAAATGAAAGAGCTCTCTATAGATAGAACAGTTCGGAGCAATAGCTACTTTGATGCTCGCATGATTTCGTCCAAACTTTTTACATTCTCTAGTAATTAATGATTCGTGAAGCAAGGATGTTCCTTGTTGCAATTTCGTCGCTTCTTTTCATCCTATTGATGGCAAGCAACAACAAATGGCGAGGATCAAAAAGGTGCTTCATATTTAAGTTGAGGCTCTTGCGATCATTTTCTACGTTGAATTGGTGGTGATAAACCAATATCATTTCGATGTGGTTGAGAGTCAAGTAGATACATGTCAAATTGTTTTTAAGGGTGGAGTATTGGTAACCGGTGAGATGGTGAAAACCATTAAAATTATCAATTAATGCAAACAAGTTGGACAACGATACTACTCCTAAGAGTGGTCTTAGTCTTGACTAAAGAAATTAAAACAACTCACCTAGTAGATTAGATTAATCATATTTATCTATTCCTAACAAGTTAGAAGAATTCTTCTACATCATTCACACAGTTCGTCCCTCAAGCACAGTGCAGGAGGTGTGCTTGTAGGGTTCCACAGCAAACAAAACATAAAACGCAGTGGAAAAAGAAAATTCACCGAGGATCCATGCGAATTCTAATTAGTTGTTTGTTTAGAATATTATCTTTAGATATGCAAATTCTTTGCTGATTTGATGGATTAAGTCGATCTCTACATGATCAAACGTTCACGCCTCTGGTATTTACATAAGCACAACTGTCGTTCATCTCACGAATATAATTAGAGTCGTATATTACCCACACCGTTCACACAGTTCATCCCTCAAGCGCAGCTAAGGATGTATGCTAGTGTCTTTGACATTCTTCAGGAGAATATCATTAATTCGAATGAGATAAGATGTAAGAGAAGAGGAAAAGAGCCCGTTTTAGTGAATATTGGTCAATGTCCTTAGAGGTGGATGATCAAAGGGATTGGTCGTCCACAATAATCATCTCTGAGACAGCATAAATTTGAACTCAGTGTTAGCCCAAAATCATCTTCTATAGATTATTTGTCTGAGATAAGAAAAAAAAAGCTTCTTTGCTAAGCGGCCGAGTTGGCTGAAGATTCATCTCCTCTGACAATATTTTCTTCTCCCCTAGGTCATCTCCTTATAATGCTTCCATCCGCTCGGATCATAATGTTAGCTGCTAGTCATCAATGATCAAAATCAATTCAGGTGGCAAACGTGGGTTAATTCATTTGGATAAATTTTATCCCAATCAGTCTAACATTCGATATACTTGCTCTTGAACATGAAAGAAATTATCTCATTCATATATAATTTTATTCGCTGTGATTCAATATAAACTAACTAATTTATTCCTTATTTTTAACGTGGGACTTCATATATATGATAGCCCTCTTTGTCTATCGATCTTATTTCCATCCAAATTTCCAACGCTCAGCTTCCTCAATGGATGACATCCTAGGAACTCTTATCCAACAACTCGTGTTTCATATTGACAGGCAGGTTGAAATTATATCTCAACAACTTGGGTTTCATATATATTGACAGGTTGAAATTAATGGAAGACAATGTTGTGGTTTTAGTCCATTTCTCCTTCCCAAAAAAGTGTTTCTGGTTACTGCACTAGTGCCGTAGCGATGAAGCAGACATATTGGATATGCTTGTCTCTCATTTATCTATTCACGGGGGTTTTACTTTGGTATATCAGTTGATTACTTCTCTGGATTGAATGCTCTAATTACTTGTCTTAATCCACCATTTTGATAGACAGGAATTTATATATCACCACAATTGATTGCTGTTTACATCTGGAAAATAAGATAACTTTGACATTATACAAGTTGAAAAACACAATCAATCACAGATTTTAAAAACCATTAATGGGAGCATGCAACAATGGGGCATCAACTGGTAGTCCTGATTTTATTTTAAGCAGAGGTGAGCAAAATTTCCAATCCAAATAACTGACAGTATCGAATTAATTCACAAGTTTGATTTGGTATATTCTAAAGTTTATTTTTTAAAAAATAATATTTGTTATTTTGATTAAAAAGCTTTGATTTTGATTATAAATTTTGAATCAATTTTTTATTAAACAATAAAAATATTAAATTTTTTAATTGTTTATTAAACCAATTAAGTTTTTAATTAAAATTCTTCATTTTTAATTTTTTTAAAAAATCATATAATTTAATTATTGACTAAATTAATCGATTTCTTTTATCGATTCAGTTTTAATAGTAAAAAATCAATTGGTTAGGTTTATAAATAATCCCAAGGACTAATTTGTTGTGCAAATGCACCACTGAAAATAAAAACTCGACCTCAATAAATAAAGAAAGCTCTCCAAACCTCAAGTCCAAAGCATTTTCGCAAAAGTATTAAATACCTCTATCTAATCGCCGCTCCTTCATCCTTATCTTCGATGACGACTAAAATTGAAGCAAGAACGAACGAATCGTTTTTTTTTATCAAGGATGACTAAAGTGTTATTAGAATAGGTCAATTATAATTTTTTTTTCTTTATTGTATAAACTAAAATTTTGATTAATCTTTCTTTTATTATTTTTAATATATTAAGATTTAGATTAACTCATATTGAGATTTAGATTGGATGATGTAATCAATCTATAAAAAAAAGCATTGAGAGTTTTTATTTTTTTTAATTATAATAAGAGTTTTGAATAATTGTGAGCATCATAAAAAAAATTTGTTGGTGATTAAAGTATTTGTATGTACTAATTTAAGTAGAAAGAATAGAATAAACGAAATGCAAAAAAAAAAAATTCACAGAGATTTACAGAACTTGATTTAGCGTCGTAGGGATGTAGGGAAGATGAGATTACTTGACGTCTGAGGGTCGATCACACGAGAAAGATCCTCCTCCTTCACAAGCCAAGATCGCAGCAGTGCTTTGGTGTTCTTTACTCTCGTTGTTCTCTCCGACAGAACTTCGACACACACAGCACTGTAGGAAGTTTGAGGCCGCTAGAGGGGGGGTGAATAGCGTCGTACCCATATGATGATGGAATTCGTTCGCGTGTCGTCTCTACAAATTTTGTTAGCGCAGTGGAATATAGATAATAATGACAATAACGAAATAGACAATCACACACGAACACGAGTATGTAACGTGGTTCAGAACCGCACGGTTCCTACTCCACGGATCGGGCTCAAACGAGCCCTAGCGATGCCACAAGCACACCACTATGGAATAACTCCTTCTCGGAACAATCCGGAGGTGGAGAAACCTCGTACAATGTATACGACAGTAATACAATGACAATACAAGCAAATACAATGAAATACAAAGCAATACACGTAAAGAAACTACTTTACAAATGTCTTTGGATCGCTTGCTTGTTGATTGCTTGAATCGTGATTGAAGACCCTTATTTGCAATAGCAAATCGCCTCAAGACGTCCAAGAAATCGCATCCCTTTTCCTCCATCACGAGCTCCTTTTATAGCTTCAACCTGTGCTGGAAAACGCTGATCAGTCGACTGCTCGGGATCATCAGTCGACTGATCACACTATTGCTGTGAGACAACGGTGTAATCCACGCTGGAAAAATCCAACGGCTAGGACATGATCACACTGTTGCTGTGAGACAACGGTGTAATCCACGCTGGAAAAATCCAACGGCTAGGACATCAGTCGACTGATCATGAGCATCAGTCGACTGATCAAGCCATCACTCGACTGCTCGTCCTAGCGGTCGAGTGAGACTACACTCTGTGGCCCAAAATCCGAGCATCAGTCGACTGATCACCTTGATCGATCATTGCTCAACACCAACGATCATTGCCATCTCGGCAATCATTGCTAGGCCACTTCCCGTAGTCAAACCCTAGTTGACTCAGGCCAGTCGACTGCCCCATGGCACCAGTCGACTGGCACACCTCAAACATGAGGTTTTAGCGCAAGTATGGTTCCCCCATACTTGTTAAACCACCCTTAGCCTAGACCTAAGCCTTCTAGCCACCTCTATCAGTCTCACACCTCTCGGATCCCTCCAAGTCATCCATAACTTGTTCATCCATCGCGCTAGCCTCCAGGTGCTTCCATCGGCTATGTCATGCTAACGGTGTCTACACAGCCAAAGCACATTGGACTTACGCCGCCAAGACTCCGCTTGGACTTTACGCCGCCAATATCAATCCCCTTGGACTTCTCAAATGCCAAGACTCAAGCTTGGACTTTTCCTTGCTAACCCATGTTGGACTTTCCATGCCAAGACTCATGCTTGGACTTTCCCAAATGCCAAGTGTCCCACTTGGACTTTTCCTTGCCAAGACTCATGCTTGGACTTTACATGCCAAGACCCATGCTTGGACTTTTCCATGACAATCACATTGTCATATGTTTATGTCGAAATATCAAAACATCACTCGAGTCAAACTCGAGTCCTGGTCAATCGTGACCTGGGTCGATTGCACCAACAATCTCCCCCTTTTTGATGTTTGAAAAAAACCAAACAAATCATTGAGTTAGACCACTAACTCACAACTCTTACCAATTATTCCAAATTGGTAATCCCAAATATTTTTCCTTAAACATTCTCCCCCTTTTTGACTAACATCAAAAAGGTTTTCTCTCCAAGGAGGTCAATGTCTCATGTCCCAATGAGATCTTACAATCTCCCCCTTGGTCCAAAAATACCTAGGATGTCTACCATCTTCCTAGTGATAAGTCTCATATCACTCAAGAGAGGCAATCATATTCACTCTCCCAATTTCCAAATTGAGTATCTCAAAATCCCATCAATTTTTCCAATTGATGTTACTCTCCCAATAACTTCTCCCCCTTCAAGAAGAGAAACACATCCATCATCCCAAGATGGATAACTCCCCCTAAAGGCTTGCTCTCCCTTGACCATTGCACCAACAATGTCCTTGAGAAGTCCCTAAGCCAATAGGAACTCTAAACCATCAAAAATAAGGTTAAAGGTTCAAACATGAACTCTTTCATCCTTAAATTTGATACAAACCCTAAACAACTCTCCTAATCCATATCCAATGTATTTTCACCCTTTATAATGCTTCCCAAAGCATATCCTAGGGTTAAAAGTGGTTAGGGACCTTAAACGCAGCTGAACACGGGTTAAACAAATTTAGTTTTCTCGAAATCAGCATTAACAGTCGACTCATCACTACGGTCATTGCCACTCACATCGATCGATTGCCACCTAGAGCGGTGATATAAATTTTCAATTCGATTATCGAGTTGAATTTCCAAAAATCATAAATAATTATACGTATATCGAAAAATCATGAAATTTGATACGTATAGTACTTATGACCAATACTATGGGTGAAAAATATTTGAAAATTATCTTACCCATAAAATATCGAAATTGATACAAAATTCAAAAGTGAAGAAAACTTTCAAGTTTTGGCTCACTTTGTATCAATCTCATCAATGGTGATTGCTATCAAAAGATAGACTTCACCTAGGTTTTCTAAAATGATTTAAAAATATTTTCAAAACCTTATTTTGGATCATATTCCTTGGGCTTTATGTACATGACTTATACACATGCTCTCCCAATGATCCATAATTGAAATTAGATGAGTTTTAGTTCATCTGGATGCAAAAACTATGCACCTTGAACTTAACTCATATCCTAACATCTCACATGTATCTCGGGTGTATAACATACACATACATGTCAATTTAATGTGAGATGTGAGTTTTGTTCATTTAATCTAGGGTTTCATGCATTTCCTAGGCAACCCTACTTGATTCCCTTATAAATGAGACTTCAAGTCATGTCATTGTCCTTAATTCAATTTTAGTCAAAAGAATGCATGAAATGATCATGGCATAATAATAGCAAAAATAAATCATGGCCAATGATCATGATGTCATGGTATATGATATCAAACTAAGCATACATGACATTAACCTAAAACCTAAGCATAATCATGACATATAAAGTGATTAAAAATAAACATGATGTCATGACATGACATATGACAATCAAAGCATGACATATAAAATATATAGGTACAGTAATACCTAAATTTTAATATTAGTTGTCATTTGTTGGGATTAATCATATTTTGCCATAGAACCTAAATTCTCCCAAATGTGCCAAAACCCAAAATGGCACACTAACCTCTAAAACCTAAATTGTGTCAATTTAAATTATTTTTCACACTTCTTAAATGATATTGGCACATCCTAAAATCCTTTAGGATCATAATTCAAGCCTATTTCCAGGGTATCCATAACCTTGAAAATAACCTAAAGTACCACCTTTACCATGGTTAGGTTAACTACCCATCCAATCAAGGTTGGCACACCCTAAACCCATCTAGCGTGAATCAATCACGCTCTTAGGAACCCAAAATCTATTTGAGCTCCTAGGGTTAATTAGGTATTCCTTAGGGATGACCTCCCTAGATACCTTCCTAATGACCCTCCTAGGCTTGTTAGCCTTGGTCATTTGGGTCTTACCTAGGTTGACTCTAGGGGTAACTCCCCTTGCAACCTTCTTAGTGGTCACCCTAGGTTTCCTAGAAACCCTAGCCACTAGGCACAACCTTTGGTCAACTTTAGGGATGACTTCCCTATTGACCTTGGTCTTCCTAGACCTAGTTTGTGTTCCATAATCAAATGGAACACTATGGTAAGCCACCTTAGGCTTAGGTTTGTGACCCAAACCTTACTTGCCCTTGATTGACTTTTATTTCTTAGGTCCTAGATATTGACTTTGACTTTTGGACCCTTGACTTAGACTAATAGACCCTTGTGATTGATTTTGTATCTTGTTTAGGGTCTTTTCCAATTTCTCAAGTCTTGACCTCAAGGCTTGGTTCTCTAATTCTAATTGCTCAATTTTAGAATTCTTATTTAAATTTTGAGCATGGTTATTTCTAGGCATATGCCTAGTCCATTTAGGATTAAGACCTAAGTGTTCTTGTACCTTTCTAATTGTTTCCCTAGGTAGAATTTGTCTTGAGTTATTTGACCTAGGTTTGTCCTTAGATAAATTGTTTTTAGGGACATTAGTCCTAAATTTCTCCTTATTTTCAAAATAAAGGTTCTTAACTCCTAAACAAAAATATTTATCTCTAGCATGCTTTTCATGGTGAATTGCAAGAGAATTAAAATTCCTAGCATGCTTTTGACTTTTAAATTTAGAAAGCGCATTATTGAAATATACCTTAGGGTTTGCCTTGGAGGCTCCCCCTACATGTATAGCTCCCTCTTTGACTTTCTTGCTCCCCCTAGGGCATGAATTCCTAAAATGTCCCGGTTGTTGACACTTGAAGCAAATGACGTGCTCTTTGCTTCTTCTAGTGGAGATACCGGCATCTTTTGATATTTCTTGAGGTTTAGGCACCGGAGGAGCCTTCTTAACCTTCTTTAGGCACTTGCTCTTCTAGTGCCCATACTCCCTACACTCAAAACACATTATATGGATTTTATTTGAAATTACCATGTTTGAGTTACCTAGGGTGGAGGTGAGGTTCTCTTGAGCTTGCTCTTCCTATCTACCGGATGTAGATGATTCTTCTTGTTGTTCTGGTGTTGAGGATGCTCTAGTCTCCTCCCCCTCAATCCTAGAGGTGGAGGTCTCCTCCGATTCTACTTCCTCTTCCTCCTTGGATGTTGATGATCTCTCAATCTCCAAGTCCTCACTTCCTTGTGAGGATGATGCATTAGCCTCTTCGGTCTCTTCCTCTTGGACCGTTGATGGGCTTTCATGGAGCTTGGCCACTTGGCTCCATAGCTCGTTTGCATCTACATAATTACCTAACATACACAAGATATTTTTAGGTATTAAATCAATTAAAAACTTCATTACCTTCTCATTTTTCTCGAAGGCTTGGACTTGCTCTTCGGTCCATCTCTTTTTCTTGAGGAATCCACCTTTTGGTCCTCTTGGATAGCTATATCCTTCTATTAAAATGGGTCATTCTTCGAAATCCCTCATCATTAGGAAGTCCTTAATTCTAGCATTCCATTGTCTAAATCCTTCTTGTCCATAAAAGGAGTAAGGAATCGGTGTGTTGATATCCCATCCGAGTTGTTCTTCCAACTCCATCTTCACCCTCTAGCGTCTTTGTCTTAGCTCCCGGCGATTAGTTCATAGAAGAGCCCCGGGCTCTGATACCAATTGTAGGAAGTTTGAGGCTGCTAGAGGGGGGTGAATAGCGTCGTGCCTGTATGATGATGGAATTCGTTCGCGTGTCGTCTCTACAAATTTCGTTAGTGCAGCGAAATATAGATAATAATTGTTGGTGCAATCGGCCCAGATCACGATTGACCAGGACTCGAGTTTGGCTCGAGTGATGTTTTGATGTGTTTTGATGTTTCGACAAAAACATATGACAATGTAATTGTCATTTGGTAAAGTCCAAGTCTTGAGTACTTGGCATGGAAAGTCCAAGTGGGACACTTGGCATTGGGAAAAGTCCAAGCATGGGTCTTGGCAATGTAAAGTCCAACATGGGTTGGCAAGGGAAAGTCCAAGCATGGTCTTGGCATTTGAGAAGTCCAAGCATGGTCTTGGCATGGAAAGTCCAACATGGGTTGGCATTTGAAGTCCAAGGGGATTGATATTGGCGGCGTAAAGTCCAAGCGGTAGTCTTGGCAGCATAAGTCCAATGGTTGGCGGCGTAAAGTCCAAGCGGAGTCTTGGCGGCGTAAGTCCAATGTGCCTTGGCGGTGTAGACACCGTTAGCATGACATAGCCGACGGAAGCACACTGAAGGCTAGCGCGATGGATGAACAAGTCATGGATGACTTGGAGGATCCGAGGCGTGAGGTGATGGAGGTGACTAGAAGGCTTAGGTCTAGGCTAAGGGTGGTCTAGCAAGTATGGGGAACCATACTTGAGTTAAAACCTCATGTTTGAGGTGTGCCCGGTCGGCCCGGTGCCATGTGGCGATCGACCGGACCAAGTCAACTAGGGTTTGGTGCGGCGTTATGGCCTAGCGATCGCCATAGGTTAGCGATCGGTGATGGCTCGAGCCCGATCGTGATCGTCTGATCGGTCGACCGGGTGCTCGAGAATCGACCAGAATGGAGTCGAGACTGATCGGTCGAGTGAGGACTCCATCGGTCGGCCGATGGTCTGTCACGATCGATGGTAGTTCCCGTTGGACTTATCCAACGTGGAACTAGCCGTTGTCTCACGACAACGCGATGGCATCGACGATCGATGGTCTCGATCGTCGACCGATCGACTTTTTCCAAAGAGTTGAAGCTATATATGGAGCTCGTGGTGGAAGAAAAGGCATGGTTCTTTGAGCGCGAATTGCTGTGGTCTCAAGTGCTACTCAATCAACCAAGTGATCAAGCATTCAAAGAGCATTTGTAAAGTGTTTCCTTTACTTGTATTGCTTTGTATTTCACTATATTGCTTGTATTCATTTGATTATTGTTGTAATCATATTGTACGAGGTTTCTCCACCTCCGGATTGTTCCGAGAAGGAGTTATTTGATAGTGGTGTGTGATTGGCATCGCTAGGGCTCATTTGAGCCCGATCCGTGGAGTAGGAACCGTGCGGTTCCGAACCACGTTATATACTCGTGTTAGCGTGTTGTGTTTTCATTATTGTTATTGTATTATCTATATTCCGCTGCGCTAACGAATTTGTAGACACAACCGCGATTGAATTCCATTGACGCTAATCACCCCCCCTCTAGCGTTACAAAGGTCCTAACAAGTGGTCAAGATGAAGAAGCTCAAAGTCCAATTCCGAGCAACCTCAAGAAGAGCCTTCAACATCCGGTCAAGATGAAGAAGCTCAAAGTCCAATTCCGGTCTCCACCACCATCGGTAACTCAAACACCTCAATTCAAAATAAAAATAATATAATGTGTTTTGAGTGTAGGGAGTATGGGCATTATAAGAGCAAATGCCCAAAGAGGATCAAGAAAGCTCCTCCGGCACCTAAAAGTCAAGAAAAGTCAAAGGATGCCGGTTCCCCAAGTCAAAAGAGCAAGGAGCACGTGGTGTGCTTCAAGTGTCGACAACCGGGACATTTCCGGAGTCAATGCCCAAGGGGAAAGAAGAAAGGGCAAGAAGGAGCAACACGTGTAGGGGGAGCCTCTAAGGCAAACCCTAAGGTAAAATTTGTTAATGCACCTTCAATTTCTAGGCAAAAGCATGCTTTTAATTCTCTTGCTATTTATCATAAAGAGCATGCTAGAAATAACAAACATATTTGTTTAGGAGCTAAGAAGGTACACCTTAATAATAAGGAGAAATTTGGGACTAATGTCCCTAGAAAAACCATACCTAGGGAATCTATTAAGAAAATACAAGAACATCTAGGTATTAACCCTAAATGGACTAGGCATATGCCTAAGAAGTCCAATGCCCAAGATTTAAATCAAAATTCTAAAATTGGGCAATTAGAATTAGAGAACCAAGCCTTGAGGTCAAGGCTTGAGAAATTGGAAAAGAACCTAAACAAGATACAAAATCAATTTCAAGGGTCTAATTGTCAAACTTTTAGGTCAAGAAGTCAAAGTCAACATCTAGGACCTAAGAGTCAAAAGTCAACCAAGGGCAAGAAAGGTTTGGGTCACAAACCTAAGCCTAAGGTGGTTTACCATAGTGTTCCATTTGACTATGGAACACTAACTAGGTCTAGGAAGACCAAGGTCAATAGGGAAGTCATCTCTAGAGTTGACCATGGTGTGTGCCTAGTGGCTAGGGTTTCTAGGAAACCTAGGGTGGCCACTAAGAAGGTTGCAAGGGGAGTTACCCCTAGAGTCAACCTAGGTAAGACCCAAATGACCAAGGCTACCAAGCCTAGGAGGGTCATTAGGAAGGTACCTAGGGAGGTTATCCCTAAGGAATACCTAATTAACCCTAGGAGCTCAAATAGGTTTTGGGTTCCTAAGAGCGTGATTGATTCACGCTAGATGGGTTAGGATGTGCCAACTTTAAATGGAAGGGTAGTTAACCTAACCATGGTTAAGGTGGCACTTTAGGTCATTTTCAAGGATGAGGTGACCTTGGAAATACAATTGAATCATAATCCTAAAAGATTTTAGGATGTGCCAATATTAATTATGAAGTTTGATAAAATGATCAAATTGGCACAATTTAGGTTTAGAGGTTAGTGTGCCATTTTGGGTTTTGGCACACTTGGGAGAAAAATAGTAATATGGCAAAATGAACTTAATCCCAACAAATGACAATTAATATTAAAATTTAGATATTGCTATACCTATATATTTTATATGTCATGCTTTGTTTGCCATATAACATGCCATGACATCATGCTTACTTCTATCATTTATATGTCATGTGTATGCTTAGGGTTAGATAAATGTCATGTGTTTTAGATTTTATCTTATGCCATGACATCATGATTATGAGCATATGTCTATTTATATTATTTCAAATGCCATAATCATTCATGCATTTAGGATAATTTGATTAAAATTGATTTAAGGACAATGGCATGACTTGAAGTCCCATTTATAAGGGAATCAAGTAGGGTTGCCTAGAAAAATGCATGAAACCCTAGTTTAGGGTGAGCAAAACCCACATCTCACATCTAATTGACATGTATGTGTATGTATACACCCTAAATACATGTGAGATGCTAAGATAATAGGTTAGGTTCAAGGTGCATCGGTAGTGCATCTAGATGAACTCAAACTTATTTTAATTATCACCAAAAATCATAAGGAAAGCTAATATACAAGCTATGTATATTTAGCCAATAAATTATGGTCCAAGATAAGGTTTGAAAACATTTTAAAATCATTTTGAAAAACCTTGGTGAAGTCTATCTTTCGATAGCAATCACCATTGATGAAGTTGATACAAAGTAGGGACAAAACATTGTAAATTTCAATGTTCTTGAACTTTGTACCAATGTCACTATTTAATGGGTAAAATAATTTTCAAACATTTTTCACCCATTGTATTGGTCATAAGTATTATACGTATCAAATTTCGTGATTTTTCGATAAACGTATAATTATTTATGATTTTTTGAAATTCATTTCGATAGCGAAAATCGGATTTTGGATTATCGATCGCTCTGGGTGGCGATCGGTGATAAATATGTGATCGACTATTATCGTAGTCATTGCGCTAAGGCTGATTTTGGGTCGATAAGGTTTGTTTAACCCGATTGGCTCTGGTAAAGGTCCCTAACCACTCCTAACCCTAGGATATGCTTTGGGAAGCATTATGAAGAGTGAAAATTCATTGGATATGGATTTGGAGAGGTGTTAGGTCAAAGTATCAAATTGAGGTGGTGGAAAGTTCAATGTTGAATTTCCAACCTTAATTTTGATGATTTAGAGTTCCTATTGGCTTAGGGACTCCCCAAGGACATTGTTGGTGCAATGGTCAAGGGGGAGCAAGCCTTGAGGGGGAGGTATCCATCTTGGGATGATGGATGTGTTTTTCTCCTTGAAAAGGCGAAGTTATGGGAATGTTATCAATTTGGGAAATTGATGGATTTTTAGAAACCCAATTTAGAAATTGGGAGAGTGAATAGGATTGCCTCTCTTGAGTGATATGGGACTTATCACTAGGAAGATGGTAGGCATCCTAGGTATTTTTGAACCAAGGGGGAGATTGTAAGATCTCATTGGGACATGAGACATTGACCTCCTTAGAGAGAACACCTTTTGATGTTAGTCAAAGGGGAGAATGTTTGGGGGAGAACATTTGGGATAATTGGTAAAGGATTTGAGTTAGTATTCTAACTCAATTATTTGTTGGTTTTGTCAAACATCGGGGAGATTGTTGGTGCATCGGCCCAGTCACGATTGACGGGACTCGAGTTTGGCTCGAGTGATGTTTTGATGTGTTTTGATGTTTCGACAAAAACATATGACAATGTAATTGTCATTTGGTAAAGTCCAAGTCTTGAGTACTTGGCATGGAAAGTCAAAGTGGGACACTTGGCATTGGGAAAAGTCCAAGCATGGGTCTTGGCAATGTAAAGTCCAACATGGGTTGGCAAGGAAAGTCCAAGCATGGTCTTGGCATTTGAGAAGTCCAAGCATGGTCTTGGCATGGAAAGTCCAACATGGGTTGGCATTTGAAGTCCAAGGGGATTGATATTGGCGGCGTAAAGTCCAAGCGGTAGTCTTGGCAGCATAAGTCCAATGGTTGGCGGCGTAAAGTCCAAGCGGAGTCTTGGCGGCGTAAGTCCAATGTGCCTTGGCGGTGTAGACAGATTAGCATGACATAGCCGTGGAAGCACTGAAGGCTAGCGCGATGGATGAACAAGTCATGGATGACTTGGAGGATCCGAGGCGTGAGGTGATGGAGGTGACTAGAAGGCTTAGGTCTAGGCTAAGGGTGGTCTAGCAAGTATGGGGAACCATACTTGAGTTAAAACCTCATGTTGGTCGGTGTCATGTGGCGGTCGGTGGACTAAATCAACTAGGGTTTATTGCGGGTTATGGCCTAGCGATCATTGCCATAGGTTGGCGATCGTGATGGCTCAGCGATCGGTGATCGTCGTCGATCGATCGGCGGTGCTCGAAATCGACCACGAGAATGGAGTCGAGACTCGGTGGTCAGTGAGGACTCCATCGGTCGATTGATGGTCTGTCCGATCGGTGATGGTATAGTTCCGTTGGACTTATCCAGCGTGGAACTAGCCGTTGTCTCACGACAACGATGGCATCGATCGTGATGGTCTCGATCGATCGGTGATCGACTTTTTCCTGAGTTGAAGCTATATATGGGCTCGTGGTGGAAGAAAAAGGCATGGTTCTTTGAGGCGATTTGGGGCGAGTTCTGCTGCAATTCGGGTCTCAAGTGCTACTCGATCAACCAAGTGATCAAGCATTCAAAGAGCATTTGTAAAGTGTTTCCTTTACTTGTATTGCTTTGTATTTCACTATATTGCTTGTATTCATTGGTGAAGGAGTTATTTGATAGTGGTGATTATCGCTAGGGCTCATTTGAGCTGATCAGGTGGAGTAGGAACCGTGCGGTTCCGAACCACGTTATATACTCGTGTTAGCGTGTTGTGTTTTCATTATTGTTATTGTATTATCTATATTCCGCTGCGCTAACGAATTTGTAGACACAACCGCGATTGAATTCCATTGACGCTAATCACCCCCCCTCTAGCGTTACAAAGGTCCTAACAATAATGACAATAACGAAATAAACAATCACACACGAACACGAGTATGTAACGTGGTTCGGAACTGCACGGTTCCTACTCCACGTCTCGGGCTCAAACGAGCCCTAGCGATGCCACAAGCACACCACTATGGAATAACTCCTTCTCGGAACAATCCGGAGGTGGAGAAACCTCGTACAATGTATACGACAGTAATACAATGACAATACAAGCAAATACAATAAAATACAAAGCAATACACGTAAAGAAACAACTTTACAAATGCCTTTGGATCGCTTGCTTATTGATTGCTTGAATCGTGATTGAAGACCCTGATTTACAACAGCAAATCGCCTCAAGATGTCCAAGAAATCACATCCCTTTTCCTCCATCACGAGCTCCTTTTATAGCTTCAACTTGTGTTGGAAAACACCGATTAGTCGACTGCTCGGGACCATCAGTCGACTGATCACACTATTGCTGTGAGACAACGGTGTAATCCATGCTGGAAAAATCCAATGGCTAGGACATCAGTCGACTGATCATGAGTATCAGTCGACTGATCAAGCCATCACTCGACTGCTCGTCCCAGCGGTCGAGTGAGACTACACTCTGTGACCCAAAATCCGAGCATCAGTCGACTGATCACCTTGATCACCATCGCTGAGCGCGATCGATTGCCCATCTCCGCAATGACTACTAGGCCACTTCCGCAATAAACCCTAGTTGACTCGGCACGGTCGCCTCTATGTCACCAATCGAGTGGCACACCTCAAACATGAGATTTTAGCCCAAGTATGATTCCCCCATACTTGCTAGACCACCCTTAGCCTAGACCTAAGCCTTCTAGCCACCTCCATCAGCCTCACGCCTCTCGGATCCCTCCAAGTCATCCATGACTTGTTCATCCATCGTGCTAGCCTCCAGGTGCTTCCATCGGCTATGTCATGCTAACGGTGTCTACACAGCCAAGGCACATTGGACTTACGCCGTCAAGACTCCGCTTGGACTTTACGCCGTCAATATCAATCCCCTTGGACTTCTCAAATGCCAAGACTCAAGCTTGGACTTTTCCTTGCCAACCCATGTTGGGCTTTCCATGCCAAGACCCATGCTTGGACTTTCCCAAATACCAAGTGTCCCACTTGGACTTTTCCTTGCCAAGACCCATGCTTGGACTTTATATGCCAAGACCCATGCTTGGACTTTTCCATGACAATCACATTGTCATATGTTTTTGTCGAAACATCAAAACATCACTCGAGTCAAACTCGAGTCCTGGTCAATCGTGACCTGGGCCGATTACACCAACAAGCACTCTCAGTCAAACCTCTCTAATCGTCCAACTCTTTCAGTAGCCCACTGCTTTGGACGCTCCCTCCTTTAAATAGGAGTTTGGACACTCATTCTCGTGGAGAAACTGCACGCACTCCTTTGAGTGTGTGCGCAGGTTCGTGCACGGTTACTACGCGCAGTAACCGCTCCACGTGTTTCATCTCCCACTCATCGAAAATATGTCACACAGACAAATGGTGATATAGACCAATAAGAGGTATTTAGTCACATAAACTAAATAGAGCCAGAGTCATTAGTCTCAAATGACTAATAGAAGTATCCAGTCACACATACCAGAATCGAGTCTGAGACCATAGTCCCAAAAAACTAATAGAACAGAGATTAATAGTCACAAAGACCATTAGAACAACCAATTCATACTTAGGAAAATGGCTCATGCGACAGCAAAAATACTAAGCAATCCAATGCTAAGAAAGTTGTTACACCTTATATAGCTGCTCATAGAGCGATCAATGCTAAGAAAAGTTATTACACCTAACTTAGTCACTCTTCAAATGGTACATAACAATTCTCTGAATGACACATAGTCATTCACCTGATGGCTCATTGCCATCCTCCAGGTGGCACACAATTGTTTTTCCAGGTGGTACCGAACCATTCTCCTGGTGGTACTTAACCGTTTTCCTGAATATAATATCTTGCTATTTACCCAGATTAAATACTCTCCATTTACATCAATATGAACATCTCTAATCCCTCATAATGACCATCAAGTCAAGAGCATATTCCATATTCACAATCATTTCCATACATAACAGAAATGGGTCGACCAGTGAATAATTCTCAAAAGATGTAAATCTATTTAATCTTCCTTTTTAGCGTGAATCTATTCATTTTAATCAGTCGCTTTCCTAATCATGTTCCATAGACCGAATCATCCATAGTCAATAGGTTTACATGCTAAAGTAGCAGACCATGATTAAAACTTCAAGCAGACACCTAAATAGTCACATAGGATAAATGTTGAGATTAACATATAATCTCAAAGGGCTCACATAGTAGAGAAGCAGGGATCCATTCTTCTACTACTCTTATTGTCGTCTTAGCATATGTGGTATGAATCACATGCTATGATGTTATCCTCTTCACCAACAAAGAGCGCATGTTTTCTTCAAATCGACATCGTACAGATTTTGATCTAGACATTCCTAATGTCTAATCCTGAATTCAACATATGAATTCTAATCTGGCTCCAAACAAGTATAGTAAATGGTGGGAGCATTTACTTTGATCACTTTTCTTAAATGATCTTATCTTGACACACATATCAAGACGACCCCAGCTTATAGGTATGTATCTTTATACATATAGCTCCCCAAGCTATCCTATAAGTAATGGTCTTACCCCTATTTATACTTAACAAACAGAGATGATTGTCCATGTGAGAGGATCAATCTCTACCTTCCAACATGCTTACCAAGATCTTATCTTTAGAATGTAACATCACATACACTGAATAAATTATAGTTTGCATTTAAAATAATCAAATTACAATATTTGATTGTCATTGCAAAATTGTTACATTCTACGAAGTCCCATAGACTTTACATGCTCATTAAATGACTCTCTAGTCATCGGCTTAGTAAAAGGATCTGCAAGCATAGCTCGTGTAGGGATATACTCAAGAATCACCTTTTTCTTAGCAACAATATCCCTAATAAAGTTATACTTTATAGCTATATGCTTGCCCTTGCTGTGATATTTGAGATCATTGGAAAAAGCTATAGTAGCTGATCATTAGTAGAGATCATCTGGACTCTCATCGTCTTCAAGAATCTTGATGCTTGAAACCTCCTTAATCGATCGCTTCTTGTGCATACCATCGAACATGCAACATATTCATCTTCCATGGTTGATAAGGCCACACAGGCCTGTTTCTTATTGTTCCAGGAGATGGCGCCACCATTCAACAAGAACGCATAGCCTGATGTGGATTTTTTATCATCTAGGTCCCAAGCCCAATCTGCATCTGAATAACCCTTCAGGCTTATTTTTGATCCTTGATAACAGAGAATATAATCTGTCATCGCTTTCAGATATCTGAATATCCTTTTTACTGCCTTCCAGTGTCTCAGTCCTGGATTTGACTGGAACAGGCTTACTAAGCCAACAACATAGCTGATATCGGGACGAGTACACAACATAGTGTATATTAAACTACCAACAACACTGCCATATGGTTTTTTATTCATCTCGACTATTTGTTCAGGAGTCTTTAGACTCATACTCTTGCTCAGAATAGTACCTTTCACAATAGGCGTTTGTTCACTATTGTAATTAGATATGCTGAAATATTGTAACATCTTATTTATATAAGACTCTTGAGACAAACCCAAAAGACTCTTAGATTGATCCCTGATGATCTTTACTCCTAAGATGTATTCAGCTTCTCCCATATCTATTGTGTCAAACTGTGATGAAAGCCACTTTTTGACTTTTATCACAAAATCTGTCATTTTCTGCAATCAGAATATCATCAACATACAATGATAAAATGACATTTTTTTCCTTCTTCAGGAAAATGCAATGATCCTCATTGATCATTTCGAAACCATAAGATAAAATCACATCGTTAAATATTATGTTTCATTGTCTTGATGTTTGCTTTAGCCCATATATAGATTTCTTCAATTTACATACTTTATCTTCTTGGCCTTCAGCAATGAAACCTTCTGATTGAATCATATAGATTTCCTCATCAAGCTCACCGTTAAGGAAAGCGATTTTTACATCCATCTGATGTAACTCCAAGTCATAATGTGTCACTAAAGCTAAAATAACTCGGATTGACACAAACTTCACTACGGAAGAAAATGTCTCCTCAAAGTCTATACCCTCTAATTGGGTAAATCCTTTCGCAACCAAACGAGCTTTATATCGGTTAATCGACCCATCTGCTTTCCTCTTTATTTTGAGAATCCACTTATTTCCAATAGCCCTTTGACCAGGAGGAAGATCGACTAACTCCCAAATATGATTCTTAATCATTGACTCCACTCTTCAACCATTGCATCTCTCTACTTTTCTTCAACTCTGGAGCCCAGAGCTTCCTTAACTGATTGAGGTTCTTCATCGTCAACAGTAAGTGTCATCATTGCCTCATTCTCAATATCAAACCTCTTCTTAGGTTTGATCTTACGAACACTTTTTCGTAAGTTGGGCTCATGAGAAGTCACCCCGTGACTAGACAAATTACTCCCACTGGGTTGACTAGGTTCAAGTATCCCACTAGACACCTGCGTTGTTGACAACGACTCATCCTCCTCAAATAGAGGAACTGTCTTATCAACCTCACCTCTAGCTGGGAACTCAGTTTTGAGAAAAGTAGCATCTCTCGAATCCAATTCGAAGATTGTTTCATCTTGTTGCTCACCTATGAAAACATAACCCTTAGAGGTATCAGAATATCTTATAAAGATACATTTCTTACCTCTGGGTCCCAGCTTTCCATACTTGTGAGAACTATCATTAACATAGGCAGCTGACCCCCAGGGTCTCAGATTGCTTAAATCTGATTTTCTGCCTATCCAACGTTCATATGGGGTAGATGGAACTGACTTTGAAGACACTTTGTTAAATATATAGGTCGCAGTGAGTAACACATCTCCCCAATAGGAGATGGGCAAATTAGTTTACGTCATCATAGACCTAACCATTTCTAGAAGAGTTTTATTTCTCCTCTCAGTAACCTCATTTTGCTGTGGAGTTCCAGGGATTATCGCGGTCTAATAATCCCTTTATCATTACATATTGTCTTGAACATATCAGACAAATATTCTCTTCCACGGTCAGTGCGTAAAGTCTTAACCTCATATTCCGTTTGATTCTCAACTTCGTTCATATAACGAATGAAGCAATCCAATGCTTTAGATTTATGAGAAATTAAATACACATAACCGAAACGAGAAAAATTATCAATAAATGTAATGAAATAGGAAGCTCCATGTCTAGCCTTCACATTCATTGGACCACAAATATTCGAATGAATAAGTTGCAATGGTGACTCAGCCCTAATAGTCTTACCAAATGGTTTCCTAGTTGTTTTTCCAGCCAGACAATGCTCTCACATGGACAAGCTAATCTTAGCACGAGAGCCCAAATAATCCTCTTTAGCTAATCGATTCATGCGATCTTATCCTATATGTCCTAATCTAGCATGTCAAATATCATCAGTTATTTCTGCATTATTGGAAGGGTGAAATTATTATTGAAAATGATTGGGAGAGTTATTTAGGGTGAAGTATCAAATTTTAAGGGAGGTTAAAGTTCAAGTTTGTATGTTTACCCTTATTTTCAATGGTTTAAGTTTCTTATAGGCTTAGGAACTCTCCAAGGACATTGTTGGTGCAATCATCAAGGGGGAGCAAGCCTTTAAAGAGAGTTTTTGTCCATCTTGTATGATGGATAACCTTTGATTCCAAAGGGATTGAAGTGACAGTTAGGTAAACCTTCATTATAGATTGTCTCTCATTTAGTGATATGGAATTTATCACTAGGAAGAGTAAAGGCATCCAAGATATATTTGGACAAAGAGGGAGAATGTAGGATCTCATTGAGAGATGGAACATTGAAAATCTTGGTAGATTTTGATGTATGCCAAAGGGGGAGAAGTGAGGTTTAAGTTAGGTAAACATTCACTATGCTTTAGCATTGGAAGAGTTCAGTTGGATTATTGTTAGTCTAACTTAAAGGTATTGTCAAACATCAAAAAGAGGGAGATTGTTGGTTTAATAAGCCCCGAGTCAATGTTGACTACACTCGAGTGGGACTTGAGTAGGGTTTTAATGTTTGACAATGGGTTGATCATTGTTTGACTATATGGGTTTGACCATATGTTGACCATATGACTAGTGGATGATCGAGATATCCAAAATCATATGGGAGAGATTATTTGGGAGAGATTGTTAGAGCAATCAACCTCGGAAATCTAAGTTTAGGCAAGGAAAGTTCAAATATGGATATTTGGCAAAGGAAGTCCAAAGGTAAAGTCTCGACACATAAGTCCAAGTGTGCAGTCTTGGCGGCATAAAGTCCAAGTGAACTTTGGCAATTGAAAAGTCCAACATGAAGTTGGCAGGGAAAGTCCAAGAATAGTCTTGGCAAGGGAAAGTCCAAGCATGGTCTTGTCATGGAAAGTCCAAGCATGGTCTTGGCAATTGAAAAGTCCAAGTCATGATTACTTGACAATTGAAAGTCCAAGTCATGGGTACTTGGCAAAGGGAAAGTCCAAGTTTGTAGGTTTGGCAATGTAAAGTCCAAGCATATAATCTTGGTGGCATAAGTCCAAATAGATCTTGGCAAGGAAGTCCAAGGGTGAGGTTTTGGCAGCATAAAGTTTAAGCATGTGGTGTTGACAACAAGTCCAAATGAACCTTGGTAAAAGACCCCATTAGCATGACGTAGCCGATGGAAGAACCTGAAGGCTAATGCGAAGGATGAAGAGTCACGGACTCGAAGGATCAGAGAGGCGTGAGGTTGATGGAGGTGGTTAGAAGACTTATGTATAGGCTATGGATGAGTATCAAATATGAGGGGATCATACTCAGATTAAACCATATGTTTGAGGTTTACCAGTCGACTGGTCAAGTGTTTGACACTCGGAAGGCTTAGTAGACTTGATCAATCGACTGGGGTTATGACCAGTCAACTGGTCATGTAGTTGAATAAGGCTCGACTACCAACCAAGTGCTCTAGCAATAGACCAGAGTATTATCTAGTTAACTAGACCACGACAATCAACTGTCAATGATGGGCAGTCGACTGGTGATTGTGGACATAGGCACAGATTGTTGCATAGTCGACTGGCCAATCGACTGGCCAGTCAACTACTGGGCAGCAGTTGACTGATGTTAAGGGAAGCCGACTGCTAAGGTATCCATTGGCCAGATTCCAGCATGGATCGAGTCTGTTGTGAGACAATGAATATGAGAGCAGTCAACTGGTGCATTTTGGTAGTCGACTGCTAGGTGCGAAATCAACCAGCTGTAAGTTATAAAAGGAGCAACTCATGGAGGATTTTGACAAGATTTTTAAGCCATTTTTAGTGATCTTGAAGGGGAATTAAAGCTGCATTCCAAACCGTCCAAGCTCGTCCAAAGCAATCAAAAGCTCTCTTTGTAAAGTGTTCTTTACTTGTAATTATTTGTATTTACTCTGTATTTCATTTTGGTTGTATTCTTATTATTGTAAGACCTTGGAAGAGGTTTCTCTACCTCCGGTGTCATACAGAAAAGGAGAAGTTTGATAGTGGTGGTGTGCATCACTAGAGCTCGACCCGTAAAGTAGGAACCCTAATTCTGAATCACACAAATACTCTTTTCTTGTGGTGTGTGCTTGTATTTGTTATTTTACTTTATTATTCTGCTACGTATTACTAACAAATTATAGATGAGCACGCAATCCATCAAAGCAAAGTGAAAAGCGCTATTCACCCCCCCTCTAGTGCGACATCTGATCCTCAATAGATACTTGGCAAGAAAAGTTCAAGTATGGAGACTTGACAAGGAAAGTACAAGTATGGAGACTTGGCATACTTGACAAGAAAAATCTAAGTGTAACTTGGCAATGGAAGTCTTGAAGCATGACTCTTGGTAGAGAAGTCTTGGAGGCGCGACCTATTGACAAAGGAAGACCCAATAGCATGATAAAGTCGAAGGAAACACTTGAAGGCAAGCGCAAATGGTGAGGAGTCATGAACACGGATGCATTCTAAAGGTGCGAGGATGATGGAAGAAGCTTGAAGGCTTAGGTCTAGGCTCAAGGTAAGTGTAAAATATGAGAGGATCATACTTAGGGTGTTAAATCTCAGTTTTGAGGTGTACCAGTTAACTAGTGATTTTCTCTAATCGACTGGTCGTCTGAAGGGTGCTCGGGTGAGTGGAAAATCTCGAGTCAAGGACTCGGGTGCTCGGGCAGCCGACTGCTGTGATGAAGCAGTCGACTGACTGCGAGTACTTGGGCAATGTTGAACTCGGGAAGCCGATTGATGCTCGAGATGAGGAAATCCCAAGTCGGTAGTCACAGTGCTCAGGCATGTGATTGTGGTACTCGGGAGACCAGACGACTGGCGTAGTGAGCAGTGATTGGTACTTGAGAAAGTGGGTGCTTGGAGCACTCGCCTATCATGCTTGGGAAGTCCCCAGTGGGGCTTGGGACTCAACACTCGGGCAAGTGAGGCGTCGAGCAGTACTCGGGAGATCCGGTGCTGAGGCAATCGACTGTTGTGGTGAAACAGTCGACCAACCATGGGTAGTTGGGATGAGCCGAGCCGACAATGAGAAGCAATAGCTCTGACGAAGTAGTCAACTGTTGTGTTCAAGCAATCAACTGGTTGTGATGGTCAGCGAACAGAAAGAGCTAGAATTGACTGGCTAGTTCGATTGTTGGGCTAGCAGTCGACTGATGGCATGGAGTAGCCAATTGATCGACTGGAATTCAATGTGGATCAATTCGTTGTGAGATAAAGGTCGAGTACTAGTCGATTGGAGGTAAGACCAGTCGATTGGTGAGCGAAAATCAGCCGACGCGGAGCTTATAAAAGGAGGACGTAGTGGAGTTCTTCGACGCCGATTCTTAGAGATTTTTGAAGAGAAGTGTTATTGCATTCCAGGTCTTTAAAAGGATTCCAAAGCAACCAAACAAGTGTTCATTTGTGTAAAGTGTTCTTGTTTCATTCATTTCATTTGTATATTGTATTTAGTTATTTTTTGTATAAGAACAGGTTGTGTAAGAGGTTTCTCCACCTCTAGTGTGATTCTGAGAAGGAGAAAGGAGATAGTGGACCTATCGATTGAGAGTTAGGTCGTGGAGTAGGAATTGAAAATTCCGAATCACGTAAAAATAGTTTATCGTGTGATTGTGTTGTCCACATTATTTTGTTTTGTTTATGTTTCTAACAATTTCACGATGAACACAAATGAAAGAAACGATCAAGAGTCATGAATGCTATTCAAACCCCCCCCCCCCTCCCCCGCGCAACCAAGGTCCCAACAATTTGAATGGAAACAAATGATGAGGAATAGAAGCCTTTGTTTCATAGCCTGAGTGTAACATACACTTTAAAATAAGCTTGAGCAAAACAGCAGGTCTGCGGCTATCGTTTCACAATCTCACTTAAATAGCTCGAGCAAAACGACAGGTTTGCAGTGAACATTACATGATTAAGTCTTTATTTTTCATTAATCGGAATATATATATATATATATAGGTTGTAACTCTGTAAGAAAATGGGTGGAAACTCTGTAAAACTTGTGAGAGAGTTGTGAAATTGTCAAGTCTTCCTTATTATGTGGTAGCATTTAAGTGTGAATTCTATTCGCCGTGAACAATCAGTGTTTGATTGTGTTCTGATTTCCATTCGTTGTATTCTGAAAAATAGACATCTGACGAAACCTCGAAAGCACAATTGGAGGAGGTCGAATTTGTTTTAAGGACACTGTGTATTACACAGGCTTCGACGTTTCTCACTCGGCTCGGAGGTCTCCCGAGCACGAACAGTGCTTTCCCAGCACTTTGGACTAGACACTTCACTTCTCATACTCGACTCAACACTTTGCAACCACAGTGCTCGGCATCCTCGACACACTATTTCTCTTACTCGTCTTGGTGGTCTCCCGAGCACGAACAGTGTTTCCCTAGCACACCAGCTTCGACATTCGCTTCCCTTACTTGGTTCGGAAGTTCTCGAGCAACTTTCCCAAGCTCGGTTCATGCACAAGTCAACTTCCCGAGCACTCAGTGCTCGCGGCTCTGCTAGACACTTCGGTCTCTCACTCAGGCGATGACTTCCTGATCACTCACAATGCTCGCCTTAGCTCGACGCTCCAATTTCTTACTCATGTCACGACTTCCCTAGCACCTACAGTGCTCGGATCTCCACTTCTCACTTGGCACTCCGCTTCTCATGGTTCTCGAGCACCAACAATGCTCGGTCAAAACTTCTGAGCACCCTTTACGACGCAACGCTTCGATTCCTAGGCTTAGGCAAAGGGAAGCTCGGCTTCTCCGCTCCTTGTGGTGCTCGAGCAAAGGAGCTCCGCTTCTCAGCTTCTTAGTCAGGTGCAACGGTGCTCAGGACCTCCACTCCGAGTCGGACTCAAGACGATGCTCAGTCCTAGGTGCTTGATGACCTATCAGATCCAAGCTTATGATTCTCTCAATAGAAGTTAAGTCTTTGGTTTTTTCTCCATAAATTGAATAACAAAAACTAACCTAGTCTTTCTTTCTAAAAAGTCATGTTTCTAACACAGGGACAATGTGAAGATCTAACCATGACCATAAAAGATACACTGCATTACTAATCAATTCTTCCCCTACTAAAGAAATTCTAGAAACGCAGAAAAACAATAAATATACAAGTTCAAAGATTATTTTATATCATCATTTTATATCAGTTCAGTTTTGTTTAATTTTAATGGCAAAATTTGATCGATTCGATTTGTTAAAAAAATAATAATTATTTCAAGTTTGAATAGTTCGGTTTTGTGAGTTCGTTTTCACTAAATGCTCAACTCTAAATGATTGTCCTAAACTTTCACTATTTATAGCTATCGTAGTAGGAAGGTTTTGTTTCTTAGAAAAAGCCAGATTTATTTTCTTGGGTTCGAGTTTAGCCACGGCAATGAAGAAATTGAGTTGCCTATATTCTTATAATTTTGAGAAAATAAATGAGAGAATAAGATTTATAAAATATTTTTTATTCTTGGAAATTATAAAAATTATTTATATTTGGATAAAAATATCAAAATTAAGTCTAATCCTTTTTTAATAATTATTTTAGTCATTTTAATTAAAATTGTATAATATTATAATAATTTTATTTCGTTATTAATATTTTTTTGATATATAATTAAAATAAAAATAATGTCCTTCTTGTCTAACCGTTATAAGGTGAGTGATGCGGCGAGGAAGATTCGTTCACTTTCTTTCGATGCGATGAAGCACAACGGGAGCTTTGGGGGTTCTCTCCGGCCGCAACAGTAAAGATGAAAGAATAAAGTAGAGAAACACAAACCAACACAGGAAACAAAACCAAGACATAGGATGTAACGTGGTTCGGAATTAGGATTCCTACTCCACGGAGGTGAGCTCTCTCACCGGATACAGTGCCAAAGCACTTTTAATAAGAACATCCTCCTTCACGAAAAGGAAACTTCCGGAGGTGGAGGAGAAAACCTCTTACAGTCAAATCGCGATACAAGAAAGAGTACACGAAAAGCAAATATCACTACTCTCCTTCTCCGGCGTAGTGGTAGCTCTCCTTCTCCTGATGCGTCTTCGTTTCTTGCTCATTGGAATAATGCGGATTCCCTTTCCTTCTATCCTCCTTCTCACTTTTATCCTCCTCCTCTGATCCATCATGGCCTCGCAAGCTGTCCCCATCGTACATGTGGTCACCACATTTACCTGGAGAATAATTCTGTTACAGATACGAGGAACGAAGGCTCCTTGGAATATTGTGGGGGGACCCCCCCTTCTGTTACATAACACCTCTTCATCTACATTTCGGGAAACTAGGTTAGTCTGTCCCTCTCAACTATTTGCTTTTGATGAAACTAACTTAGGTCTATAGCTTACATGTGGCATAGCCCTTGGGCTCTTCACCAGCCCGAACCAACTCCCCTTCTTTCCACACCGAACTACCTCCGGACTGACTAGGCTGAGTCGATTCTTATCCGTCCCATCCGCTTCTAGGCCTATCTAGCCGAACCAACTCTTTCTTATTTCCTAGCGAAGCGCCCTCCGCCTCCGCTTTGTCGTGTCGATTAACTCCACTATCTCTCCCGTACCATCTGTCTCAGGCACTTGCTCCCGAATCGTTCCTCCCCTCTTTCTCCACCAAATCAATCATTTGGTTCGGGTAATGTCTTACATGCGAGCCCTCCTATCCGATTCATAGAGAAGAGGTAACAACAGTATCATTAGTCAACCCCAAAAATAGTCAAGCGAAGTTATAAGCTTGACTTTCCAACTATACAAAGTCCCTACTCCATCCTTTGCTCATTAATTCAAATTCACTCTTTTCTTACGGCCCCACCCTATATACCCGAGGCGGCCTAATGGGCCTATGGGCCCCGCTTCTCTTTTTCTCCTGTATAGTCGAACCGTCACGAAAAACCCTATATAAATCTCCACCCTTTCCTTTTATGCACGACTTAGTGTGCCTAACAATCCCGTCCTTTCTGCTTCTTCCCTCCAGCGGTTTTCGCCGACGGCGCTTCAACGATCCATCCCTTCCTTTCCTACACGCTTCTCCTCTAACCCTCAAGTAAGTGTTCTGCCATGTTTTATACCTATGGCCCCTAAGACCACCCCCTCACCTGCGTGGTATGAGCACTCCGTAACCCAACTAGACTGCGACCACTACTTCTTTAACCTTAAAGATAGGTTCATAGACCCTTCCATAAAATGTTGTTTCACGACCAAGATGCACCGACCACATCGTCCTCCTCCCAGTTTGACATGCTTCTTTTCCGAACAGTTCCTTAATGGACTGTTTTCTACCAGCACCCTCCATTTATCTAGAAATCTTAGACTTTTACGGACTACCTTTAAACCAGTTTACCCCCAACTCCTTTCGCATTATATCGGGAGCCTCTATAGTATTTTAACACCTAAATCTTCCTCTATCTCCTCAAATATTCCACTATTTCTTCCAGTTAAAATCTTCCAAAGCAGGCCTCTTTTACTTGTCTAGCCGCACGGATTGCCAATTTCTAATGAATATGCCCACTTCCCATAAAGGATGGGAAGAATTGTACTTCTTTGTTCAGCTTCCGGTACCTCTACCCCACTCGGACACTTGGAAGTTAGAACTCCCTGAACTACCATCTTTCCATGAAATGAGGACCCAGTGCCCTTTCTCGGAGGTTTATAAGGCCTTGGGAGAATCACACTATTGTTCAAACTACCTAATGAAAACTCCTCTCCTGAGTCACTTCGGGTTGTCCCCCTTCCCTTCAATAGCCTCGGCCACCATAGGTAGGATGATATTTACCCTTCAATATAACTTCTTATTTGCTTCAACCATCTTTCTTACCAATGCATTTTGCAAATAATCTAATGCAGGACGCTCTAGTGAAAGGAAAAGAGGTTGAGGCTACCAAGAAGAAGAAGACCTCAACAAAGAGGGGGAAGTCTGTGGCAGCCCCTTCTTCCCCTCGGAAAAAACTACGACCCACTAAGGAAGGGGCTCCCAGTTCGTCAGTTCCTCCTCCCTCTTCTTCCGGTCAACATGACTCCCGATCTCTAACCATCTACGAACCGAGGGGGAGGGATATCACCTTATTCGCCCCCTCCTCTTCTCCCCAAGGAGGAGATTCCCCTTCCCACTCTCCTTCATCATCCCCCCTTCCTCATGATTCTCCCTTACCTTCCTGAACCGAATCCATCTCCGCCCCTATCCCCTCAGACACACTTACTTCTCCCACCCCTCTTCAACGTGTCGGACCCAATCTTCCTTTTGAGGGGGAAGACCTTCCCCTCCCGACCCCCTCAATGGCTACATTGGGGTCGCTGCTGCAGATCCATCACCTTTCAGAGGTGAAATTCTTCAACCAATCGGGCATACAAGGCCCTTGTGACCAGGTGGGCAAATTGCTGGCCGAGGTAACTACTTTCTCCTTCCAATATTTAATGTATTCATACATGTACATGCCACTATATGTCTACGCCTGATGATGGCATTTTCTTTCCTTCAGGCCTCAGCCAAGCATAGCAAAATGGTATCTCACATAGCCCAATTCCAATCCAGTGTAGAGGCGCGCCACTTTGCCTCTTTGGCGCATCAAAAACAACTCGCTCGGCAATTAAGCGAGAAGGAGCAAAAGGAATCGGATCTGAGGGGCCAATGTGAAGACTCTGTGACACAATTGGCCCTGGTTCAGAGTGAGAAGGAAGAACTTCAACGAAAAAATGAAGACCTTGAGCAACGACTCTTCCTGCAATCCAGCGAGCTTCAGCAGGTGGATCTTCACACCCATGAATTAACAGGGTACAAAAGACAGCATGGAGACACCATTATCCAAGCTGCTGATTCTTCTACTACCATTCAGCAGCTTCAGCAAGAACGTCAACAGCTTTGACTAGAACGCCAAGCGTGGGAAGCCACTAAAAAATCTTGTATAGAGAAGTGTCAAGAGCTACGATCTCGGCGAGGAAGATTCGTTCGCTTCCTTTCGATCACGATGAAGCGGCAGAGCTTTGGGGGTTCTCTCCTGACGCATAAAGATGAAAGATGAAAGAATAAAGCAGAGAAACGCAAGCCAACACAGGCAACAAAACCAAGACACAGGATGTAACGTGGTTCAGAATAAGGATTCCTACTCGACGGAGGTGAGCTCTCTGACCGGATGCAGTGCCAAAGCACTTTTAATATGAACGTCCTACTTCATGGAAAGGAAACTTCCGGAGGTGGAGGAGAAAACCTCTTACAGTCAAATCGCGATACAAGAAAGAGTACACGAAAAGCAAATATCACTACTCTCCTTCTCCGGCGTAGTGGTAGCTCTTCTTCTCCTGATGCGTCTTCGTTTCTTTCTCGTTGGAATAATGCGGATCCCCTTTCCTTCTGTCCTCCTTCTCCCTTTTATCCTCCTCCTCTGATCCATCGTGGCCTCGCAAGCTGTCCCCATCGTACACGTGGCCACCACGTTTACCTGGAGAATAATTACATTCGGATCGAGAGCGAAGGCTCCTCGTATTTTTGTGGGGGTACCCCCCTTCTGTTACATAACATCTCTTCATCTACATTTCGGGAAACTAGGTTAGCCTGTCCCTCTCAACCATTTACTTTTGGTGAAATTAACTTAGGTCTATAGCTTACATGTGGCATAGCCCTTGGGCTCTTCACCAGCCCGAACCAACTCCCCTTCTTTCCACACCGAACTACCTCTGGACTGACTAGGCCGAGTCGATTCTTATCCGTCCCATCCGCTTCTAGGCCTATCTAGCCGAACCAACTCTTGCTTATTTCCTAGTGAAGCGCCCTCCGCCTCCGCGTGCGTGTCGACATACCTCCACTATCTCTCCCGTACCATCTGTCTCAGGCGCTTGCAGCCGAACCATTCCTCCCCTCTTTCTCCACCAAACCAATCATTTGGTTCGGGTAATGCCTTACATGCAAGCCCTCCTATCCGTTTCATAGAGAAGAGGTAACAATAGTATCAATAGGTAACCCCAAAAATAGTCAAGCGAAGTTATAAGCTTGACTTTCCAACTATACAAAGTCCCTACTCCATTCTTTGCTCATTAATTCAAATTCACTCTTCTCTTATAGCCCCACCCTATATACCCGAGGCAGCATAATGGGCCTATGGGCCCCGCTTCTCTTTTTCTCCTGTATAGTCGAACCGTCACGAAAAACCCTATATAAATCTCCACCCTTTCCTTTTATGCATGACTTAGTGTGCTTAACAATCCCGTCCTTTCTGCTTCTTCCCTCCAAATGTTTTCGCTTAGCCAGCTTCAACGATCCAAATTCTTCCTTTCCTACACGCTTCTCCTCTAACCCTCAAGTAAGTGTTCTGCCCTGTTTTATACCTATGGCCCCTAAGATCACCCCCTCACCTGCGTGGTATGAGCACACCGTAACCAAACTAGACTGCGACCACTACTTCTTTAACCTTAAAGATAGGTTCATAGATTCTTCCATAAAATATTGTTTCACGACCAAGATGCACCGACCACACCGTCTTCCTCCCGGTTTGAATTGCTTCTTTTCCAAACAGTTCCTTAATGGCCTGTTTCTACCAAAGACCTCCATTTATCTAGAAATCTTAGACTTTACGGACTACCTTTAAACCAGTTTACCCCCAACTCCTTTCGCATTCTATCGAAGGCCTCTATAGTATTTCAACACCTAAATCTTCCTCTATCTCCTCAAATATTCCACTGTTTCTTCTAGTTAAAATCTTCCAAAGCAGACCTCTTTTACCTGTCTAGCCACACGGATTGCCAATTTCTAATGAATATGCCCACTTCCCATAAAGGATGAGAAGAATTGTACTTCTTTGTTCAGCTTTCGGTACTTCTACCCCACTCGGACACTTGGAAGTTAGAACTCCCTGAATTACCGTCTTTCCGTGAAATGAGGACCCAGTGCCCTTTCTCGGAGGTTTATAAGGCCTTGGGAGACTCACACTATTGTTCAAACTACCTAATGAAAACTCCTTCGAGTCACTTGGTTGTCCCCTTCCTTCAACTACTCGGCCACCATAGGTAGGATGATATTTACCCTTCAATATAACTTCTTATTTGCATCAACTATCTTTCTTACCAATGCATTTTGATAATCTAATAAAAGACGCTCTAGTGAAAGGAGAAGAGATTGAGGCTGCCAAGAAGAAGAAGACCTCAACAAAGAGGGGCAAGTCTGTGGCAGCCCCTTCTTCCCCTCGGAAAAAACTACGACCCACTAAGGAAGGGGCTCCCAGTTCGTCAATTCCTCCTCCCTCTTCTTCCGGTCAACATGACTCCCGATCTCTAACCATCTACGAACCGAGGAGGAGGGACATCACCTTATCCGCCCCCTCCTCTTCTCCCCAAGGAGGAGATTCCCCTTCCCACTCTCCTGCTTCATCCGCCCTTCCTCATGATTCTCCCTTACCTTCCTGAACTGAATCCATCTCCGCCCCTATCCCCTCAGACACACTTACTTCTCCCACCCCTCTTCAACGTGTCGGACCCAATCTTCCTTCTGAGGGGGAAGACCTTCCTCCCGACCCTCAATGGCTACATTGGGGTTGTTCCGCAGATCTGTCACCTTTCAGAGGTGAAATTCTTCAACCAATCGGGCATACAAGGCCCTTGCGACCAGGTGGACAAATTGCTGGCCGAGGTAACTACTTTCCCCTTCCAATCTTTAATGTATTCATACATGTACATGTCACTATATGTCAACGCCTGATGATGGCATTTTCTTTCCTTCATGCCTCGGCCAAGCATAGCAAAATGGTATCTCACATAGTCCAATTCCAATCCAGCGTAGAGGCGCGCCACTTTGCCTCCTTGGCACATCAAAAACAAACTCGCTCGGCAATTGAGCGAGAAGGAGCAAAAGGAATCGGATCTGAGGGGCCAATGTGAAGACTCTATGACACAATTGGCCCTGGTTCAGAGTGAGAAGGAAGAACTTCAACGAAAAAATGAAGACCTTGAGCAACGACTCTTTCTGCAATCCAGCGAGCTTCAACAGGTGGATCTTCTCACCCATGAATTAACAGGGTACAAAAGACAGCTTGGAGATGCCATTATTCAAGCTGCTGATTCTTCTACTACCATTCAGCAGCTTCAGCAAGAACGTCAACAGCTTCGACTAGAACGCCAAGCGTGGGAAGCCACAAAAAATTCTTGTATAGAGAAGTGTCAAGAGCTCTGATGCGGCGAGGAAGATTCATTCGCTTCCTTTCGATGCGATGAAGCACGACGGGAGCTTTGGGGGTTCTCTCCGGCCGCAACAGTAAAGATGAAAGAATAAAGCAGAGAAACACAAACCAACATAGGCAACAAAACCAAGATACAGGATGTAATGTGATTCGGAATAAGGATTCCTACTCCACGGAAGTGAGCTCTCTCACCGGATGCAGTGCCAAAGCACTTTTAATATGAACGTCCTTCTTCATGGAAAGGAAACTTCCGGAGGTGAAGGAGAAAACCTCTTACAGTCAAATCATGATAAAAGAAAGAGTACACGAAAAGCAAAGATCACTACTCTCCTTCTCCGACGTAGTGGTAGCTCTCCTTCTCCGACGTAGTGGTAGCTCTCCTTCTCCTGATGCGTCTTCGTTTCTTGCTCGTTGGAATAATGCGGATCCCCTTTCCTTCTGTCCTCCTTCTTCCTTTTATCCTCCTCCTCTGATCCATCGTGGCCTGCAAGCCGTCCCCATCATACACATAGCCACCACGCTTACTCGGAGAATAATTTGCATGCATACGACGAAGGCTCCTCGGAATATTGTGAGGGGACCCCCCCCCACCTTCTGTTACATAACACCTCTCCATCTACATTTTTGAAAACTAGGTTAGACTATCCCTCTCAACCATTTTCTTTTAGTTAAACTAACTTAGGTCTATAGCTTACATGTGGCATAGCCCTTGGGCTCTTCACTAGCCCGAACCAACTCCCCTTCTTTCCACACCGAACTACCTCCGGACTGACTAGGCCGAGTCGATTCTTATCCGTCCCATCCGCTTCTAGGCCTATCTAGCCGAACCAACTCTTGCTTATTTCCTAGCGAAGCGCCCTCTGCCTCCGCTTTGCCGTGTCAATTACCTCCACTAACTCTCCCGTACCATCTGTCTCAGGTGCTTGCGCCCGAACCGTTCCTCCCCTCTTTCTCCACCAAACCAATCATTTGGTTCGGGTAATGCCTTACATGCGAGCCCTCCTATCCGGTTCATAGAGAAGAGGTAACAACAATATCATTAGTCAATCCCAAAAATAGTCAAGCGAAGTTATAAGCTTGACTTTCCAACTATACAAAGTCCATACTCCATCCTTTTCTCATTAATTCAAATTCACTCTTCTCTTACAGCCCCACCCTATATACCCGAGGCGACCTAATGGATCTATGGGCCCCGCTTCTCTTTTTCTCCTGTATAGTCGAACCGTCACGAAAAACCCTATATAAATCTCCACCCTTTCCTTTTATGCATGACTTAGTGTGCCTAACAATCCCGTCCTTTCTGCTTCTTCCCTCTAGCGGTTTTCGCCGGCGGCGCTTCAACGATCCAGCCCTTCCTTTCCTACACGCTTCTCCTCTAACCCTCAAGTAAGTGTTCTGCCCTGTTTTATACCTATGCCCCCTAAGACCACCCCCTCACCTGCGTGGTATGAGCACACCGTAACCCAACTAGACTGCGACCACTACTTCTTTAATCTTAAAGATAGGTTCATAGACTCTTCCATAAAATGTTGTTTCACGACCAAGATGCACCGACCACACCGTTCTCCTCCTGGTTTGACTTGCTTCTTTTCTGAACAGTTCCTTAATGGCCTATTTCTAGGGTTGTAAACGAACCAAGCCTTCATGAATGAGCTTGGTGTTCGACTCGGTAAGAGCTCGTTTACGTTCGTTCAATATACATCAAAGTCAATTAATAAACAAGCTTGAACATGTATGTGTTCGGCTTGTTAATGTTCGTGAACAACGTTCGTGAACAATGTTCGTGAACGGTGTTCGTGAACAATGTTCATGAACATTAACAAGCCGATTTATGATTATACTCTTTTAAAAATTATTTTTGAATTTATTTATACTCATTTATAAATCAGGATTAAATTAATAAAATTTTAAATAAACAAACAAGTTTGACTTAAGAGCTTGATAACATTTAAATAAATCAAATTTAAACAAGCTTTAATCAAGCTTGATTAGAAGCTTGATACCCATTAAACAAGCCAAGCTCAATTCAAGCTCTGCTCAAGCTCAAAAAATACCAAGCCAAGCTTGAATTTTTTCAAAGAGCTTGGTTAATTTTAGGTTTGGCTAGGCTCGGCTTGGTTATCTTATCAAACAAGTCTAAACACTACAAAGCTTGGCTTGGCTTGGCTCGTTTACAGCCCTACCTATTTCTACCAGCACCTTCCATTTATCGAGAATTCTTAGACTTTTACGGACTACCTTTAAATCAGTTTACCCCCAACTCCTTTCGCATTCTATCGAGGGCCTCTATAGTATTTCAACACCTAAATCTTTCTCTATCTCCTCAAATATTCCACTGTTTCTTCTAGTTAAAATCTTCCAAAGCAGACCTCTTTTACTTGTCTAGCCACACGGATTGTCAATTTCAAATGAATATGCCCACTTCCCATAAAGGATGGGAAGAATTGTACTTTCCGTATTCTACCCCACTCGGACACTTGGAAGTTAGAACTCCCTGAACTACCGTCTTTCCGTGAAATGAGGACCCAGTGCCCTTTCTCGGAGGTTTATAAGGCCTTGGGAGAATCACACTATTGTTCAAACTACCTAATGAAAACTCCCCTCCTGAGTCACTTCGGGTTGTCCCCCTTCTTTTCAACGACCTCGCCCACCATAGGTAGGATGATATTTTCCCTTCAATATAACTTCTTATTTGCATCAACCATCTTTCTTACCAACGCATTTTGCAAATAATCTAATGCAGGACGCTCTAGTGAAAGGAGAAGAGGTTGAGGCTGCCAAGAAGAAGAAGACCTCAACAAAGAGGGGCAAGTCTTCGGCAGCCCCTTCTTCCCCTCGGAAAAAACTACGACCCACTAAGGAAGGGGCTCCCAGTTCGTCAGTTACTCCTCCCTCTTCTTCCGGTCAACATGACTCCCGATCTCTAACCATCTACGAACCGAGGAGGAGGGACATCACCTTATCCGCCCCCTCCTCTTTTCCCCAAGGAGGAGATTCCCCTTCCCACTCTCCTGCTTCATCCTCCCTTCCTCATGATTCTCCCTTACCTTCCCGAACTGAATCCATCTCCGCCCCTATCCCCTCAGACACACTTACTTCTCCCACCCCTCTTCAACGTGTCGGACCCAATCTTCCTTCTGAGGGGGAAGATCTTCCCCTCCCGACCCCCTCAATGGCTACATTGGGGTCGCTGCTGCAGATCCGTCACCTTTCAGAGGTGAAATTCTTCAACCAATCGGGCATACAAGGCCATTGCGACTAGGTAGGCAAATTGCTGGTCGAGGTAACTACTTTCCCCTTCCAATATTTAATGTATTCATACATGTACATGCCACTATATGTCAACGCATGATGATGGCATTTTCTTTCCTTCAGGCCTCGGCCAAGCATAGAAAAATAGTATCTCATATAGCCCAATTCCAATCCAGCGTAGAGGCACACCACTTTGCCTCCTTGGCGCATCAAAAATAACTCGCTCGACAATTGAGCGAGAAGGAGCAAAAGGAATCGGATCTGAGGGGCCAATGTGAAGACTCTGTGACACAATTGGCCCTGGTTCAGAGTGAGAAGGAAGAACTTCAACGAAAAAATAAAGACCTTGAGCAACGACTCTTCCTGCAATCCAGCGAGCTTCAGCAGGTGGATCTTCACACCCATGAATTAACAGGGTACAAAAGACAGCATGGAGATGCCATTATCCAAGCTGCTGATTCTTCTACTACCATTCAGCAGCTTCAGCAAGAACGTCAACAGCTTTGACTAGAACGCCAAGCGTGGGAAGCCACTAAAAAATCTTGTATAGAGAAGTGTCAAGAGCTCTGATGCGGCGAGGAAGATTCGTTCGCTTCCTTTCGATGCGATGAAGCACGACGGGAGATTTGGGGGTTCTCTCCGGACGCAACAGTAAAGATGAAAGAATAAAGCAGAGAAACGCAAGCCAACACAGGCAACAAAACCAAGACACAGGATGTAACGTGGTTCAGAATAAGGATTCCTACTCGACGGAGGTGAGCTCTCTGACCGGATGCAGTGCCAAAGCACTTTTAATATGAACGTCCTACTTCATGGAAAGGAAACTTCTGGAGGTGGAGGAGAAAACCTCTTACAGTCAAATCGCGATACAAGAAAGAGTACACGAAAAGCAAATATCACTACTCTCCTTCTCCGGCGTAGTGGTAGCTCTTCTTCTCCTGATGCGTCTTCGTTTCTTTCTCGTTGGAATAATGCGGATCCCCTTTCCTTCTGTCCTCCTTCTCCCTTTTATCCTCCTCCTCTGATCCATCGTGGCCTCGCAAGCTGTCCCCATCGTACACGTGGCCACCACATTTACCTGGAGAATAATTCTGTTACAGATACGAGGAACGAAGGCTCCTCGGAATATTGTGGGGGGACCCCCCCTTCTGTTACATAACATCTCTTCATCTACATTTCGGGAAACTAGGTTAGCCTGTCCCTCTCAACCATTTACTTTTGGTGAAATTAACTTAGGTCTATAGCTTACATGTGGCATAGCCCTTGGGCTCTTCACCAGCCCGAACCAACTCCCCTTCTTTCCACACCGAACTACCTCTGGACTGACTAGGCCGAGTCGATTCTTATCCGTCCCATCCGCTTCTAGGCCTATCTAGCCGAACCAACTCTTGCTTATTTCCTAGTGAAGCGCCCTCCGCCTCCGCTTTGCCGTGTCGATTACCTCCACTATCTCCCCCGTACCATCTGTCTCAGGCGCTTGCAGCCGAACCATTCCTCCCCTCTTTCTCCACCAAACCAATCATTTGGTTCGGGTAATGCCTTACATGCAAGCCCTCCTATCCGTTTCATAGAGAAGAGGTAACAATAGTATCAATAGGTAACCCCAAAAATAGTCAAGCGAAGTTCTAAGCTTGACTTTCCAACTATACAAAGTCCCTACTCCATTCTTTGCTCATTAATTCAAATTCACTCTTCTCTTATAGCCCCACCCTATATACCCGAGGCAGCATAATGGGCCTATGGGCCCCGCTTCTCTTTTTCTCCTGTATAGTCGAACCGTCACGAAAAACCCTATATAAATCTCCACCCTTTCCTTTTATGCATGACTTAGTGTGCTTAACAATCCCGTCCTTTCTGCTTCTTCCCTCCAGCGGTTTTCGTCGGCAGCGCTTCAACGATCCAGCCCTTCCTTTCCTACACGCTTCTCCTCTAACCCTCAAGTAAGTGTTCTGCCCTGTTTTATACCTATGGCCCCTAAGATCACCCCCTCACCTGCGTGGTATGAGCACACCGTAACCAAACTAGACTGCGACCACTACTTCTTTAACCTTAAAGATAGGTTCATAGATTCTTCCATAAAATATTGTTTCACGACCAAGATGCACCGACCACACCGTCTTCCTCCCGGTTTGAATTGCTTCTTTTCCAAACAGTTCCTTAATGGCCTGTTTCTACCAGCACCCTCCATTTATCTAGAAATCTTAGACTTTTACGGACTACCTTTAAACCAGTTTACCCCCAACTCCTTTCGCATTCTATCGAAGGCCTCTATAGTATTTCAACACCTAAATCTTCCTCTATCTCCTCAAATATTCCACTATTTCTTCTAGTTAAAATCTTCCAAAGCAGACCTCTTTTACTTGTCTAGCCACACGGATTGCCAATTTCTAATGAATATGCCCACTTCCCATAAAGGATGGGAAGAATTGTACTTCTTTGTTCAGCTTTCGGTACTTCTACCCCACTCGGACACTTGGAAGTTAGAACTCCCTGAATTACCGTCTTTCCGTGAAATGAGGACCCAGTGCCCTTTCTCGGAGGTTTATAAGGCCTTGGGAGAATCACACTATTGTTCAAACTACCTAATGAAAACTCCCCTTCTGAGTCACTTCGGGTTGTCCCCCTTCCCTTCAACGGCCTCAGCCACCATAGGTAGGATGATATTTACCCTTCAATATAACTTCTTATTTGCATCAACTATCTTTCTTACCAATGCATTTTGCAGATAATCTAATAAAAGACGCTCTAGTGAAAGGAGAAGAGATTGAGGCTGCCAAGAAGAAGAAGACCTCAACAAAGAGGGGCAAGTCTGTGGCAGCCCCTTCTTCCCCTCGGAAAAAACTACGACCCACTAAGGAAGGGGCTCCCAGTTCGTCAATTCCTCCTCCCTCTTCTTCCGGTCAACATGACTCCCGATCTCTAACCATCTACGAACCGAGGAGGAGGGACATCACCTTATCCGCCCCCTCCTCTTCTCCCCAAGGAGGAGATTCCCCTTCCCACTCTCCTGCTTCATCCGCCCTTCCTCATGATTCTCCCTTACCTTCCTGAACTGAATCCATCTCCGCCCCTATCCCCTCAGACACACTTACTTCTCCCACCCCTCTTCAACGTGTCGGACCCAATCTTCCTTCTGAGGGGGAAGACCTTCCCCTCCCGACCCCCTCAATGGCTACATTGGGGTTGTTGCTGCAGATCTGTCACCTTTCAGAGGTGAAATTCTTCAACCAATCGGGCATACAAGGCCCTTGCGACCAGGTGGACAAATTGCTGGCCGAGGTAACTACTTTCCCCTTCCAATCTTTAATGTATTCATACATGTACATGCCACTATATGTCAACGCCTGATGATGGCATTTTCTTTCCTTCATGCCTTGGCCAAGCATAGCAAAATGGTATCTCACATAGTCCAATTCCAATCCAGCGTAGAGGCGCGCCACTTTGCCTCCTTGGCACATCAAAAACAAACTCGCTCGGCAATTGAGCGAGAAGGAGCAAAAGGAATCGGATCTGAGGGGCCAATGTGAAGACTCTATGACACAATTGGCCCTGGTTCAGAGTGAGAAGGAAGAACTTCAACGAAAAAATGAAGACCTTGAGCAACGACTCTTTCTGCAATCCAAATGAGCTTCAGCAGGTGGATCTTCTCACCCATGAATTAACAGGGTACAAAAGACAGCTTGGAGATGCCATTATTCAAGCTGCTGATTCTTCTACTACCATTCAGCAGCTTCAGCAAGAACGTCAACAGCTTCGACTAGAACGCCAAGCGTGGGAAGCCACAAAAAATTCTTGTATAGAGAAGTGTCAAGAGCTCTGATGCGGCGAGGAAGATTCATTCGCTTCCTTTCGATGCGATGAAGCACGACGGGAGCTTTGGGGGTTCTCTCCGGCCGCAACAGTAAAGATGAAAGAATAAAGCAGAGAAACACAAACCAACATAGGCAACAAAACCAAGATACAGGATGTAATGTGATTCGGAATAAGGATTCCTACTCCACGGAAGTGAGCTCTCTCACCGGATGCAGTGCCAAAGCACTTTTAATATGAACGTCCTTCTTCATGGAAAGGAAACTTCCGGAGGTGAAGGAGAAAACCTCTTACAGTCAAATCATGATAAAAGAAAGAGTACACGAAAAGCAAAGATCACTACTCTCCTTCTCCGACGTAGTGGTAGCTCTCCTTCTCCTGATGCGTCTTCGTTTCTTGCTCGTTGGAATAATGCGGATCCCCTTTCCTTCTGTCCTCCTTCTTCCTTTTATCCTCCTCCTCTGATCCATCGTGGCCTCGCAAGCTGTCCCCATCATACACATAGCCACCACGTTTACCTGGAGAATAATTCTGTTACAGATACGAGGAACGAAGGCTCCTCGGAATATTGTGAGGGGACCCCCCCCCACCTTCTGTTACATAACACCTCTCCATCTACATTTTTGAAAACTAGGTTAGACTATCCCTCTCAACCATTTTCTTTTAGTTAAACTAACTTAGGTCTATAGCTTACATGTGGCATAGCCCTTGGGCTCTTCACTAGCCCGAACCAACTCCCCTTCTTTCCACACCGAACTACCTCCGGACTGACTAGGCCGAGTCGATTCTTATCCGTCCCATCCGCTTCTAGGCCTATCTAGCCGAACCAACTCTTGCTTATTTCCTAGCGAAGCGCCCTCTGCCTCCGCTTTGCCGTGTCAATTACCTCCACTAACTCTCCCGTACCATCTGTCTCAGGTGCTTGCGCCCGAACCGTTCCTCCCCTCTTTCTCCACCAAACCAATCATTTGGTTCGGGTAATGCCTTACATGCGAGCCCTCCTATCCGGTTCATAGAGAAGAGGTAACAACAATATCATTAGTCAATCCCAAAAATAGTCAAGCGAAGTTATAAGCTTGACTTTCCAACTATACAAAGTCCATACTCCATCCTTTTCTCATTAATTCAAATTCACTCTTCTCTTACAGCCCCACCCTATATACCCGAGGCGACCTAATGGATCTATGGGCCCCGCTTCTCTTTTCTCTGTATATAGTCGAACCGTCACGAAAAACCCTATATAAATCTCCACCCTTTCCTTTTATGCATGACTTAGTGTGCCTAACAATCCCGTCCTTTTTGCTTCTTCCCTCTAGCGGTTTTCGCCGGCGGCGCTTCAACGATCCAGCCCTTCCTTTCCTACACGCTTCTCCTCTAACCCTCAAGTAAGTGTTCTGCCCTGTTTTATACCTATGCCCCCTAAGACCACCCCCTCACCTGCGTGGTATGAGCACACCGTAACCCAACTAGACTGCGACCACTACTTCTTTAATCTTAAAGATAGGTTCATAGACTCTTCCATAAAATGTTGTTTCACGACCAAGATGCACCGACCACACCGTTCTCCTCTTGGTTTGACTTGCTTCTTTTCTGAACAGTTCCTTAATGGCCTATTTCTAGGGTTGTAAACGAACCAAGCCTTCATGAATGAGCTTGGTGTTCGACTCGGTAAGAGCTCGTTTACGTTCGTTCAATATGCATCAAAGTCAATTAATAAACAAGCTTGAACAACTTGATAAATTAAATAAACAAGCTTGAACACGTATGTGTTCGGCTTGTTAATGTTCGTGAACAACGTTCGTGAACAATATTCGTGAACAGTGTTCGTGAACAATGTTCATGAACATTAACAAGCCGATTTATGATTATACTCTTTTAAAAATTATTTTTGAATTTATTTATACTCATTTATAAATCAGGATTAAATTAATAAAATTTTAAATAAACAAACAAGTTTGACTTAAGAGCTTGATAACATTTAAATAAATCAAATTTAAACAAGCTTTAATCAAGCTTGATTAGAAGCTTGATACCCATTAAACAAGTCAAGCTCAATTCAAGCTCAAGCCAAGCTCAAGCTCAAAAAAAAATACCAAGCCAAGCTTGAACAGGTTTTTCAGTAGCTTGGTTAATTTTAGGTTTGGCTCGGCTCGGCTTGGTTATCTTATCAAACAAGTCTAAACACTACAAAGCTTGGCTTGGCTTGGCTCGTTTACAGCCCTACCTATTTCTACCAGCACCTTCCATTTATCGAGAATTCTTAGACTTTTACGGACTACCTTTAAATCAGTTTACCCCCAACTCCTTTCGCATTCTATCGAGGGCCTCTATAGTATTTCAACACCTAAATCTTTCTCTATCTCCTCAAATATTCCACTATTTCTTCTAGTTAAAATCTTCCAAAGCAGACCTCTTTTACTTGTCTAGCCACACGGATTGCCAATTTCTAATGAATATGCCCACTTCCCATAAAGGATGGGAAGAATTGTACTTCTTTGTTCAGCTTCCGGTACCTCTACCCCACTCGGACACTTGGAAGTTAGAACTCCCTGAACTACCGTCTTTCCGTGAAATGAGGACCCAGTGCCCTTTCTCGGAGGTTTATAAGGCCTTGGGAGAATCACACTATTGTTCAAACTACCTAATGAAAACTCCCCTCCTGAGTCACTTCGGGTTGTCCCCCTTCTTTTCAACGACCTCGCCCACCATAGGTAGGATGATATTTTCCCTTCAATATAACTTCTTATTTGCATCAACCATCTTTCTTACCAACGCATTTTGCAGATAATCTAATGCAGGACGCTCTAGTGAAAGGAGAAGAGGTTGAGGCTGCCAAGAAGAAGAAGACCTCAACAAAGAGGGGCAAGTCTTCGGCAGCCCCTTCTTCCCCTCGGAAAAAACTACGACCCACTAAGGAAGGCTCCCGGTCACGGGCCATTCTCCTCCCTCTTCTTCCGGTCAACATGACTCCCGATCTCTAACCATCTACGAACCGAGGAGGAGGGACATCACCTTATCCGCCCCCTCCTCTTTTCCCCAAGGAGGAGATTCCCCTTCCCACTCTCCTGCTTCATCCTCCCTTCCTCATGATTCTCCCTTACCTTCCCGAACTGAATCCATCTCCGCCCCTATCCCCTCAGACACACTTACTTCTCCCACCCCTCTTCAACGTGTCGGACCCAATCTTCCTTCTGAGGGGGAAGATCTTCCCCTCCCGACCCCCTCAATGGCTACATTGGGGTCGCTGCTGCAGATCCGTCACCTTTCAGAGGTGAAATTCTTCAACCAATCGGGCATACAAGGCCATTGCGACTAGGTAGGCAAATTGCTGGTCGAGGTAACTACTTTCCCCTTCCAATATTTAATGTATTCATACATGTACATGCCACTATATGTCAACGCATGATGATGGCATTTTCTTTCCTTCAGGCCTCGGCCAAGCATAGAAAAATAGTATCTCATATAGCCCAATTCCAATCCAGCGTAGAGGCACACCACTTTGCCTCCTTGGCGCATCAAAAATAACTCGCTCGACAATTGAGCGAGAAGGAGCAAAAGGAATCGGATCTGAGGGGCCAATGTGAAGACTCTATGACACAATTGGCCCTGGTTCAGAGTGAGAAGGAAGAACTTCAATGAAAAAATGATGACCTTGAGCAATGACTCTTCCTGCAATCCAGCGAGCTTCAACAGGTGGATCTTCTCACCCATGAATTAACAGGGTACAAAAGACATCTTGGAGATGTCATTATTCAAGCTGCTGATTCTTCTACTACCATTCAGCAGCTTCAGCAAGAACGTCAACAGCTTCGACTAGAACGCCAAGCGTGGGAAGCCACTGAAAAATCTTGTATAGAGAAGTGTCATGAGCTCTCTTCCATGGTGGCTGCCCTTCCCCAAGCCCTATCAGCAGCGGCTTGGCAACAATCAGACCTTCATCGAGAATACTCCAAGGCTCTTTCGGCTCTGGGTCAGCAAGCCATAAAAGCATCAACCGAGAAGGATGCCCTACCCGCCCAGCTAACCGAAAGTCAAGCCCAACTGGCCAATTGTCAGGCTCAACTAACCAGTTGTCAGTCTCAGCTGAAGGAGCAGGGGGCTGACCTAAAGGGGCGGTATGTCAAGAAGGGAGTGGATTTGTTCATACTTGGCTTTGATAGGTCTTCAGCTTTAAATGCTGAACGGGGATATCCACCTCCTGGCACTGATACCAGTTATTTGAATCCTGTAGATGCATTGTCCAAGTGTCCCCCAGAGCTCTTTGAATTGTAACCCATAATATCTTACTCCCTGTAATGACTCTTTTCTCGATGTTGAAGAATGTTTATATTGGCATGGCACCTCGTTATTCTTCGTGTATGCTTTGGTACGGGTTGGGGATTTTAAGTTGATTCCATGCTTCCCTCTTTTTGTAATTGCTGTCCAGATGACGTTTTTCATTCGGGAGACCGTTCAGAATACCTCGGATGATCTTCCTCCGACCCGAACCAACTTTTGGCTCGGCTAAAGATGAAATCATTTCAGTCTCTTTATCTTCTTCCTCTACCTTGCTACTTCAGAAATGATATCTTGATAAGTACCTATGTCGCTGCCATTATGATATCAGTCTCTTCATCTTCTTCTCCTTCCCGAGAACTACTGCAGTTCCTTTCCCTTCAACTATAAATTATCACCCCCCATGTCTTCATCCTTCCATCTCACTCTCATGGATTCGGCGGAACACCCTATTAAGATTTCCTCAAATTCTGAATCTTTTGAGCTACGGATCTGCTCATCGAGACATCAAGATTCCGAGACCGCTGATGCTACCTCAACATTTCGCCCCCTTCCTTTTCCAGCTCACACCACAGCTCCATCCCCTTCGGTAGGGAGGTATTTTCGAGCGCCCTTCCCCTCCTTCCGCAATCGGATATGGAACCCTCCTTTGACGTGGGAGTGCACAATAGGAGACCCACAGGCCTCTACTGAACTTCCTCCACTCCCGCCGGCACTGACATTCATTCCAGTCTCTCTGACGAGGATTCATCTGCCCCTCTGTTGATGAAGCTTCAACTGCAATACCTCCTGCCCAAGGTGATCTCTACAGAGTCATCTTAGCGCCTTCCCCCTCCGAGGAGCCTCCCAACAATTCTCCTATTAAGAGTAATCATAAAAAGCTTACATAGATTATATGATGTAATCATTCTCAAGTATGTTAATAAAAATGAAGAAAGGAATTGGCATCCATTCTTGTCGTTTTCCTGTGGAGGTAAAGTTTCTGCCATTAGAAAAACTGTAATCTCGTCTGAACATACTTTTTCTTACCATTTCCATGGGATTCGGACCCTTTCCCTCATAATTACTGTACCAGCGACTTTTCACCTACTGTCTTTACGCTTCCCCTTCTTTACTAGCATTCATTATCCTTATTTCCTCTGCGAATAAATGCACCCTCCTCCTTTATCGTTATAAGGACCTCTAACCATTGCTGCACGACATCCATCTTCTTTTTTCTCTTCTCTTCGCCATGGACAAAACGTCTGACCAGGACAGCAGTTCTCCTCCTTCTGAAGAAAAGGCCGACGAGCAGCGTTATATCGCTAATTTGGAGGAACAGGTGAGATACCTGCAGTGGTGATTGAGGGAAGCTTCTGCCAAGAACTACTCTTTGTGCCAGCAACTAGTCGGGTCCCAGAAGGAACTATCTAAGCAAATCTTCCTGCAACAATCTTACCTTCGGCGGCAACTTTGTCCATCAATTCCTCCCAACAAAGAATTGTAATACCCTATATATAAGGGTTTCTTTTGCTATTTTCTCCTTGTGAGGGAATTGGAATATGTAATCTTTCTGAAACAATGAACTTTCTGTAATGTAAGCCTCCACCCCTACTTTTCCCGCCTGTCTTCTTCTTCCAACATTTCTTAAGTTGTGCCACATTTTATCTTTCTCGTATGAAAATCCAATGGATACACCGTTCCTTCACCCTTTCATTGTGCATGGATCGCACATATACCTTCCCCATACCAAGATAAAATGGCATATAGCTAAGGGAATACTTCGCCTCCTCTGCCCCTTTTCCATACGGGGAATATAATAATACATGGTTGAGGAATGACTCAACTCTTCCGTTTCATGAGGGTAAAAATGATAGATAACTGAGGAGGTCTCAGTTCTTCCGTTCCACCACCATACGGGGATAAAATAATATATAGTTGAGGAGTAAGCTCAACTCTTCCGTTTCACGGGGATAAAAAATGATAGATAACTGAGGAGACTTCAGTTCTTCCATTCCACCACCACACGGGGATAAAATAATATATAGTTGAGGAGTAAGCTCAACTCTTCCATTTCACGGGGATAAAAAATGATAGATAACTGAGGAGACCTCAGTTCTTCCGTTCCACCACCATACGGGGATAAAATAATATATAGTTGAGGAGTAAGCTCAACTCTTCCGTTTCACGGGGATAAAAATGATAGATAACTGAGGAGACTTCAATTCTTTCGTTCCGTCACCACACGGGGATAAAATAATATATAGTTGAGGAGTAAGCTCAACTCTTCCGTTTCACGGGGATAAAAATGATAGATAACTGAGGAGACCTCAGTTCTTCCGTTCCACCACCACACGGGAATAAAATAATATATAGTTGAGGAGTAAGCTCAACTCTTCCGTTTCACGGGGATAAAAAATGATAGATAACTGAGGAGACCTCAATTCTTTCGTTCTGCTACCACACGGGGGGGATAAAATAATATATAGTTGAGGAGTAAGCTCAACTCTTCCATTTCACGGGGATAAAAATGATAGATAACTAAGGAGACCTCAGTTCTTCCGTTCCGCTACCACACGGGTATAAAATAATATATAGTGCCCAAAGGCCTTCGGCATAAAGAGTGCGCTGCTTTCACACTGTTATTCTTCCTTCCTTCATCCCGAAGGGGAACACCTTCATCCATCCCCTCCTATGAAAGCAAGGGTTTTAGTACATAACGGGCCATCAGAGAAATAAATCCTCGTTTCCCTTCTGCTTAGGGCCTCCTTTTCTATAAACTAGGAGCCCAATAGCCGTTACAAGCCCATTCCTCCCTCCTTTTATAGGGGATGCTTCGTCTTCCTTTCTTCTGTTACCTTCATTCCTTTCGCCTTTTCGTCTCCTTTTTCTTCGTCTGTTCTTCTTTCCGTCGCCATCCTCTGGTGCCCCAGTCACCTACCTCAGTGCTTTTATTCTTTCTCCAACGAGCAGGATACATTCCTCTTTCTTTCGAGAAATAGCAAGTCGTTACCCACACATCAAACGGGGTGATGGTCAGCCGCCAGCTTCATCCTCGCCCTCACCCTCATCTATTACCATCCCACCTGCACCATCTCTCCTTTCTTCTTCGCCTCCGCCTGAAACCCTTGTTACATCCGGCCCAGATGAAACCGGAGTAACCAGCCCCTCCTCATCTCCCCTGTTACTTACAAACCCTAACTCTTTCATTTTCTCCCCCTCCGCCTTGGGTATTCGGAAGTCGCCCCCTCTTTCATCACAACCTGAAGGGGAATTCAGGGAGGTAGTGCGTTCACGCCAATCGACTACAGATGCTTCTGCATCCTCGCCTTCTCTTTCTCCGAGACATGACACCGCCTCTGAACCCATGGTAGTTGATATTCCTCCACTGTCTATCTCCCCTTCTGCTCATCTCTTGGAGAGCCCCTCACCTCCTATGGGCACTAGCCCAGGTCCTTCTACTTCTCACCTTCCCAACGAAGGTTTCTCCAGTCCTATGTTCACTATATCATCCTCTCCAGATTCCTCGCAAAACTGATCCCCTTCCACAACTTCTGGTGTGCCCACCTCACAGCCAGCCATAGTACACTTTCCCCCTCGGGCTCTTAATTCTTTGCCCCCGACTTCTACCCCTTTGAGCCCCCTGACCAGTGCTCCTTCTTCTTTTCCCTTCGAACCTCTATCGCAACCTATGGCTACTACCCCTATTCTTCCTCTTATAAGTGAACCTCCACCTTCGATATCGTCCGTCCCATCTTCTTCCCTTTCTCCCCGGGGTCTTCGAATCTTGAATTTAGAAGAACTGATTCCCCGAATGGAAGGCCTGCGCCATGCTTTAGCATTGATATGTTTCTCCAATCATCTTCTTTAACTTTTCTGACTGAATGACTTCTTTCCGACAAATGGCTTACAGGCCCTTACAAACTACCAAGAATTGGATCGCTCCCTCCAACAATATCGAGCTCAATATCTGAAGTTGGAACAGTAGCAATGGGAGGATCTGAAGGCTGCTCAAAATCGAGAGCACCTCTTATCGCAAAAACTGCAGCAATGTCAGAAGCAACTGATAGAAGCTCGCTACCGACACCAAAAAGATGTCGAGACTATAGCGGCATTGCAAGAACAACAGCGAGCTTGTAAGGAATCACCCTCACTCCGACGGGATGTTCAGCCGGCACAGGTTGACTCTCAAGAATTGATAAGTCTTCGAGAGCAGGTAACAGAGCTCCTTCAAGAGAAACAACAAGACTCTGACATCATCGCCGGCCTGCGGGTTCAGCACCAGAAAGCAGAGGACAAAATAGGGGACCTCCGCACTTGCCTGTGTAAGGAGGTACAAGAAAACTCCTCCCTCATAACTTTTAGGGTGCATGCTCATGCTCGTATACGCAGGCAAGAAACCTCCCTCCAGAGGCTGGGCAATGAGCTCATCCGCACCAGATCCTACACCGAGGCGGTAGAGGGAATTTCGGCCTCAATGCGCCAGAATATGATAAAAAGATATGATGAACCTTATCCAGAAGGATCAAACTTCCCGAGTCGATGATATCTCGGTCCTAGCAGATGCTATTATGGAAGTATCCCGACGTTATAGTGACATGCGCCGAGCCCTTCGGGAGCAACAAGAGAAGTGTCACAGGCACATAGGCTCCATAGGAATCGGAGCCCTGACCGCCTGAACCGGCAGGAGTGGCTAGCCATCATGATGCGCGCTACCTATCAAGACGGGTTTAATGAGGCGGTTCGACAGTACGCTGATCAAGGGCTCCCTCTGGTTAACCATCCTACTTTCTCCTTAAATTGGGAGGTCGGCTTCCGACGTTATCCTCCCGATCGGTTTAAGTTATAACCTGATGTATTGCTTCGGGACATGATCCCCTTGTTATCTTCTTTTCTTTTTCATAGTTCGCTATAAGGACTATAGCACTACTGTAAATCAATGAAACTTAGATGCGCTATACATCTAATCAATACAACAAATTATCAAGTACATCCCGTCGAGAGCCCCTCAATTCCTTTTCTTTTATCCATCCTTTCTTATACAGTGTGAAAAGGTTTCAAGTGAATAGAGTTCCATGGTCGAGGAAATTCCTTGCCTTGGTCATCCTTTAGATAATACGCCGACCCTGCTACGCGACGCGTCACTTCATAGGACCCTTCCCAATTTGGAGCTAACTTGCCAGGATCTCCCGCAGGATTAACTTTATGCAGAATCCAATCCCCCTCCTGAAATCTTCGGGGCATCACCTTTTTATTAAAAGCTTGCTGCACTCTCTGCTTGTAAAACTCCACTCGCCTTTGTGCCTTCTCCCTCTTTTCTTCCACTAAGTCTAACTCAGTGCTTCGAATAATTTGGTTCTGCTTCGGCTCATACATCTCTATACTCGGGCGCTATTTAAAAGAGCTTCGACCGGAATAACGGCTTCCGTCCCATATATAGGCTGAAAGGAGTTTCTCCCGTTGCAGTTTTTGGTGTGGTCCGGTAGGCCCACAGGATTCCAAGCAGTTCTTCCACCCAGTTCCCCCTCTGAACCCCCAATTTAGTCTTCAACCCTTGAATGAGAATTCTATTAGTGACTTTAACTTGCCCGCTGGCTTGAGGGTGGGCTACTAAAGTAAAAGCTTGCTGGATATTGAGACTTTGGCACCACTCTTTAATTTTCTTGCCCTGGAATTGTCGTCCATTATCACTAACTATCCTCCGAAGAATACCATATCGACAAACAATATTCTGCCACAGGAATTATATTACAGCATTCTCAGTAATTTTGGCAAGAGGCTCTGCTTCCACCCACTTGGAGAAGTAATCCACGGTCACCAATAAAAAAAATTTCTGCAAAGGTGCCACAGGCATCGGGCCCACTATATCCATTCCCCACTTATCAAAAGGGCATGAAGCAACCACAACTTTCATTAATTCAGCCGGTCGTTCGGACCGGTTGCCATGCTTTTGATAGGCTGGGCAAGTTTGCACTATACGAGCTGCATCTTGTTGGAGGGTAGGCCAAAAATATCCTGCTAACAAGGCCTTCCTTGCTAAAGCTCTCCTCCCTGATGATTACTGCAGCAACCTTCGTGAATCTCCCGAAGTACCCATTCAGCATCTTCACTTTCCAAACACTTCAGCAAGGGTCGTCTAAAAGATGTCTTGTATAAGTCTCCGTTTAAGAGGGTGAATCATCTGGCTCTGCACATTAAAGCAGATGCCGCCCCTTTTTCTTCGGGAACCTTTCCATGCTGTAGGTAATTATGATGTCGGTCCTCCAATCAAGGATCGAATCCGGTTCGGGCGTAGCCTCCTCCACATTGCATATCGCTAGGGAAGTAGGGATTTCCACGCAGACCGTTTCCAATGATTTCACTCCTTCCATAGTGCTAGCCACCCGAGCCAATTCATCTGCCCTCCCGTTGTTCTCCCTTGGAATTTGCTTCAAGAGGACTTGCTGAAAATGAGCTTTTGCCTTCTCGAAAGCTTTCAAATACTTTTGCAACCTTTCTTCCCGAACCGCGAAAGAACCTTAAAGTTGTGATATCGCCAGCTGGGAATCCGAGTGGATTATAATCGAAGGAGCCCCTACAGCTTTGGCAGCCTGTAATTCCGCTAGAATGGCTTCATACTCCGCTTCATTATTAGATGCCCGATACCCCAGGCGTACGGCTATGCGAGTCTCCTCTTTATCAGGGGAAATTAACAAAACACCAACGTCGCTACCCGTAGATCCTGAAGAACCGTCCACAAATATGTTCCATGCATCTGACCCTTCCTCTTTTGTTGAGGAGTCATCTTCCGAACCAAAAGATACTTCCGCTAAAAAGTCAGCAAGCGCCTGGGCCTTGATAATGGTTCGGGGTTGGTAATGAATATCATATTCACTTAGTTCTACCACCCATTTAGCCAATCTCCTGGAAAAATTGGGCTTAGTGATAACCTTACCCAATTCACTATGAGTCAAAACAGTGATAGAATGAGCCAGAAAGTACGGTCTCAATTTGCGGGCAGTCAATACTAGAATATATGCCAGCTTCTCTAGCTCGGTATAACGGGATTCAGCCCCCTTCAGAATATGGCTGGTATAATAAATAGGTTGTTGATGAGAACCTTCTTGTTTCAGCAAAACTGAACTGATAGCTTCCTCTGAGACGGCCAAATACATCCACAATGGTTCTCCTGCCACTGGCTTGGCTAACAACGGAAGTCCGACTAAATATTTTCTTCAACTCTTGGAAAGCCTGCTCACATTGATCGTCCCATTGAAATTTGGTAGCTTTGCGCAAGATCTTGAAGAAAGGTAACCCTTTGTCCGCCAATCTGGCTATGAATCGGGATAAGCAAACAATCCTCCCCACTAGCTTTTGAGTCTCTCACAAATTAGTGGGTGACTTCATATTGCACAGTGCTTGCACCTTCTCGGGGTTAGCCTGTAGCCCCTTCTCAGTCACTATATACCCCAAGAATTTGCCGCTTTTTACCCCGAACAGGTATTTTTTAGGGTTCAGCTTCATATTATATCGTCTTAGTATAGCGAAGGTTTCATTTAGATCCTTAATCAAATCCCGAGTGGTTTTTGATTTGACTAGGATATCGTCCACGTAAACTTCCACATTTTTCCCTTTCTGCTCAGCGAAGATCTTATCCATGAGTCGTTGGTAGGTGGCCCCTGCGTTTTTTAGGTCGAAGGGCATTACCACATAAGCGTACAACCCTCCTGCCGTCACAAAGCTAACCCTCTTCTGATCTTCCTTAGCCAAGGGTATTTGATGGTATCCTTGGTACGCATCCATTAAGGACACCACTTCATATCCTATGGTAGAATCTACCAACTGATCAATACGAGGCAAGGGGTAGCAGTCTTTAGGGCACGCTTTATTTAAATCGCGAAAGTCAATACACATCCTCCACTGCCCAGAAGGCTTGGGGACCAGGACTACATTGGAGACCCACTCGGGGAATTGAATTTCCTTCACATGACCCACTTTTAACAATTTATCTACTTCCTCGGCTATGACCTTGTCCTTCTCAGGTCCAAAGTGTCGCCGCTTCTGTTGGATGGGTCGGACTCCTCTGGTTATGTTGAGACGGTGTTCAGCAACACGAGGATCGATCCCCGTGAGGTCATGTACCTCTCCTACGAAGATGTCTTCGTTCTTCTTCAGGCAGGACACCAACTCCTCCTTGGCCTCCAGCTGCTGCGCCACCCGGGTGGTCTTTCCCGGAGCTATTTCCACCAGCTCCCCTTCCTCTATCTTGTCTGCTTTGGGAGGAGACTCTTCCAGGACGCAGACATCAGAAATGACAATGCCCTTTCCTTTGGGATCATCAGTTCGGGCCTTCTTAGTCATCGAACCATACACCATCTTCTAGCGACTTTACGTTTCGCCTCGGACTTCTCCACCTGATTGTCATTGAATTTACCTTACGGTGTATGCGGAAAGCCACACTTTGAAAAATGGTCAAAGGAAAAGAATGATTATATGTGGGAGGCGTCCTGATGAGAAAAAGAATCATCTTGGTTTTTGGTGGGCTTTGTGCCTGCAGTCAAGGGCAATGAAATCGCCCTATGGGATGAACCACATGTCCTCAAACCCAAGAGGAGTGTGGCCATCTTCCGGTGGGTGTTTCCCAGATGCATCATCCCAAAGGCCTCTGGAAGAGGATGTTGAGAACTCGAGTCCACCAATACTCGCCGCCGTAGAGTTGGCCAGGGAGATACGGATCACTAAGGCATCTGTGTGGGGCAGCAGGACGCCTCGGAGATCTTCCGGCCCGAACGAGGCCGGCGGTGCGGTTTGGATAGCCTGGTTGGTAACGATGTCCAGACTTTCCATAAGGCGGGCGTATGACTTCCGCGCCCGATTGGAGTCCCCGTCTGTGGGTCCTCCTGCGATGACATGAATAACCCCCCGTGTGGGGGCGTTATTTGGATTAGATGAGGGGCCCTCACCTGATGGGCCTCCTTGAGAAACAACCTCCTGGGATGACATTTGAGGGTCCGGAGGGAAAGTAACTTGCGGTGGTTGGTTATATGGCCCGGGATAAGCCGGTTGGGTCGTTGTCCTCGCCGTGCCGGCCCCCCTTCTGAGGCCGCAATTGTGGGTAGGCGGCCTGGAGGCGCTCCAACTCCTCCTGAAGCTTGAAACATCGACCACTGGTGTGGCCGTACTCCATGTGGTATTGGCAGAAAAATGGGGCGGGGGGAGGGGGGGTTACGTGGTACTCCCCTATATCCTGAGGGTCGCTGTAGTAGACCCTGTTGATCATAAAATTCCATTTCCCGCTCCTTCCAAGTCCGTGGGGGAGGAACTTCATTTTCCGCCATAATTTGTAATGGCGGCGCGGGACGAGGGCCTGGTAATAACAACTGAGGCCTGGGAGCTTCCAGTAAAAGAGGTCGCGCGTATCCCCGCCTAGGAGGAGCTTGTGGGGCAGCGGGGCGGTTCATTTCAACGGGGACTATGGCAGAGGTTCGTTCGGTCCTCCGCACTTTCAGCCCTTCTTCTTCGTTGATATATTTCTCCGCGCGACCTAACAGCTCCTCATAGCTGTTAGCGGGCTTCCTCAACAGGGAACTGAGGAAGGGACCTTCCCTCAGTCCGTGTGGGATGGCTACCCTAAAAGCATCTGATCTTGCCGAAGGGATGCCTCGAGCGGTGGAGGTGAATCGATGAAGATACCCTCTGAGTGATTCAGAGGGCCCCTACATAAGGTGCAGTGGGATGGAGGCGTCGTGCTTGTACGCCTTACAGCTAGCAAATTCTCGGCTAAACATCCCCTGAAAATCAACGAAACAGGTGATGGACCCCGGGGATAGGGTGTTGAACCATTTCTGTGCCGAGCCGACCAAAGTGGTTCGGAAGACTCGGCACTTGAGAGCATCAGAATAGCAGTGGAGTGAAGCCGCTCCAGGAAATTGTGATAGATGTTCTTCCGGATCCGTTGAACCGTCGTACTTTTCTACTTGGGGATTCCGGAAGTATGATGGTGGGACTTCTGAGAGAATATCCATGGTAAAAGGGATGGGCTCGTAAACCTCCGGGGCCTTGGTGGATCTACTTTCACCTTGTTCTTCTCGTCGATTCTGGGTTAATGGTATAGTGTTCTGATGTGCTCGACCTCCCAGCCCCTCTCCAGGCAATACTTCAATGTTGGTGATGGTACGAGGTGGAGGATGCATGTCTGGTGGGGGTTCACGAGAAGAAGGTTCACCGGAATAAGGGTGAAGATACCCCGTCCTTCTCCTTTCTCTGACGAGGGCTTCCGCTACGGCGTTATCCACCATGGCTTTCAGTTGCGATGGTAGTATGGTAATAGGATTTTCCTCCGCTGCGGAGGCAACTAGGTGTTGTACCTCTTCTTGTTGCATCTCTACGTCTCGCTCAAAAAGTTTCCCACAGACGGCGCCAACTAATGCGGTGAGGAAGATTCGTTCGCTTCCTTTTGATGCGATGAAGCACGACGGGAGCTTTGGGGGTTCTCTCCGGCCGCAAAAGTAAAGATGAAAGAATAAAGCAAAGAAACGCAAACCAACACAAGCAACAAAACCAAGACACAGGATGTAATGTGGTTCGGAATAAGGATTCCTACTCCACGGAGGTGAGCTCTCTCACCGGATGCAGTGCCAAAGCACTTTTAATATGAACGTCCTCCTTTACGAAAAGGAAACTTCCGGAGGTGGAGGAGAAAACCTCTTACAGTCAAATCGCGATACAAGAAAGAGTACACGAAAAGCAAAGATCACTACTCTCCTTCTCCAGCGTAGTGGTAGCTCTCCTTCTCCTGATGCATCTTCGTTTCTTGCTCGTTGGAATAATACGGATCCCCTTTCCTTCTGTCCTCCTTCTCCCTTTTATCCTCCTCCTCTGATCCATCGTGGCCTCGCAAGTTGTCCCCATCGTACACGTGGCCACCACGTTTATCTGGAGAATAATTCTGTTACAGATACGAAGAACGAAGGCTCCTCGGAATATTGTGGGGGGACCCCCCCCTTCTGTTACATAACACCTCTTCATCTACATTTCAGAAAACTAGGTTAGCCTATCCCTCTCAACCATTTGCTTTTGGTGAAATTAACTTAGGTCTATAGCTTACATGTGGCATAGCCCTTGGGCTCTTCACCAGCCCGAACCAACTCTCCTTTCCACACCGAACTACCTCCGGACCAACTAGGCCGAGTCGATTCTTATCCATCCCATCCGCTTCTAGGTCTATCTAGCCGAACCAACTCTTGCTTATTTCCTAGCGAAGCGCCCTCCGCCTCTGCTTTGCCGTGTCGATTACCTCCACTAGCTCTCTCGTACCATCTGTCTCAGGTGCTTGCGCCCGAACCGTTCCTCCCCTCTTTCTCCACTAAACCAATCATTTGGTTCGGGTAATGCCTTACATGTGAGTCCTTCTATCCGATTCATAGAGAAGAGATAACAACAATATCAGTGAGCAAAACTTCAATTCAATCAACATAACAAATTGAATCGAACTAATTTGAAAATTCAATTTGCTTCAATTTTTTTTAAAAAAAATCAATTATTTTAGTGAAGTTTCAGTTTTAAATTTTAAAAATCAGTTAAACCCAAAAAAACTATTTTTTATTAGATAAATAAAAATATTAATTTTTTATTAAATCAATTAAGTTTTTATTTAAAAAAATTCATTTTTAAAAAATGATTAATTTGATTATCCATTGAATTAATTGTTTTTTTAAATAAAAACTCTGATTTTCTATTCCCTCTGTTTTCTACCCACATAGACAACCCACGTTTTTCCTTCCTCCACGCAGCAGCTCTTCCGCGCGCGACGGTCACACCGCGCGCGCGTTGCTCGTTTCCTCTTTTCCCTTCTCCATTCAAGTTTTTCTTCTCCTCTCTTCTTTTCCTCACATGGCAGCAGCGCAGAATCCTCTTCTCCTACTCTTTTATTTTTCCTTCTACAGTCCTTACTGCCTTCTTCCAACCGCAAGGACCAACTTACTGCGCTACAAAAATACATTAAAATAACGATAAAATTTAACAACGAAAATATTTTATTATAAATTTGTAATAAAATTTATGATAAATTAGTAACGAAATTTTCAATAAAAATTTTTTGTATGCAAATTTATTTACATTTGCAACAAATTAAATTTTGTCGTAAATTTCGTCGCAGTTTTATAATGAATTTGATTTTTCGTCGTAAATTTGCGATGAAAAATCAATTCCGTTATAAAATTTCCCAACAAAATATAAATTCGTCGCATAATTTGCAACGAAAATATAATTCATTGTAAAATTTACAGCGAATTCATAATTCGTTATAAATTTTTTGATAAATTTGGCAATGAAAAATTTTCATCGGACGTTTTCAATTATTTGGCGAAAAAGAGAACGCCAGGAAATTTTGCACGAATTTAATATTCATCGCTAATTTGGCAACAAATTTAATTTTCAACGCCAATTTTACGATGAAAAATGAAATTCATCGTAGAATATTGCGATGAAATATGAATTCGTCGTCGAATTTGCAACAATTTAATAATTCGTTGTAAATTTTTACGACGAATATTAAATTCGTAGCAGAATTAGCGACGAATATTTGATTTGTCGCCAAATTCCAACTAATAATCAATCATCTCCACCCCTTTCCCTTTCTCATTCTCATGCTCCGATCGACCTCCCTCCCGGTACGCGTCTCTCCCTCTTCCCTTCCCCGCTCTTCCACTGCCAGTCAGAGCAGATTCGGTGTCCACACACGACCGACAAGTGTCGCGTGAGCTGCGAGCCCACCGTCGCGAGCTCGAGGCGCGTGTGTCGCGCGGCCGCGGCTCGCGAGCTCGCGCCGAGCACACGCGCGTGCCGGCGCGGCTGCGCGAGCTCAGGTGGCATGACGCAGCCGGGCGGCTGCCGCGAGCACGCGTCGGGATTGCGGCGGCCGACGCGTCGCTGCGCGGCGACAAGATGTGTGTGTGATCGCGATCGCCGCCGCCGACGTCGGCGCGCCCCGCCGCGCCGCACATTGGTGGCGCGGTAGGGGCGACGCCCCTGTCGCGCGATCGACGCACAGTAGGGGATGCCTTGTCCTTCGTGCGACAAGGGAGATGCCCTTGTCACGCCGTTACCCCCTGTCGCGTCCTTCACGTGGTTAATGGTTTTGTCACCCCGACATCCCTTCTGCGTCGTTCGCACGGCTAGGATCGACGGCTTTGTCGCGTCGATGGTCTATTTGAATCGTTCACCCAGCTGGGGCGTTATTCCAAGCTCCGCGTGTGGGTAGTTCATCGCCGCCCTTGGATCGTGCATAACTATTACGTCGACCTTGGATCGCACACAAAACATAGACATGTTATTCAAATCAAATCATTTAAATTACGTAATGTGTAATATAAATACAAAATTAATGTTTTATTTTTCATAGACTTATCCTACTTCGTTCTTAAGGTGATCCGCATGTTTGTAAAGTCTTCTGCTGTGAGTTCATCTGTTACTTCCACCAGGCAGGTATATTGTATATTCAAAAATTTATAGCATTATCATTCTATAATATATATAATTAATGTTTGATTTTATATATTTCTTCCCCGGAGAATTTATTATTGTTTTTTTCCTTTATATTACTCTTTTTAGGTATCAAATTTTATGATACAATAAGTACCTATATTGGTCCACATATTTACAGGATGTCATCAGTCTTTGAGAAGATGACCAGCAGTTTCTTATAACTTATACTATTTTCTTCGCTCGATTTGCATCGCTACATATATAGTATCTTAACTTCTCCGGTCAAACTCTTGCCTTCCTCTAGTTTAGACTTAGAATCATGTCTAGTAATATGACATGAAGAGGATCTGCCAAAATTGTTCTAACTTCTTGTGTCGTCCAGGACACAAGAGTCACTTCATGACAACACAAAAAGTTAGAACAATTTTGACAGATTCTCTTCATGTCATGTTACTAGACATGATTCCGAGTCTAAGCTAGAGGAAAGTCAAAGACGAGAGTTCAATCGGAGAAGTTAAGATACCACATATAGATAGTGATGCAAATCAAGCGAAAAAAAAATTATAAGTTATAAGACGTTAGAGAATTTTTTTGATATATTAGTAGATTATGTCGGCGTCTAGTACTTTAGATAAAATATGGTAAGTTTTTTCATATTATTCATTATATATCCGATGAAGATGCGTTTCATTTTTACTTTATTATTCTAATAATTATGATTGATAGTTTTGATATGACGATTATAGATGGAATAGTGATGGAAGAATACTCTCTTCCTTTGCTTCAACTCCTGTATCGTCTGATTCACTTGCAGGATATGTGTCTTTGGCCTCTTCTCCAGCTGCAGGATCTCCTTCTCCAGTTGCAGAATCTTCGATTTTCCAGCTGCAGGATCTCCTTCTCCAGTTGCAGGATAAATTATATTGTTGAGAGGGAAGATACATGAGTGAAAGATACGCGAGAGTTGATAATGGTAGTTATATTTCAATTTTATACCTAAATATTTCTTAATTTGTTACATTCGATATTTTTGTATTATAAGTTTCATACGATGAATTATTTATTATTTGTATTGATGAATCATTTTAATTGATTAGATGTGTTTATCAAATTTGATATGTGAATTTTTATATATTGTTAGACGTGTTTGAAGTAAAATTTGTAAAAACGGGTAAAAACAATAAATTAGATAATAATGTTTTTTTTTTCATAATAGTGTTATATTGTTATATGTGTTTGTTGTAAAACAGAAAAAATAGTATAATTTATCATGATTTTTTTTAAATTTTTCCAGATTAGCAACGAAAAAAAATTTCGTTGTAGATTTGCGACGAAAAATCATTTTTTGTCGCAGAATTGGCAACGAAAAATCAATTTAGTTGCAAAAAATGAAACAATAGTCGGCTGTCGCATGTGTCCAGTCGAGTGGTATACTATCATTCGAGTAAGCAATCGACTAAAAAAGATTCTCTGACCAATTTTTCCACCACTTGTCGACTGATGGTCACTATCAGTCGACTGATATATACGAATTTGCGACGAAAAAATTTTTCGTCGTAGAAATTGCATCGAAATTTTTATTTGTCGCAGATTATCCATTAGCAGTCGACTGATCATGATCAGTCAACTGCTATTACTGTAGCAACTTACAGGACCTTTGATAACCGACTGACCAGTCGAACTGGTCAGACGTCAGTCGACTGATGATATTCTTCAGTCAACTGGCTTTGAATATTTTGCAACGAAATTTTTTTTCATCGCATATTTGACGATGAAAAAATATTCATTGTAAAATTTATTTTTATTAATGAAAATATGTTTATTAGACTTTTACGACGAACTATATTTTCGTCGCAGATTTGACGACGAATATAACTATTCATTGCTAAATTTGGCAACGATATTTATTTTCATTGCCAAATAGTTATTTTCGTCGCTAAAATTGACGACGAATACTTATTTTCGTCGCTAAATTTTTATGATAAATTATTTTTTCGTCGCAGATTTAGCGACGAACTATTTTTTTGTCACAAATTTAGCGACAAACTATGTTTCATCGCCAAATTTGACAACGAATAATTATTTTCGTCATCAAATTTGACGATGAATTTTGCAACGAAAATTTTAGTTGTAATTTTTGCGACAATTTTTTTTTCATTTCAAAATTTAGCGGCGAATTATTTACAATGGAAAAAAATTCGTTACAAATTTCGTTGCAAAATTCATCACCAAATGGATCATTTTTTGTAGTGTTACTCTATCCATCTCTCCCACAACAAACGCAGCAACAATCGACAACTATGAATTTTTTTCCTCCAAATTTATTTTTCTTTCGTCTTCTCCAGCAATGAGCAGCATTGCTGCTGCCATTTTGTTCCTTCTCTGGTAGCCGATGGCAACAATTAGGATTGTTGTCCCTTGTATATATTTTCCAATCAAGAATTTATCCTTTCTCCTATTACCTCGATTCCCATGCTGTCCAGACAACACGACAGCAGCCCTCGAAGCTCGCCGAAATCACTAGCAAAGAGGAAAATATCGTCTTAACCGCTGCCCTCTTCTCCATCATTTACTGGAGCTAGATAGTCACTGTCGTAGCTCGTCGTAGCGAACCAAAGTGAAAAACAATCCTACTTGTTGCCCTCTTTTCCAGCTATGCACAGTAACTTTAAAATGTGGATTGTAATTAAATTGATGTGTAGGTAGGATAGTTATTTAGATTGAAATGGAGATCTGATATGATATGTAAGGATTTGATGTATTTTGATATGCTATTTATAAAATATGGAACTTTCATATTAGTGGTCCTCTTCGGTTGTCCCTACTGATGAAGAAGATAAATCAGAATATGTTATTTCTAGAGATCAATTCGAGTGGAGTATGGTGATCATCTCTCGACACTTAAAATTTTTGTGGTAGATAAATGTGAGTAAATTATATCCTTTAGTTCAATTTATATTCACTTATGCATGAATAAATAAAGAAATAATTTACTTGTATATGTATCATTGTTTTCAAAATTGTCAATTACAAATAGTGAAATGGGTTTCAAAATAATTAATATATTAATGGGTAAATAACTTGGCTTTCTTTCATGTTTATACATGGGTTCATATGGGGATTAAAATGGAAAGGATTGTTTTAAAATTAAATGGATATTCTAAATTACTCTTTTGTTGATATCTATCTTTAAATTTATTTGACATTTCATACTCTATGTTATTGATTTTGCATGTCGTTGATACTTACACTTTTATATTGTATGACTTTTATTGGCAACCCCTATATATTATAATGATTTGACATACTTCATATGAAAATGAGAATTGGTATTGGTCTTTCAGACTATTTGATATGATATAAAATGAACAATTGTGATACATGAATAAAAGAAATTCTTAAAAGTAAAAAAAAACTTTGAGCTTAATTTTTTACTAGAGTGTTGGATCGTCCACATGTTATGTGGTAGCATGGTCGCCTGCAGTTCACAGTACTTGACCACCCACAGGTTATGTGGAAGCGTGGTCGCCCTGGTTAGTACGTCTTTCACTGGTGAAGATTTTTAGTCCATATGTCAAATGATGTATGCGATAGTATACTCTGAGAATATTAGCTCAGTGATTTACTCTTTAATTGATTTATCAGATTGATATGTTTGATAGCGATTATACTTATTGATATTCATAATTTTAGATATTGATATACATTTATGTATACATGGAAAATCTAAAGAAGAGTTTGAATTTCTAATAAAATATTATTATCTTCTCTTGACATTTTAAATAATATTAAATTCATGTACATTTTTTCTGATTACTTAGCCATTTGACTTACTGTCTACTTTCATTGGCCTCCAATTTTTCAGACATAAGCATCTGATTGATCTTATAGTTGACTTCAATTTGTACATAAGTTGCTTAAAAATCTTGACCTATAGTTTTCGAATTTGGTTGACTTTTATTTTGCTATATTTACGTTTTGTTTCACTTGTGGTCTCATCAATTTAGTTTTCGTTGGGGGATACATCTCTTTGTGTGGGAATCGTATCCCCGGATTGTAACACGGTCCAGAAAAACTTCGATTAGTTTGGTCGATTATGTTTTAATCAAATGCAGCTACAATGCATTGTCTCAACATTTTACTATTTATTGTTATTGTGGTGTTGGAGATTTATATATCTAATAGGTTTTTTTTTTAAAATACTAGATTTATCGTGATTGAATTAATTACTCTTCCAAATTAAGTTGACACACGCTAGATTTACCACGGGATAAATTATAGGATGAAAGAAAGCAAAAGAAAAAAAAATCCACAAAAGAGGTCAAGGTCTTCGCTGCGAATGAGGTTTATGTCTAGTCACGTGATGTACATTGGAGAGGGATTGAAGGAGTTGAGGGTTCAATGATAAGAATGTTAATCCCTGTGAAAGGATTAAGTAGTTAGTATGATCGGTAGAATTGTTTTAAAGAGTAAGAGTCAATTTTTAAAAATTGTAAAGTTTTTCAAGGTATCTATTATGCCACCGTGCTAGTTATTGATTAGATAAAAATGTCCCTTGAGATTTACCTCACCTTTATTTAACTGTGGGATTAACAATGAAAAACGTCTGAGATAAACGCATCCCCTTTTTACTCCAAAGATACTCAACTTCTTCACTAGAAATTGCTCTTCTCAAAGAAATGAAACCTTCCCATTGCGGATGTATAAATTTAGTCACCGCAAATAGTAATAAATAGTAAAGATTTGAGATAAACATTTGCATTATGTCTAGGAGGAGATGAGGAGAGTATAAGTAATGAGAGAAGAGAGGAAGAGAAGTTTACATCTCAAATTGGGATGTAAAAAAATCTTATTTTCTATGAGTAAGAAGGAGTAAAAATTATTCTCCCTTCTCCTCCCTTCCCCTTCTCTCACCTCTTCTCAAATAAAGTTTACCTTTTTTTTCTTTCTTATTTATCATCCCCCCTTCTCTCCATTACTTTTCTTTCTTGTTTATCATCCCCCCCCCCCCTCCCCCCTCCATTACTTGCACTCTCGTCGTCTCCTCCCATAGGATTGAGCATTTAAATAAAATTGACCGTATTGAATTATTTAAAATCAAACTAATTTAAAAAAGTGTTTGAACCAATCAAACTAGTTAAATTTTACTATTGAAATTGAATCGATACAAAATCAATTAATTTAGTAGACAATCAAATTAATCAATTTTAAGAAATTTTTTAAAAATATTAAAAAAAAAAGCTATTAATCATTTTAATAACAAATAAAAAAATCTTTAATATTTTTTAATTATTTATTAAAAATTGATTTAATCAATTTTTAAAATTTAAAATTGAAACCGTACCAGTTTAATTTAAGTAATCAATATTTTAAAAAAAAATAACTTCTAAATAAACGAACTGAATTTCTAAATTAGTTTAATTAAGTGGATTATTTCTACTAAGGAAATAGAACTGATAATTAATTTGTTACTGCAAACACACACAAGGAGAAATTGAAACCACAAGTTAGCGAACATTGTGAGCTCCTTTATGGCCATTGCAAGCGATGCAATCTCATTCTCCCCACGAAGGTGTTGTTGAGATGCTCATATTATACTGATATTATTAGTATTGATCAGAATTGAAATATCTTTATTATATCAAATTATAATTTATAATTACCACAACAGAGTAAAAAAATAAATTTAGTTTTGGAAATAAAAAGGAATTAATATGAATGAGACGTTGTTTTGATAATAAATAAGTAAATAAATAAAAAAAAACAACAACGCTCTTTTAATGATTTCAACAAAAAAGAAATCTTTTTTTTTTGCCAAAAGAAATTCTAGCTCCACGTTACCAATCAAATTGATCCTAGTAAAAAAAATATTTAAAAAATATATGATAAGTTTTTCAACAACAAGAAAAATTTCAAATTTCCACCTACCAAACATTACAAAAACATTTAAAAGGTCAATTCAACTCTCCTTATCTAAATTTACTTGACTTCCATTTGTTTTGATTTATATTGTTGAATAAGCAAAAGTCTACTCTATATATGACTTTTGGCATCTTAAATTTTGTTGTCCTTTTAAATGATACGTTAATTGTGTTCTTTAAAAAAGTATATTACATATGATTGATTTTAACACAATTAATTACCTTATTAAATCGAGCAAAAATTTAAATTCTTCATCCTCAATATAATATATTTTATATGTAATTGCTTGCAAAATAACATCAACATGTGACCCAATTAAGAGAAGAATTTAGATTAGGCAAAAATAAAAAGAACGATCATAATTATCCGAATAATCAAAAAGTGTCCTGTTTAAAAAAAAAATCAAAAGCGCATTTTATCATATTTTTAAATCGAAAATGTCTTTGTCATATTAGCCATAGAGTAGGTAGAGTAGCTGTTATAATGTAAAATTAAATTTATTCTTTAGTTTCATATGGTAAAAAATATTATATAATAAGTATTCTTTTATAATCTTTTTTACCATATCAAAATCATTTTTTTAAAGTTAAAATCACAATAAAAAAATCAAATTTGCTTAACGTTTTTTTTATATAATTTAAACGTTCGGACATCGCCCGACTAATTACTTTACCATTATATCATATCCATCGAGCACAAAATTATTTTAAATGATCGTTATAAATATGAACCACTAATTGACTATTACAATTATAATAGTCAGTATTATTATATGATTTTAGTCATTTTAAAATAATTTTTATTAAATTTAAATGACATTAACTAAATTTATCTTTAAAACATTATATAAAAATAATTTATATATAGATTTCTTTAATAAGTTAAAGCTCTTATTTTTATGCGTTCGAGTAGTCTATGACATAGTTAACCGCCTTCGGGCTGCATTCTGTCAAGATCCGGCCGTGGAACCGCCGGATTCGGCCTCGTCCGGTCCGGTCCGGGTCGGGTCAAGTCCGGCCTGGTCCGGTCCGGTCCGATCCGTTTAATCCTCGTCTTAGTTAAATAAATAAAAAAATAAAAAATGATGTAAATAATTAAAATAAAAAAAATTCACAATTAAACTTATAAAAACTCTATCAAATATTTCATTATCTCAATACAAAATATATTACATCTTAGACTTAAATAAAAAAATCTATTACAATAAAAAAATCAAATACATTTCAGTATTGGTATTTCCTCCGCGTCGTAGTTCAGGATGTTCCTTCCGCTTTGATCTTCTTCGTCACTTTTAATATGTTGGGTTCGACTTACTTTTGACCAATCATTGAGTAAACATTGCGCTTCCAAATTTTTCCGGCCTTAAACTAGAACGCCTCTCGTCCAATGTATTTCTCCGATACTAAAAGCTTGTTCCATCGCAACTGTTAAACTGGACAAGCTAGAATTTCTTTTGCCATTATAGATAAGATTGGAAATAATTGAGTTCTACCACCATTTTAGAATGTCGAAGCTTTCTTCATCCGCATCACTAAAATCAAAAGAAGTGGTGAATAATTCTCATTTTGGAACTTGAGGATCCTCGTAGACGTTTAGTCAGTTTTAATAACAATTGTGCTTTAGTGAGTTTAGAAGTAATAATACTAGTTGTAGTGGATTGATGTGTTTACGTATCCAATAATTTGTTCACCATATTTAATGTTATATTCATTATAAATATCATGTAAATGTGTTTTAATATTAAACAAAAATCAAAAGGAATATTAGGAAGCTTTGGTAATAGGACTTAAAGATTCATAATATAATGCTAACATATCTTGCAAACCATCTAATTTAAGTCTAGGATCTAAAACAAAAGCACATAAAAATATTTCAGTGAATGTTTAAGAAATATTTTTCCCATTTTTCTTTCATTACATAAATACATTGAGATAAATAAGTATCATTTGATTGAATATGTCATTAAAAATACATGCAATATTACAACAATGTGTTAAAACTAAATGTGAAGTTGGATAATAAACACCTGATAATTGGTCACTAGCATCACTAAAAACTTTTAGAATTTCACAAATACTAGTGCATATATTTCATTGATTTGAAAACAAATAAATATCACGTGATTGAACATGTTGATGAAAAAACATACATAATAAATCTTTATATTCAAAAGTAGATAACAACAATTTATAAGTAGAATTCCAACGAGTTGGAACGCCACGAAAACCGCTTAGTTTACTTCATGTCATTTATTTTACAAAATTTTCTCCATTCTTTCATTACTTGAGGATGTGTCCATAAATAATGAATTGCACTCCTAATTGGTTGAATATGTGATCCTAAATTTTTAAGTCCATCTTGAACACACAAATTTAAAATGTGACATGTACACCTAATATGAAAAAATCTTTCACCTATTGATGGTTTACATATATCAATAAGTTCACTAATACTAGAGGTATTTGCACTAGCATTATCAAAAGAAATTGAAAAAACTTTAGAAGTTAGACCATATTCTTCTAAAATAATAAAAATAAGTTGTGAAATATTTTGTGCCGTGTGTGTTTCGTTAAAAACATCTATATGCTAGCAATCTTTTTGAATGTCCCAATTATTATCAATCCAATGACAAGTAATACCCATATATGAACAACTTTGCAATGATCACTCCAAATATCTAACACAAAAGAAACTTTCCGCTTTAAACTAGAAAATTCTTTAATCAATTCTTGTTTTTGTTCTAGGACTAATTTTAAAAGTGTACGCTTTAGAGTATTTCTTGGGATACGTTTAATAGAAGGATTTGCACTTGTAGAAAGCCAATTTTCAAAAGATAATTTATCGCTAAAACTAAAAGAAAGTTGTTGAATTGCACAAAATTTAGCGATTTCTTCTCTAAATTTAGTTTCAAATTTAAAGAGTTTAGATTCGTTACCCCAACCCGATTGAGAAGAGAATGTCGAATTTGAGTTTGAGAACGATCAATACCAATTTCCACCGGATGATTTCTCTCCACGTGTCGAGTAAGGGTTGTAACCTCCTCCTTGTTGAAATTTGTAACATTTCGAACAATATTTGCATTTTGCTGTATATCACCGGGAAGGGCGTCATTTTTTGAAATGTTTGGTGAAGATATCGGATGCGGGCGAGGCACTCGAGTTGGTCTTGAATCAGTAGAACCCACCATCGTCTTGGATGTATTGCTCTACTTTCTTGACTTTGACGATGATGACGATTTGAAATTCATCATGAAATATCAAGATCGTAGTGCCGATGTATCGAATGGAGGTGAATTGCCGCTTTGCTCGAACTCGAACTCGGCGGTGGTAACATTATGCTCTTTCCTTTCTGCACCTACCGCACTTACGACTTGATCCGCCTAGACATTTGTAAAAATACGAACTTGAGTTGAGACTTGAAAGCGGAATGAGAATTAGAAGAGAAGTTGTGATTTGTGAAAAAATGAAAGAGAATGGAGGTGTATTTATAGGAAAAAACTTAAAAAAAATTTCCAACCCGACCAACGGCCACGAAATCGCGGGTCGTTGATCATCAACTACCACGAAATCGTGGCCGTCGGTTCTTTTCTTAAAAAAAGCGACTACGGGTCGACACGCTGCTCAACACGCACGCTGTAGACGACACGCCCGCGGTCGTGATGGACAGAGCAACACGCCGCGACAGAGTAACACGCCGCATACGGCGCGTGTCGTGAATCGAAAAGAAAGCCGACACGCCCAGGTGGCCAGGCGACACGCCAGTACTGCGGCGACACGCTTCGTTGCTTTCCTGTCGGTTTTTACGACCGGACCGCCTAATAGGCGGTCCGGTCACGGGTCCGGGTCAAACCCGTTGACCCGGTTAACCGGACCGTTGACCACGGTCCGGTTCCGGGTCGGGTCCGGGTTTGACCCGGACCTTGGCCAGGTCTACTATGACACTACTATAATAAAATTTGAATAAATATATTTTTATTAAAAAAAATTATAAAGCGTTCTTTTAACTTAAAAAGTACCTTTTAAAAATTCAGATAACTAAGGGCACCTGTCAAACTGAAAGGATATTGAAATTTCCAAAATAATTAATTTTTTTCCTTTTTATTAATTGATGTAAAAGTCAAAGTCAAAGTCAAAGATGGAAATCTAGTTCCATAGTCAATTAGTTGAAGTAAACAAATTTTTGAATTCAGATGATCTGTCTTGACCATATCAAAATTCATAAGCATGATTTATCTTTCGGGACAGATCGATTTGCAATTGGAGATGTTTAGTTTGCTGTATCAAGAACACTGCTCTGTTTGCTTGAATTTCTCCCAGTTTTCTTTTTCTTTGTTAGGAGAAAATTTGTCCGGAGATATCTGCGTTTACGCATTGAATTTATATATAGATCCAAATTTCATCATCTTCGCTCGCTGAATTTGCATCCTCATGGCGGCCATGGCGGTTCTCATGGCCGTCCTTACTCTGTTTCTTACTGTTACTCTGTCCGCTGCAGTTGATAGATTAACTCCTCAACGACCTCTCCTCGACGACGACGGCGCCAGCGATTTGGTCTCGGCCGGCGGGAAATTCCAGCTGGGTTTCTTCAGCCCTGACGGCTCCAGCGACCGCTACGTCGGCATATGGTACCACAGCATCTCCAAGAAATCCTACGTGTGGGTCGCCAACCGCGACCGGCCCGTCGCCGATAGATCTGGCCGTCTCTCTCTCATGGCCAACGGGACGCTCGTCATCTCCGGTGACAACTTCACCATCTACTGGTCCTCCTCCAACAACTTTGTGCTCGTTAATCCGGTGGCGCAGCTTCTGGAAAACGCGAACTTCGTCGTCGGAGACGCCGGCTTCGATCCCGCCGTCGACCCCAACAGCTATGCGACGTGGCAGAGCTTCGACTTACTGACGAACACCCTGCTCCCGGGGATGAAGCTCGGGTGGAACCTAACGAGCGGGCTCAATCGGAAGTTGACTTCGTGGGCGAGCGACAGCGATCAGGCGACGGGGAACTACACGTTGAGCGTCGACTTGAGGGGCGACCCGCAGGTGTTCGTGAAGCAGGGGACGCAGGCGAAATGGCGATCGGGGCCATGGAATGGCCTCTACTACAGCGGCGTGCCCCAGATGCAGACGGAGAGGTTGGTGGAGCAAAACCTGTCAGTGAGCTCCGACGAGGTGGTGCACCGGTTGTCCCTCCACAACCCGTCGGTGATCTTGAGACAGGTTCTGACGCCTTCGGGGGAGGTGCACACCGAGGTATGGAGTGAGTCGACCCAGTCGTGGAGCCTGAGGGCGTATGTGCCGATGGACCCCTGCGAGAGCATGTCGCCGTGCGGTTCCAACGCGGCGTGCGACCCCGACCAGTGGCCGAGGTGCAAGTGCCTGCCGGGCTTCCACCCCAAGAACCCCATCAACTGGGAGGTCATCGGGAACACCTCCGACGGCTGCGTGCGCAACACGACCTTGGACTGCCGGAACGGCACCGACGGGTTCTCGAAGCAGCACAGCGTGAAGTTGCCGGACACCTCGACGTCGTCGGTGAACCGGAGCATGACCCTGGCCGAGTGCGAAGCCTGGTGCTCAACCACCTGCTCCTGCACGGCCTACGCCGCCTCCAACATTAACGGTAGCGGCAACCCCAGCGGCTGCATCATCTGGACGTCCGATCTCGCCGACATCAAACACTTCCCCGACGACGCGTCGGACCAAGATCTCTACGTCCGGCTAGCGGCCGCCGATCTCGTCGCAGGTCAGTCGCCGCCGACAACGCTTCGTCAAAGATCGCCAATCGTTTCATTCTATAATTTCTTCTTCTCTTTCTCTTGCAGCCACCGAATCAATCGGCCAGTTTCGTCGTAGCCACACGCGTGTGATCGCCGTAATCGTGCCTCTGGCGGCGACATTCCTCCTTGCTTGTGTTGCCGGCTCTGTTTGGCTAGCGAGGAACAAAAGTATGCTTTCGCTGCTTCCTCTGACTTTTACAGTAGCTGATTTCGGCCATCTTTTTCTTCACAGAAAGCTCCGTCGATGAAGAAGCCCAGGCAGCAGGCGAAGATTTGGACCTGCCATTGTTTGATTTATCTACAATTGCAGATGCCACTGCGAATTTTTCAACCAGTAACAAGCTCGGAGAAGGTGGATTTGGTCCAGTTTATATGGTACGTACGATGCTGTATGATTTTCAGCTCAAATGTCATTGCAGTAATAACTGGTGTGTGCAGGGAAGGCTAAGGGAGGGACAAGAAATAGCTGTGAAAAGACTATCGAAGACATCGACACAAGGCGCAGAAGAGTTTAAGAATGAGGTGATGCTGATCGCCAAGCTACAACATCGGAATCTTGTTCGACTTCTTGGCTGTTGCATCCGAGGAGGAGAACGGATGTTGGTCTACGAGTACATGTCCAATGGAAGCTTAGACGCCTTCTTTGTTCGGTTAGTTTTCTATCCAAGTGTATTTGTTTGCATCTCTATGCATGATCTTGCAAATAAACGAATCAGTTCTTTGCTTAGCAGATAAAGTTAAATGCGCTTTATTGGATTGGAGAACACGGTACAATATTATACTTGGGGTTGCTCGTGGTCTTCTTTATCTTCACCATGATTCTAGATACAGAATCATACATAGGGATTTAAAAACGAGCAATATCCTTCTTGATAAGGATATGAACCCTAAAATATCAGACTTTGGCATGGCAAAATTGTTTGGTAGTGACGAAGCAATAGGAAGCACTAAGAGAATAGCAGGAACATAGTAAAATCCTTAACTTTTTGTTTTTTTTTCTCTTATGAAATTATTTTTAAAATTAATGTTCAAATCTTTTTTTGGCTAATGCAGTGGATATATGTCTCCTGAATACGCAATGAATGGAATATTTTCAGTTAAATCCGGTGTATTTAGCTTCGGTGTGCTTGTTCTTGAGACCGTAACTTGTAAAAGAAACAATGGAGTTTATCAGTCTACGGGTCACCAAAGTCTTCTTGTAAATGTAAGTAATGTATTTGGATAGGTTACTCTTTAAATAGGGATTAATTTCTTCCCTTCAGGTATGGAGTTTATGGAAAGAAAATAGAATTTCAGAAGCAGCGGTTGATGATTATCTTGGCGATTCATTTGCTTCGGATGAAATTTTGAGATGTATAAAGATCGGACTTTTATGTGTTCAAGAGAGAGCAGAAGACAGACCGACGATGTCTTCAGTACTCCTAATGTTGAATAGCAACAGATCTCTACTACCAGAACCCAAACGACCTGGTTTTATTGTTTCTAGCGACTCATTGGACACTGATTCGTCGCTGAGCAAGAGTAAAGCATTATCTATAAATCAGATTTCGATTACAGTATTAGAAGGTCGATAATGTAAAACGAATTCAATCATCGGTAAATTAAAGCAAAATGTATATCTTCTTATCCCAAGAACATAAAACTTGTGTTATATCATTTTAGCAGAATGGGAGAAACACCCGAAAAGCAAACTGTATCTCTTGATGTTGTTATATCGACGATGGGGTAAAATTGTGATCTTTATCTTTGTGTTTTCGGGGGGGGGGGGGGAAGTGTTTCATCGTGGATATATGCATTAAGAAACAGATTTCTTAATGCATAAGCTCTGGCTCGCCCTTTTTTGCAGCGTAAGCTCTGGCAAGGCTAAATTTTTAAACAGACTGGATTTTTTTTTTTTTTGAATAAGGACAGAGTGCTACAGTTGAGGACGAAGTGCTACAAGAAATGCTCTGATGGACTGCATAGGTTTTACTGTGATTTGATATTTTTTTTTTACACAAAAATATTAGAAAAATAACTAATAAAAGAGACTAGAATAAGAACAGAGATGTGAAAGATAATAAGAGCAAAGGTTTCTGGGGAGTTCGAAAGATGCATGCTAGGTTCTTGATCTGATCTCTTCTTTTCGATGAGCCTCACCTGTTACCAATCCATACTAAACCCCGACATTAGAGGTCTTATCCATTGCCTCTGTCAGCACAGGTTTTATCAGTTTATTGGTAACAGTTACCTTCTCAAGGGAAGGAAAAGGACTGGGGAATTATTAGATCAGAAAAAGAAGTTCTAAAATACATTTTTCGATCCCCAGAAACCAAAACGTTTAGCCTTGCATTATAGAAAAGAAATAGCTTTACTAGAAACACAATGGATTTTACAAGTGAAATTACAAGGGGAAATACTTACAAATGAGACTCTGAGGCCAAGAACACTCACACGAACTGATCTCACTTACACACAAGCACTTAAAACACACTGGAAGAGGAAACTGCTAGGAGAGGGATATGTCTGGGGAAGACAATGGCCTCCATTTATAGAGGGAGAAGAAGCTGCTGTCCTGCGGGTGCTGGAACATATTAGTAGTAGTGGAAATATCACGGGCGGAAAATGTTTCTGAGGGATGTCACGGGTTGATACTGTAGATGTCATGTCTTAGTCCTGTGATTGTCCTTCTCGTATCGTGGATCGCCCTTCTTGTGTCACGGTGTTGTCCTTGTGCTTATCCTTCCATCATGTTTTTGATTTCTTTACGCACCGAATCTAATGAGTTTGGTGATCTGCTGTAAATTTTCTCGATATTGATGGGTTGTTAACCTGGTCTTCTTTAATATCCATTCGACATTCCTGTTCTTATAATGCTGTAGTAAAGTCTGGTGCTGAGTAGTTATTTTGAAGGGAAAGAACTTTTTTGCATAATTTTTATCCCAATAAATTTTTTCTGTATATGTTTCAGCAGCAAGAGTGTATGTTGATGTGGGAAAAGATGTGGCTTCATTATAAGTCCAGAGCCATTGTGATCCTTGTATTCGATTGCTTTAATTGCTCTCAGGCCGGGAGTGCTTCCCAATTTAAGTCTTCATCGACGGTAAAATTCAGATATAACCTCCTCTTTAGAAAATCCATTACGGACATCTAGTTTAATGTCGAAATGGGTTCTATGCGAAGATTTATCCATTCAGGAGGAGAACTGTCAAATGTACATAATATGGTATTTTGAAAGACTTCTTCTTCTATAAGATGTCTAACACATTCTCCAAGTTTGGAAGGGAAGTGTTCTGTTGATTCTATGTTAAATACCCATAATTTATGGAGTATACCATAATCCATGAGTGCAAAATGTGTAATTGTTTTTCCCTTGTATCTTAATTCTAGGAAATGTCTCAAGTCAATGTTTGCTCGTCTAAAGCTGTAAAGAAGTTGGCAATTGCATCCCGTTTCAGTAGGCTTCTTGTGAGCATGTTCGAACTTATTTTGACATTTAAGTTTGGAGTTAAATTCTCCTTCGTAGCTAATGGTGATGCCTTCTTGAGGATGTTCATGTACCCATTTAAGAGCTTCTTGTATTTGGCAAAAATCAAGCCATGCTGATTTTTCCCCAAGGGATCTAATGTAAGAACCTAAATCTGCTGGAAGGTTGTTTAAGGAAATATCTGTTTGTTATTTTCTTCGCTTTTGTAACCACTTCGAGTATGTGATTTGAGCTTGCCCTTGTCAAAGTAGGAGATGTAAGAGTCATAGGGTTGCTATTTGTTTTCCCTTTAATAAGTCGATGAAAAAGTGTGGTCCAAAGACTTTGTCTCAAAGAAATGCTTCTTCTAATGAGTAAAGCCTTTGTAAGAAGAGTGTTTATCACTTCCTAGAATTCTTATTTCATTTCTTCCCATGTAGCATATACTCGCATGTGATCAGGTTAATATGCCATAAGAAGAATTTTTCCCGGGCTTTTCTACTATTGTTTGAAAGTAGTTTACTAGAGCATGTATGATCGCGATCTTTTGTTTTGTTGCTCCTTATCGTGGCGTGCCATATATTATCAATTAAGCAGTTTTGTACCTGGTCCAAAGTTTATCTTTCTTCAAATAGAAATTGTTCCATATCTGAATATTGAGGTAGTTCTTGTTGTCCAAATGTCATGACTCTTCGTGGTGTATTGGTATAGCCATAGTTAAAATTGTTGTTTTTGTTGAACATAAAGGATCTTTTCTGTCTATCCATGGAACCTGAAAGGTACAATTATGTTAGTAATCTTGAAAGTGTATCTGCTAGGGAATTATTAATTCCTTTTATATGTTCCCATTGTATCTTTAAACCTTTGTTGATTATTGTATCTGCAAATTTTAACCATCTTTTGCTACTTAGAGTTTTTCTTGTTCCTTTTGTTTGTTGATTATATTTTATAATTGCCTCACAGTCTATCCGTATGGTGATTTCTTTCTTATCACATATGAATAGAAAGAATGATTCTAGACAGTAAATTACTGCTAAGATTTCATAGTCTAAGGAAGTTAAATGTCCTTTTTCTTTAAATTTGTCGATGCATATCTCTGAAAGGACTTCAGTAGATTTTGGATCGATTTAGAATTTTTCTTTAAAAGAGCTCCTCCCCATCCTGCTTTCAGATCCATCTGTTTCTATTATCAAATAATCATTATCAAGGGGGAGGGACAAAGTAGGTAGTGTCTTAACCATTTGTTTAATTTTTATAATTAAATCTATATCTTGTTGATTGAAGTGTCTTTGTCCTTTTGCTGATGTTTTGTTGTATAATGTGCCGCTTATTTTCCCTATGTCTTTAAGATAAGGTCTAGCATAATTAAGGAGCCCTAGAAAAGCTCTTAGTTGTTAGTTTCTTCTATTTTGTCTGAAAATCTAATATTTTGTTAGCAATATGAGGTTGTAATCTTATTTTCCTTGCCTCTATTTCTCGCTCCTAAGAAATCTATATGTTTAGTAACTAGTTTCATCTTCTTTCGAGATAATAAGACCATGTTTCTCAAAATATTAAAGACATATGTAGATGTGAAAATGTTCTGCTTTTAGTTTTAGAGAACACTAGTATATCATCGATATAAAGTAAACTTAGATACTTCCTTAAAAATATTGTCCATCTTTCGCTGAAAGACTTGGGGTGCGATTTTTAACCCAAAGGGCATTACTAACCACTCAAAATGGCCTTCCGGACAAGAGAAAGCTGTCCAATTTATTGAGTCAGGATGCATCTTTATTTGCCAAAAACCTGATTTTAAATCGAACTTTGAGTACCATTGAGAGTGTTGTATTTTATTGATAAGTTGTTCTTTGTCTGGTATTTTATACCCATCTTCATGACAATTATCGTTAAGTCTTTTATAATTAAAAACCATTCTAGACTGCCCTCTCTTTTGTTCGGATCCCTTGTTGACTATAAAAGCAGGGCTTCTATGTCTAGAGGTAGATCTCTGTATAAGTTTCAAATCCAATAATTGTTTAATATGTGTCTTACATTCTTCTGATTCCCAATTAGTATATTTAAAATCTTGTGCTTTTATCGTAATGTCTGGATTTATAATGTCTAATTTACAATATGTCTTGTCTATGTTCCAGTATTTGGTGAGATTTTCTCCTATTATTTCTAATTTTTCCATTCTAGAGACTAACAGGTCTAAATCATCTTGTGTTTTTAAGAGGTTTAGAAAGTGTGTTGTTTGTATTAAATCATTAGGTATGTCTACTCCTAATGTTTCTATGTCATTATAAATTTCTAGGAAGTCTTGGTTTTGATTAACTTGATTATAGCAATTTTTCTTTTTGCATTCTCCTAGTGTTGCACACTGACAATCTTGTTGTTGTTCTATTTCTTCTTGTATTTGTTCACGTACCAATTGACCTAAAAATTCTAATTCTGTCCTTGGGTTTTCTATGTGATTTTCTACTGAGGTTTCAAGATTAGGGTTGGGGTCTTCTAGTGGCTCTGGTCCACCATGCTCCAAAGCGTGAAATGTGGAGGGGTATTCAGAAAGAAGGGGAGAAATAATAGGAGTAGACATAAAGACGACATAGTCCTTTGTAAGAAGAAGAGCCCGTTGTGAAGAGAGAAGGAAAGAGAGACCCAGAATTAAATGTAAATTTGTCTCGCTAAGGGAGGAAACCTGAGGTCGGAATTGGGAGAGAGGGGTTGTAAGTACCACAGTTAGTAAAAAATTTTAAATGTGCATTGGGGACATACTTGTGAATCGTATGTTTGGATCCATCAAATAGTGTACTAACCTGAGGTTGGTTTGTGTACTTAATTAAATGTTGTGGTAAAAAGGTACTAAGAATATCTTCATCAACTGTAGAACTTGTAGCCCCTGTATCAATGAGGGCCTGAAGGTCTAATTTATGACCTTGAATTACAAGAGTGCATTGAACCCTAAGTTCAGCTGCAATACCAAAGTTGCACATGCTAGGAGTTTTTATAAAGACTCTATTACTGGTAGAGGGGAGAAATTGGGAAGTGGAAAGATGAGGATCAAGAAGAGTAGTAGCCTCTTCGCATTCAGCATATGCTTGATTGTGTTGTTGTTGCTGTAAAGACCTAAGTTCTGTTTCTAGCAAGTTTAGTCGAGTTTCGAGGACCGATATTCTGGCCTCCATTAATTGATTACGGTTATTCTCTGTGGTCTGTTGAGTCTCTATAGTAATATTATAGTCGTTTTTAAGACAATAATTACATATTTGATTGTTGCATTTTTTACATGTTCCTCTTTTATTGACAGCCGGATAAAAACCGCAAAGGAAACAGGGTGTCCAATAATTCTCTTCTCGTAAGTTCCAATCATGTTGACAATTGTCTTCTTTAGGAGGTGGATAAGGAGTTCTTTCGGTCCTATACATGTAGTTGGTATGTAATAATGGTTGTTCCTCCTCCTCCAGAGTATCCAATAAATCATCCCAAGAATTATTTATAGTTTCTGGGATAGAAATGTCATATTTGGCTGCATAACCGTATTCTGTTGGTGGGCAAGTATTCATAGGTGTGTATTCAGGGGTTGCTTCTTGAGTCATTAGGATAGGATTGAGTATATCTTGAAGATGTATCCAAATATCGATTGTATTTCAATCGAGATCTTCATTTAATGCTAGCCACAAGACTAGATGCTTTGGTATATAAATTCCTCCTATTAGGACAGGCTGAAGATAAGTGTCCTGGTTGGTTACAAGCATAACAAGTAAGTGTATGTGCATATGTCTTTTTAGGTTTAAATTTTCTTACATGTTTTTCTTTATTTAAGTAGGGTTTTAAGATTTTTCTAAGGTAATAAGTCTTTTTATATTGTCTTTTAGGTCGAGGGGGTGGTTTTCGTCTAAAAGTTTCTTTCCTAGGTGTACTTCCATATTGTTGTGGGGTATAAATTTGTCTACAAAACCCGTATTGTTGTGTTTTTAGTGTTCTTTGTATTTGAATGAATGTACATTTTTCTTTTAACTTTGTGATTATATGTTGAATTCGTACTCCTATATTATTATGTATATCGGTTACATTCATATCTATCCATGATTTATGTATTTCTTTTCCTAGTTCTCCAGGTAATTTACTAAATAATCTTTCTTCTAGATCAGGATTATAATAATTACCTGAAACTGCAGTTAGTGCAAAGAAATCATTACAGAAATATTTTATATAGGACCAATTTGTAATCTGTAGTTGTTCCAAATCTCTCATGGCTTCTCTTTGCCTTAAGTCTAAACCAGTATTAGCATCTCTAGCAGTGAGTATCCTATGTATAGCATAACAAAAATTTAATATGTTATTACCTTGATTGACCATTTTTGTTATTTCTTCAGGAAATTTAGATTTAAAGGATTCCCATACTGCCCTGGCTACGTCACCTAAATAATTTTCAGCTATCCTTAGCATAGCGTCCCCTGTTTCAATGTCTAATTCATGTTTTGCCATGTAATCCCTTTTTACAAAGACTGTCCATTGTTCTAAATAAGTATCATATAGTTGGGGGTCATATTTAGGAGAACTGATTCCTTTCCAAAGAAAGTAACTTCTGGAGGTTTTCGTTTTCCCATTGTTTTTAATAAAAGATTATTATTTGTATAAGGATCTATTTGTGCTCTAGGGGGATGTCCTTGACTATAATCTATAGTTCTCATATGACTTTCTGGGTAAGTGATCTGATAAGGTTGACTAGGCCTACTCATTCCAGTTGATTCTGTTGTATTCATCAGATTTTTATTGTAGCTAGATTTTGTTGACGTAGTTGGGTGCATAAAATTCCTAAAGGTGTCATCTGCTAGAAGTTTGTCTAGTTGATTTAGAAATCTTTTTATACTTTGTTTAGTACTGACCATAGTGTAGTCTTCAGTAAATTTATTCCTATAGGTTGCCTCTTCTGTTTTTGCTATGATATTTTGGTCATTATCAAAATATAGATACATGTTCTCTGGGAGTTTTTGATGTTTTTTATCAAACTCCTCTAATTCTTTAAGTTCTTGTGTATTTATATGTTGAGCTATTTCCTTAGAAATGTAGACATATTCATCCAGGTCATTAAACACTCCTCCTATGTTTGAACTTTCTTCTTTATCTTTACTAATATTCATAAAATTTAATTGTTTGTTCTGTTTTTGTATTAACACCAAATGTTGAGTTCCTGTGACTCTTATTTGAGTCCTAAGCTTTTCTATTAGAGTTTGCTCTCTTCTGTAAACTAAATTTAATCTCCTTGTTTGATTATTATTTTGGATTTCTAACCCCTCTTCTTCTTCTAATTCTGCAGATGACGAAGAGGCTTGTTGGTAATTAGTAAATCGGACATTTAGATTTCCATTTCTATCTTTATAGAGAATTGAAGTGGTTGGCTGTAATATAGGTTCTGTGTCTTCCAACTTTATTGTCCATTCTAGGTTAGCTAGCTCTTCTGAACTGTACTGTCGTGGATTTAAAAATGTTGTCCCTTTTGAACTTAGAGCATCTATAATCCCTTCTATTTGTATTTATGTGAGAATTGAAGCTCTCACCAATGTCTTCTATGTGGCTTCAAAAATACTCCACTCTTTCACAACATCAAGAGACAGATTTCTTAACCAATATTTTGTCGATGCCCACTTCCATATTCCTACCGAGTCGGTCGCAAAAAATATCATTCACAATGACATAGATCACCTTTGGATTCATCATTCATTCGTATGAACAACATCATAGTAAACAATGACTAGTGTTATTCTAGTTTGGTTTTAGCTAAGAAATTAAAATTACACATGGAGTTCCATCGTTTAATTTATATATAATTTTGTGATCCTTTTCTTCCTCTCTTTGTATCTTCAATTCGATTCAAATGAATCGTACATAGAGCTATAAAAGAATCAAGCGTTCACGAACAATCTTGATGTTCGACTCGATAAGAATTTATTTACGTTCGTTTAATATCCATCAAAGTCAATTAATAAATAAGTTTGAACAACTTGATAAATTAAATAAGTAATTTAAAACATATATGTGTTCGGCTTGTTAATATTTATGAATAATATTTATGATTAGACCCATCTAAAAATTATTTATGAATTTATTTATACTCATTTATAAATTAAAATTAAAATTTTAAACAAATAAACAAGTTTGTTTTAAGAATTTGATAATATTTAAATAAGTCAAAGTTAAACAAATTTGAATCAAGTTTGATTCAAACTTGAATCGAATTTGATTAGAAGTTCGATACCCATTAAACAATCCAAGTTCAATTAAAAAAAAAAGTCAAGCTTAAGTAGATTTTTTAATAGCTTGGTTAATTTTTAGTTTGGCTTGGCTATTATCTTAATAAACAAGTTTGAACACTATAAAATTTGATTTGACTGAGCTTGACTCGTTTACAATATGTAATGAGTGAATTTGCAATAAAATATCATGTGATTGCTTGCAAAGACATCTTAATTCTCAACTCTATGTTCATACTTTATTAAATTTTTTGATTTAGCGACCTCACCTATCCATTGATTTAGTAAGTCCCAACAATCTAATTATTGTGCTTAATTTTCTCCTCCTCCTCCTAACCCAATACCCATATATTCCTATCAAGTTGGCCATGAGAGATATCATTCACCTTTAGATTCTTTAGCACCAACAATGTAATAGTAAACAATTAGTGACTATAGACGTGTGTGACTCAACGAGTGTCATTTTAATTTGGCTTTAGTTTAAAAAATTAAAATTATATATGGAGTTCCATCGTTTATATACAATTTTGCAATCCTTTTTCTCCTCTCTTTGGATCTACAATGCAATTCAAGTAAGGTGACCATATATGATACTTTAGGACCATTGAAATTAAGTTCATAACGAGTGGACTTACAAAAGGTGCCGTGTGGGTGCTTGCAAAGGCATCTTCAAAGCTCATGACTAGTGAATTTACAAAAAGTCCCGTGGGGATGCATGCAAAGGCATCTTCTTGACTTGACTCCGTATGTATACTTTCCATCGACTTAAGCTACCCTACAATTTGGATATTGCCTTAATTTCCTCCTGGATCATGTGCGGCCGGTCAAAAGGACAATCAAAAGCAAAAGTACGAATAATGAGATTTAAATTCTCCTAAAAATTGAGAATCTGTCCAACTAGCAGTCCCTGTCATCCGTCCCAGGACTATTGGCGAGAGGGAGGGTAAATCACGGGGGAGACTATGTCCCGGACACAGTGGTAAGGCAACGGGGAGATTTAAATTCTCAGCTCATATAACATGGGCTTAATTTTTAATATATGATCGTGGACATTTAATAAAATTTAAATTATCAGAAATTTTAGATATGAATACACAGAGAAATACTTTTCAAATCCAATCGACTTGGATTGGATCGAAGAAGTGAGTAGAGTCATCAATAGATTTTGACCGAAATCCATTGATAGATCTAGAGGAGTCTAATTTCTGAAATCTTAACATATACTGAAAAATCTTATAACATAAATTATTGATGTGTCGAGAAAATTTAGTTCTGATCCTCCTATCTCTCAATTTTGGCCGCGTGCCACGTGACACGGGCTCTAATATCTGAAATATAGTTGTGGATACCTAATAAAACCTTAAATATCAAAAATTTTGGGCATGTATATACATGGAGTACTTCTCAATTCCAATGGACTTGGATTCGATCGAAGAAGAGGTAAATAGGGTCATCAATGGATTTTGATCGAAATTCATTGATAGACCTAGAGGAGTTCAAATTCTGAAATCTTGACATGTACTGAAAGATCTTATAACATGAATTGTTGATGTGTCAAGAAAATTTGATTCTGATCCTTCTACGTACCATTATCCATGTTATTTAATATTGTACGTGATATTATGATTTAAAATTCCATTTGGCATGAGAGGTAAAAAAATAATGATGTGTGTTTTTTGGTAAATATAAAATTATAGGATTGTATTTTAGTAATTTTAAATTTGAGATACACCATTTGATTGGTAAATTACCGTATATAATACTTTGGGACCATTGAAATTAAGTTCATAACGAGTGGACTTGCAAAAGGAGTTAGGTTAGTCGGGTTGTAAATAATTTAAGCGGGTTTGATTGAAATTTTATCAATCCATTTTAGCGCCTAAATGAATCAACCCGCAGATTCTGAGTTAAACGGTTGGCCCACAGTGAGCTTAGGTTGCTTGAGTTGAAATATAAAAAAAAAAGATAAAATTTGTGAAAAAAAATTATTTAATTTTTTTTATCAATATTCTAATACTAACAAGTTCATAATCACAATCTTCTTCTATCACACATATAACTCGGCACAAAGTGTAGAAAAAGTTAAAGAAAATAATAAAAAAATATTTGATTTAGGTACTCTAATAATTTTTTTTGATATACTCTAATTAGTTTATAATTATTTTGTCACTACTATTTCAATTTCAATTAATATAGAAAATGATGATATATGAGAGTCAACTAATTACAAATGCTGAAAAATCTCAATTAAATCTTGGAGGAGCTAAAACTTGAATTTGTATACTATCAAGATTTGGATATTTTGGAGTGTTGAAAGAATAAAATATATTGGTACCTAACATTGTCGATTGATAATTGAGTATCAATTACAAGATTTTAGTTGTTTCAAATGCATATTTTTTTTTACCATGATATTTTATCCTCCTTGTCGGTTATCACCTCAAGCCTTCATCATCTCAATAATTTTGGATTTTTTTATATTTTTTTGTCTCACAGATTGACTCGCCTAATCCGCAACTCACCTTGGGTTCGAGATTTCTCAACTAGCTAAGATAGCGAATCGGCCCGCCCCTCTCCGATAAATGTTAGATTTGCGACGGATTAACCCGTCCCACCATGGATCGATCCGTTTGACAACTTTAATCACTACTATTCCAATCGATATAGGAAATGATGACATATCAAAGTTAAATAATTACAAGAGCTAAAAAATCTCAATTGGATATCTATTTGGAGGAGTAAAAATTTAAATTTATATATTATCAAGTTTTGAATATTTTCGAGCATTTAAAGAATAAAAAATAACGGTACTTAACTTTGTCGATCAATCTCAATTATAAGATTTTAGTTATTTCAAATACTTATTTTTTAAATCATGGTACCCCATCTACCTTACTGATCATCGCCTCAAACTCTCAACACCTTAATAATTTTAGATATAGTTTTTTAATTTTTGTAACCCGCGGGTTGGCCCGCCTAATCCATAACCCATCTTGGGTTGAGTTGGGTTGGAGATTTCTCAATCCATCGAGATGGCGGATCGGTCCGCTCCTCTTCGTTAAATGTTAAATTAACGATGAGTTAGCCCGCTTCGCTATGGATCGATCCGTTTGACAGCTCTAGTGGTCGCAAAGGAATATTCAAAGTTGATTACTGGTGAATTTCCCGTGTGGATGCTTGCAAGGGCATCTCCTTGGCCTGACTCCGTATGTAGACCTTATTTTAAATTTACCATTTGTCCACTTCGACTTAAGCTACCCTACCATTTAGATATTGCCTTAATTTCCTCCTCCTAACCCTAAGCCCTAGACCATGTGCGGTCAAAAGGACAATCAAAAGCAAAAGAAACGAAGAAAGTTTTTCAACGCGATCGATCCAAGTTAATAATTCTTTTTTGTCATATTTTTTAAAAAAGAAATAAGTCTTTTTTAATAATCTAAATATCTTAGATTTGTGATTCTAAATATCCATTTGATTCTACGAAAAGATTACATACCCCAACATCAATACTGTTGGTGAATTTAGACGGTGTGTTTTTGTTCTATGGATGTCTCATTCTACTATTGCCAACACACTGAGCCCGACAGCAAAAATATTTTTTTTATATATAATTTAGATATCTAAATATTCAATTTAACCGATTTGATTCAAATAAAATTTTTTCATCGAAGTAAAACCAGATAGCACAAATAGATCAATGGGTGACTAATGGGTGCAAGTAGTTCACCCCTTTGAAAATTGAAATTCGAAAATTTTCAAAAAATGATCTTTAAAAAAGATCGAACCTTTATAATAAAAAAAATTACTCCACTTCTCCACTGTACCCTAAGGGCGAAAAGAAATAAGTTCTTTTTTATGATCTCAGATCTTGCAATATGATTAATCTTGAATGTAATTAGTTCCCCTCTACATTAATTTTGTCTGGGTCACGAGAAAATTTTCTTTTTCTTTTTACTAGTATTAAATATCCAAACTTGTGATCTAATTAATTCTGAAAAAATCAATCGATTATGTAAAAAAAATTTATCAATCATCAAAGAATTTCAACATCTTTAATTTGTCAATATATCTAACCGCCAAAGATGACCAACATCTTTTGTCACTGTGATGTAGACGAAAATTAAAAAAAAAAAGATACATCAATTTATCAGGACATTGCTTTAAATAACATGAGTGTGACATTTCTCACGCAACCACCATTCAATGTGAAGACTAAAGGGTCATTTGAGTATTGATAAAATGACGTGTGTGATTTTTTTGGCACGCAGCCATCATTAATTGTCATGGCTTAAGGGAGGGACATCCAACTGCTCTTATGTTTTCATTTATATATATAGAAAATTCTTCTCCTGCGAGAGGAAAATCTCCGTATCCATCTGTTCCACGCCGACTCCGTGCCCATCTGCTCTCCGCTGCTCCTTGTCGCTGCATCGTTCGATGCGATCGATACGCGACTCGTCGCGCGATCCAACGACTCGGATTCCGACGGCCAAGACCCGAACCGACGCGAACCGTCAGGGAAATGATGGAATTGCACGGTGCGATGGCGCACCCATGCCGACCGCGATCGAGCCAATTTCGATTGAATTGCGATCGAATCCAACGACGCAACGCATCGACAAATTGACGCCTACTACCGTCTCGACATCGATTCCACCCCGTTCGGTTGGAATACGACCCGTCGGTGAATCGGCCACCGAATCGGGCCGATTTCGACTCGATCCTACGATCACAGCAATCGAATCCCGGGCACGAGTATCGGGATTTAATTGACGCCGATCGGCCGGTCCGTCCGGCCAGATTCGATCGCGGATTCGGCCGGAATCCGACTCGATAAGCGGCATCACACGCTCATGCGTGGTGCGGACGGGCATGGACGAATCGATCGCGCACTAGAAGATTTATATATATATACTAAAATTTAAACGGATGCTTCTTAATTTTGGAAAAAAAATCATGGGGCCGTGGAAACATGAAGTGCCGGTTGGTGCTCATCTTTGTGGCTGTGCTTGCACCCTAATTTCAACTTTGTCGATTGATATTTAAGCTTTTAGTTAGTTTACTCACGTTGACTTTGACTCTGACCAGTCAACGTCCCAAAAATTTCAAAATTGTCGCAAAAAAAAAAATACCAATCCAAAGCATAAATCAATAAAATCTGGAGCGAAATATATTTAAAAAGGGAAAATTTTCTTTTTAAGACATCGGTTTCAAAAACAACTGCGTCATCGATTGTAGAATCGCACGGCGTTCTCAGATTTTGATAACCGTCCCAAAAACATTCACAGTTTGCAGAGCAGACGTCTCTCCAAAATCAGCCACCGGAAGAGAATTTTTTTGAAGAAATTCGTATAAAACCCAGAGAAACGATCAGAGATTCCTTTGAATTAATGGAAAACAAACGAGCGTTCACCTTATCGATCCGCTGATTTCTACTTCAGCTGCGGTAGTAAACGCCTTTCCGGTGTTCCGCCATGATCGCGAGAGCTCTGTTCGTTCTCTACCTGCTCGTCGCTGTCTTTTTCTCCGCCTCCTCCGCCAGCGATACTTTAACCCCCGGCCAACCCCTCCTTGATGTCGCTAACGAAACCTTGGTCTCTGCCGGAGAGACCTTCGAGCTGGGTTTCTTCAGCCCCGATGCCGGCTCCACCAACCGCTACCTCGGGATATGGTACCACAGGTTGTCTCCCCGTACTGTGGTTTGGGTCGCCAACCGGGAGAGGCCGGTCACCGGCCGCATCGGCCAGTTTTCCCTCTCCTCGAACGGCACGCTCCTCGTCACCGACGGCGGCAACTCTTCGACCGCCGTCTGGTCGTCGTCGTCGTCCAGCCCGCCCGCCCTCGCTAGCCCCGTCGCGCGGCTCCTCGACACCGGAAACTTCGTCGTCGAGGAGGAGGTGACCTCCAGCTCGCCGGCCTGGGAGAGCTTCGGCTTCCCCACTGACACGCTCCTCCCGGGCATGAAGCTGGGGGTCAACATGACGAGCGGCCGTAGAACCAACATCACGTCGTGGAGGAGCACCACCGACCCGGCTGCTGGCGACTACACCCTCGGCATCGACTGGCACGGTGTTCCCCAGCTCGTACTCTGGCGCGCCGGGCAGAAGTACTGGCGCGCTGGGCCGTGGAACGGCCTCTACATCACCGGCGCGCCGCAGATGGACACCGAGAACCTGGTGAACTACCAGCTGAGCGTTGACTCTCGCGAGTTCATCCTCTCCTACTCCGTCGGCAGCCCGTCGGTGACCGTGAGGGTAACCCTCAACTCCTCCGGGCTGAACGAGATCCTCACGTGGGTGGACGAGCGGCAGGGATGGAACGTGCGCGGCTACGTGCCGCTGGATCCCTGCGACAACTACGCCGCCTGCGGCCCCAACGGCGTCTGCTTCCCCAACATGTCGCCGCTGTGCCAGTGCCTGCCGAAATTCCACCCTGCGAATCCCAGGAACTGGGATCTCATCCGCGACTGGTCCGGCGGCTGCGTGCGGGACACGGACTTGGACTGCCGGAACGGCACCGACGGGTTCATCAAGCGAACAGGGCTCAAGTTGCCGGACACCTCGATGGCGACGGTGGACGAGAGCCTGAGTACTCTGGACGACTGCCGGAGCTGGTGCTTAAGCAACTGTTCCTGCACGGCCTACGCGAGCGCCAACGTCAGCGGCGGCGGCAGCGGGTGCCTCATCTGGACCTCGCCGCCGACAGACATGAAGTTCTTCGCCGACAACGGAACCGGGCAGGACATCTACATCCGTCTGGCGGCCGCCGACGTCATTGCCCGTGAGCAGAATAACCTTCCCTCCCTTCTCATTCTCATCCATATCACCGGTTAATTCATACCTCAAATCTCTGATTTGCAGTCTCAGAATCCAACAACTCGAATCGACATCGCCTGGGAACAATTATAGGCATCTCTTGCGCAGCAATTTTCCTCCTCGCATGCGTTTTGATCATTTGGAAGATGAGGAGAAGTAACAGACACACACACGCAAACTTCGTCTCCTTATTTCACTCTGTTCTTTCTTAGTCGATCCTATCAACAAGATCTCTTTTGTTTGACAGAGCACCACGTTCCTGAAGAAGCAGCAGAAGGAGAAGACTTTGACCTACCTCTGTTCGACCTGAAATCAGTCGAAGACGCCACCGAGAACTTCTCAATAGCCAACAAACTTGGAGAGGGAGGATTTGGCCCTGTTTACAGGGTATGCTAAAAGCCTTACCATTTCTCAGTCTCATCATTCACAATAATTCCAACTAGGTGAGGGTGTTGAAGGTGGCTTGGTTGTGAATGTGTTTATTGATTGCAGGGCAAATGGCGCCAGGAGGAACAAGAGATAGCGGTCAAGAGGCTCTCCAAGACATCGACGCAGGGAGTCGACGAGTTCAAGAACGAGGTGATGCTGATCGCCAAGCTACAACACCGGAATCTTGTTCGGCTACTTGGTTGTTGCATTCAATCGGGGGAAAGAATCTTGATCTATGAGTATCTGCCCAATGGAAGCTTGGATACTTTCGTATTTGGTAAGTTAGTTTTCCTTTCGATCGAGTAATATGGTGATCTCTCCATGAACCTAACTACTAGTTTTGGAGAATTGAGCAGATAAGGATAGACGTGAGCTAGCGGATTGGAAAACTCGATACAATATAATAGTAGGAATTGCTCGAGGTCTTCTTTATCTTCATCATGATTCTAGATATAGAATCATCCATAGAGATCTAAAGCCGAGCAATATCCTTCTCGATAAAGATATGAATCCAAAGATTTCAGATTTCGGCATGGCAAGGATATTTGGTGGCGATGAGACAATGGGGAATACCACTAAGGTGGTAGGAACATAGTGAGTATTTCGCAAAATTTTAAAGAATGTTTGCTTGTAATATGGTTATTAGAATGTTTGCTAATCGACTTTTGGTTCTTTAGTGGATATATGTCGCCTGAATATGCTATGGACGGAATATTCTCAGTAAAGTCGGATGTATTTAGCTTTGGTGTTCTTGTGCTTGAGATCGTAAGTGGGAGAAGGAATCGAGGAGCTTATCAATATATCCAGCACAAAAATCTCGTAGGCCATGTAAGTGAAACAAAATTTCACTATGAGATTGAAAGATTGCTTTACTTGGTAACGTTGTCAAGTAACATCTATGATTATTATCAGATGTGGAGCCTGTGGAAAGAACATAAAAGTTTAGAATTAGTCGACGAATCCATTGCTCAATCATTCTTCGCCGATGAAGTTTTGAGATGTATAAAAGTTGGTCTTCTATGTGTTCAAGAGCAGTCAGAAGATAGACCAACAATGTCATCTGTGCTACTAATGCTGAACAGCAATAGTTCTCTATTGCCGGAACCAAACCACCTGGTTTCACGCGACAAAGGAGCTTTCTGAAACCGAAACATCGACGAGTAAGGGTGACTCGTTATCTAGGAACCATGTGTCCATTACGATCTTGGAAGGTAGATAAAAGTTCTCACGCTTGCTCAAAATTTTTTGCTGAGTTTTGAGATAAAAATTCAAACTCATGCAGTTTACTTGAAAATTCTGTAAGTATCCAGTGACTTTGTGTGGTCTGAGTATTCAGTGATTGTTTTGCAGATGGAATAGTTAAAGATCATTATCAATATTAATTACAGTGTAAGATATCATCAACATCAAGTTGATCTGAAAACCTAGCCGATAGAGAATATGGTCAAGACCAAAAAGAAGAAGACAAGGTGGTCTTTCTAAACTAACTCATTTCGAACTATCGTTAAACATTAAGACCGCATGATCAATGTAACTACGATAGAAAAAGTTTAGATTATCCGATAATTAGTAGCATCGCTATTATGTCATCCTAAAGTGAGACTAAAATATAAAATGTTAGATGAGATTGGAGGCATGTTATTTAGTTAGCATTGCTATTAGTCAAATTCAATTTAGAAGACAAAAACAATACTACATATGTTATAAAAAATTTGTTAGAGCATTTGGACATACTAGTTGACATAGTTTAGAGAGATCTTATTGGTTCTAATATTTGTTAATCATTGTCTAATTCATTTGACTTTCTTAGTTGTTAGGTGAGTCAGAGCGATTATCCACTTGGTGAAGAACAAAACTAATACATTTATTCTATCCCAATAATAGTATATTGATTACTTAAAGAGGGGGCAAGAAGAGAGCCAAAATAGAGAGAATAAGATTGAAGAGAATCTCAAATGCATTCGAAGGTGAGTCACCGTAAACAAATCCACATGACGATAAGATCGTAGAAAGTTGATTTCATCGACACACTAAAATCTCAAACAATCCTACTATCGAATAGTTTCTCGTGCCAAATTTTCAAGAGTAAATGATCTTATATATAGAGGCTTATGCCTGTCTTTGGAAGTGTAACTCATGTAGTCACTCAATAATTGAAGTACGAGACAAATATCCTATGGAGAACAAAAAAAAGCAATACGAGTTGTTTAAAGCAATAGCATTCACTAACTTAGCTATTTGTTTTTAGTTTACTACGTGCTAATGCTTGCTGCACTGAGTTGTTACTGCTATCTTCTTACAAGTTCAGAAGCAAAGCTTGCACTTAGCAAAATAACAAATCTCCTAATAATCTATTCACAAACATGAAAGATTCTTTTACAAAATTTCAACATACCTATTACAGTTCTTTTACTCTGATTATTAACTATCGACCTTCTGAGATTATGACTGATACTTGGTTTGAAGATGAGTATTGCGTGGTACTTGATAATTTTTCTTCTTCCCCTATATTTCTGGAACTGACAAAACCTGGTTGACTTGGTTCCGGTAGCAATACATTGTCACTTCCTAACATTAATAGTATTGATGCCATGGTTGGCCTGTCGCTAGGTTTCTCTTGAACACATAAGAGACCAATATTTATGCATTTCATGACTTCTTCTGCAGAAAATGAAGTGCTAATTGTCTCATCTATTGATTCCAAGGCTTTGTCATTTATCCACAGTCTCCATACCTGTCATCACTTATTACAATTATATATGGTCACCTCGATAATGAACCTTAATGATTTAAATTCATGATACTTACGTAATCTAATAGATTTAGGTGTTGTGCGGAAGAAAAAACCTCGGTGTTCCTTTTGCCGCTTACGATTTCAAGTATCAATACTCCAAAACTGAAAATATCGGATTTGATCGAAAAGGTTCCATTCTTGATGTATTCGGGAGACATATATCCACTGCAATGAAAATGATGATCAATGAACTATGCAATGTGATTTCTAATTATCGAAGAGAACACCACTCACTTACTGTGTTCCGATGACTATCTTTGTTTTTTCAACCATTTCATCTCCGTCGACTATTCTTGCCATACCAAAATCTGATATTTTGGGATTCATATCTTTATCGAGAAGAACATTACTGGCCTTCACATCTCTATGAATGATTCTAAATCTCGATTCGTGATGAAGGTAAAGAAGACCCCGAGCAATACCGACGATGATATTGTAGCGTAACGTCCAGCACAACCGTCCGCTCTTAGCCTTATCTGAAAACAAAGAAGATTTCCTAGGCCAAAGAACACAAAACTTGCCAAATATTAAGTAGATGATCAATCACTCACTCACCGAACAGAAGCTTATCTAAGCTTCCATTGGGCAAGAACTCATAGATCAACATCCTTTCGCCTGCTTCAATGCAGCCACCGACAAGTGGAACGAGGTTTCGATGCTGCAACTTGGCGATCAGCTGCACCTCGTTCTTGAACTCATTCAGACCCTGCGCGGATGCTTTGGAAAGTCTCTTTACGGCAATCTCCTGTCCCTTATCCAATCTTCCCTGCAATGAATCAGCACTGTCTTGCTGTAACAAGATTTGCCCGGAGATCCACATTCCAAGTCTGCACTGTGACACACACCTTGTACACCGGGCCGAATCCACCCTCTCCGAGCTTGTTGTCGATGGAGAAATTGCCGGTGGCATTCACAATGGTGCCTAAGTCAAATAAGGGCAGGTTCAAGTCTTCTTCATCAGTTGCTCCAGCCACGCACCTCTCTGCGTGCCAAGAAGAAGATAGTTTCAGCAAGTGGATTAGCCCGGTGAAAGGAAAGGATTGATGATATACTTTTACTCTTCCATTTCCATCCGCAAAGGGCAGCAATGGATAGCAGAAACACCGCCGCCAAAGTAACTGCTACGATCAGCCCTACACGCCGCCGGCGAGGAGTGCTTGATTCAGAGTAGGCTACAAAACCAGGAAAGGTAACACAGACAGGAATATGTTGATATGGATGAATCGTGAAGGTGCAGTTGACTAATTTATTTCACCTTCGATAAGATCGGCAGCGGCGAGCCGGACGAAGAGATCCTGCCCGGTGTCGCTGCCGAAGAAGAACTTGATGTCCGTGAGCTGCGAGGTCCAGCGAATGCAGCCACTCCCGGTTATGTTGGCGCTCGCGTAGGCCGTGCAGTTGCAGTCGTTCAGGCACAGCCTGCCGCACTGCTCCAAGGTCAAACTCGTGTTCATGACCGCGGTGGACGTGTCCGGCAGCTTTACGCTGCTCTGGGTGAAGAATCCGTCGGTGGTGTTGCGGCAGTCCAAGTCGGTCTTCCTCACGCATCCGTCGGACCAGCTCCTGATCAGGTCCCAGTTGGTGGGGTTCTTGGGCTGGAACCCCGTCAGGCATTCGCACATAGGCGACGAGTTGGGGAAGCACATCGCGTTGGGGCCGCACACCGCCACGCTGTCGCAGGGATCGATGGGAACGTATCCTAAAACGCTCCATCGGTGGTCGTTCTCCACCCATACCAGAACCTCGATCCGGCCGGAGGAGTTCAACGTGATTCTGGCGGGGAAGGAGCTGTCGCGGACGGTGTAGAAGTAGACGAATTGTTGGGGGGTTTCCGGTTCATAGTGGTACTCCACCAGATTCTCTTGCCCCATCTGCGGAACGCCGCTGAGGTAGTGCCCAGTCCACGGCCCCGACCGCCACACGGCCTGCGTGCCGTGCCACAAGTACTGCTCCGGCACGCCGTCCATGTCGACGCCCAGCACGTAGTCCCCCGGCGCCGGGTCGCTGAGGCTAGTCCACGCCGTGAGGTTGAGATTGAACTCCTCGGTGGTGTTCCGCCCGAACCGCATCCCTGGGAGGATCGTGTCCGTCGGCACGTCGTAGCTCTGCCACACCGGATAGCCGTTCCCGGCTGCCTCCCTGACGACGAAGTTACCGTCGTCTCGGAGCTGGGCCACCGGGTTGTTCACGGCGACGGAGCTGGCGCCGGAAGACCAGAATTCCGTCGTCGAGTTATCATCGGTGAGAAGGAGCGTTCCGTTGGGCGTCAAAGAGAGCCGGCCGGAGCGGCCGGCGAGCGGCATCCGGCGATTCGCCACCCAAACGTAGGTTTGAACCGAGATGTTGCCGAACCATATTCCGAGGTAGCGGTAGGAAGAGCCGATCGGGGTAAAGAAGCCCAACTCGAATCGATTGCCGGAGGACTGCAAGGTGGTTCCGTCGGCGTCGAAGAGAGACCGTTGAAGGGTTAATGTGTCGACGGCGACGGAAACCGAAGTTAAGAGAAAAAGTGTAAGATTAACGAAGAAGAGGAAGAAGGGAAGCTGTCTGATCGTCATGTTCAAAATTCTGCCATTGTTTGGGCAAATCTATTGAGGAAGGTGCTATAAACGATCTAATTTTAACTGGAATCTACACAAACGATTACAAAGTCAAAGTCAATGCATGACTGGAGAGGCAAGAACAGGTAGGAGGTTTCTTTCAGAAGAACTAGTTATTCTCTTTGAATCTAAACAGATTTTATTAAAATAAAATAAAAATTAATTTCCTCAAACTCATTCAAATTCAATGGTTGTTTTCAATCATATTCCCAATAAAGAATGGTCAAGGAATAATTAAGACAATACAATTAATTCGAACAAGAGTGCTAGTAATTCACTTAATTTTTATATTCAGAGAAAACTAAATAAAAACCCAACTTATTGACTTTATACTTATCAATCGCTTTGACATGTGATCTTTACGGAAATAATACGATGATTAAAATACGATGGTATTAGATTTAATATGGATCGATTTCAAAGAAGATTTAAAATTCTTTCTTGAATTTAAATAATCTCTATGTATTGTGATCACCCCATCAAGCTCCTAAAATCTCCATGATTTATTTCTCTCATAATAATCGTAGAATAAATCGTTAGATTGACTATCTAACGGTTTTAACTTTTTGCATGACACGTAAACTAAAGAGACTTAATCAAAACTCGAATCATTTGCTATGAGATTGCTTTCTAGCACCAGATAAACTTGTATACAATCCCAACAAAGGGCCTGAAACTTCACCTCAGTACAAAGTCTTTTCTATACCGTTTAATGTTGATCCTAAAAGAAAGTTCTCAATCTGCTAAGATTTAAAAATGATAATGAACAAAAATTCCAGTAGAATGGCTTCCTTAATCATCTTTTGTTTAGAATCAGTAATTCAAATAATGTTTGTCAGGGCAATGCATCATGCTACTATCTGATAGCCTGAGAAATAGAACACTGGCTCCGACGATGGTCAACCGGTTTGAAATTGTTTCAAAAGTAGAAGCTCAGAGAAAAACAATAGATTAGTAGCCATTAATCTGCGCATGAGTCGTTCCTGAGTAAAGCTCCTTGGTGCCGGTAAGGCGGGAAAAGGGAAGTTGATTCTGACCAGGAATCTTGTTCTCCAGCCTAGCGTCGGAAATAGATCTAGAGAATGCTTGGGCAAGCTCCAATGCAGAGGCACCTTTCCCAAATGGAGGTCCAGGAACTTCAGGTTTTTGATTCTCTATGACAGGCTTTCGCCAATTGTCCGTATCCACACGAGGTTGTTCAAGTGGTTTGTCACTATCTCTAGAGTTCTTTCTGTTATCGTTTCTCCACGAAGCGCTTTGCATATCTACTCTCTCATTTTCTGGGTCATAGCCTTTGCTCTCTGGATCTTTCGCAATCCTTTGCCCAATGGACAGCCTCTCATCTCTTTCTCCAAGTCGGGTTGATGAATTCGGCTCTGTCTTGCGATCAATCTTCAGAAGATCATTCCTAGTCCTTGCAGAAAAGCAAAACCAAAGACATGCAAGATAAATGAGCTCTGAAAAGCACCTAACAAACTCCACATTTAGACAATAAGATAGGAAGGAGGAATGCACGTGTTACAAACCACCAGCACAATTTACAGGCACTATAAACAAGAGCAGAATATCAAAATAGAATAAATGGACAAACCTACCAAATAAAATTGTAATAGATTAAAGCCTCACAGATTTCAAAAGCATCTTAAGAAACTTAATTTCCAAGGCTTACTCATTTCTAGGGAACACTTGATGCAGTAGAAAAATTGTACTCAAGGAACCTAAATGTAAAACCATGTGAGCTGTGAATCTAGAAAATAGTCATAATTCTATTCTCTCTCTGAACGACAACTTTACAAGAATAGTTAAGATCAAAGTTAAGGAGTGGTGACTTGAAATATTAATATACAGGCAAAAAGTTGGGAAAATTCAACAAGGAAAGTCCCTTGAAGCATAAGCTAAAGAATGAAAATATGGCAATGAAACACCTCTTCTGCTTATATAAACTAACAGCCATTTATCTTTCAATAAATTTAATCAAAGAAACATGCAACAAGGTGAAGTTCATGATACAGACAGTAACTACCTATTGGATGATCTGATCATGTCATGCTCATTAGCTGCAATATCTATGCCACGCTCCTTCAAAACCTGCAAAATTATGATTACTTGCTATATATAACTAAAAGAAAGATTTAGAAGGCACCAGAAAATCCATCCTGCATTGGGACCCAAGACTAGTAATGCATATATAGATAAACAAAGAAACTGACCAGTTCCCGTGGTCGAGCTCCACCAAAAACATTTTTCCTACAATAAAGCAAGGTAGTATAGTTCATAAGAAATCAGTTACATTGTCAATGATTCAAGGAAGATCATTAACTATGATGATCAATGCACTTGTGCAATATGAGAAAAGCAAAAGACGCCCTTATGAATTTATAGCTATTCAAAAATTCGGGCCAAAATCAAATGTCATCAGTGGATTAAAAATGTCAAAAAATATGACGAATATTTATACTTTTACTGTAAAACAGAAAGCATATCCATGTGTGAAACCTAGGAAATAAGATATTATTGTGTTTTAAGATTTTAAATTCTACGAGCAAACATACTGTTCCTCCTCCCCCTTCAAAACCTCCATTTCCCAACCTCTCTATGACATTCTGCATCAAATCAATGGGATGACCCAAGATGCACAGGATTAGACAAATTTACCCAGAACATTTATCCAATTGTTGAAATGTGGGCATTATGCATTAGTAGTCTTGAACTGATGCACTACTTACCTCAGAGGATGGACAAAATGGGATTAGTGAGGGTACTCTCTTTCGCAAATATACCCAGAGTGTGAAGCATTTTGTGTGCTTGTGTGATGGTGACTTGGTGTCTGATGTTCATATGGTTCTTGAAAGAGTTAAAATAAGAGGTGATTACGGAACTCTTTTCTATATGTTTATTAACTCTTAACTATTTATCTAGAAATCAACACTGCCTATGTGGGTCTCAAGCCAAGATGAAAAAATAAAATTGTCAACGACTTCATGAATAAATCTTAACAGTATATTTTGTAAACCAGGTCATCATTTGTGAATCTGGATTTTAAGTAGAGAAATAGCCTTACATAGAATTCAATGATAGATAAATCCATGTAATCAATGCCAAAAATTGGGACTCACATCTTTTTAATCTAGAAAACGAATCATTCCATCATTTTCGATCCCCTCAAAATGTTTTCATCTTTTTCAACCATATCAAAAAAGCAATCAGTTGGCATGATCTAAAAAATGAACAGCCAAGATAAGTCATCAATAAGAGCGAAATCAATCAATGGCTGAATAATCATTTGGATACGCAATTTTGTGCTTTGACCAACATGACAATTTCTCAGGTCGGTTTACACATAATTCAAATAGAAAAGAGAAGACAACCAAAGTAGATGAGAGAAATGTAAAATTATCAGCTATCTGCTGCAGAACAGCTACAGAACTCAAATATAAAGTAACTAGAAAATACAAACAAACAACTAAACTCCTATTTTTTAAAAAAAAAAAAATCTAATTTGTATCACGAACTTTATATGTTCTAGCAAATCCATAGTGAACTTTCGAAATTAACAAATCCATCCCAGAATCAACTTCCAATCAAGTTGTGGTTGAGCGATGATGTGGCAACAGACCTAATCCGCAATTTTGGTGACTCAGATTTCACATCACCCACTAATTAAATCCAATCAATCAAAGAAAAAATCAATGTAATATCAACATCTGTCTTTTTGCTGCCATCTGACGTCCCATTTTGCAAGGTGGCAAAGGCCTCTCCCGAAGCCATCAGTAGCTCTGCCTCTAGTTCCTCAATCACAATCTCTTAATCATCTCTGCCATCATCACCTTCGTCTTCATTGTCTCTGCCTTCATGAACCTCCTCAGTCTCCTCTCCTCCCGCCTTCTCATCTTGTTTGTCACTGCAGTACCCTGCACCACCTCAACTTCGACATGGATCTGGCTTCAATTCCTCTGTTGGCTCAGTTTCTTCAACAAAGACAAGGCAGTGCTAGTCAATTCAGTCCCTCCATTAGTCCCTCACATCCTCCCTGTCTGTCCTCCCTAAATCCTCAGCTCCTTCCGCCCTCACAACATCCTCTACCTCCTCAGCTCCTCTTAGCCTACTGTCATGCTTTCCATTCCAAATGCTTCGACCCCTAGGTCCAATTGATCTAACCCCTCTTGCCCTCTCTATTGTGCCTCCATCGCCCTTCCTACTGCACCCTTACCTCCTCCACTCCAAGATGCCTTCATGGCCAGCAACGTTTAGGTCAACTTCAGAAGTGGCAACTGGTGGGAAACAATGGTGGAGGTACCCTCTATGCCCCACTTGCAGACATTCTCGTTAGGGTTGTCATTCAAGTACATTGTGGAAGAGGAAGTGTAGCTTGCAGTGGTGTGAATCCAAAGACAAGTAGGGGAAGAGGAGATGAGAGAAAAGTTGGTCATACCCACACTTGGCACATGGGCACAGAGGTGGGAGGAGCTGGTTGCAGGATCACAATTGATCAGCTGGCTCATCGTGATATTTTAACCCAAATCAATCAAGACGTATTGATATTAGACAAACTTATTTTGTCTTTTTTAGTTGATTGGATTTAATTAGTGATGGGTGGCATAGCATCTAAGTTGACAAAATTATTAATTAGACATGGTGCACCATCATCGCTTAATGGTATTTTAACCGGAGTTAGACATCATAAAAGATTAATGATAGATTTATTAATTTTAGAAGTTCATGATAGACTTCTTAAAAAGTGCAAAGTTTGTATGTATTCAACAATCTACCATAAAAATGTGAGATAAACGAGTTTAGCATAAAAGAGATTCTGACCTCTCCTTGTCAGCACTTCCTTCTGACTGCTCAATAGTTTGTGATCGAGGCTTTAGAGTCAGTTTGGGGCGTTCAATTGCTTGATCTCCTTCATCTGCTCCAGCTGACCCTGGTTTTGGAAAATTTAAATCGCCATGCCCTTCATGGGCATTGTGAACTTGCACAGTGTTCATGGATACCTGATACGCCTGCACAAGTGCCAAACAACAACCTCATGTTGCAAATAAATATAACTTCAGATGCTTATAAATTTACCAAGAACAGGAAAATTGTACAAAAAAAGGACACCATCTCTACCTGCTTGTCATCAAAATCCTTAATTTGAATATCTTGAGATTCCAGTGGCATTCTTCGTGGGAGAAACTTTAGCTTTGGACGCTCTAGCACTTCTGTTGCACCTTGCTTATGTACTTTTGGCCCACTGAACGCCCCATCACTGGAAGCTGGCTGAGCACCTTCAAACAAGTAACCAGTAGTTGGCTTCTCGTTCACCTCAGGGTACATTGGAGATCTTGCTCGATGCTGATCTTGTACCCTAACCGTATAAGAGCCTGGTAAAGCCCTCTCCTTGACGTTTGCATAGACCACCGCCGATGAAACTGGTTTTGGATTCTCCCTTTCTCGATCCCCATCGATGCCGTCCGCAATTCTAACTGTCTCACCAAACCGCCTTTCCAAGTCTTCCCTTTCATGGGGTCTGACAGTCTCCGCCTCTGGATGCCTCAAGTTCCATCTGCCCGATGACACCTTCTCAACTGCGCTCGCCTGTGCGAGCCTCGATGCCGAACATACAGGCTGGGTCGGTAAAGACGGCGGCGGATCATTTCCGACTTCCTTCCTCGGACCCCAAGCAGAGCCGACGTTGCTGGGGAGAGGAGGAGAGGGGGAAACATGGCCAGGGTTAGGCACGGAAGCGATGACAGGTGAGGGAACTATCGGACTCGAGATGGGGCGCTTGGGCTCAGATCTGGGCGGGGCAAAGGGCCGGAGAACATCGTCAGGGGCGGCGGCACGGCGGGGGACGGAGGAAGCGTCGAACGGCTCGCGCTCATCCTCATCGAAATGCCTGCCGATGTGAGGTGGATGCGAGAGGAACGCAGCGGGTCGTTCCTCGAGGGCGCGGGCAGAGGCGGAAGCCGCGCCTGCGGATCCGGGACGGGGGCGGAGGAAGTGGTGGTTTTGAAGGTCGGACCTGCCAGCGCCGGGTGGTGCACCGATTCCCCAAGCGCCAGGTCGATCGGTCGGCTTAGCGGAGCTGCACAAAAGGCAGAGGCAAAAAAAAAAAAACTCAACTTTTTTCCGTTTGAATCGATCAGAAACTCAAAGAGAAGCGGCAATAGAATCAAGGAAAATAAGTTGTACGCGTTGTTGATGCCGCCGCCGGGCGCTGAGGGGAGGACAAGTTGGGAGGGGATGGAGCCGCCATGAAAGTCCTTAAGCGTCATGGTCAAGGAAGCCTTCTTCTTGGACATCTTCTCTTCTTCCCTCGCTCTATCTCTTCTCCTTCGCCTTTGGATTCTCCGCCAGCTTGAGAAATGAAACAAGAGGAAGGCGAAACGACGGAAAGAAGAGGGATCCCCGACGATGATGCAAGTGGGCTGAACGTATGGGCTTTTAAATGGGCTGCATACTAGGCTCCTATTACCCAACAACTCAGTCGAGTACAAATAAAGAGGGCGCCTTTATTTCTCTTCTACTCTTTATTTTTATTAAAAAATACTCCTATTATTCTTATAGTAATTTTCGTTACAATAAAAAAAAATTCCACATAAAAAAATAAAATAAAATATCCTTTTAATGATAATAGAGATAAGAACAATCTTTTTATTTCTTTTTAAATTATAATTATCCATTTTTTTAATGTCATTTCAATTGGTAGAATGAGGAAATGTTGTGGTAGAGGAAGCAAATGATCTAGAATCTCACTTTTTATTTTTGAAATTCAAATCAATGCTTAAAATCTTTATGAGAAATGTTGTTGCATGGCTACCAAGTTCGACACTTGATTCAACTAACAAATGCATTATAAATGTACAAAAGAATATCTTACACAATATTATTATTCATAATAACAAAGGATTACAATATGAAATATTATAGATTGACACACGCTCACATACCTATGTGACTATGTCACTGATCAAACCTTATCTACGCAGCAATTGACATAATGGTTTGGTTACATGGTAGTTTTTTCAACTACTGATTCCACGCCTATAAAACTATTTATGAACACCATTTTACTGTTTTGACACTTTGCTAATGACAACCTACATGCCGTATGCATTGGCCAAGCTTGACACCACAAACAGTGGCAGAGAGAGGGGAGAGGGGGAGAGAGAGGGCGAGGATGTGCGGAAGTACTCTCTTCTTTTAGAAGGTAAAAATAGTTTTTCTTTGTTGGTTGTCGACCATTGGTTCTGTGTCTGTCAGTCATTGTCAAATTTTATTGAACATCTTTTCAATTTTCAATCTAGATTCATCACTGATCACGAACTTAGGTGAAACAACTCTCCTCACTACTGCTCCATCCGTGCCACATCGCATGTGTCGACTGTATATCTTTGTTTATATTTCCGCAGCAAGTCTAGTTGGATAAATACTCAGACCCAGCATATGATCTAATCCTCACATATATTTGGCACAATCTAAATTTGCCTCTTGTTGGACTTGTTGTACTTGGACAACCCTACACGCTGCATGCCACAATTCTTATTGCTATTTGGCATATCCTGTTTGCATGCTTAATGCCCGGATCAAAGGAGCAACACTCCAATCCTTGTACCCAGCCGAATCATTGTGTTCCAGGGGATGACAAACCACTAGAAGAACTTAGCGTTCTCGTCGAACGTTGTTCCAACATCTCTTTTAAGATCATCAGCAAATTAATTGCTTCCTCACAATCGGTCGATGGAACTCACTGGCGGTTGGCACTGCTTCTTGATGGGTTTGCTTCATCTTCATGGAACTCCTTCGAGAAGCTTACATGGAATGTAGGATAAACCTTAGTCTTTGCAATTTCAACCTACAAGCCATTTACCAACCTTCTCCATATTCCCAAAAAAGGTCGATCATACTTGATAATTAGCCTTCTATGAATAGTCTTATTATTGATTCTCTTCCAAATTTAGGGAGTAATTTTCAACAATACTTTATGCCCAACAAAATTTTTTAAGGGTCTTCTCTCCTTATCAACATATTTTTTTTCATTCTTTTTGCAGCTTTCCTTAAATTGTCTTGGGCTTCCTCAATCAACTCTTGTTTTTCTCTAGCAATCAATATGTCGCTAGACATTTCCCTCTAGATTATTGCTTGTCTATCTCAGGAGGTGTTGTTGGTGCTCCCCCAACACTATCTCAAAGGACTTTTTTCGATGGCTAAGGGTTTGTGCAAGTTGTAGCAGAATTGTACACTAACTAATAGCTCTAGCCAATTTTTCTAACTTGTCGTCACATAGTGCCTCAATTACTCCTCAAGTAAATCGATTCTTTCAGTCTATCCATCAATTTGTGAATGGTTAGCGATGTTGTCGGAATATCGATACGGTGTTTACCGTCTGGAGGATGCAAACTGATATGAGATCGTTGAGGCTAGTGTTCAATATTATCTCCGTAAAATGATATTGCTCCACTACAGATGCTTACGGATAGCAGCAATTTATTTCCCAAGATACAATGATGATATTTTAGAATAACAGCACTATAAATTTCGAGACCTACGAACCTTCTCATAGGCTTTTTGGACTCTGGATGCAGAAGATGGGAGGTATGAATGATTGGATTGAGTTGAGTGAATTCCATCATCTAGGGGATTCTATTTATACTTGTGAAGGGAAAGAGGAACCTTTTGGTTCAATCAAATCTCATCCATTCAATTTAAATGGATGATCTAAATTGTATCCCTTTCTAAGAGACACAATGTCTCTACATTTGGATGTATTTAAGCTTTTCATTTTGAATTTAATGACCAAGATTAAATCATCCAAAAAAGTACTTATGCCTCTTCATTTGAATGAGCTAGATTTATCCATCTTAATCCGACGATCTAAATTAAGTCATATAAATTTCTCATTCATATAATTGAGAAAATTATGTATTTGATCAATCAATTTTCTAACAATCCCCCACATGAATAGAAATTAATGCATGTATATATACTGACACTTTACAAGAGTCCAATCGATAAGTCAATGCATCGGGAGAGATAGCTTGTGGCTTTGAACCTTCCGTAATGGAATGCTATCGAGCATACTAAGCTGCGCAGTGAACATGATGTCTTAAATTGCTCAGTTGTTTATATATACTAAGACAATAACACCCACACAGAGACTTATCTCACCTACTTTTGGTTCTTATGGTTGGTTCTATTTTGGCCATCGACATCATCTTGGATTCACGAGTGTTTTATCGAAGCGACTTCTCTTCACACTCACATAGGTGACACTTATATCAAGAGTATTCTACCATACTCCACCTTATAAAGGTATAAAAATCATTAAAAGCATAAGCTCGACCTCATTACATGTGGTAGGACAACACATGTTCATCCTAGGATTGGGCTAGAGATAATATATCTTGTCTCATTGAACCAAGATCTTGGGATCTTCAGTCAGCAAGGTTGGATTATCACTATATTCATTTTAATTGTAGATTTTTAATCTTATTTATCTTGATGAGCAGTATACTTGATCTCGATTTAGCCCTTTCGTAAGAGGATCTGCCAAATTATCTTTGGACTTAACATAATCGATTGCAATCATTCCATTCGAGATCAACTGTCTAATGGTATTGTGTCTATGACGTATATGTCGTGACTTACCATTATACATACTACTTTGTGCCCTTCCAATCGTCGATTGACTATCATAATATATAAGTACGACGGACACAGGTTTCGTTCAACTCAGAATATCTTTCAAGAAATTTCATAACTACTTAGCTTCTTTAGCTGCTTTGTCTAGTGCTATAAACTCAGATTCCATAGTTGACCGAGCAATGAACGTCTACTTAGTGAATTTCTAAGATATCACTCCCCCACCAATCATGAAAACATATCCACTAGTAGATTTGAAATCTTTTGTATTTGATATCCAATTAACATCACAATATCCCTCTAAGACAGCGGAATATTTTCCGTAATGTAATCCGTAATTCATAGTATATTTCAAATATCTAAGAACTCGCATAAGTGCTTTCCAATGGGTGTCGTTTGGATTACTTGTAAAACAACTCAGCTTGTTGACCGCACAGACAATATCTAAACGCGTGGAATTTTTGAGATACATCAAGCTGCCTATTATCCGAGAATATTCTAATTGCGATATGGCCTCATCTCGGTATTTTGCTAAGTGTTGACTTAGATTCATAGGTATTTTCATTGTAGAAAGATCATCCGCATTGAACTTCTTCAACACCGATTCTACATAGTGGGATTGTGTCAAAATGAAGAGCGGTCTCGCTTTGATACCACTTGTTAGGAATTGACCATTGCTAAAGGGGGGGGGTGAATAGCGAGATCGTCGTGTTTGATGGATTTCGATCATTCGTCTCTACAATTCAGGTAGCACAATGGAAATACGAAATGCAATATGAATATAGAGACAAATACACAATCACAACATAAAATACACAATGATATACGTGGTTTGGAACCTTAAGGTTCCTACTCCACGAGGCAAGCTCAACGAGCTCTAGTGATGACAACACCACTAATAAAAACTCCTCGACAACAAGTCGGAGGTGGAGAAATCTCGTACAAAGATTACAACAGTAATACAATGAATTACAATAAGAAAAATTAAGCAATACACAAAATAAGTAAAGAACACTTTACACAAGAACTTTGGATTATTTGCTTGTTGCTTGCTTTGGATTGACCTTAAAGGTCTGAAATGCAGTAGTAATTTCCCTCTAAAATCGCCCCAAAAATCGTTCAAAGAACCATAGTGAAATCCTCCACGAACTGCTCCTTTATAATCTGCATCGGGTTGTATTCGCGCCTGGTAGTCTACTGCCACAAGACCCCAGTCGACTGCCAATAGTATCGTTGTGAGACAACGGCTTAATCCATATTGCATAAGTTCCAATGGATACACCGGGCAATGATCGCTGTGGTTGTAATCGATCGACCATCGATTCATCGAGCATTCTACACGATGAGTCCCATCGCAGTCGTCGCCATCTATGACAATCGATCGCTGCCATCAACGACTATCCAGCCTAACTCGACTATTTCAGTCGAACACTACCAACTTTGGCGATTCGGCTATAATCTCGATCACAGACAGTCAATCGCTACGCTAAGTGTCAAAACACTTGACCAGTCGACTAGTCTAAAGCCCCAGTTGACTGATAACCTCAAACATGAGGTTTAACCCCAAGTATGATGCCATTATACTTGCTAGACCACCCTTAGCCTAAACCTAAGTCTTCTAGCCACCTCCGTCAGCCTCACAGCTATCGGATCCCTCCAAGTCATCCATAATTTGTTCATCCATATGCTAGCTTTCAGGTGTTTTCATCGGCTATTGTCATACTAAGCTGGTTCATACCGCTAAGACACATTGGGCTTATGCTGCCAAGACTACCGCTTGGATTTTACGTCATCAACTATTGCACTTATGCTGCCAAGACTCTACCCTTGGACTTTACGTCACAAATATCACCCCTTGGACTTTCCTTGTCAACTCATGTTGGACTTTCCCTTGCCAAGACCCTTGCTTGGACTTTCCATGCCAAGTACCCATGACTTGGACTTTCCATGCTAAGTACTCATGACTTGGACTTTCCATGCCAAGTACCCATGACTTGGACTTTCCATGCCAAGTACCCATGACTTGGACTTTCCATGCCAAGTACCTATGACTTAGACTTTCCATTGCCAAATACTCAAAATTTGGACTTTCCTATGATAATCACATTGTCATATATTTTGGTGAACATCAATGTCAAACATCAAAACACTATTTGAGTCAAACTCGAGTCCAGTCAATCGTGACCTAGGTCGATTGCACCAACAGTCCCTAAGTTGACTTTTGAGATGTCGTCTGAACACCAAGTACTCTGAACTTGAAAGAACTTTAAAAAGGTGAGAATGGGGTCGGGGCATGCCTTGTTATCCCCTCCAACGCTCAAGTCAAAACTCAGAGAAAGTATAGAGAAAATAGAGGAGAGTATTAGAAAATTACTTAATTCCCTTTCTGCTTCTTCTCTTTACCTTTATATAAAGAGAGAAAGGTTGCACCTCATGGAGAGAAGACCAAAGGTCATACTTTTATGGAAGAAGGACAAAGGGTGAACCTTTATGGAGAAAGATCAAAAGAAACACTTTTATTATTGTCGGGCCTTTTTGCTTGCTTGTCGACTTGAATAACTGTCGAGCTGAATCAAGCTGACTTGATTGGAATGAATTTGAGTATAACTCAGATGAGTCTTGAGTTGACTCAGACTCAATTTAATCAGATCCGAACTCTGCTTACTTTGACTTCCACCTCAACTTGACTTGATATAACCATATGACCTCACTTGCTTCTACTATATCATAGGTATCCCAAGCTAGTCTAGTCAAAGAAGGTGTAAGTCCAACTGATTGGACTTATATGAAGTCCTTATCTTGGAACTGATATAATGTATAGAGGTGGAGCAAACCATAGGGGAGTGTCTAATGGACGCTTCGGTCCGAGACCAAAGGGAATTGTCGATGGATGTCTCGGTCTGAGACCAGAAAAAAATATTGTCAATGGACACCTCAACCTGAGACTAAAGATAGTTGTCAATGGACGCCTCGGTTTGAGACCAAAGAGAAATACAAATTGACGTCTTGATTCGAGACCAGAGAAAAAGTTATTGATGGATGCTTCGGTCCAAGACCAGAAGAAATGTTGTCGATGGATGCCTCGGTTCGAGACCAAAGAGAAAGAGTTATCGATTGACGCTTTAGTTTGAGACCAAAGGGAAAGAGTTATCGATGGATACCTCAATCTAAGCCTAGAGGGAAAGAGTCACCAATAAACGTCTTGATTCGAGACCAGAGGAAAAGAGTTGTTGATGGACAACTCAGTCCAGGATCAGAGGAAATTTTTTGTTGATGGATGCCTTGGTCTCGGTTCGAGACTAGAAGAAAATTTTTACTGATGGGTGCCTGGACTGAGACCAAAGGTAAAAATTGTTAGTGCCTATAAGATTCATATATCTTCACAATGACATGATATTGTCCACTTTAGACCTAAGCCCTCATGGTTTTATTTTTGGGGTTTACTCAAAAGACCTCATTCCAATGGATATGTCTTTTTTATCTTATAAACACATGATCTTTTCCATGTCTTATCAATATGGGACTTTGATTGTATTCTCTATACTCCTAACAATCTCCCCCTCCCCCTCAAATGAAGGACCACATTGAGCCCCCCTCAAGTTTATCTGTCTTGAAGGACTTCCTCTGCTTGATGTCTGATCCTCAACTCACTGTAACTTCACTCAGTATGCGTCCTTCTAACTCACCGACTTCTTGGCGCTTGTCTAACTCTTGCCCAATGGACTTCACCGTTATGTCCTCTCAACCCAACTGGACTTATTTCCTAGTGTCTGGTTCTCTTGATCCGGACATGGGAGCTTCATTTCTTTCGTTCGAGATTCATGACTTGACATGGACCATGACTATGATACCAATTGTTAGTGCCTATAAGATTCATATATCTATACAATGACATAATATTGTCCACTTTGGACTTAAGCCCTCATAGTTTTATTTTTGGGCTTTACTCAAAAGACTTTATTCCAATGGAGTTATCTTTTTATCTTATAAGTATATGATCTTTTCCATATCTTACCAATGTAGGACTTTGATTGTATTCCCCATACTCTCAACAAAAGTCAATGGATGTCTCAATCTGAAACCAGAGGGAATTGTCGATGGACGTCTCGGTTTGAGACCAAAGGGAATTATTGATGGATGCCTTGATTCGAGACCAGAGTGAATTGTCGATGGATACCTCAATCTGATACCAAACAGAAAGAGTTGTCGATGGGCATCTTGATCCGAGACCAAAGGGAAAGAGTTGTTGATTGACACTTCAGTTTGAAATTAGAGGGAAAGAGTTGCAATAGATGCCCTGGTCCGAGACCAAAGAAAAAGAGTTGCCGATGGACACCTCGATCTGCGACTAGAAGAAAATTTTTACTAATAGATGCTTTTGTCAGAGACTAGAAGGAAATTTTTACTAATGGATGTCTCAGTCCGAGACCAAAGGAAATTTTCGATGGACACTTCGGTCCAAGACTAGAAGGAAAGAGTTACTAATGGGCACCTCGATACTATAGGGAATTATCAATGAACACCTTGGTCTGAGACCAGAAGGAATTATCAATGGACGCCTTAGTCCAAGACCAAAGGGAAAGAGTTGTCGATGGATGCCTCGGTCCAAAAGTAGAGGGAAAAGAGCTATTGATTGATGCTTCAGTCCAAAATTAGGAGAAAAAGTTGCTGATAGATGTTTTGATCCGAGACAAGAGGAAAAAGTTATCGATGGACACCTTAGTTCGAGATCAAAGAAACATTTTTACTGATGGATGCTTTAGTCCAAGACCAAAGGAAAATTTTTACTTATGGACGCTTCGGTCCTCGACCAGAGGGATTTGTTGGTGGACGTTTCGGTCTGAGACTAGAGTGGAAGAGTTATCTATGGACACCTTAATTTGAGACTAGAGGAAAATAGTTGTCGATGGACACCTCATTAGTCCGAGACTAGAGGGAGTTGTCGGTGGATGACTCGGTCTGAAATTAGAGAGAAAGAGTTACCAATGGATACCTCGGTTCGAGACTAGAGGGAAAGAGTTGTTGATAGCTGCCTCGGTCCAAGACCAGAGTGAAAGAGTTGTCAATGGAAACCTCAGTCCAAAATCAGAGGAAAATAGTTATCGATGGACGTCTTGGTCCAAGACTAGAAGGAGTTGTCGGTGGACGCCTTGGTCCAAGATCAGAGGGAAATAGTTGTCAATGGATGTCTCAATTCGAGACCAAGGGGAAAGAGTTATCGATGGACACCTCGATCTGAGACTAAAGACCGATGCATGCCTCGGTCCGAGATTAGAGAGAATTGCTGATGGACACCTTGATCCGAGACAAGAGGAACATACTAGAGATTTTGAAGAAAATTTTGTTAAATTTATTGAAAAAGACAATTACCAACCTAGTCTTTTCTTTGTTCTCTTTGAGGTGATTTTTGGACTAATGTTTGTACCAATGCTTCTGTAGGAGCTAGAGGCACTTCGACAAGGGCTAGTAGTCCTCCATTCATAACTTCATTCTGCAACATATGTCTTTGCAGAATTTCCTCAACTATAATGGCTATAATCTAACTCAGATTCTCTCTGGGTAGAATCTCCCTACCAAGAATAGGAATATGCATTCTTCGACTAGTAAAATCTTGATTTTATGAATTTCCTCTCGTGTCTTCCATCTTAATGTCTCAGCTCGGTCCCTACAAACAACAAATGATTCGGTCCAAGAACAGTGGATGGGATGACTCAGCAAAGTATTCACGATCAAGTATTTTCGACTGACTAAGTACGAATCAGGTCGGTCTTCAATGTTGATCTAGTTAGATCATCCTTCTTCTATAGAGCTACATTAGGTCGGGTTGCAATCGGGCCTCAGAAGATAAGTCATCATCTAGGCTTTGGGAGATCGGTCGTCAGCTAGGCTTCAGAAAGTTAGACGTTAATTGTACTTTGGGAGGTCGGGCGTCACCTGTACTTCGGGAGATTGGACATGTATGGGACCTTGGGAGGTCAAACATATATAGGACGTTGGGATATTGGGTGTACATGGGACCTCGGGAGGTCAGGCTTTTGTAGGTTGACCTAGAAGGACTTGAAAAAATGTGAGAAGTGGCCCGAGACATATCTCGGTGTGGCTCCTCCGATGCTCAAATCAAATATTAGAGAAAATATAGAGAAAATAGAGGAGAGTGTTAGAAGATTACTTGATTCCCTTTCTTCTTTTTCCGCTTACCTTTATATAGGGAGATAAAGAGTGCATCTCATGGAGGGAAGACTAAATAACATACCTTTATATAGAAAGACCAAAGGATGCACCTTTATAGAGAAAAAAAAAAAAATCAAAAGATGTGCCTTTATGGAGAAAAACCAAAAGGCATACATTTATGATTGTTGAGTCCTTTTCATCTGCTTGTCGACTTGCATAATTGTTGAACTGAATCAAGATGACTCAATTGAAATGAATTAGGATATAACTCAAATGAGTCTTGGGTTAACCCTTAACTCAACTTGAATGGATCCGAACTCTACTTACTTTAACGTTCACCTCAGCTTGACTATTGACTTGACATAACAACGTGACCTTGCTTACTTCCACTATTTCATAGGTATTCCCATCTAGTCTATTCAAAGGAGGTGTAAGTCTGACTGATTGGAGGTGTAAGTCCGGCATGACCCCTCTGACACTCAAGTCAGAAATAAAAAAAAGTATAGAGAAAATAAAGCAGAGTGTTAGAAGATTACTTGATTCCCTTTCTCCTTCTTCCCCTTACTGTTATATAAGGAGAGAAAGAGGTGCACCTCATGGAGGGAAGACCAAAGGATGCACTTTTGTAGAGGAAGACTAAAGGGTGCACCTTTATAGAGAAAGACCAAAAGATACACATTTATAGAGAAAGATCAAAAGACGCACCTTTATGGTTGCCAAGTCCTTTTGTTTGCTTGCTAACTTGAATAACTACTGAGTCGAATCAAGCTGACTCGATCAGAATGAATTAGGGTGATTCATATGAGTCTTGGTTTGACCCATACTCAATTTGATCAAATTCAAACTCTACTTACTTTGACTTCCACTTTAGCTTGACAATTAACTTGACATTACCATGTGACCTTCTTGTTTCCACCATATCATAAGTATCCCTAGCTAGTCTAGTTGAACAAGGTGTAAGTCCAATTGACTAGACTTGCATTGAGTCATTATCTCGGAATCGAAAAAATGTGTAGAGGTGGAGCAAACCAGAGGGAAGTGTCTGATGGATGCCTCAGACTGAGACAAGAGGGAATTACCAATGGATGTCTCAGTACGAGACCAAAGAGAGCTACCGATGGACGTCTTGGTCCAAGACTAGAGGGAGTTGTTGATCGACAACTCGGTCTGAAACTAGAGGAAAATGTTATTGATGGACACCTTGATCTGAGACCAGAGGGAGTTATCGATGGACACCTTAGTCCGAGATTAGAGGGAGTTGTCGATGGATGCTTCGGTGTGAGACCAAAAGAATTTTTTTGCTTACGGATGCTTCAATCTGAGACCAGAGGGAAATTTTTACAGATGGATGTCTCAGTCCGAGACCAGAGGGAAATGTCAATGAATGCCTTGGTATGAGACCAAAGGAAAATACCGATGAACACCTCGGTCCGAGACCAAAGGAAATTGACAATGGAAGAGTTGTCAATGGATGCTTCGGTCTGAGACCAAAGGGAAAGAGTTGTCAATGGACGCTTCAGCCCGAGACCAGAGGGAAAGAGTTGTCGATGGGCACTTCAGTCTGAGATGAGAGAGAAAGAGTTATCGATGGAGACATCAGTCCGAGATCATAAGGAATTGTTGATGGACACTTTGGTCCGAGATTAGAGGAAATTTTTTACTAATAGACACCTTGATCTAAAACAAGAGGGAAATTTTTACTGATAGATGTCTCGATCTGAGACCATAGGGAAAGAGTTATCGATGGATGTCTCAGTCCGAGACTAGAGGGAAAGAGTTGTTAATGGATGCCTCAATCCAAGACTAGAGGAAAAGATTTATCGATGGATGCCTTAATTCGATACCAAAGGGAAAGAGTTGTCAATGGATGCATCCGTTCGAGACCAAAGGGAGTGCGTCGGCCCAAGACCAAAAGGAAAGAGTTGTTGATGGATGCTTTGGTCCGAGACCAGAGGGAAAGAATTGTCGATGGATGTCTCGGTCCGAGATCAAAAGGAGTTGTCGGTGGATGCCTCGATTCGAGACTAGAAGAAAATAGTTGTCAATGGACATCTCGATCCAAGACCAGAGGGAAAGAGTTGCCAATGAATGCCTCGGTCCAAGACCATAGGAAATTGTCGATGGATGCCTCTATCTAAGACCAGAGGGAAATGTTAGATATTTTGAAGAAAACTTTGTTAAATTTATTGAAAAAAAGACAGTTACCGACCTCATATCCTTTTCTATGTTCTTTTTTGAGGTGCATACTCCTGAGATTATTCTCCTTGCGGGACTAATGTTCGTGCCAATCTTCTGTTGGAGTCGAAGGCACTTCGGTAGGGGTTGGTAGTCCTCCATTCATAATTCCATTCTGTGATATATGTCTTCGCAAAATTTCTTCAACTATAGTTGCTACAATCTGACTCAGATTCTCTCTTGGCAGAATTTCCCTACTGGGCATAGGAGTATGCATTCTTCGACCAATAGAAACTTGATTTTCTAAATTTCCTTTCATGTCTCCTATCCGTTGGTGCAATCAGCTCAGGTCACGATTGATTAGACTCGAGTGAGACTTGAGTAGGATTTTGATGTTTGACAATAGGTTGACAATGGGTTTGACCATTGTTTGAAAATATGGGTTTGCCCATATATTGACCATATGACAAGTGGATGTTTGAGATATCCAAGGTCATATGCGAGAGATTGTGATGAGGAGATTGTTGGAGCAATCAGTCTCATGTCATGGTTGACCAAGCTCGAGTGAAACTCGAGGGAAAGTCCAAGATTGGATTCTTGGCAAATGAAAAGTCTAAGGGTGTAATCTTGGCCACGTAAGTCCAACTGTGTAGTCTTGGTGGTGAAAGTCCAAGGGTGTAATCTTGGCCGTGTAAGTTCATGTATGTAGTCTAGTATTGGTCGCGTAAGTCCATGTATGTAGTCTTGGCGGTGAAAGTCCAAATATGGATAGTTGGCAAGGAAGTCCAAAAGTGAAACTTAGTAGTATAAAGTCCAAGCATGTAGTCTTGGCAGTATAATTCCTAATGAACCTTAGCAAAGGAGACTCGGTTAGCATGACATAGTCGATGGAAACACTTGAAGGCTAACGCAAAGGGTGAAGGAGTCGTGAAGGACTTGGATAGACCCTGAGGGCGTGAGGCTGATGGAGTTAGTTAGAAATCTTAGGTCTAGACTAAGGGTGGTCGATCAAGTATAAGGGGATCATTCTTGGATTAAACCTAATGTTTGAGGTTTACCAGTCGACTGACCAAGTGCATGACACTTAGGAGTCTAGTTTGACTCGAGCAGTCGACCAAGATTATGACCCAGTTGACTGACAGAGTAGTCGACTACACCTAGACTGCTGCTATGACTCTAGCAGTCAACTGCTAGGGTTTATTAGTCGACCAGTCACTAGAAGTTGACTGCTAGGGTTGAGTAGTTGACTGGAATAAAGTGGTCAAAGCACAGAATGTTTGACAGTTAACTGCTAGCTTATGGTAGCCGACTGGTGCCTATAGCAGTCGACTGCTAGGTCAGAGCAGTCGACTATTCAATTTAATCTGACGTGGATTAAACCATTGTGAGACAACGATGTTGTAACCAGTCAATGGCTGGGTAAGAGCAATCGATTGAAAGACGGAAATCAGTCCGAATTGTAGCTTTATAAGGAGCTCGAGAAGGAGGTTAAAGAAGTCAGTTCTTTGAGCTTTGGGGGAGGAATTATTGTTGCATTCCAGGTCTACAAAAGTCTTTCAAAGCAACCAAAACATCAAGCAAGAAAAACTCACTTCTTGTAAAGCATTTAGTTCTTTATTCTTATTTTTCATTTGTATTTCATATTTGGTTGTATTCTTATTGTTGTAAGATCATTATAAGAGGTTTCTCCACCTCCAGAGTGTTTCCGAGAAGGAGAAGAGTTATTAGTGGTGTGGAAATTAGAACTCGGCTGTGGAGTAGGAACCGTTGGTTCCGAACCATGTAAAACTTGGTGCTATGGGTGTGTGCTTGCATTTTTGTTTTTTCTTTATTATTTCGCTGCACACTAAAATTGTTATAGACGAGCACACAATCAACAAAATCAATGAATGCTATTCACCCCCCTCCCCTTTAGCACATCAAATCGGTCCCAACAATAGAAGACTAACAAGTGGTATAACGAGACCACTCTTCAAGTATTAACAACCGAGGGAGCACAGCGCTAGAGGAAGATGGAGCTATCCAACGATGAATTGGGATACAATATCAATACTCCACCACCCTACAAATTCTATGGAGTAGAGAATCTATGGGCAGCAAGGATCAAGATGTTCCTTCAAATGGGAATTGAAGATTGGATCGTCTTAAAGTGTGGGTTTGAATATCCAAGAGGGTCGAAGGGAGGATGTCTCAGGATGAAGAAATGGACTGAGCTAGGAACAACTCCAGAAATTTAAGATAAACATTAAGGTAATAAAATTTCTAAGGAATTTAACCCGCAACCAAACTTTAGTATCCACACTACTAAAACTCTTGTCTCATTCTTGGCAACACGCCGAAGGTGGAGAAACTCCTTACCATATGAATTTACAATACAAATACACAACCAAATACAAGTATGAAAGAACTGTAAAGAACACTTTACAAGAATGCTTGATCGCTTATTGATTTTGGTTGCTTTGGAAGATTTTTGAAAACTTGGAATTGCAGCATCACTTCCCTTTAAAACTCCAAGTAACCGACGTTGAAATCCTCCTTGAGATCCCATTCTTATAAGCCTCACGTCGAGCTGATTTCTTACTATTACTGCTCAATGGTAACATAATAGTCGAGGTGTCGCTTCGACTGCAAGCCCAGTCAAGGCATTGGTCGAGCTTGCCTCACTTCTGACATGATATTATCAAGCCTCCAGTCGACTGCTCTACCACAACAATTGATTGCGACATCAAAGCTACTATTTCTCACATCGCCCGACCATCCTTCAAGTTTCCAGAGCATTAGTGGCCAGTCACTGATGCCAATCAGTAGTCGATTGAAGAGCACATAGCTCGTTTGCCGACTCACCAGCGGCCAATTGACTGCTTCCCCACAACAGTCGACTGCTGAATACCATGATTGTTTCCCGAGCCACACAATGTCAAGCACCCAGTCTGAAATCTGTTGACTGCTGAGCACAATGCTCGTCTACAAATAGTTAGTACACTGCAAAAATACAAGCATACACAATAAAAATAAAAACAATCATAAAATAAGAAGATTTAACATGGTTCGGAACTAGGGTTCCTACTTCACAGGGTGAGCTCTAATTGAGCTCTAGTGATGCACACCACTACTATCAAACCTCTCCTTCTCGGTATGACATAGGAGGTGGAAAAACCTCTTACAAGGTTATTACAACAATAAGAAATAAATACAAGCAAATACAATAAAATACAAGTAAAGAAAACTTTATAGAGGAGATCACTTTTGATTGCTTGTTGGTTGCTTGGAGATGCCTTTAAAGACCCCAAAATGCACCAGCACTTCGCTTCAAAATCGTCCAAGAAACCACTGTGAAAAACCTCCCCATTAAGCTCCTTTTAAGTCCTCCGTCGAGCTAATTTTTCGCCAAGCAGTCGACTGCCAAAAGACTCCAGTCGATTGTTTACCTATTCGTTGTCTCACAACGAACTAATCCATGTCAAATTAGGCCACACCAGTTCGCTGCTCTGACCTATTAGTCGACTGCCCATAGCTGTCAGTCGACTGGTCATACCTAACAGTCAACTATGGACCTTTCGGTGCTCATGTCCATAAATTTTAGTCGGCTGTTATCCATGGCAGTTAATTGTCAATAGCACACAACAATAATCGAGCCTCCAGTCAACTATTGACTGGTCGACTGGTCATAATCCTAATTAACTGCTCCAAGTCAACTAGGTTTTTGAGTGTCAAACACTTGGGTAGGCGACTGGTCCAATACCTCAGCCAACTGGTAAACCTCAATCATGAGGTTTAACCCAAGTATGACCTCCTCATACTTGATACTCACTCATAGCCTAGTCTTATGCCTTCTAGCCACTTCCATTAGCCTCACACCTCTCAAATTTCTCGAGTCCGCGACTCTTTATCCTTCGCGTTAGCCTTCAGGTGTTTCCATCGACTATGTCATACTAACCGGGTCTTTTGCTAAGGTTCATTTGGACTTATGCCGCCAAGACCCATGCTTGGACTTTACGCCGTCAAACCTACACTCTTGGACTTTCACATTGCCAAGATCTATTTAGACTTATGTCACTAAACCTATCCTTGGACTTCCCAATTGCTAAGTACTCATGACTTGGACTTTCAAATTGCCAAGACCATGCTTGAACTTTCCATACCAAGACTATGCTTGGACTTTTCCATGCCAAAGTTCACTTGAACTTTACGCTGCCAAGACTACACACTTGGATATATGCTGCCAAGATTATACCTTTGGACTTCCCTTATCAAATATCCATATTTGGACTTTCCTTGGCAAGTATTCAAACTTAGACTTTCAAGATTAATTGTTTCAACAATCTCCCTTAAATAATCTCCCCCATATAACTTTGGATATCTCAATCATCCACTAGTCATATAGTCAATATATGGTCAAACCATATAGTTAAACAATGATCAACACATTGTCAATCTATTGTTAAAAATCAAAACACTGCTCAAGTTTCACTCAAGTTTGGTCAACATTGACCCAGGCTCGTTGCACCAATAGAAAGTCCAAGGGTGTAGTCTTGGACATGCAAGTCCAAATGTGTAGTCTTGACGGTGAAAGTCCAAATATGGATACTTGACAAGGAAGTCTAAGGGTAATGTTTTAGCAGTATAAAGTACAAGCTTCTAGTCGTGGCAACATAAGTCTAAATGAACCTTGGCAAAGGAGACCCGATTAGCATACCATAGTCGATGGAAGTACTTGAAGGCTAACACGAAAAGTAAAGGAGTCATGGAGGACTCGGATAGACCCTGAGGGCATGAGACTGATGGAGGTGGCTAGAAAGCTTAGGTATAGGCTAGGGGTTGTCGATCAAGCATGAGGAGATCATACTTGAGTTGAACCTTATATTTGAGATTTACCAGTCAACTGGGGTTATGGATCAGTCGATTGGCCAAGTGCATGACACTTGGGAGCCTAGTTTGACTTGAGCAGTAGACTAGGATTATGACCCAGTCGACTAACAGAGTAGTCGATTGTTGTTATGACTCTGGTAGTCGATTGCTAGGGTTTATCAGTCGATTGGTCACTAGCAATTAATTGCTAGGGTTGAGCAGCCGATTGGAATTAAGTGGTCATGACACAAAATGTTTAGCAATCGACTGCTAGCTTATGGCAATCAATTGGTGCCTATGACAGTCGAATGTTCAACTTAATCTAACATGGATTAAGCTGTTGTGAGATAACAATACTGTGACCAGTCAACGACTGGATAAGAGCAGTCGACTAAAAGGCAAAAATCAGCCCGAGTTGCAACTTTATAAGGAGCTCGAGAAGGAGGTTGAAGAAGTCGGTTCTTGGAGCTTTTGAGGAGGAATTGCTGCTGCATTCCAGGCCTTCAAAAGTCTTTCAAAGCAACCAAAAGATCAAGCAAGCAAAGCTCACTTCTTGTAAAGTGTTTAGTTCTTTACTCTTGTTTTTCATTTGTATTTCATATTTGATTGTATTCTTATTATTGTAAAAGGTTTCTTCATCTTCGGAGTGTTTCTGAGAAGGAGAAGAATTATTAATGGTGTGGACACTAGAACTCGACCGTGGAGTAGGAATCATAGGTTCCGAACCATATAAAACTTGGTGTTGTGGGTATGTGCTTATGTTTTTGTGTTTGTTTTATTATTCCTCTAGACACTAACATTATTGTAGACAAGCATGCAATTGAGAAAAACGACGGACGCTATTCATCCCCCCTCTATCACATCAAATCGATCCCAACACTATCTCAGCATCTCAACTCGATTCCTACAGACGTCATCAATTATGATCTGATCCAAGTGTTGGAGCAATCAACCCAAGTATGATTTGGTTTTGATGTGTATGACAAAGGGTTTAAGTTAGGTTTCTATGGATTTGATGTGTCTGTTTAAGTTGTGCAGTACTTAAATGAATCACACATGGATTGACTTGATGAAGCTTTGGCGAGTTCACCATCTCATGACTCGAGTCCTTAAGTCGGTGAAGGATGACATTGCGGAAGTCATGTACTTGGTGTATCCGAGGGACTGTCGAATAAGGAGCATTGGAGTGAAGCCAAAGGAAGCAGACTTAGGGCGAGATGTGAAGGATGACATTGCGGAAATCGTGCGCTTGGTACATCCGAGGGACGTGGTTGGACGAAGAGAGCTTCGAGGCGAGGGACTTCATGGGAGATGAGAGTGAGCGATTGTAACCCGGGACGGGGTAGCTCATAGGCGAACTTAGCTGAATAGCTAAGTCAAGTGTCGAACGCTTAAACTTAGGTTTGAGGTTTCTACCCGACGAATGGAAGTGTCAGATGCTCAAACAGGTGGTTTAAGGTTTACCCGACCGTCGGATGCTCAAACAAGTATTTGTTTGAGATTTTACCAAACACTAGTCGACTGCTCTAAGTCGATTAAATGTCGACTGGTGTTCGATCAAGGGTTTTCGCCCAGTGATGACTACCAAAGTTTAGCGATCGGCTCGCACCATCGATCGAATCGCGAGGGGACGACTATTGAAGATGGTCGTGGGCACAGAATCACTCATAGCCAACTGATCAGTCGTCTACGCAGACAACAGTCAACTGCCAGGGTTACCGTTGGATGGTGACAACGGCAAGTTAGAAGTCGTTGTAAGTCGACCGTTAGAGTGACAGTCGACTGGTGGCATACAGCAGACAACTGTCGCCTGACCAATGGGAAGAAATCTCTTCTCTCTATAAAGAGAAGGGGTGTGGACCTTGGGGATGCTAATGCTTCATTCCTAAGTGCTCCTCAAGTGCCCTAAATGTCCCAAACCTTCTCTTCCTTGTTCTCATATAAATCATATTGTAAGAGGGAGGATTTTGTAAGAAGGTTTCTTCTCCACCTTGATTGAGCAAAGGAGAAGTTTAGTGTTTGGTTTGAGGGAGTGATTCACCATACGAATCGTCCGTGGATTAGCGGCAAGAGTCATGAACCACGTTACATGCATTTGCGTCTCCTTTCTCTTTATCTTTGTTTAACTTAATTGTCTTTGGTTTTAGCATTTTCGCTGCACTAACAACTCTTGTAGACGATTAAGACGCAAGCGATTTCCATCGTACGAAGGCTATTCAACCCCCCTTCTAGCCGGGCCACGATCCTTCAATAAGTGATATTAGAGTGAGGAGATTGTTGTCGGACTCACCATCGCAACAATCAACGAAATGGCCAGCTCGAACATCCATTTGCCTAAATTCGAAGGGGACTTCGCTTGGTGGAAAAAGTGAATAGAGGTATTTTTGAAATGGATTTTGATATTATGGTTATTATGGTAATGGGTTTCGATATACCTAGGGATGAAGAAGGGAAGTCAATCGAAAAATCATGGTGGACTAAGAAGCAAAGAGAGGAGCACCTTGCAAACTCAAAATCCAAGCAGCATATCTACAACATGCTCCCTCAACAAGAAATCAATAGGATTGGAGAGTGCACTAGTACCAAGGAGATGTAGGAGAAGCTAGTGGAGCTTCATGAAGGCACCTCTGAAGCCAAGCTTGCAAGAAGGGACCTTCTCCGATCGCAATTAAGCAACATTAAGCTAGAAAAAGGAGAAAAGATACTATCTTTGCAATCTAGATTTAAGGAAATAATCATCGGTTTATCAAGTGTAGGAGAAAAGCTCTCCAACCGGGACATGGTAATGAAGGCAATAGACGCATTCCCTCGGTTATCCAAATGGAGCTCCATGGTGGACTCCTTCTATATTTCAAAATGTTGGAAATCGATGAGCCTTCGAAACGATTCAGGCGATACAAATTATCAATTCTCGATCAGATCGAAATATAACGGAAGCGAATATATAATTTCACAAATTATTAATCAACACATATGAATATAAATTAGTGAAGAAAAACAAAAACCTTTTTATAACCTCTTGTAGCTTTCCTCCTTTTCTGTAAATTCTAGATGTGCAGAAACCACAGTCTTCTAGTACGATCCTCCTATCGACGGTAGTGTGTGGGCACTCCAAAAATACAAATCTCCGAAATCAATTATTTTTCTCTACGTTGTTTTTCACTCATGAAAACATAGAGAAAGGGCCTTATATTAGATAAGATGGGATCCTTTATTTATCATTTTAAAAATTTTATCAATTAAAGATTTTGCCTTTTTTAAAATCAAAAGGATCTCCACTTACCTTTTTATAATATTTAATATATTCCAAATATATTAACGATATTATTAATATCCTTTTTGGATATTACCATAATAATCCAAAAACTATAATTATCTCATAATTATAATTTTAATTTTAAAATCAAAAATGATATCCAAAATATATTAACGATATCCCTTTTGGATATTACCATAATAATAAAAAAAACTATAATTATCTCATAATTATAATTATAATTTTAAAATCAAAAGGATATTCGAACGATATTTTTAATATCCTTTTTGGATATTACCATAATAATCCAAAAACTATAATTATCTCATAATTATAATTTTAATTAAATCTCATATTTAATTATATTTATCTCCAAGCTCTTGGAATCATGGAAACAATTTTCCATCTTCATATTTGATTTTTAAATCGTATTTTAGCCCGTCATAAATAAAGAAGGCGTACTAGGGACCATGTACCCATACCAAGAAGCTCCAATAAATTGGATAAATAATTAAACTCTTTAATTAATTTATTCAATTTATTAATTCCATTATTACTCCACTAAAAATATGGAATTACACTCTTCTTTATTATAGAATATCTTACTCTATGAAAAGAGTCGTCCATTGATATAATCATTACATACGGATTAATCCACCATAGACAATTCACAATTGGAGCTAGGTTATTTTCCATTTACCTCTCCAATTATTTTTTTTATAATTTATTATTATCCTCATTTACCATTAATCCACTAGTGAGTGGTTTCAATTTATAATTCCATTATAAATCAATTGGGCCTAACACTCAGTTCTAGAATTAACAAATGAGGGAATTGTCTTTCTGCTTCCCGCAAGAAGGAATGAATTCCATATCTGTGAATTTATATTCCCAGCCATTTATTTCAAATATAAATCTAAAATGCAAGTGTTGAGAATGCGTAATTGCAAACTTTAAACAAGCAAATTAAGAATCACATAGAAACAAATAGGAGTCTATAATTACTTCAGGATTAAGATCTATCCATATATGATCATCTTTATGATTTAATTTGAATTTCATAGAATAACGGAATTTATTATGAAATTTCTAATTAAATCGGTCCAAGTCCTACATAATCTCATTATATATAAATGCCCCCATTAAGATGTCTCCACATCGGCAGTCCGGATAAGACAGTCATATTCAAAATATTCATGGGGCGCATTAGTGATGCTTTAATTAAAGATCCCATACTTTAATTAATTTCATCACAGACTTAATTTAAGTTTATTATCCATAATTTAATCCTCTTGTATATATAACTCTTATATATACTAAATTATGACTACATCCAATAAACTAGGGATTTTACTATGATATTCATAACAAGACATTTCATGCAAATATGTTCAATAATAAATGTCATTCATTTTTTAAAAAAAAATATATTTCAATTACAATGCTTTGAGGGCACTATCCCCAACACAAAGAACCTAGAGGTAAGTACTCTAGAAGAATTTTTCTCCACCATAAAATTACATGAAACTAGGCTTGAAGGTATAGTAGAAGATTCAATCAAGCAATCAAAGGGAGTAGCATTAGTGGCCGACAAAGGAAAGAAGAAGAAGGAGACTCCACTCTCCTCATCCGATGAAGAATCTTCCTCATCAATGAATAACAATGAAGAAACATATATGGTAAGGAAGGTAAGACATATTTTAAAGAATTTTAAGTTTAACAAGTCTCATAATAGGAGAAGGAGGAAGATTATTTGCTATAATTGCCAAGGAGAGGGACATATGAGGGATGAATGTCCCCAATTAAACAAGAGCAAGCAAGAGAAGAAAAAGGATAGCAAGAAGAAAGGCAAAAAGAAAGAAGAAAAGAAGTCCAAGAAAAAGGAGAAGTCAAAGCTCCGGAACCTAAAGGCGACATGGGATGATCCATCCTCATCGGAGGAAGAGGAAGTATTCACAAGTCTCGCACTAATGGGGATAGATGATGTAGCCTCCACCTCATCCGAACAAGAAGAAACAAGCTCAAGTGAGGAGGAGAGCTCAAGTGTAGGGGGAGCGTCCTCATCGGAATCGGAAGAAGGAGATTGTGTAAGTGAGGTAACAAATCTTCCTTCTAAGAAGGTCATTTCAATGATTACTAGCTTGACTAAGGACTTATTTAGAATGAAAAAGAAAAACAAATGTGTAAAATATGGTAAAAAAAAAATTGATTAACCCTTTAATTAATTGGGTTTAATTAAATGACAAATTGGGTTTAATTAGTGGGTTGTATTGGGCTTGGGCTGGTATTGGGCTTGGGCTGAAATTGGGCTTGGGCTGAAATTGGGCTTAGGCCAAATTGTTGGGCTTGAAATTGGCTGAATCGGTTGGGCTAAATCGGATTGGATTGGATTTGGGTTAGGGGGCTGAACCAGCTGAGCTGAACCCAATCAGATTGGGCTTAGAGTTGGCTGGGTTAACCGGATCACGTGAACAACATTAAAAGCCGCCGAATGAACCCAGCGCATTCGCGATCCCCATTTCTTCTCCGCGACATTTCTCTGCTCCGCGCGATCGCGTCGCCGACCTCCGCTCGTCGACGTCCGGTGCAGGCAGCTCGACGACGCCATCCCTGGGTTGATCTCCGGCCAGGGATCAAGGGGTTCTCGCCAGGGGAAAGTCACGGCGACACTCCCATTGGACATTGGCGTCGTTGTCACGGCAGCGAGCTGCCATCGAAGTGATCGGGAGTCTAGATTGTTTCGGCGAGCAGCTGGGATTTGGGAAATATCGCCACAGGTGAAGGTTGGACGCAGTAAGTTGGATCTAACCCAGTATATCCATCTGTGGTATCCATTGATTGAGGTGTTGTTATACTGTGATTGTGAGATTTGATTTGTCTTGGGAATTTGATTGTCGATGTGTTTAATTGGGATTTTCTTCGGTGAGCAGAGGTTGAACAGGGGGTGCTGCCGGAGATATTCTGTTTGGTGTCGAGTGTGAGGAGCTGCTGTCGGAAGAAATTCAAGCTCGGGAAAGTTGTTAATTAGGCTTTCCGTTGTTTTATTCGTGTAGGAGATCGATTTGATTAGGTGTAGGTTCAGTGGATGGCTTGGTTGAGTTAATGGTTGATTGTGTTCTGCTGTGATTACGGTAATTGTTTGGGAAGGTTGTGGGTTGTGATCAGGAGGTGGAATTTGTATTGCCGATTGTCTCTTTTGATGTCTATAGGGTTTCGGGTATTGGGTATGCTCGGTTAATATTAGTTGTTGCTTGACCTATTTGGATTTAGAGATTCTTAGTGTATTGGATTGTATTGGTGGATCAAATTGGGTTAATTGGAGTTTCTACCTCGTAGACGGACAAATGGTGCGAATATAGAATGAATTAGTATGTTGTTCATATAATTATGAGAGATTCGTACTTAATCATAATTTGTTATTATTGTGCAGGTATGGGATACGAAGCAGGTCCGTGGCCGTGAGGATTATGCGAGCTTCGTATCAGGTGGGTAATATCTACCTGGTCCGGTAGTTTTGATCAAATTCTAGTGCATAATCTTGGATATATGTTTATACCTGTTTACCTTAAATTCACTCTTATTTAATCACATGCTTGTATTGCCTTGACCTTTGAGATATATACTCTATTACTCATTGATTATCTAGCACGGATAGGAACTATAAACCCTATTATGTATTAGCTGATAGATGTTCAGTAAGTACATGTGGTTAGGGTTATCTTTGTGACTTCAGATTGGGTTACTGTATTACATCACTAGGGTTAGGTGATGGTTTGGATTATGGAGTCGATTGTTATATCATATCAGTATTAGTGGTGCATTTATGATGGATCTAGTTGTTTGTGTATAGATAAGTGTATGATTGTCAGTATGTGACCATGGACTAGAGGTCCTAGTGTGATGGTATATCCATTATGGATTGTGTGCCTGAGTATGGTTATATGGACGGTTGATGGTATCTCGCTACTGACTAGAGGTCTTAGCATGGTTGACTGTCAGGTGTGTATGACTCTGTATGATAGAGAGAGTCTTATGGATTATAATCCTTGCATGGTTGACTAGGTCTCCCCGTGAGTTAGGGAGTGTTGCGAGGATTTGTGTGTGAGCTATGCATCATTACATTTCATGCATGTTGACGACTGGGTCTGCCTTGTGGTTGAGACGAGTCGTCAGTCATCCTGCCTCCCCGGCCACTCGGGGTAGTGGTTGCAGGGTTGAGGGCAGAGCATTGTTGTGCGTGCCGTTCTCGGCCACTATGGATGGTGGTAGTTGGAGATGCGCACTTGGCCACTGTGCGGAGTGGTAGTTAGCGCACTCACCCACTATAGACAGTGGTCGGTGATGTGCGCTTGTCCCGGTGCGGTGCTCGTCTACTCATGGGTAGGGACGGAGCGGCTAGCAGCAGGAACCCCCGTGTGGGTAGCATATAGCTCTATAGCGGGCTAGCTACTGTTTCATACTACCCAACTCGGTCACTCGAGAGTGGTGGCGGCTGGAGTCGGGATAGTTGTCATGTCCTGCCACCTAGGCCACGCTGGGGTCGTGGTAGCGAGTTGGGTGCGCAGGCATGACCATGCATATGCATTGCAGATATATATATGTGTATGCATGTATTTGATATATGTTTTACATATGCCTGTGAGATGCTACATTTGATTGAGCTATGATTGTTGCACATGCTTGGACATCATGATACATGTCATTTGCATTTTATATACTGTTATGTGTTGAACATGATACATGCGTTGATTCAGACTGTTATATGCATTTTGATTAGTGTCATGTCATTGTGTGGTATGGATCGGGTTGTTATCACAGGTGATCATATACTGTTCATATGTTGGAGTATTGGTCAGGTATGGGATTGACCGGGTGCATTATATGGGTTATGTTATTGTATATCTGTCAGGATGATATAGCTTATGGTGTTGCAGACCGTCAGGTACGTTGGTACATTACTTTATGTTCAGTTGATTAGTTTAGTATATACATTGAGTATGACTATACTGTGGTTACTTGCTATTAGATTTGGATAGGACTGTATATCTATTGGACTCATGTTGTATACCTGTAGATCTTCACATGTATACTTATAGATCTCGTTATCCTATATGTTGTTCATGCACTTTCTATATATTACCCCTGAGTTTATACTCACCACCCGACCACAGGCTTCCGTCGCCTGTGTAATGTAGAAGATTCCTTGACGTTGAGCTCGCCACCGATCCCATCTCACACCGGACGAATGGATATATTTAATCCGCATTGTGGTATTTATGTGGATTGTCGTTTCGTGGTTTTTAGCCGTATTATTTCCGTATCTGTGATATACGGACGTGTTGTATATATTTGGCTTTCGATGTGGCTTCTATTATGTTTCTTGTCGTGTCAAGTCACTCCGGAGTGCACAGTTGGTCTTTGTATCTTGTTGATCTGTTTGTATTGTTTCCGCTGTGTTTTTGATTTATTGATATCTTTATATATTGTGTTGTTGTTGTGGGCCTACGAGCCTTGTATTAACCCGATATGTTGCCACGTACAGGGGAAATGTCGTCCGTTTGCTTTTCGGCACGGCATACTCTCGGGGTGTGACAAAATGCATGCAAAATGAAAATAAGGATCTAGAAGAAAGATTGAAAAATTCATGCTCACATGATGATTGTATTTATTCTAGTACTAATGATGCATGTGTAGAAGAAAATAAGGCTTTAAGGGAAAAGGTAGAATTCCTTACTAAGGCCTTAGAAAAATTTACCATTGGCTCTAACACTTTAAATATGATCATTGGGAGTCAAATGACTAGTTTTAACAAAAAGGGCTTAGGTTACAAGGGATCAAAGAAAGAGAAAGTCTACCATTGTTTAATTGCTAGAGGACAATCTAAAATAACTATGGTAGCTAGGAAATGGATCCCAAAGGAGTACTTGGTGAACCTCATTGGAAAGAACTTGTATTGGGTTCCCAAGTTAATCCTCAAAGGTTAGAGAAACCTAGGATAATCAACCATAAGTGAACTTATTTTATATCATGATTATTTAGTTGACTTATGATGTTGGGTGATGTTTGATTAATAATCATAATGTGCATTTAGTGATAATACTTGATTTATGATCATGATATGCAATTATGATAATGTTTGTGTTATGATCATGTTGGTTGTTTTGGATGATACTTAACCTTGATATAATTGAATGAAATTTATGGTTAAGTATAAATACCTTTAGTCACATCTCACAATTCACCATAAGGCTAACTTGATTGATAACATAACAATGGGTGAGATGTTAGGTTGATACAAGTGACTCACTAATGCTTATGGCATTTAGATGGGTCATTTAGAGTATCATGGTAGAGCAATTATAGACCAACTATGGAGAAAATAAATATTTAATCAATGGATATATTGCCCATAGAACATAGTTGGATATTTTAAATGATTTAAAACCATTTTATGTTTTGCAAACAATAAATTGATATTTTAAAACAACTTAAGGCAAAACTGTAAGGTCGATGGTGGCCGACTAGAGGGGGGTGAATAGCCTTTATCGTAGACGGTGGAAGTCGTTCGTTCGTTGCTCGTCTACAAATACTATTAGTGCAAGCGGAATATACTAATACAAACAATTAAGAACAAAGAAAAGTAAAGAGCAATTCGCTGACAAGAGGATGTAACGTGGTTCACAGCCTCGCCGCTAATCCACGATCCAATTCGTCCAAGGTGAATCACTCCTTTGTCAAATCCACTAGATCTCTCCTTTGCACCAAGCTAGGTGGAGGTAATCTCTTTACAATCCCTCTTCTTACAATAGAATGGAATAATAGCAAGTAAGAAGAGTGGAAGATCTTTAGAGCACTTTGGGAGATGTTATGAGTTGAAGCATTAGGCTCCCAAATGCCCTCACCCCTTCTTTTTATAGAAGAAGAGGGTTTCTTCCCGTTGACACAGGATCAGTCGACTGATGCCCCGATCAGTCGACTGGTCCTGTAGTCGTTGCCCAATAACGACTTCTTTCCATGTTGGATTCCATCCAACGACTCCCACATCAGTCGACTGATCTTACCATCAGTCGACTGATGGAGCTATCAGTCGAGTGCTGGAAGAGAACACTCCATTCTGTGCCGAAACCCTTGCGACCAGTCGACTGATGCCTTCATCAGTCGACTGGTGGTCTCGCAGTCGACTGCCAATCCATGGCAGTCAACTGTTGGCACATGAATCGGACTTGAATACTAGTTGAGTCACAGTCGACTTAGAGTAGTCGACTACCATTACATGGCAGTCGACTGATGTCGGAAAATTCCATTCGACACTTAGCTAATTGACCAAGTTCCACCTAAGCGCACTACCCCTTCCTGGGTTACATTCACTCACTCTCATCCCTTGGAGTCCCTCGCCTTTGAAGTTGTCTTCGTTTGGCCACGTCCCTCGGATGCGCCAAGCGTACGACTCTGCAGCACCATCCTTCGCGTCTCGCCCTGAAGTCTACTTCCTCCGGCTTCACTCCAATCTCATTGTCTGGCGGTCCCTCGGATACTCCAAGCGCACGACTTTCGCAAAGCTATCCTTCACCGACTCAAGGACCGAGTCATGAGAGATGAAACTCGTCAATGCTCCATGTGTGAATTACTAAGTCCTGCAAGACTCCAACGCACACATCAAATCCAAACATCCTAACTTAAACCCTTTGCCACACACATCAAAACCATATCACAGATTGATTGCCCTAACAATCTCCCCCTTTTTGATGTGTGACAATCCGTTTAAGTTAGATAAACATTTGATAAAAATATTAAGGTAAGAAAGCATGTAAATAAACATGATTATCAACTCTCCCCCTTAATACATGAAACTCCCCCTAAATGCAATTCTTCCCTTACTTAAATAGGCATATTTCTCCCCCTTTGACACCATCAAAAATATTAAACAAAGTTTATACAAGCATGCCATCAAATCTAGGGAACAAAAATTACCAAAATATGCCTTAAAATCTGATAAAAGAAGTTATTGGACATGTTATCAGTCGATCAGTCAACTAGTTCAGACTACCAGTCGACTGGCACTCTGATTTCGGATTTTTCTGATTTTCAGGGTGAATTTCAGAAATGCATTAAAAATTCTATAAAATTCAAAAAATCATGAAATTTGGAGAACACATTTCTTGTAAGTATCTTTATCAACGAAAAATAGTTTTTCATGAAAAAACATTATATTTTCAAAAATTAGCCAAAATCCAAAAGCTTCAAAATCAACTAGATTTTTGATCAAGTTTGTATCAATTTTAACACCTAGTTTTGCTTTAGATTGTTTCAAAACATAAATATACAGATTTTAAAGTAAGAAATTATTTTGAAAACATATGAAATATTCAACCATGATCTTTGGGCAATATGTCTATGAATTAAATATAAGCCTTCCCCATGATTGGTCTATTATTACTATTTTGATACTTTAAAATGACCATCTAAATGTCATAGGCATTAGTAGACCATTAGTACCATCCTATCATCTCACCCATGCTAAATTTTTAATCAAGGTAGCCTATGGTGAGTGTGAGATGTATCCTAAAGGTATTTGTATATACTTAACCTTCAATTTCATGCAATTCTATACAAGATTAAGTATCATCCTAACAACCCACATGATCATAAAGACATATATGAATTAATTTCACATTATGATCATGAAACAATTGTATTCATCAATTTGTGATCATGCATTAGGTATGAATTATGATAATAAATAAAGTATCACCCAAGACATGATTTAAAACCTTATTGCCCATGACTATGTGCCAAATATCAAGATCATAAATCACGATTGCAAACATATATAACAATTACATTAACTATCATGATTTAAGTATTATTATCAATTTATGGGCACATTATCATCACCCAACACTATGCTAAAAATGTATAGGTCATGAGTATCAAATAACACTAAGTGTTGAGCATGATTTAAACTATTTATGGGTGCATTATCATCACCCAACACTATTTCAAAAATTATGTCCCGCCATCCTAAGTCAACCAAAAATATGATATAAGTAAAGTCTATATGGTTGACTATCCTAGGGTTTTCCTAACCCTTAAGGATGGATTTAGGAACCCAAAACAAATTCTTTCCTATGAGATTCACTAAAAATTCCTTAGAGATCCATTTTTTAGCTATTATTTTCCTTTTATCTTGACCCATAGCAATTAAACATTTATAAGCCTTTTCATTTTTATTTTCCTTATATCCTAGGCCTTTCTTATTGAAGCTTGCTCTTTTGCTCCCTATAATCATATTAAGAGTGTTGGAGCCAATTGTAAATTTTTTTAGGGTCTTGGTTAAATGATCTACTTTCTCTCTTAAGACCCTATTTTCATCCATACATGCATCATTAACATCAAATGACATATAGTCATGTGAGCATGCATCATTATTATTAACATTTAAACATGGTTGTTCTAATTTATTTTCTAGATCCTTAATTTGATCAAGCATGCTTTTATTCTTTTTCTTAGCCCTAAATAAATCTTTAGTAAGGCTAGAAATCATGGAAACTATTTTATGGGGTGAGAGATTCGTTACCATAGTCTCCATGTCCTCTTCTTCCGATTCCGATGATGATGAGGATGAAGCTCCCCCTTCACTTGAGCTCTCCTCACTAGTGCTTCTTTCTTCTTGCTTAGAGGAGAAGGTGTCTAGGTCATCAAACGCCATCAAAGCAAGGCTGGTGACAAAAGCATTCTCCTCTTCCGATGCTGATGATGATGAAGAGGGGTCATCCCATGTCCTTGTTTTTAGTGCCTTTGTCTTCCCCTTTTCCTTGTCCTTCTTCTCCTCTTCCTTCTTCTTGCTCCCCTTTTTCTTCTTTTCTTTCTTCTTCTTCCTCTCCTCTTTGCTTTTGTTCAAGAGGGGACAATTATCCCTTATGTGTCCCTCTCCTTTACAATTATAGCAAATTACCTTCCCCCTTGGTCTCTTTCTTTTATCATTAAATTTATTAAATTTAAAATTTTTCAAAGCACGTCTTACCTTCCTTACCATGTATGCTTCTTCCGTGCTATCCATGGAGGAGGAGGAGGATGCTTCATCGGAGGAGGAGGGAGTCTCCATCTTCTTCTTCCCCTTGTTGGCTACTAATGCTACTCCTCTTGATGGCTTAATACTTGATTCTTCAATTACTCCCTCAAGCCTAGTTTCATGGAGCTCCATGGTTGAGAACTCCTCCAAGGTGCTCACTTCTAGGTTATTTGACATGTAGAAGGAGTCCACCATTGAGCTCCATTTCGATTACCGGGGAAAAACATTGATTGCTTTCATGAGCATATCCCGGTTCGAAAGTCTTTCTCCTACACTTGTTAGCCCAATTAAAATTTCTTTAAACCTAGAGTGTAAGGAGGTTACCTTTTCTCCCTTTTCAAGTTTGATATTTGTTAGTTGGGAGCAGAGGAGCTCTCTCCTTGCAAGCTTGGCCTCAGAAGTGCCTTCATGGAGTTCTATGAGCTTCTCCCACATTTCCTTGGCGCTTGCACATTCCCCTATCCAGTTTACTTCTTGTTGGGGGAGTACGTTGTACAAGTGATGCTTGACCTTCGAATTCGCCAAGTACTCCTCTCTTTGTCTTTTTGTCCATCTAGCCTTCTCGATTGGCTTACCTTCTTCATCCCTAGGTATCTCGAAACCATTTTCCATTATTAACAAAATTTCGAAGTCGGTTTCGAAAAATACCTCCATTTGCTTCTTCCACCAAGCGAATTCTCCCTTGAACTTCGGCGGATGAATATTAGAGTCAGTCATCTCTTGATGAAGTGCTTGTTGTGGCGGTTAGTCCTCGACAAGCTCCTTGGCTCTGATATCACTTGTAGGGTCGATAGTGGTCGGCTAGAGGGGGGTGAATAGCCTTTATCGTAGACGGTGGAAGTCGTTCGTTCGTTGCTCGTCTACAAACACTATTAGCGCAAGCGGAATATACTAATACAAATAATTAAGAACAAAGCAAAGTAAAGAACAATTCGCTAATAAGAGGATGTAACGTGGTTCACGACATCGCCGCTAATCCACGACCCGATTCGTCCAAGGTGAATCACTCCTTTACCAAATCCACTAGATCTCTCCTTTGCACCAAGCTAGGTTGAGGTAACCTCTTTACAATCCCTCTTCTTACAATAGAATGGAATAATAGCAAGTAAGAAGAGTGGAAGATCTTTAGAGCACTTTGGGAGATGTTATGAGTTGAAGCATTAGGCTCCCAAATGCCCTCACCCCTTCTTTTTATAGAAGAAGAGGGTTTCTTCCCGTTGACACAGGATCAGTCGACTGATGCCCCGATCAGTCGACTGATCCTGTAGTCGTTGCCCAATAATGACTTCTTTCCACGTTGGATTCCATCCAACGGCTCCCACATCAGTCGACTGATCTTACCATCAGTCGACTGATGGAGCTATCAGTCGAGTGCCGAAAGTGAACACTCCATTCTGTGTCGAAACCCTTGCGACCAGTCGACTGATGCCTTCATTAGTCGACTGGTGGTCTCACAGTCGACTGTCAATCCATGGCAGTCGACTATTGGCACATGAACCGGACTCGAATACTAGTTTAGTCACAGTCGACTTAGAGTAGTCGACTACCATTATATGGCAATCGACTGATGTCAGGAAATCCCATCCGACACTTAGCCAATTGGCCAAGTTCCACCTAAGCGCACTACCCCTTCCCGGGTTACATTCGCTCACTCTCATCCCTTGGAGTCCCTCGCCTTTGAAGTTATCTTCGTCTGGCCACGTCTCTCGAATGCGCCAAGCGCACGGCTCTGCAGCGCAATCCTTCGCGTCTCACCCTGAAGTCTACTTCCTCCGGCTTCACTCCAATCTCCTCGTTCGGCGGTCCCTCGGATGCTCCAAGCACACGGCTTCTGCAAAGCTATCCTTCACCGACTCAAGGACCGAGTCATGAGAGGTGAAACTCGCCAATGTTCCATGTGCGAATTACTAAGTCCTGCAAGACTCCAACATATATATCAAATCCAAACATCCTAACTTAAACCCTTTTCCACACACATCAAAACTATATCACAGGTTGATTGCCCTAATAAAAACTAGGTTTCAAAGTTGATAAAATGATTAAAGGTTTTTACAACTTTTGAGTTTTTACCAAATGTTTGAAAAATGAATGTTTTTCTTGAAAAATCATTTTTCATTGATAAAGGGACTCATCATAAATGTGTTCCCCAAATTTCATAATTTTTCAAATTTTTTAAAATTTTTAATGCACTTCTAAACTTGGGTTCAAAAATTAGGTGTCAGTCGACTGATAGACTATAAACGTACACAGCAACCTGCTTTGTGTGGTTTTTAGCATGTTTTGGTGATTTTCTTCCATTAAGATTTTGATGTCATGTTATATGACATATGTTTAATATTTTTGATAGTGTCAAAGGGGGAGAAATGTGAGAGTTTAAGTTAATCATGCTAGGAGGGGAATTAGCATGTGTTAAGAGGAGTTGTATGTATCAAGGGGGAGTGTTTGATACTCATATTTGTTTTGCATACTTTCCTTCTTTATGTATTTGGTTAATGTTTTACCTAATTTAAATAGATTGCCACATATAAAAAAGAGGAAGATTGTTAGAGCAATTAACCTAAGTATGGTTTGGTTTTGATGTGTGTGGCAAATGATTTAAGTTAGATTGCTATGGATTTGATGTGTGTGTTTAAGTTGTGCAGGACTTAAGTGAATCACACATGGATTGACTTGATGAAGCTTTGGCGAGTTCACCATCTCATGGCTCGGGTTCTTGATTTGGTGAAGGATGACATTGCGAAAGTCGTGCGCTTGGTGCATCCGAGAGACCGCCAGACGAAGAGCATTAAGTAAAGCCAAAGGAAGCAGACTTCAAGGCGAGATGTGAAGGATGGAATTGCGGAAGTCGTGCGCTTGGTGCATCCGAGGGATGTGGTCGGACAAAGAGAGCTTCGAGGCGAGGGACTTCATGGGAGATGAGAGTGAGCGATTGTAATCCGGGACGGGATAACTCATAGGTGAACTTGGTTGAATGGCTAAGTCAAGTGTCGGACGCTCAAACTTAGGTTTGAGGTTTCTACCCGACGAATGGAAGTGTCAGATGCTCAAACAGATGGTTTGAGGTTTACCCGGTTGTTGGATGCTCAAACAAGTATTTGTTTGAGATTTTACCCGACATCAATCGACTGCTATAGATAGTAGTCGACTGCTCTGAGTCGACTGAACGTCGACTGATGTTTGATTGAAGGGTTTTTGGCCCAGTAGTCGACTACCAAAGTTTGGCAGTCGACTACTGCACCATCAGTCGAACTGTTGAAGATGGTCACGGGCACAAAACCACTCGTAGTCGACTAATCAGTTGGCTACGCAGGCAGCAGTTGACTGTCAGGGTTACCGTTGAACGGTGATGACGGCAAGTCAGAAGTCATTGGAGTCAGCTGTTAGAGCGGCAGTCGACTGGTGACATACAACAGTCGACTGTCTCCTGCCCAACGGGAAGAAATCTCTTTTCTCTATAAAGAGAAGGGGTGAGGGCCTTGGGGATGCTAATGCTTCATTCCTAAGTGCTCCCCAAGTGCCCTAAACGTCCCAAACTTCCTCTTCCTTGTTCTCATCTAAATCATATTGTAAGAGGGAGGATTTTGTAAGAAGGTTTCTTCTCCACTTTGATTGAGCAAAGGAGAAGTTTAGTGTTTGGTTTGAGGGAGTGATTTGTCATACGAATCGTCCATGGATTAGCGGCAAGGGTCGTGAACCATGTTACATACTTGCTTTTGCGTCTCCTTTCTCTTTATCTTTGTTTAACTTAATTGTCTTTGATTTTAGTATTTCCACTGCGCTAACAACTCTTGTAGATGATTAAGACGCGAGCGATTTCCATCGTACACGAAGGCTATTCAACCCCCCCCCCTTTTAGCCATGCCATGATCCTCTAACACCAAGATCAGTGGATGAGATGCCTCAGTAGAGTACTCATGATCAAGTATTTTCCAATAGCTAAGTGCGAATCAGGTCAATCTTCAATGTGTTGGGATTATTGGAGGAACAATTAAATTTTTACATTGGAAAGACATGTAAATGATCATGGACTTATAAGATAAAAAGATATTTCTATTGGTATGAGACATTTTTGGATATAGACCAAAACCATAAGGGCTTAGACTCAAAGTGGACAATATCATATTATTGTAGAGATATGTTAATCTTATTTGCACCAACAATTAGTATCAAAGTCAATGGTCCATGTCGAGCCATGAGCCTCGAACGAAGGAAGTGGGTGCTCTCATGTCCATATCAAGAGATCCAGACATCAAGCAAGAAGTTCAATTGGGTCAGGGGACCAGACAACTGATAAGAAGTCCAGCTGGATCAGGAGGACCAAATAATTGACAGGAAGTCTAGTTGGGTCAGGAGGACTAAACAACTGTAAGAAGTCTAGTTAGTTCAGGAGGATCAGATAGTTAGCAAGAAGATATAGTGGGTTAAGGATCGAACATCAAGAAGAGATAGTCTTTCGAGGATAGATGAGCTTGAGGGGAGGCCCAATGTGTTCCTTCATTTAAGGAGGGATTGTTAGGGAAACAATCAAAGTTCCACATTGAAAAGACATGGAAAAGATCATAGACTTATGAGATGAAAAAAATATTTCTATTAGTATAAGACCTTTTGGATATAGTCCAAAATAAAATCATAAAGGCTTAAGTTTAAAATGAACAATATCATACCATTATAAAGATATGTTAATCTTATTTGTACCAATATAATGTACCGATATTATTAGATCGATCTTCTTCTACATATATTGGATAGGTCGAGCTGCTATTGAGCCTTAATAAATCGGTCATTATAGGACCCTCAGGAGATTGGGTGTCAACGAGATCTCAAGAGATCGATCGACACCTAGGCTTCGGAAGTCGGTCGTCCCTAGGTTGGCCTTTGAGAGATCAACTTTCTTTAGATCTATTGTTTGAACACTAAATACTCCAGATCTAGAAGGACCTAAAAAATAGGTGAGAATGGGATCGAGGTGCATCTCGACGTGGCTCCTGTGATGCTCAAATCAGAATTGGAGAAAGTAGAGAGAAAATAGAGGAGAGTGTTAGAATATTACTTGATTCCCTTTCTACTTTTTTCCTCTACCTTTATATAAGGAGAGAAGGGTTGCACATCAAGGAGAGAAGACCAAAGGTCACACTTTTATGAAAGAAGGCCAAATGATGCACCTTCATGAAAAAAGATCAAAAGATTCACCTTTATAGTTGTCGAGTCTTTTCGTCTATTTGCCGACTTGAACATTACCCAATAGAATCAAGTTGACTAGATCGGAATGAATTTAGATATGACTCAAATGAGTCTTGAATTGATCCGAATTCAAACTCTGTTTATTTTAATATATATCTCAGTTTGACTATTGACTTGTATCATGACCTGCTGACATCGCTTGTTTCCACCGTATCAAAATACATGCTAGAAATTGTCGCTTTCTAGGGTTTAGGCACTCTAATAGCAGAAAAGTATTAACCTATGTCCCATAAGAAATTTTTATGTTTCTTGGCACTCCATGTGGCTCTAAAAGAATTTAATTCCGGAACTTTTATCACCAGATGGTTGAACCATTTATCTATATTTGAACCCACTTCTCTCCACAAGATGACTAATTCAAAATACAAATTGTCGCCCCAGGGACATGATGCAACGGCAAAAATAAAAAGATATTTCACAAAAGAATGCAATTCGATCCTCTGCTGAGACAACGTTCAATGATGAATTTCAAAAAAAATCCATGAGAATGGTCTTCTGTGTAGGAGTTTGTCCGGCAGATTGAATAAGATCTTTCAATATTTGTCAGTCTTTCAGGGATGACGCGACTCTGAAATCCGAACTAAATCGTTAAACTGTGAGCGCTTCTCTGATGTATCCAAGTAGTTTATAGAGATCCATAGGGGCTCCGATATCTTCTGACTCAACTATCGAAGAGGCGTTCCTGTAAGACCGTGGAGTCGGACTGATTATCCTCAAGAATTAATCGGATCGAAGACTCGAACACCTTGAAACTAATAAAATAAAATAAAATATAAATTATCATTATCCTTGTGAATATGACCATTTACTCCATCAGACACCTTTGAATTTGATCCACATTCGCCCCTACATAAACCTTAGCAATTGGATTGTAATCATCTTCACCCTCAAGGATAGAACCGATTAAAACTTCAATATTGGCAATTTGTTCTTGTTGTTGCCTCCAAACATCTTTCTAGCTCTGATAGCAGTTATCACTGGGTCAATTTCTACCTCAGAAATGTTCCCGCGGGGAAACCAAATTCCAAACAAAAATCACAAGCAACACACAATGTATAAGAGAATTCTCAACCTTTTTTATTCATAATAACAAAGGATTACAATATAGAATATTATAAATTCGTACACACTAATCGCACACCTTGCCAGTTGCCACTGTCCCAGCTTTGCCTATTTATACTGCATAGTCAACAATTGGCATGATGATTACATGGTAATTTTTTCAACTATATACCAATCTCACGTTTACAAGTTATTTGTCGACTTTTGACACCCGTTGTAGTTACAAGATGTGATTTACTTAAATTTATGGATAGAATAAGAATAAATTTTGGAGAAAATTTAATTTTTTTTTTTGAATTCAGATAACTTCTATGTGTCTTCATCACTACGTCAAGATTCATAAAATCCTTCATGATTTATTTCTCTCATAATTATCGTGAAATAAATCGATAGGAGCTATTAGATTTACGATTCTAATCTTTTACTGCTAATGACAGTCTGCATGCCTTGTGCATTGCCCAAACTTGATCGGCACCACGAACTTAGACAAAACAATCCTCTTCATTGCTCCATCCATGCCTCGTTGCATGCACCGATCGACCACATATCTTTGCTTGCACTTCCCTTGCAGGTCTACTTGGCTAAATGCTCAAACCTAACATGTCCAATCCTCACGTACATATGTTCGACACAATTCGAATCTGCCTCCAACTCGACTTGTACCTGAACAATCCTGCATGATACCATATATAGTTCATGTTGTTGCTTGGCACGCCTTATTCGCATACTTAATGGTTGGACCAAATCAGAACTAGTCCTGGTTGTTTAAAGGTTCTGAGTAAACTATACAAATATATCCCAATCTTATTTTCCAAGCATGCATTTATCACCGGTATGCTCTAATTGAATTCTAAAAATTTCTAGATTCTGAACAGGATCCCTAATAGTCCTGACTGGGAGTCAGCTATGAATCAAATGAGGAACGCTCCAATCCTTATACCCAATCATATCACCGTGTTTTAGGGGCAGACACAAGGATATAAATCCCTTAAATTAAGATCCTTGCAAATATAGACTGTAATTTAGCATGATTCGTATTATTATAACCCTGAACCCTAAATCTCTCAAGCCCAACAACTCTAAGATTAAGGCTAATAAGAAGAAGAAAAGAAGAATAGACCAATGCATTAGTTGGACACTTTCTTTAGTTTGAATGGTTTTTCTATTATTAAAATAAACTCCTTGTATTTTTTTTGAATCCCCTTCAAAGAGCCTTCTTTAGTTGGATCTCTTCATCTTCATTTTTTTTCCCTTCTTTTTCTCTTGTGTGTGTAAGAGATGAAGTGTTTCCTTCTTTTTTTTGAATCCCCTAAACCTATCTATCCTTCAAGATACGACTACAGCTTGCATTCAGCATGTCCATACGAGAACCTCCGCCACCATTTTCGAACAATCGAAGCGTCAGAAACGAGATAAGGTCGTCGTCCTTTGCTCTCGTTCAGTGTTCGAAATGAACTACGACCGATGAAGAAGTCGATGCACTTGCTAGAGAACGAAGACAACACTTCCTTAATAAAGATAGACAAACTGAGCATCCACAAAGGCAATCGAGAGAGAGAGAGAGTACATCCCAAGATCCTCATCCTCATCATCCATGTCACAACCCAACTGCTTCTTTAATTTATTCCGACCTTGTCCCCTTGTTCCTGCTGCGGAGTCCTATGCGTCCACTATCTCCCCGGCGTCTGACGATGCCAGCATCAGCTCCGGGCGCACCGACTCCACCCCGATGCTGCCGTCGATGGCGTTAGGCCGCCCCAACGCCTTCAGCGCCAGGTGCGCCGCCTTCTGCCCCGAGATCAGCATCGCCCCGAAGGTCGGCCCCTGCAACCCAACCGACCGAATGAATTCCATCGGTAAAAATCAGATTTTTACTATTTGAGCAGATCAAAATCAAATCTTTCGGCTAAAAAATTGAAGTTGAGCAGGAAGAAGACGGTAATCGGGAGCGATTGCTCTGTTAGTCTGTTTCTTCCACAAATAATTGCTTAGGATTGAGTAGGAAAAATCTTGATACCATTCTTGGAGCGCCGTCGATCTCGGCGACTTCCATGCCGGTGACGATCATGCCGGGCACGACCTCCCTGGTGAGTCGCACGATAGCGTCCTCCGCCGTGTTCATGTCGAGGGCCTTCATCCCGGGGACCGATCCGATCATTCCGATATCCTTCAGCCGCTTCACGCCGGTGGCGCCGAAAGGGCCGTCGTGGCCGCAAGAGCTGACCACCACCCTGGCCTCCATCACGTTGGGGTCCATGCACGATTGAGTGTCGTGGTTCATGGACACCAGCGCCCAGTTGGTGACGACGCCGGCGACGCGACCTTCCTTGACGATGAGGTCCTCTGCCGCGACGGCGTTGAAGAGCTTGACGTTGGGGCGGGCGAGGAGGCGGCTCATGATGGTGGAGGTGAGGAGGGCAGCGTGGCGGACGACGACGTAGTTGTCGGCCTCGTCGTAGGGCACGCCGAGCTCGTCGAGGAAGAGGTGGGCGGGCTTGCGGATGACCATGGCGGAGAACAGCTGGCCGCCGAGCCACGCGCCGCCGCCAGGCGAGACCGACTGCTCCACGATGGCCACGTTGACGGAAGAGTCCTTGGAGAGTTCGTACGCACAGGAAAGCCCGGCGGAGCCTGCGCCGACGACCACCACGTCAGTATCGGCATACGTGATCATGTCCGTCATGTAACGGCGAGTCATCTCTCGGGAGACGATGGACTCCTTGATGGGCGCGAAGCGGAATCCCTCAAGGTCGTAGTCGGGAACAGCGACGGCAGCGGTGACGGAGAGGGAGGATCGGCCGGTGCGTGGGTAGGAGAGACGGAAGCCTCGCCGGAACGAGGGGTCGGAGAGGAGGCGCTTGGGCTTAGCGAGAAGGGAGGAGGTCGTCGCCATGGAGGCTGCCATTGGAGGAGCTCGGCGAAGGCGTTCGATCGTGGGCTCGGTACTTCACGAGAAACCTGAGAAAGTTGAGGTGCGAATAAATGGATGCTATTTGCGAATCTAGATATCGAGAAGAATCTAGATATCGAAATTTTTCTCTCTTTTTTTTTTATTCATTCTGAGAAGATATTTTTGGCGAGCACCGAATGTCTGAGTGGCTGCATGGCGGCCATGTTGCCTCCCCTTGCGGCTGCAGGAACCAGAGACAATGGAAGTGCTCATTCCCATGGCTAAACAAATGAGCGCAATATATTGGAAAATAAATTTAATTATAGATAGAAATGATATATCGATGATATGGATAAGATAAAAATTAATGGAGATAAAATAAATAAGATAGAAAGTTAATATGGTGACAATAGTGATAAGATAAGAATTAATAGAGATAAAATAGATGAGGTGGAAAGTTGATAATAATAAAATAAAATGATTTAGATTCAATATATTTGAAGATAATATTTATCGTTTATCCAATAAATTTATAATTATGTAATATTTCTAAGAGATTACAACGAGAAATTGAATAGTTCACCTATATCTTATTTGTCTTCTTCCATGAAATTTTTTTTTCCCTTCTTTATTTTTCCAACAAATTGATATCAGAGTCATGCTGATACTTTCTATTCCTCGTCTTGCTGACTTGAAGTATGGTAATTGGAGTATCCAAATGAGTGTCTTGCTTGAGAACGAAGGCTTGTGGAATATTATTGAAGGAGGGTATAAAGCGTCTCAAGAAGGAGTCGACCAAACGGAGGCACATAGGACGACAATGACGGAACAAAAGAGAAAAGATAAAAAGTTCTTTTCTTTATCTATAAAGCTCTTAATGAAACTACTTTTGAGAAAGTGGCCGAAGCTACAACTTCTAAAAAGCCATGGGAGATCTTACAAGTAGCATACAAAGGTGATGAAAGAGCAAAAAGTATTCGCCTCTAAATCTTGAGAGGGGAATTTGAATCGTTGAAGATGAAAGAGTTCGAAAGTGTATCATATTACTTTACAAGGGTATTAGTTATTGTCAATAAATTGAAAAGAAATAGCGATGACATTGAAGATAGTCGCGTTGTAGAGAAAATTCTATGCTCATTGGAGCCAAAGTATGATTATGTAGTTGCGGTCATAGAAGAATCAAAAGATGTGAAAGAATTGAAGGTGCAAGAATTATTAAGCTCTCTACAAGCTCATGAAGCAAGAATGCAAATAAGACGGAGAGAGCCTTTGGAGCAGTCTCTACAAAGCAAGCTCACAATTGTTGACCAGAAAGAAGAGTCAAAGACCGAAGGTTCTCAAGAAAACGACGATGTCCATGGTGATTTCCGTGGGCGTGGTCGAGGTAGAGGTCATGGCAGGGGCTTTGCTCGAGGGTGAGGAAGAAGTAATGACAACAATTAAGGTAGAGGGCAAAGGTATGACAAAAAAAATGTAAGATGTTATACTTGTAACAAATTTGGATATTATGCAACGGAATACCGCTCTAACAATGTGCAAGGAAATATTAATTATGCATCAAAAGAAGGCAATGACAATGATGTGGTTTTGCTAGCAAGAAAGGATGGATATTCCACAAACAAGAACTTGTGGTACTTAGACTCCGGGGCAAGCAATCTTATGTGTGGGCGTATAGATATGTTTGCTGAGTTGGATGAAACAGTGAATGGATAAGTCTCGTTTGGAGACGCTTCCAAAATCCAATAAGAGGCGTTGGTAAGATTCTCATCAAACTTAAAGATGAAGCTCACACATACATCACTAATGTTTATTATGTGCCCGATATGAAAACAAATATTATTAGCCTTGGATAATTACTTGAGAAATGTTTTGATATGCAACTAAAAGATAGTAGTCTTCATTTGAGAAAGCAAAACAAACTTATTGCTCATATTCCTATGTCTAAAAATAGGATGTTTTCTCTTGATATTAATCATGTTGCTGCAAAGTGTTTAAGTGCATGCATAAAGAATAGTATATGGTTATGACATATGAGGTACAAACATGTGAACTTCGGAGCTCTAAAGCTTCTTTCAAGCAAAGGAATGGTGAATGGTCTTCCTCATATTAATGCTCAAGATGATATTTGTGAAGGGTGTGTTCTTGGCAAACACCCTAGAGCAAACTTTCTGAATGAATTGCACAAATGAGTAAATAAGCCTTTTGAACTCATTCATACAAACATATGTGGCCCAATCACTCCGGCCTCCTTTGGAGGTCGTCGATATTTTCTAACATTTATTGATGATTTCAGTAGAAAAACTTGGGTCTATATTTTAGTGAATAAAGACGATGCTTTTGAGAAGTTTAAGGAATTCAAAGGATTGATAGAAAATCAATCCGGCTATACTATCAAGGTGATGCGGTCAGATCGTGGTGGTGAATTCACATCAAAAGAGTTTGAAAAGTTCTGTAAAAATCATGGCATATGGAGGCCTTTAATCGCACCTTACTCTCCTCAACAAAATGGAGTTACTAAAAGGAAGAACTGAACTATTCTTGACATGGTTAGAAGCATACTAAAAATGAAAGAAGTGCCTAAAGAATTTTGGGTCGAAGCGGAAAACTGTGTAGTGTATTTGCTAAATAGATGCCCTACAAGGAATCTAGAAGGAGTTACACCTTAAGAAGCATGAACCGGATACAAGCATTGTGTATCTCATTTGAAGATTTTCGGGTGTATTGCCTAAGCACACATTCCAGATCAAAGAAGAACAAAGCTTGATGACAAAAACTTACCTTGCATTTGTTGGGATGTATACTAAAAGCCTAGCTTTTGTATGAATATCTTCATTTTGAAATAAAAATCATATGATCATTGTTTGCATTTTATATTTATACATATTGTTTGATACTTTACATTGTAGATAACAAGGTGTGGGGTGTCGCATAGAAGATCATGTTATCAGTTCCTTGTAGAGTATAAGTAGATGCTCACAACCAAGATGATTTTGGACAAACCATTGGCATGATTATAGTGTAATTTGATATTGATTTATCTTGACCATAGAATTACACTAGTACACTTTATGGGTATTGAGCAAGACCGATTTAGAGATGATTCAATTTATACTGACTATATAATTGAATCAAACCTCAGATATTATGGTGTACATGCTCTTAATCTCGATATAATAATGAGCACATGTACTTAGTATTTATTTCTTTGATTTATCAATGGACGAGATTTATGTATTAAGTCGATAGGCCTGGTAAATTGGAAAATAATATTATTTACATGGTGTGTCATTGATTATAGGAGGAAACCATGTCCTATACACTAGGATGATAATGTCCCCTTGAGGAGCTCATAAAGTTCATCATATAAATCCTACAGGTGGACTTGGTCCAACATGATGATAAGGATTAGTGGTACTACTCATGAAGTTAGATATTGATTAATTAATTTAATTAATTAATGGATATTCGATATCTTAAACACGGGGAGATATTTTGTACAAATAATATGTGGAGCCCATATTTGATTATGGGGGTTGGTGAGATAGATCAATGATGATCATATAGTGGAATGAATCATCATTAATGGATCGGGTTATATGTGGTTCGAATCCATTGGGTGGCCAAGATCCAACTCCTCCTCATGGTCCCTATTGTAGCCTATTATAAATATCTCATGAAGTCCAGATCTAGAAAAGAAGATGGAGAGGCAAGGGCACAAGGAGTGAGGGTTTTGCTTCTTCTAGGGCCGGCGGCAAGAGAGGATTAGGGTTTCCTTCTTTTCTTTTCTTTTGGCCGGCACTCGGCGCCTCATTTCCTTAAGCAAGGGGCAGCGCCTCCTCTCCCTCTCCTAGGGCCGACGACAACAAGCAAGGAGGAAGGGGGTCCTCTCTTCCTCAATCTCCTCTCCTCTCTTTAGGGCCGGCGAACACCACTTCTTGGAGTTTTGGTGGTCGGTACAAGCAAGGAGAAGAGGAGAAGGCTTTGTGTTTGGCACAAGAAAGGAGAAGAAGGGAGGGTTTTCTTCCCTTGTTTGGAGCGAGCAAGGAAGGGAGGATACGTGGTCTAGGAGGCTTCAATTCTTGGAAGATCGTCGCCCACACGACGTTCAAGAAGAGGATAGGAATACAATAGAAGATCATGAGGTAAAACAAGAGGTATAATCTTGTTTAATTTTAATTCTTATTCTTTTGTATTTTGCATATTGTTGATTGACATGGACCCCAATCTTAAACACAAAAATTGGCAATCCGTTCATCATCTATTCCGCGGCTAATCGAGGAAAATGGTTAGGTTGCTTGAACAACAAGTTTGTTCAAGCGACCACTTAAATCGAATAACATGATGATGAATCAGTTGCTTGGGAAATTCATCTCCTTCCGGATTAGTTTTAATTAATAAAATTTTAATCCGGGAACGTGAGATAGGATTGCTATGCACAAGCGACCGAAGCGAGCGAAACTCCCTTCAAGTGATATCAGAGCCACGGTTTCCGATTTTGTGTGTTTTAGATTCGATTACTTTCACGCATTTATCATATATTGTTTATGTCGGATAATAGTAGAATGTGGTAGGCTAACTTTACTACAAAAAAACATGAAATTAGCGACGAACTTTGGCAACGAAAATAGTTCATTGCAAATCTACAACGAAATTTGCGATGAATTTTATATTTCGTCGCAAATTTGTAACGAAATTTTCAACAAAAAAAAATTGTTACAAAAATTTTAAAATTTCCAACATTTAATTTTCGTTGTAAAATTAGTCGTAAATTGGCGACGAAAATCTTTTTTAATCGCCAATTTACGACAAAAAAATATTTTCGTTGCAAATATCTGCAACGAATTTTTTTTCCGTTGCAGAATCTGCAACGAATATAGGATTCGTCGCCAAATTGGCAATGAAATTAGCGATGAAAAAATATTCATCGCTAAATTTTCCCTAATTATCCCGCCCCGACGCACCCAATCTCTCCATTTCCTCCGCTCGATCGCACTCGTCCTCCTCCCACCGTCCGTACATCTCTTCCTTCTCTCCCTCCCTTCCGACGCTGTCGCCAGAGCAGCGACGACGCTGCCGCCGCAAATCCTGCCCCGAGCACGCGGCGGGAGCGGCCGCCGCGAGCTCACGGTAGGTTCTGTCGCGGGCTCGCGTGGCGATCCTACCGCAAGCTCGCGGCAGATCGTACCGCGAGCACGCGGCAGATACCGACCACCGCGAACTCGCGGCAACACCGCCGCGCGCCGGAGGCTAGGTGTTCGCCGCGACACGCACGTGGCGTTCGCCGCGATCGCGCGCAATAACAGCGCGCGCCGTGAGCTCGCGGCGCGCGCTTAGCCGCCGCGAGTGCTCGTGGCGGTGCTAGCCGTCGCGCGTGCTCGTGGCGGCGCGCGCGCTGGTCACGACGTACGACGTGGCGGCAGCGTGCTCGCGGTGGCGCCTTAGCTATACAGCGGCGGTGTATACGAGCCGTGACGCCGCCGGCGCTACGCATGTGCCCTTATGGCCGTCGCATGCGTGCCCGTGCACGTGTCCTCGGGCTCACGACCGTCGCGCGCGAGGACTCGCTCGCGTAAGGTTACGTCGCGCCGTACATACTTGTTGCACCTTGCGTGTGCTTGACAGTTATCGCGTGATTTCGATCATGAATTCAAATGTTATTTAAAATAATTATATAAATCAGTATATATATATATATATATATATATATATATAAAATAGTGTGTCGTAATACAATATTTTTTTTCATAGGTTGTCCTACTTTGAAGGTGTTCGTCAAGTGTTTATCTAGCCGCATGTGGTTTCCATTTGGACAGGTACGTGTAAAAATATTGTTTATAACATTAATTACAGTATTATTAATTCTATTATAATTTTTATTCTTAATGTATGATTTTAAGTAATTTAATTACTGTTAATAGATCATAATTGTTCGAAATGATATTATAATTTGCAATTAATTATCACACAAAATCATTTTAGTATTAGAAAAATTTAATTAATGTTGAGTATAAATTTATGGTTAGATTGATATATATATGGATGAAGTTTGGAAGAAATTAAAATTAATCATTGATATAATTTCGAAAACAAGATCGATGGAGAGAGATCGAAGTTGGATGTATAAAAAGAATTTACCAGAACGTCGTGGTTTAACCGATGAATTTATATTTGGGTTGGAACAATTTTTGAGATATGCTAATAATAATGTTGAGTTTATGGATGGGAATAAATTAAGGTGTCCGTGCAAAAAATATCATAATGGTAAATTTTTCCAATGTGATAAAGTTCGAGAACATCTTTGTAGATTTGGTTTTATGCCAAATTATTATAATTGGACTTGTCATGGTGAACTGTTTATATCTGATGAAGAGGTTGGACGAAACATACAAAAGACAGGTAGTGGAGATCAAGTATATTACGATCAATTCAATCTGTACCAAAGGATGATAATTGATGCAGTTTGTCATAATTTGAATAGCGAACCAAACGCGACAAGTTCTAGTTATCCTCAAGCATTTGAACACATGTATAATAATTATTCAACACCGTTAGAGGAGGTAGAAATTACTGGTGGTAATGAAAATGTGTACAATGAGCCATATATAAAATTTCAAGAAGTATTGAGAGCTGCAGATGAACCCGTGTGGTCCGGTTGTGACAGTCACACAAAATTATCTCTCACCGCAAGATTGTTGAATGTTAAAGCTGAGCATAATGTGTCCGAAGAATGTTTTAATGATTTTGTTCAGTTATTGGAGAAGTATTGTCGCGTGATCACATAATGTCGAATGATTTTTACAATATGAAAAAACTTGTGAAAGATTTGGGTCTTTCGGTGCAAAGAATTGATATTTGTAGAAATGATTGCATACTATATTGGGGAGATAATACAAATTTAGAGACTTGCAAATTCTGTAGTCAATGCAGGTACAAGAGTACCACGAGATCAAATCGTAATAAACGATTAAAATCATTCAGACATATGTTCTATTTGCCATTAACTCCTAGATTGCAAAGGCTTTATGCTTCGAAGGTGACTGCTGAACACATGACTTGACATGCAAATCATGAAACAGAGAATGAGCTAATGTATTATCCATCTGATGCAGAGGCGTGGAAAAATTTTGATCGAACATATCCTGAGTTTACAAATGAGACCCGAAACATCAGGTTGAGGCTATGTGCTGATAGATTTGCTCCATTTGGCAAATCAGGAAGAACGTATTCTTGCTAGCCAATTATCGTAACTCCGTACAATCTTCCTCCTGGTATGTGTATGAAAACACCTTATATATTTTTAACATTGATTGTGCCTGACCCTCATAATCAGTTGCTCACAATGAGAGTTGCACTTCTTTGGACCATAAATAATTTTCCTGCTTATGGGATGTTATCGGGCTAGAGTACTGCGGGGATTTTAGGATGTCAAATATGTATGGAGAAATCAAAGTCATTCAGATTGAAACACGAAAAGAAACCGAGTTATTTTGATTGTCATAGACAATTTTTACCGTCAAATCATAAATTCAGAAGAAATAAAGAAGAATTTACTAAGAATAGAATTGAAAGAACACCTCCACCATTGGGATTCACCGGTCAAATTTTATGGCAAAGAGTGCTTAACTTTCCATCTGTTATTGAAGACCCAAATGTTACAACATATGACTATGAAATTACGCATAAATGGATAAAATAGAGTATCTTTTGGGATTTACCATATTGGTAGAGTAATTTGATTCATCACAATTAATCTTGATTTAATGCATATTGAGAAGAATGTTTTTGAAAATTTGATAAATACAGTGATGGATATAACTGGAAAAACAAAAGACAATATGAATGTAAGAAAAGATTTGCGTCTCATATGTAAACGTCCCACCCTTGATGTTGATGCAAATAGTAAGGGACCAAAACCGAAAGTAGTTTATACATTAAATAAGGATCAGAAACGGATTGTTTGTGAATGGTTGAAATCATTGAGATTTCCTGATGGTTTTGTCTCAAATCTTGGTAGATGCGTTGATTTGAAGGAATGCAAATTTATGGGTTTTAAAACTCATGATTGTCATATATTCATGGAAATATTAATTATTTCTTTGAAGGAACTGTTACCAAATTTTGTCTGGGGTGCAATTACGGAATTAAATATTTTTTTTCATGATATCTGCTCGACAGTACTGAGTCATTCACACATGGAGACATTAGAGAGAGACATTCCGATTATTATGTGTAACTTAGAAAGGATATTTCCATCGGTATTTTTTGATTCAATGGAACATCTTTTGGTTCACTTGTCATATGAGGCTAAAGTTGGAGGTCCTGTTCAATTTCGATGGATGTATCCGTTTGAAAGGTGGATTTTTTCGACTTTTTTCTCATTGTTATTTCATTTGGTCAAATTTAGTCTAATTTATTTGCTAATAAATTTTATTGTATTACTCTTAGATTCCTCTATCACTTGAAAAAAAAGTGAAAAATAAGGCTTATGTTGAAGCTTCTATTGTTAATGCATATATTGTGGAGGAAGTTACAATTTTTACATCATATTACTTTGAACCTCACGTTCAATGCAAGAGTCGGAAAGCAGGAAGAAACGATGAGGGTCCCGTTGATCCAAATTTGAGGGCATTTTCAATTTTTAATTACCTTGGTCGGCCAAGTGGATCTTGTACAAGTAGATACTTAACTGGTCCGGAGTGGCGAGCAGTCCATACATATATTTTATTGAACTGTCAAGAAGTAATGTCATATTTCGAGTAAGTATATAAAAGTTATATTAAACATTTTGTATATCATAAAATATTGTTCATGTTTTATTTAATTTTATCGTAGGATTTTTCAAACTCTATATTCGGAGCTTCCGGAGCATGAGTTTAATAATTTCTATGATGAAGAATTTGCACAATAGTTCAAAAATTATGTAAGTAGTATATATGATAGTAAATTTGATAAATCTTGTCTAATGACATATATTTATTTTACTTTAGGTTCTTGATAATCATGGTCACATTGAGCAAGACCTAATAAAACATCTGTCATGGGGTCCAAATTTAATGGTTAAAACTTGACCAACATATTTCATAAACGGATATAATTTTCATACTCAAGCTTATGGAATTGGGAAAACTACAATGAATAGCGGAGTTTGTGTTCAGTCATCTATTGATGGGGGTGCAAGGAATGAATTTTACGGCTTACTAGATGAAATTTTAGAGGTAGTGTATCCAGGCTCAGATTTGCGAGTTATTTTATTTATGTGTTGTTGGTTTGACCCTATCAAAGGCATGAGGGTGCATCGACAGTTTAATTTGGTTGAAATTAACTACAGAAAAATATACAAGAAGTACGAACCATTTGTATTAGCACAGCAAGCGATTTAAGTATTTTATGCTTCATATCCTAGTCTGAGACGAGATAAAAGTGATTGGTGGGCAGTTTGTAAAACAAAGACACGTAATAAAATTGAGGAACATTGGGAAGACATAGCATATCAACAAGATGAAGTTGTCAATACATTTCATATCGAAAAGTATAATATTTCAACGTTACGAGATTCCAGCGGCGTAGTAATAGACGTTGATGCAAGTGAACTGAATGAGTATGAAGATAAAGATTTCAATGATAAGGATGAGGATGACGATGGCGATGACGATGATGATGATGATGACGATCACGATGACGATGATGATGATGATTAGATGCATTACCATGCCAAAAATTTTATTGCTGACTTCAATTTCTAATTATTAGTAATTTACCTTTTATTCAGTACTAATTATGTTTTAATTCACTGTGTTATTCGAAATTCCATATATTTGATATACTAATGAACCTTTTTTTTAGGGTCATCCAGTTGCTATGAATATGGTAATATTTTCATATTTTTCCTATTAATAATTCAATATGCAACTGTATTTTTTTCCTGTAATATTCTTCTAATAATCATGATTGTTAGTTTCGACGTGGCGGTCATAGACGTAGTAGTGATGGAAGATCACAGTCTTCCTCTGCTTCATCCCCCTCACATTCTGATGCTCTTGCAGGAAATGTGCCCTCCACCTCTTCCCCAGTTACAGGATCCTCTGATTCTCAGCATATACCTGCTAATGTCTCTTCCCCGGTACAACAATCACTCGTGGAGAGGGAAGATACGAGAGAGTTTATATCTCCGCGCGGAGATTCGTAAGTATTCAAGTTTTACAATATCTATATTTAATTTTTAATACAATATGTTTTTTATAAGTATATAACGAGATTTGTTTTTGGTTTATGTTAGATTTACAAATTCTGTACATGTTATTCACAAGGTGAATAAAATAGTGAATAACCATTGGGGCGGCGCTTCTATGACTTATACAAGCACGTCGGAAGAAAATAAAGTTCTATGGTGGAATGAGTTCAAGGTAACTTATTTCAATCATTTAGTATATGAAATTGTAGTGAATATAATCAATTTTTATTTTTCTCTACTGCAGCGGATATTTATTTGGGAGGAGAGTCAAACAATAGAGATTAGAAGGATTTTTAAGAAAAAGTGTGGTGATCATATTAGAAACATACTAAATCATGCCAAAACTAGAAATAAGAAATCACACTGTATAACCGAGGAGAATTGGAATAAAATTGTTGCGCATTGGGGATATAAGGAAAGTAAATGGAGGAGTGAACAAAATAAGCAAAATCAGAATTGTAACTCCGGCGTTATGTCTGCCACGTATGCGGGAGGATCCATAAATATCGATGAGCATAGAGCTCGATTGGTGAGTGTTTTCAATTTATAATTTTGTAATCTAATACTCACTAATTTATAAATATTAACTTTTTAATTTGTTTAGGCTAAGGAGATGGGAACTGAGCCATTATTTATTGACACTTTCACCCGTACATTCCAAAAGAAGGATAAAACATGGAGTGGGGAAAGAGCTAGAACAATAAAGGTGTGTAATTGTAAAAATTTAATTTCCTATATTACTATTTAATTTTTTTTCTTTCACAATAGGAGAAATACAATGAAGTTTCACAAAGAAATTCAGGTGCAAACGATGATGGAGTCGAATCGGAGCCATCTGTTAGCAATATAAATTTATGGCTCGAAGCATCTGGAGGACCGAAAAGTGGAAGAATACTTGGACTCGGCTATTTGAGCCGATCCTATAGAGTCTCTGGTGCTTCTTCTTCATCCTCTCCAGCATCAAAAGCCCAAGTAATTCAATTAACCGAAGAGGTTAATCATTTGAGAGAGTTACTAGCGCAGAAGGAAACTGAATTGAGAGAGAACACTCAGAAAGTTCAAGACTTAAATGAAAAGATGAACGAATTTCAAAGACAACAAATGTTTATTATGCAACATCTTCAGTTAACTTCTAGCTCAAATCAACTTCCTCCTTCTGGCTCTGCTCCTCCTCCGCCTGATCCCTGTCATGGAGACAATGATGATATATTTTTTGATAACGATGGTGATGATGGTGGTTATCTTTGACTGTATTTGTGAAAGTTTAATTGTTAGCTACTTGACTTATTACATAAACGATATTTATGTTTTTTATAAGTTTGTTGTATTTAAATGTTACTTGATGATAATGGTAGTTAGTTTAAACCTTATTTGGATGTATTTGTTATATGTATAAATTTGTTTGATGTCCATATTAATGTTTGTTGTATAATTTTGTTAATATTGTTATGTGTTTGTTGTAAAACAGAAAAAAAAGAATAATTTAAAATATTTTTTTTCAATTTTCTCTAGATTTGCAACGAAAATATAATTTTGTATCACGATCGATGTAAAGATTCAATCGACTGATACGTGAGAAACTGCTCAATCCAAATTTATTTTGGGCATCAGTCGACTGATGTACTATAGCATTCTGAACGCCAGAATCACTAACCAATGACTACTCATCCGTAGTCGATCGATGAATATGAGCAATGACTCATCATATCAGAGTAGCAATTCATAGAACGTCTAGCAATCGTAGCCGATCGCGACCGATCGACAATCAGTCGACTGATAGTGAAAATTTTTGCGACGAATTTTTCTTTTCGTCGCCAAATTTGCAACGAAAAATAAATTCGTCGCCAAATTTAATTTTATTCGTTAATTATGTTCTTCAGATTTTGGCGACGAATATTTTTTTCGTCGCAAATTCTGCGACGAAAAAAATATTTCGTCCCCAAATTTGCGACGAATATTTTTTTCGTCGTAGAATTTGCGACGAAAAAAATATTCGTTGCCAAATTTCATTATATTTGGTGGAGTATGCATGCGAGAGTTTTGCGACGAATAAATATTTCGTCGCAAATTCGGCGACGAAAAAATTTATTCATCGCTAATTTGGCGTCGAAAGTTTAATTCGTTGTCGAATTCGACGACGAAAATAATTATTCGTCGCCGAATTTGGCGATGAAATTAATTATTCGTCATCGAATTCGACGACAAAAAGTATTATTTGTCACAAAAATTTGCGACAAATCTTCTTTTCGTCGCCAAATTGGCGATGAAACATTTATTCGTCGCCAAATTTGGCGACGAATTTTGCAACGAAAAAATTATTCGTTGCAATTTTGGCGATGAATTTTTATTTTTCTTTGTAGAATTTAGCGGCGAATTATTTGCAATGAAAAATTTTTCGTTGCAAATTTCGTCGCCAAAAACCATTATTTTTGTAGTGCTTTTTACTTGCAGGCATAAGATCCAACTATTATGGTTATGTGAATGTATGTGATTGTGTGTGTGTGATTATAATTAATTATTTGAATCCTCTGGGTTGATGTGGCTAATTAGTATTTAATTTTTATAATTAAATAAGATATTATTTAGCCGCTTATTTTAATTTACTTTCGATCTAGATATGTTGTACACTTCTTCATGAAGTATAGGATCGATGGATGTAAATTAAAATATTTTATCTCGACTCGGATCCCCTTGTGGCTTGCGCATGGTAAAGGGAGGAGCGGACGAGGTGGCGATACGACGGGAAGTATATTGAAAAACAAAAGCCATAATAGTTGAAAATTTTAATTTTTTTCATATTTATTGCTTATTGTTTGATATGCATGTTGTGTGTGTTTGAAAATTCCTCAATTTTAAATTACTAAGTGGGAGAGGGATATTTTTTAATTCCCGGAGCCTCCATTACAATTTAACATGTGATGCGAATAAATTTGCGCGTTGGATCTGAGTGTTTTCCTCCATATCAGATGAGTTTGTTTTGCATATCACTAGGTCAAATATGGTTATAGGAAATTATTTAGGAGTGTGTGTACTTTCCCATCGGAAGACACATAATCCGAGGTAATTGCCTTAGTATCGGGTAATGGTAAACACTTATATGCAAATAAAAGTATCCTCCCCATCGGAGTCACTGCTTTTATTTGTAGGGCCGAAGAGAAACCAACTATTAATTTTATTTGTCAAAAAGTAAGGTTGACAGGATAATAAATTTAATGGGTAAAACCTCCTCTTACAAATGTAGAATTCGGATACGTCCACACTATCGTGGCATACGATATTCTCGGTGTTTTGAGGTGTTGATTGATTTTAAAATTTTATTATTTGAGGAATTAATAAAATTTTGAAATCTAATGTTTTTAATCACTGTGATTCTTAGGTTTTTCAAAATGACTTTCAACCCACTTGCTATGATTCTAAAAGAAAACAAACTTATTGGCCCCAATTATGTTGATTGGAAACGAAATTTGGACATTGTCTTGACTATTGAGGAGTGCAAATATGTACTCTTCGAAGAATGTCCTTCTAAGCCTACGGATGATTCTAGTGAAAAGGAGAAAGAGAGTTATAGCAAGTGGATCAAGGCAGATGAGATGACGCGGTGTTATATTTTGACTTCTATGTCAAATGTATTGCAACATCAACATCAGGTCATGACTACTACCTATGACATGATGCTCAATCTCAAGGATCTTTTCGGACACCAGAATCGGGCTGCTAGGCAGGAAGCTATGAGGAACTTGATGACGACTACCATGATTGAGGGAAAACTTGTGAGGGATCATGTTCTCAAGATGATGACTCATTTGAATGAGATAGAAGTCCTTGGAGTGGAGATCGATGGGGAAACTCAGGTCGATATCATTCTCCAATCTCTACCTAGAAGTTTTGAGCAGTTTCGTCTGAACTACAACATGAATAAAAGGTTGTATTCGTTGGCGGAGCTTCTGACAAAACTTCAGGTGGCAGAGGGGCTTTTTTGTCAGAGTGCTTATACTATGGTTGCTCAAAAGGTTTCTACTTCTAAGCCGAAAGACAAGAAGAAGAAGAAACAAGGCGTAGCAAAGATGACGACAGGATCTCAGGTAGTAGTGAAGAAGCCGAAAGGCAAGTGCTTCACTTGCAAGCAGACTGGACATTGGAAGGCGGACTGTCCTAACCGGAAACAGAACAAAGGTATATCTTTTAATTTAGTCGTTAAAATATGTTTAGCGGTGTTATCTACCGGCTAATGTATAGACGATTATTCAAGATATGGATACATTTACTTGATGCGCCGTAAGTCTGAATGCTTTGATAGGTTCAAAGAATTCAAGGCTGATGTGGAGAAACGTCAAGGTAAAAGTATCAAGACACTACAATCTGATCGTGGTGGTGAGTACCTCTTGGGAGAGTTTAGGAGTTACTTATTAGAGGCTGAGATTCAATCCCAACTGTCTGCACCGGTACACCCCAGCAGAATGGTGTGGCTGAGCAAAGGAATATGACTCTTATGGAGATGGTTAGATCGATGATGAGTTATTCTGAGTTACCAGATTCGTTCTGGGGGTATGCTCTGGAAACGACAGTATATATTCTGAACTTGGTACCATCTAAATCAGTACCTTCTACTCCCAGAGAATTGTGGTCTGGACGAAAGCCTAGTCTGAGATATATTCAGATTTGGGATAGTCCAACACATGTGCTGAAGGGAGATGCTAATAAGTTGGAATCTCGTACAGAAGTACTCCTGTTCGTAGGCTATCCTAGAGGAACGAAAGGTGATTTGTTTTATAATCCTAGAGATCAAAGGTGATCGTTAGCATGAATGTTTGATTTTTAGAGGAAGACTATGTGATGAACCACAAGCCCATGAGCAAGATTATTCTAGAGGAATTAAGAGGTGAAGTCTCTGCTTCAGTACCAATGGTACAAGAGAACATACCACAAGCGACTGCACCACGTGTCACAGAGGATACACAGGTGATACCTCATCGTAGTGGGAGGGTTGTTAGACAACCTGATAGATTTATGTTCTGAAAGAATCTTCTGATTTGGTTCCTAACAAACATGAACCTGATCCCTGGACATATGATGAGACACTCCAAGATAAAGATATGATATCTTGGCAAAGGGCGATGAATTCTGAGATAGGATCTATGGATTCAAATCAGGTCTGGGAGCTAGTAGAATCACCTAATAGTGTAAAAGACATTGGATGCAAGTGGATCTACAAAAGAAAGAGAGGATCAGACGGAAAGGTAGAGACCTTCAAAGCAAGGCTTGCTGCGAAAGGGTATACTCAGAAAGAGGTTATCGATTATGAGGAGACTTTTTCGTCGATAGTCATGCTTAAGTCTATCTAGATTCTCTTGTCTATTGCTGCTCATATGGATTATGAGGTTTGACAAATGGATGTCAAGACAACTTTCCTTAATGGAAGTCTTGAAGAAAACATCTATATGGAGCAACCAGAGGGATTCATTGCAAAGGGCAAAGAGTATCTTGTGTACAAGCTTTATCGATCCATTTATAGATTAAATCAAGCTTCGAGATCTTAGAACATCTGCTTTGATGAGGTAATCCAATCATATGGATTTATTCAAAGTCCGAATGAGTCTTGTGTATACAAGAGATGTGACGGAAACGTAGTGATATTTCTTGTACTATACGTGGATGACATTTTGCTCATTGACAACAATGTCAAAGTGTTATCAGACGTAAGGGTATGGTTGTTCAAAAAATTTGATATGAAAGACTTGGGAGAAGTGAGACACATCCTTGGGATCAAGGTTATAAGGGATCGTAAGAAAAGGATATTGTGTTTATCTCAAGCTTCATACATAGACACTATCCTATCTCGTTTTAGCATGCAGAACTCCAAGAAAGATTTTCTACCTTTTCGGCATGGAGTACCTTTATCTAAAGAGATGTGTCCTAAAACGTCAAAGGAGATAGAGGAGATGAAGGTGGTTCCTTATGTTTCAGCGGTAGGAAGCCTCATGTATGTTATATTATGTACGAAGCCGGATATTGATGTATGTGATTGCGACCTCAAATCTCGCGACGAAGGCCGTCGAGGACTCAAAGTGTGTGCTCACGCTCAACGCCCGCAAGTGCACAGATGTCGTCAAGTAATAAAAGATTTATCGATCCCACAGGGACTGAGATTCGAATATCGGTACGTTCAGTGGATGTAATCGTTCGGACGTAAACTCTAAGGGGTTTTGACTGGTGAGGGCTATCGGTGGGCTATACTCTATACAGTGTCACACGGAGGAGGAAAGGAGTGAGCCGAGGTCTTCAAAGGTGATTCTAGGACTTCGGTTTTGCTTGTGTGTCACAAAACAATGCTGTCAATTGGCGTTGTCTAGTCGTTTAGCTATGGTTTTGTGGAAGAGATATTATACACTCTCCCGAAGAGCCACCGCATCTACCGGGAGCTATCTCCGCCTAGAAGGACGGGATAGACGGTACGAGGATGTTGAATCAATCTCTACGATGAACCGTGTCCGGTTCCATCGCATCCTTCTACCCCTAGGTTCCTTGTATCAAATCCCCTAAATCTTAGATACGAGGGTTGTCACCTCTCATATCGCCTAAGCACTGCAGGTAGAAAACCAAAAACACATAGATAAAGTAAAAAAACAACTACCAATTTCCAAATTAAACTCAAAGGCAGAATTTAACATGAACCAACATTGTTATGTGCACACAAGCTACTCCCTAATCCTAGAATCGAAAGAACTACTCCATGTATATGAAGGAAGAATCACAAAATATGTTTATGTTCGAATACATAGGGAATAAAACACAAGAACAAAAGATTACAATGCTTTCGTGGTATTCTCTCCGGCGTTGAAGTGCAAGGCATGGACCTCCGACGGTATTCCTCCTCCCCGTTGCGAGTTCCCGAAGCTTTTTAGGGCTTCGATGTGCCATCCTAGCCATTGTGCCTCCTCCTAGGGTTTGGGTGGAGCCATCCTTATATAGACATCACCTCGGACCGCTGCAAAATCCGAAAAAACTCTAGTTGCGCAAATCTAGGGGGCCGCCACACGGTCGTGTGTTTGCACATGGCCAGGCTGTATGCGGCCCTAAGTTGGCTGATCTCGCCTATTGGACACGGCCGTGTGCAGCCACACGCCTTGGTCGTGTCCCACTCTACGTCTAGCTGCAAATTGTCCATCTTTTGCTCCGAAAGTGCACCTTTTTCTCCCGAAATGCTAACCTGCACCCAAAAGTATAAAGAGCAGACTTCCGAACCAGAAAATAGGAAATGCGTACAAAATAGAGTAACATATACATGAAACTAACATAAAATGTAACAAGATGTGAGTGAAAACTACTCCTAAAATCCTATATGTTTCACTCACATCCATATCTACTTTGCCGTGGGCATGGTTAACAGATATCAGAGTAATCTAGGATAGGGACATTGGACTGCGGTAAAATATATATTGAAGTACCTGAGAAGGACTAGGAATTATATGCTGGTATACCAGGCAGTAATAGGGAATTGCTTCCTGCTTCGGTCGCTTGTGCATGACGATCCTATCTCGCATCCCCGGATTAAAAAAAAATAATTCAGACAAAAAAGGATTACCCAAGCAACCGATTCATCATCGTGCTTCTCGATTTGAGTCGTTGCTTGAATAAACTTGTTGTTCAAGCAACCTAACTCTTTTCCTCGATTAGCCGCGGAATAGATGATGAACAGATCGTCGATTTTTGTATTTATCATTGGGGTCCAAGTAAATTAACCACATACATGATACAAAAGAACTAAAATCAAAACAAACAAGATTATACCTCTTGTTTACCTCTTGATCTTCTATTGTATAACCTATCCTCCTCTTGAACGTTGTGTGGGCAACGATCCTCCAAGAGTTGAAGCCTCCTAGATCGTGTATCTTCCTTTCCTTGTTTGCTCCGAACAAAGAAAGATAACCAAACTCTTCTTCTCCTATCTAGTGCCGACCACCAAGCCACCTAGCTTGGTTGTTGTCACCGGTCAAGGAGAGGAAGAAGGAAGAGGGTGCCGGCCAAGAGTTGAGGGAAGGGAGTCCAAACCCTAACCTTGCCGCCGGCCAAGAGAAGAGGGTGAAGGTGGTGCCGTCGACCCTAGGAGAAGATGAGGGTGCACCGGCCAAGAGAGAAAAGAAGGAGAAGAAACCCTATCACACCTCCTATCACCTTGCCGCCCAAGCCAACCTTAACCCAAACCCTAGCACTCCAAGATCGTTCTTGCTGCCCAAGCCTTGGAATCTATTTATATATTTCGCTCAAGCCTCCTTTTAATCGTGTCCGTTGGATCTAGGCTTCATGAGGGTTTTAATAGGCTACAATAGGGACCATGAGGAGGAGTTGGATCTTGGGCACCCAATGAATTCGGCCCATATAAAATCTGATCCATTAATGATAATCCATTCCACTAGAGGATTATCATTGAACTACCTCACCAACCTCCATAAATAAATATGAGCTCCATATATTAATTGTACAAATATCTCTCCGTGTTTAAGATATCAAATGTCCGTTAATTAATTAATTTACTGACAATTAATTAATTAACATCTAACTCCATGAGTAGTACCACTCAACTTTATCATCATGCTAGACTAAGTCCACCTGCAGGATTTACATGATGATCCTTATGAGCTCCTCAAGGGGACATCATCATCCAAGTTACAGGACACGGTTCTTTATAATCACTAATATGTAATAAAGATGAGCTTCAATTATCTGTACCATCGTATTTAATCTAAACCTCACCATTAGTAAATCAAAGAAATAATAAGCACCTATCAGCAATACGTAACTGAACGAAGTACACTGCATGTACACCATAATATCTAAGGTCTGATTCAATTATGTAGTCAGCAATAAATTGAATCACCTCTTAATCGGTCCTGCTCAATACACACAAAGTATACTAGTGTAATTCTATGGTCAAGATAAATCAAAGCCAAATTACACTACAATCATGTCAATGGTTTATCCAAAATCATTTTGGTTGTGAGCCTCTACTTATACTCTACAAGGAACTGATAACATGATCTTCTGTGTGACACCACACACCATGTTATCTACAATGTAAAATATTAGACAATATGCATAACTATAAATATGCAAACAATGATCATGTGATTCTTATTTCAAAATAAAAATGTTCATACAAAGACTAGGCTTTCATTATACATCCCAATAATCTCTCACTTATACTAAAAGACTATGTTGTCATCATACTGTCATACATCTGATTCTCATTCCCTCCACATGTCTATCAAAAGCTCTTGCTGGAAGGGTCTTAGTGAAAGGATATGTCAGGTTATCCTCTGATGCAATCTTGGCGACAACAACTTTTCCTCCCTTTATGATCTCTCGTATTAGGTGGTACTTGCGCTCTATGTGTTTACTTGCCTTATGGGCTTGTGGTTCCTTCGAGTTTGCAACTGTACCACTGTTATCACAATAAATTGTGATAGTTCTGGGCAAACCAGGAATCACATCCAAGTCCATCGAGAAATTCTTGAGCTATACAACTTCTTTGACTGCCTTAGAGGTTGTCACATACTCAACTTCCATGGTGGAGTCCGCCACGTATTTCTGCTTGACAGTCCTCCATACAGTAGCTCCACCTCCCAAAGTAAACACAAAACCCGAGGTAGACTTACTATTATCCCTGTCTGATTGGAAGTCAGAATCTGTGTAACCCACAAGGAGTAATTGATCTGTCTGGTATACCAACATATAATCCCTAGTCCTTTTCAGGTACTTCAATATATATTTTACCGCAGTTCAATGTCCCTATCCTGAATTACTCTGATATCTGCTAACCATGTCCACGGCAAAACAGATATCCGGCCCATAACATACATGAGGCTTCCTACCGCCAAAGCATAAGGAACCACCTTCATCTCCTCTATCTCCTTTGATGTTCTAGGACATATCTCTTTAGACAAAGGTACTCCATGCCTAAAAGGTAGAAAACCTTTCTTGGAGTTCTGCATGCTAAAACGAGTCATAATAGTGTCTATGTATGAAGCTTGAGATAAACACAATATCCTTTTCTTGCGATCCCTTATAACCTTGATCCCAAGGATGTGTCCCACTTCTCCCAAGCCCTTCATATCAAACTGTTTGGACAACCATACCCTTACGTCTGACAACACTTTGATATTGTTGCCAATGAGCAAAATGTCATCTAAGTATAGTACAAGAAATACCACTACGTTTCCGTCACATCTCTTGTATACACAAGACTCATTCGGACTTTTAATAAATCCGTATGACTGAATTACCTCATCAAAGCGGATGTTCTAATCCATAAATGGATCGATTAAGCTTGCACACAAGATGCTCTTTTCCCTTTGCAATGAATTCCTCTGGTTGCTCCATATAGATGTTTTCTTCAAGACTTCCATTAAGAAAAGTTGTCTTGACATCCATCTACCTAATATCATAATCCATATGAGCAGCAATAGATAAGAGAATCTGGATAGACTTAAGCATGACTATCGGTGAAAAGGTCTCCTCATAATCGATACCCTCTTTCTGAGTATACCCTTTCACAACAAGCCTTGCTTTGAAGGTCTCTACCTTCTCATCTGCTCCTCTCTTTCTTTTGTAGATCCACTTACATCCAATGACTTTTACACCATTGAGTGGTTCTGCTAGCTCTCAGACATGATTTGAATCCATAGATTCTATCTCAGAATTCATTGCCCTTTGCCAAGATACCGCATCTTTATCTTGGATTACCTCGTCATATGTCCAGGGATCAGATTCATGTTCGCTAGGGACCAAATCAGAAGATTCTCCCAAGAACATAAATCTCTCAGGTTGTCTAACAACCCTCCCACTACGACGAGGTATCACCTGTGTATCCCCTATGACACGCGGTGCAGTCACTTATGATATGACCTCTTATACCGTTGGTACTGAAGTAGGGACTTCCCTTCTCAACTCCTCCAGAACAATCCTGCTCATGGGTTTGTGGTTCATCACATAGTCTTCCTTTAAAAATCAGACATTTATGCTAACGATCACCCTCTGATCTCTAGGACTATAGAACAGACCACCTTTCATTCCTCTAGGATAGCCTACGAACAGTCACACTTCTGTATGAGGTTTCAACTTACCAGCATCTCCCTTCAGCACATGTACTGGACTATCCCAAATTCGAATATGTCTCATACTAGGCTTTCGCTCAGTCCACAATTCTGTGGGTGTAGAAGGTACTAATTTAGATGATACCAAGTTCAGAATGTACACTATTGTATCTAGAGTATACCCCCAAAACGAATCTGGTAACTCAGAATAACTCATCATCGATCTAACCATCTCCATAAGAGTCTTATTCCTTCGCTCCGCCACACCATTCTGCTGGGGTGTATCAGGTGCAGACAGTTGAGATTTAATTCCAGCCTCTGATAAGTAACTCCAAAACTCTCCCAAGAGGTACTCACCACCACGATCTAATCGTAGTATCTTGATACTTTTACCTTGACGTTTCTCCACATCAGCCTTGAATTCTTTGAACCTGTCAAAGCATTCAGACTTGCAGTGTATCAAGTAAATGTATCCATATCTTGAATAATCGTCTATAAAAGAGATGAAGTATTCAAAACCACCTCTATCCTAGATAGACATAGGACCACACAAATCAAAATGAACCAATTCCAACACATCTTTAGCTCTATACCCCTTGGCCTTAAAAGGCCTCTTGATCATCTTACCTTCCAAGCAAGATTCGCAGGTTGGGAAATCTTCCATCACTAATGAACCCAAAGGTCCATCAACTATCAACCTTTGAATTCTACTTAAGTTAATATGACCTAACCTTAGATGCCAAAGATATGTTTGGTTCATTTTCGAAGGTTCTTTTCTCTTATTAGATTTAGAAGATGAGTTATTTATTTATATTTGCATCGTGGGAGCTTTTGGTTCAAGAGTGTACAAATTTCCTACTAATGCACCAGAACAGATAATCTCCCTATTCCTTTTTATAACAACTCTGTCATTAAAAGAAATAGAATATCCATCCAAAAATAATTTAGAAACTAAAATTAAATTATTTCTAAATGAAGGTACATAAAGGCAATTTCTCAGAACCAAAGATTTATTCCTATCAAAAGATAAATAAACATCTCCCACTGTAATAGCCACTACCTTCGTAGCATTGCCCATGTAGACGGTAATCTCCCCTTCAGCTAGTCGTCTGATTTCCTGTAACCCCTGCAAAGAGTTGCAAACATAATCAGTGGCTCCCGTATCTACACCCCAAGTGCCGGTAGATAACACCGCTAAACATGTTTCAACGACTAAATCAAAAGATATACCTTTGTTCTATTTGCGATTGGGATAGTCCGCCTTCCAATGTCTAGTCTGCTTGCAAGTGAAGTACTTGCCTTTTGGCTTCTTCACTCCTCCCTAAAATCCTCCCACCACCTTTGTTGCGCCTTGTTTCTTCTTCTTCTTGCCTTTCAGCTTAGAAGTAGAAACCTTCTGGGCAACCAAAGCCTAAGAACTCTGACGAAAAAGTCCCTCTACCACCTGGAGTTCTGTCAGAAGCTCCGCCAACGAATACAACCTCTTATTCATGTTGTAGTTTAGGCGAAACTGCTCAAAACTCTTAGGTAGAGATTGGAGAATGATATCAACCTGGGTTTCCCCATCGATCTCAGCTCCAAAGACTTCCAGCTCATTCAAATGAACCATCATCTTGAGAACATAATCCCTCACGGGTGTTCTCTCAACCATGGTGGTCGTCATCAAGTTTCTCATGGCTTCCTGCCTTGCAGCCCGATTCTGGTGTCCGAAAAGTTCATTGAGATTGAGCATCATGTCATAGGCAGTATTTAAGGCCTGATGCTGATGTTGCAATACATTTGACATAGAAGCCAAAATGTAACACCGCGCCATCTCATCAGCCTTGACCCACTTCCTATAACTCTTTTTCTCCTTTTTACTAGAATCATCTGTAGGCTTAGGAGGACACTCCTCGAGAAGTACATACTTGTACTCCTCAGCAGTTAAGACAATATCTAGATTCCTTTTCCAATCAATATAATTGAATCCAGTAAGTTTGTTTTCCTTTAGTATCACAGCAAGTAGATTGAAAGTCATTTTGAAAAACCTAAGAATCACATAGATCAAAACATTAGATTTAAAAAATTTATTGATTTCTCAAACAATAAAATTTTAAAATCAACCAACACCTCAAAATACGGAGAATATCATATGCCATGATAATGTGGACGTATACGAATTCTATATTTGTAAGAAGAGATTTTACCCATTAATTTTATTATCCTGTCAACCTTACATTTTGACAAATAAAATTAATAGTTGGTTCCTCTTCGGCCCTACAAATAAAAGTAGTGACTCCAATGGGGAGGATACTCTTATTTGCATCTAAGTGTTCACCATTACTCGATACTAAGACAATTATCTCGGATTATATATGTGCCTTCCGATGGGGAAGTACACATGATCCTAAATAATTTTCTATAACCATATTTGACCTAGTGATCCACAAAACAAACTCATTCGATATGGAGGAAGACACTCATAGCCAACACGCAAGTTTGTTTGCATCACATGTCAAATTGTAATGGAGGCCGCGAGAATTTTTAAAAAATATCTCTCTCCCACTTAGTAATTTAAAATTGAGGAATTTTAACTATGCAAGCACAACAAGCATATAAATCAAAAGCAATAAATATGAAAAATAAATTTTCCAACTATTATGACTTTTGTTCTCCAATATGCCTCCAGTCGTGTTGTCATCTCGCCCGCTCCTCCCTACGCCATGTACAAGTCGTCCGGAGATCTGAGCCGAGAAAAATTATTTTAATTTACATCCATCGATCCTATACTTCACAAAGGAGTGTACATGAAATCTAGATCGAAAGTAAACTAAAAAAAGAGTGGCTAAACAATGTCGTACTTAATTACAAAAATTAAATACTAGTCTCGTTAACCCCGAGGATTCAAATAATATTACAATTACACACATACAATTACACACACACACATATGACCATAATAGTTGGATCTTATGTCTACAATTAAAAAGTTAGCCTACGCACATCCTACTATTATCCGACACACAGAATATAAGATAAGTGCATAAAAGTAACCGAATCCTAAACACACAAAATAGGAAATCATGGCTCTGATACCACTTAAAGGGAATTGCTTCCCGCTTTAGTCGTTTGTGCTTGGCGATCCTATCTTGCATCCCCGGATTAAAAAAAATTATTTCGTACGAAAAAGGATTACCCAAGCAATCGATTCATCATTGTGCTTCTCGATTTGAGTCGTCACTTGAACAAACTTATTGTTCAAGCAACCTAACTCTTTTCCTCGATTAGTTGCGGAATAGATGATGAACGGATCGTCAGTTTTTGTGTTTATCATCGGGGTCCAAGTAAATTAACCACATACATAATACAAAAGAACTAAAATCAAAACAAACAAGATTATACCTCTTGTTTACCTCTTGATCTTCTATTGTATGACCTATCCTCCTCTTGAACGTTGTGTGGACAACGATCCTCCAAGAGTTGAAGCCTCCTAGATCGCGTATCTTCCTTTCCTTGTTCGCTCCGAACAAAGGAAGATAACCAAACTCTTCTTCTCCTATCTAGTGCCGACCACCAAGCCACCTAGCTTGGTTGTTGCCGCTGACCAAGGAGAGGAAGAAGGAAGAGGGCACTGGCCAAGAGTTGAGGGAAGAGAGTCCAAACCCTAACCTTGCCGCCAGCCAAGGGAAGAGGGTGAAGGTGGCACCGCTGACCCTAGGAGAAGATGAGGGTGTGCCGGCCAAGAGAGAAAAGAAGGAGAAGAAACCCTAATCCTCTTGTGCCGCCGGCCAAAGGGACAAAACCCTATCACACCTCCTATCACCTTGCTGCCCAAGCCAACCTTAACCCAAACCCTAGCACTCCAAGATTGTTCTTACCACCCAAGCCTTGGAATCTATTTATAGATTTCACTCAAGCCTCCTTTTAAATGTGTCCGTTGGATCTTGGCCACCCAATAGATCTGACCTACATAAAATTCGATCTATTAATGATAATCCATCCCACTAGAGGATTATCATTGAACTACCTCACCAACCCCCATAAATAAATATGAGCTTCATATATTAATTGTATAAATATCTCCCCGTATTTAAGATATCGAATGTTCGTTAATTAATTAATTTACTGACAATTAATTAATTAACATCTAACCCCATGAGTAATACCACTCAACCTTATAATCATGTTGGACCAAGTCCACCTGTAGGATTTACATGATGATCCTTATGAGCTCTTCAAGGGGACATCATCATCCTAATACATAGGACACGATTTCCTCCTATAATCAATGACACACCATATAAATAATATTATTTTCCAACTTACTGGGCCTATCGATTTAATCCATAAATCTTGCTCATTGGTAAATCAAAGAAATAAATATTAAGTACATGTGCCCGTCATTATATCGGGATTAAGAGCATGTACACCATAATATCCGATGTTTGATTCAATTATGTAGTTAGCAATAAATTGAATCACCTCTAAATTGGTCCTGCTCAATACACACAAAGTGTACTAGTGTAATTCTATGGTCAAGATAAACCAATACCAAATTACACTATAATCATGCCAATGGTTTGTCTAAAACCATCTTGATTGTGAGCCTCTACTTATACTCTACAAAGAACTGATAACATGATCTTCTGTGTGATACCACACAGTATGTTATCTACAATGTAAAGTATTAGATAATATGCATAACTTATAAATATGCAAACAATGATCATGTGATTCTTATTTCAAAATGAATATGTTCATACAAAGGCTAGACTTTCAGTATACATCCCAACAGGCAGATCAATTACTCCATGTGGGTTACAGATTCTGACTTCCAATCAGATAGGGATAACAGTAAGTTTACCTCGGGTTATGTATTTACTTTGGGAGGTTGAGCCATTGTATGGAGGAGTGTTAACAGAAATGCATGGCGGACTCCACCATAGAAGCTGAGTATGTGGTAGCCTCTGAGGCAGCCAAAGAAGTTGTATGGCTCAAGAACTTCTTGATGGACTTGGATGTAATTCCTGGTTTACCCAGAACTATCACAATTTATTGTGATAACAGTGGTGCAGTTGCAAACTCGAAGGAACCACGAGCCTACAAGGCAAGTAAACACATAGAGCGCAAGTACCACTTGATACAAGAGATCGTAAAGCGAGGAGAAGTTGTTGTCGCCAAGATTGCATCAGAAAATAACCTGGAAGATCCTTTCACTAAGGCCCTTCTAGCGAGAGCTTTTGATAGACATGTGAAGGGAATGAGAATCAGATGTATGACAGTTTGATGACAGCATAGTCTTTTAGTATAAGTGGGAAATTGTTGAGATGTGTATATTAAAAGTCTAGCTTTTGTATGAACATCTTCATTTTAAAATAAGAATTACATGATCATTGTTTGTATTTTATATTTATGCATATTGTTTGATACTTTACATTGTAGATAACATGATGTGTGATGTGACACAGAAGATCATATTATCAGTTCCTTGTAGAGTATAAGTAGAAGTTGACAACCAAAATGGTTTTGGATAAACCATTGACATGGTTGTAGTGTAATTTGGTATTGATTTATCTTGACCATAGAATTACACTAGTACACTTTGTATGTATTGAGCAGGACCGATTTAGAGGTAATTCAATTTATGCTGACTATATAATTGAATCAGACATCAGATATTATGGTGTACATGCTCTTAATCTCGATATAATAACGGGCACATATACTTAGTATTTATTTCTTTGATTTACTAATGAGCGAGATTTATGTGTTAAGTCGATAGGCCTGGTAAGTTGAGAAATAATATTATTTACATGTTGTATCGTTGATTATAGGAGGAAATCGTGTCTTATATACTAGGATGATGATGTCCCCTTGAGGAGCTCATAAAGTTCATCATGTAAATCCTGTAGGTGGACTTGGTCCAACATGATGATAAGGATGAGTGGTACTACTCATGGAGTTAGATATTAATTAATTAAATTGTCAGTAATTTAATTAATTAATGGACATTCGATATCTTAAACACAGGGAGATATTTTGTACAAATAATATGTGGAGCCCATATTTGATTATGAGGGTTGGTGAGGTAGATCAATGATGATTCTCTAGTGGAATGGATCATCATTAATGGATCGGGTTATATGTGGTTCGGATCCATTGGGTGACCAAGATCCAACTCCTCCTCATGGTCCCTATTGTAGCCTATTATAAATACCTCATGAAGCCTAGATTTAGAAAAGGAGGTGGAGAGGCAAGGGCGCAAGGAGTGAGGGTTTTGCTTCTTCTAGGGTCGGCAGTAAGAGAGGATTAGGGTTTCCTTCTTTTCTTTTATTTTGCCCAGTACTCCTTCTTCCTCTCCCTAGGGTCGCGCCTCCTTTCCTCAAGCAAGGGCCAACACCTCCTCTCCCTCTCCTAGGGCCGGTGACAACAAGCAAGGAGGAAGGGGGTTCTCTCTTTCTCAATCTCCTCTCCTCTCTTTAGGGTCGGTGGACACCACTTCTTGGAGTTTTGGTGGTCGGTACAAGCAAGGAGAAGAGGAGAAGGCTTTGTGTTTGGCACAAGAGAGGAGAAGAAGTGAGGGTTTTCTTTCCTTGTTCGGAGCGAGCAATGAAGGGAAGATATGTGGTCTAGGAGGCTTCAATTCTTGGAAGATCGTCGCCCACACGACGTCCAAGAAGAAGATAGGAATGCAATAGAAGATCATGAGGTAAAACAAGAGGTATAATCTTGTTTAATTTTAATTCTTGTTCTTTTGTATTTTGCATGTTGTTGATTGACATGGACCTCGATCATAAATACAAAAATCGGTGATCCATTCATCATCTATTCCGCGGCTAATCGAGGAAAAGGGTTAGATTGCTTGAACAACAAGTTTGTTCAAGTGACCACTTAAATCGAATAGCACGATAATGAATCGGTTGCTTGGGAAATCCATCTCCGTTCGGATTAGTTTTAATTAATAAAATTTTAATCCAGAGACGTGAGATATGATCGCCATGCACAAGTGACCGAAGCGAAGCGAAACTCCCTTCAGCATTTTCATTGGTTACAATGCAAGATTGAAGACTTACAAACTTTATAATTCAGTGAACAAAATGGTTATCATAAGTAAAGATGTTGAATTTCAAGAAGATGGTGCTTGGAATTGGAGCACTAATATGATAATGATTCAAGAAGAAGATCAAATGAAGGAGAAAGAACCAACTCCACCACTGTCGCCTACCTCTTCATCATCCTCGGATGAAGAAGATCCTCCACCACAAAAGACAATGAGTCTTCAAGAACTATATGAGGTGACAACTCCACTTAATCTCATTTGTCTTTATGCTAAAGAAGAGACTGTATCTTTTGAAGAAGTTATTAAAGATAATAAATGGAAGAAAGCTATGGATGAAAAGATGGAGGCAATTGAGAAGAATGAAATTTGGCATCTTACTACTTTGTCCAATAGCCACAAACCCATTGGCGTGAAATGGGTTTACAAAGTGAAGGAATATGCAAAGGAGGTCCTCAAAATATTTAGAATGGATGATTGTAATCCAATTAATACATTGGTGGACTGCGGAACAAAGCTATCTAAAAATGATGAAGGAAGGACGGTTGATCCCACACTTTTCAAAAGCTTGGTGGGAAGTTTGTGGTAGTTAACTTGGACTCGGTCGGATATATTATATTGTCACGCACCGGGAGTATGCCATGCCGAAAAGCAAACGGACATCATCTCCCCTGTACGTGGCAACATATCGAGTTAATACAAGGCTCGTAGGCCCACAACAACAATATGATATACACAGATATCAACATATCAAATGCAGCGGAAAACATACAACAGATAAAACAATATACAATGACCCAACTATGCACTCCGGAGTGACTTGACACAACAAGAAACATAATAGAAGCCACATCGAAAGCCAAATATATACAACACGTCCGTATATCACAGATACGGAAACAATACGGGCTAAAACCACAAAACGACAATCCACACAAATACCACAATGCGGATTAAATATCCATCCGTCCGGTGTGAGATGGGATCAGCTGGCGGAGCTCCAAACGTCCAAGGAATCTTCTACCTGTTATCTGGGCGACAGGAAGCCCAGGGTCCAAGGGTGGTGAGTATAAACTCAGGGGTAATATATAGAAAGTGCATGAACAACATATAAGGATAGATCTACAAGTATACATGTGAAAATCTACAGGTATATAGCATGAGTCCAATAGACATACAGTCATATACAAATCTAATAACAAGTAACTACAGTAAAGTCATACTCAGTGTATATACTAAACTAATTAACTGAACATAAAGTAATGTACCAACGCACTGACGGCTCAGAACACATTGATGCTAGATCATCCTGAACAGATTTACAATAACATAACTCATATAACGTACTAAATCAATCCCATACCTGACCAATACTCCAACATATGAATAATATATGATCACCTGTAATAACAATCCGGTCCGTACTACACAATGACATGATGCTAATCAAATGCATATAACAGTCTGAATCAACGCATGTATCATGCTCAACACATAGCAGTATATAAAATACAAATGACATGTATCATGATGAACAAGCATGTGCAACAATCATAGCTCAATCAAATGCAGCATCTCACAGGCATATGTAAAACATATATCAAATACATGCATACATATATATCAGCAATGCATATGCATGGTCATGCCTGCGCACCCCACTCGCTACCACGACCCCAGTGTGGCCTAGGTGGCAGGACATGACAACTATCCCGACTCCAGCCGCCACCACTCTCGAGTGACCGAGTTGGGTAGTATGAAAACGATGAGCTAGCCCGCCATAGAGCTATATGCTACTGCACGGGGTCCCTGCGCTAGGCTCGTCCCTACCCATGAGTGAGCGAGCACCGCACCGGGACAACTGCACATCACACGACCACTGTCTATAGTGGGTGAGTGCGCTAACTACCACTCCGCACAGTGGCCAAGTGCGCATCTCCAGCTACCACCATCCATAGTGGCCGAGAACGGCACACACAACAATGCTCTGCCCTCAACCCTGCAACCACTACCCCGAGTGGCCGGGGAGGCAGGATGACTGACGACTCGTCTCAACCACAAGGCAGACCCAGTCGTCAGCATGCATGAAATGTAATGATGCATAGCTCACACACAAATCCTCGCAACACTCCCTAACTCACGGGGAGACCTAGTCAACCATGCAAGGACGACAAATCCGTAATCACAACCTATTTACCTATGTATAGATAAATAGATCCGTCAAACTAACACACTGATATGTATACGATACAACGACCGACCTCATAATTTGGACTCATCACCTAACCTAGTGATGCAACCCAGTAACCCAATCTGAGGTCATAAAAATAACCCTAACCACATGTACTTACTAAACATCTATCAGCTAACACATAATAGGGTTTTATAGTTCCTATCCGAGCTAGATAATCAATGAAGTACCAGAGTATATATCTCAAAGGTCAAGGCAGTACAAGCATACGATTAAATAAGAGTGGATTTAAGGTAAACAGGTATAAACATAAATCCAAGATCATGCACTGGAATTGATCAAAACTACCGGACCAGGTAGATATTACCCACCTGATATGCAATCCGTGCTATCCATCTCTATGTCCATGTATTTATGACAATTAAAGTCCTGTAACAATAGGTTACAGTTAAGTATCATCACACATCTAATGATCGAATCAAATCCTACATCATCTAGTATCTCGATCAACTAAATCAATATTAACAATCGAGTAATACTAAATCTAAGCTATAGTAGTAGCTTACCATCCAGTCTCACACACCGATCGGATCAGACCATAGGAAAAACCTCTCAGTGACCCCAATTGCTGCCGGAAAGTCCAAGCTCCGGATCCATCTCACCTAGCTAGCATCTGTTAAGCAGCTTCTGGATCCATGGTAACTTAGCCCTGTACAATTCTTCAACCAACTGTAATTCTAATGCCAATTCAATAACACTAAAATCCAAGCTTACCTCGTGATATTACCATTGTCCACAGCCTATCTTGAAGCATAAACTTACATCCAATGATCAACCTAGATCAATTCAAATCTTACCTCAACTGTTCAGCTTGCATAACCCATCCAAAAAATCCAATGCATAATTACAACACATCCAACTAGTATAGCTTCAATTCTAGATTCCCCAAACTGTGTCGATGATGAACAACAGAAGAGCAGAGGCGATGGTGAGCTGAGCTTGAGTGTCACCTGTGGCAGATCTGAGCTCGAGTGTCACCTGTGGTAGATCTGAGCTCGAGCGACGGTGACGACGAGAAACTTCGGTCGGGCCGACAACGATCTGAGCTTCAACAGTGAAAACGTCGTCGAGCTAGCCTCTCGAATAAACAATCGACGACGGCAGATGGGGGGTCGACAGTGGATTGAACTCGAGGTGGCTGAAGGCGGAAGAGAGGGGATCTGCCCCGCCGACGCTTCATGAAGCCAAGCTCGCAGCGATCTAAAGGAGACTGCAGATCCAAAATCAACTTCGGACGAGATCAGCTGCGGCGGCGAAGATCCAGAAATGGCAGATCATGATCAAAGGGAAGTGAGGTCACCCTCGATCCAACTCTCGACGAGGGTGAGCTCGCTGTGATCGAGCTCACGGCGAGAACTCAAAGACGGCGATAACGCCACAAGGCACAGGAAAAGGATGGGTTGCGGCGACCAGTCGAGCTCAGGTGGTAGCGACGATGAAGACGAAATCAGGAGAGATGACGGTCGGAAACCGCTGAGCTCGCGACGGCGCCGATGGTAGCAGCTCCAGCTCACGGTGGTCAACAATTGATGGTCTTCTGCTCAAGGCGACCTCCAACGACCTCCGGCGACCCGGTGGCGGCAGCGAGATCGTTGCTTGCGACGGAGAAGGTGGCGATCGGGAAAGGAATCACGTCGGAGAAGAGAAACGGAGAGATCGCGGAAGAAGGAATAAGGTCGCCAACCCAAGTTCAACCCGCCAACCCAAGCTCAAACCAATTGGATTTAGCCCAACTGGTTCGAGACCCATTCCCAATAATTTGGCCCAACGATTGGATTCACTTCAATAGCTTTCCCAATTTCATTAAGCCCCAAATCTCAAGCCCAATAGATTTAACCCAACTAGATAATTAACCCATTAGCCCACTAATTAAGCCCAATTAATCCCCTAATTAATCCCAATTAATTAAAGGGTTTAATCCATATATATAATTTTTTTTTCCGTATTTTACATTCTCCCCCGCTTATAAAAATTTGGTCCCCAAATTTCCAACTCATGTACAAGCGAGATGTCACAATAATCATCTCAAGTATCTGGAGCAAAGTCACACTTCAAGTGACTAAGTGGAGTACTGAGCTCGAATATTATATTTCCAGCTCTTATATACTCTCTCAACATATCGACCATCTATCAAAGATACATAAGTATGCAGTGGAGCTCTATACTGTGAATCAGATGGGAGACTTTACCAGAATCGTAAGGTGAATCATGAATCACTATCAGAAATGATACCCAAGGATGCCCCATGGATATAATTCCATCAAGCGATCCAACGGAGTCCATCTTACGGCTTGGAAGAGAATGAGCGAACCTAGCTAATCGATCATCGATTACCCAAATCCTATCAAGTCCTTTCCGAATTCTAGATAATCTCCCAACACACTCTAATGTACTAGGCTCTCACTTCATCACGGTACGTAACCCTACCGATCACAATATTCCATCTTTGCTAGTGGGCATACCAACATCAAACTACGAAATCATCCATGTTCCACATATCGTTCCACCAACAGGAACGTCCCAATACTCACTATTTTCGGATATACTCCGAATAAATCACCACTCCTAGTTGAAGAGTCTCCTGAAACAACTCTTCCTAAAACGAATGCAACTCTGGGAACGATTATCCTTCCCAGAGACGTAGATTTATTCTCACAAGAGAAATTAATCTAATGTCCAAAATTCATTCTGTCACACAGAACTGAAAATAACTGGAAGCCTATAATGACCAATCTCGCTAGTTTCTCCACTAGCGTACACATAATATATGTCTCATTCAACTGCATCGGGATCGCTCCTAATCCCTGAAATATTGCATCTATGTACAATACCCTTCCATCCATATCGGACGGATTAACTAACACTGACACAAAAGTCAGCCACCTTCTAGGCCTTGAAACCTAGCTTACAAACTTCCGACCAGGTGATTTCCATCACCTTCTTGGTCCAACAAGTCGGCGATATAGTATCGCTAAAACATCCTATCCTTATCTCTGGTAAATACCAAATCAATCTAGGGACACCATAATTTCCCCTAAGATCGTGAATATATCTCAAAAATATATCATCCACAGATATGATGACAATCGATCCCAAATACTCCAAGAGTACTTGATTCCTCGAATCCATGAACGACTAATTCGTCAATAAGTCTAATAACATTTTCAATCAGCTTTATACACCTGAATCCTTTTACTCTAAGCTACAGATAACTCAATCATCACACCGACAATGATAATTGTATGACACTAAGTCACTACAATATCAACCCTCCAGTCGTAGATCAACCCTAGGGTATACACAGGTGTCATTTAGCTTATCTAAACAGATCATCTATCCACAACGAAAGATATTCATTCACAGTAATTACTGCATTCCAATCATCGATAATCGATGCATAAGCTCAAGATCTGACTCTCTTCTAGCAAAGAGTTACAAGTCTTCTCAAGAAGAAACACTGAGGCAGATAAATCTCCCATAGTGTTTAGCAACACTGATACCCATAAAATCATCTCCCTGTATGAGGTCCCCAATATCAGGATTATTCCCGAAATCACCTCAATCGCTTACTCTACTTGCCCATGCAGTGGCAAGCTCGAGAGTTTATCCAAAACTATATCCGAATACTCTCGAATTATACGTACATCCGAGAGTCCTAGTATACCAATGCTCCAACAATCTAACTATCCATAAGGATATGTTTATAGTGGAGGTATGTCTAGCAAAGGCTAAGGGTATCCCTTGACTTCTTGGTTGTTGATCAACATCTCACCTGACGGTAGAGAAAATCACCAATCCACAAGTCGATAGGAACCCTTCGAACCCTATCCAAGAATGTTCTAGACAAAGATACCTGTAAACTACCAATATTTCTCGATATATCCGCAAATAGGATAACCTAAAGTAATACCCCGAAGGACCGATCCTTCGGTCTTCTATACTTTTTCTTGAGTAATCATGTAACTCGTCCAACTTCTGCTATTGGCGACTGAGCACAAGTAGATACGAAAGACTACCATGGAGAAAATCGAGGTACAAATAAACAATCAGAATGGAGATGGTAAACACTGTTGGACTGACAAAAGGTACACATCTGGCTATAAAATACTGAAGAACTGTCAACATCGTAGCACGCTCCAACTCTGTGAAAGGTATAGCTGCGTCTGAAGAATACAACATAGATATGACCATCGTTGTATACTCTCTCTCCTCTGAACAAATCATAACCACGCCTGGGAAGGTAACAGTTGCTGTCGTCTGGGAAGGTAACAATTGTTGTCTGAACGTCTGAGTCTTCTGAGATGTCTTGGTACCGACATCACGAGTAACTTACTTCTTCCGGATGAAAGTATCAAAAAGCTCCAACTATATCTGAGGTAGTAGATCGTTGCAGATGTGATATTCCATTCTTCTATCATGATCTCGGCTTCCGAGGTTGTGGATCGTCCGCTCGAAAGCTTCATCCATAGTCTTCAACTGAGTCTTCAAGGTACATACTCTCCTCAAAGGTACTGACTGCTTATAGTAGAAGCGGATAAACTGATCCATTGAATAATTTGACTCTACGTCTCGTCGTGACCCACACTGCACACACATAAACTCCCTTCAGAGTCTTTCCTCTGAGTTCACTGATAAACATGAGAAGCTACTGACAATCTGCAATCGGTCTTCTATGATCAAAAAACTCTCCAATAGTCGCTCGTGACTCATGACTTTAATCTTGCTCCTTTTTATCCAACATTTGGAGACTTCTAATTCCAATAATTGGACTTGCAATATCTGCTTATCAAATCTTCAACTCTTAAAACACTTACTACGGAGTCATTTCTATCCACATGACTCGGTCTAAGGACTTCCGGTAGGATCTAGTAGGAGATCCAAACATCCTGATCAAGATGTCAATCGATAACCCGTGGGTGGCCAAAACCAACCCAATCACATTCTTGGTCTATTAGGTGGTCGTAACCCTCGCAAGTCTAGCGACTCTGTATGGTACCTTCGTTACCAACTTACCACCCTACTCGATGCCCAAGAATTCCCTGACAATGAGTCAAAGAAGATGACGTGGGGAAATACTATCTCACAACATCACTGAACTGTGACCAAGTGATACATTATTTCCCGTAGGTTACTTCCCATTTCTTCTACCAACTACCAGCTAGATCCGGATAATGGTATTCCACTAACACTACTATCTTCGTATAACCCGAGTTAAGTACTCAAAAGTACTTCCAAAGTTATACAACCTAGAACGACCATCTCAGGGATTAACATTCCTATGAATATCATCCCCTAATTTTCTACTATCTGCATCAACAATAGTATACTCGCTTAGTCCAATACCTCGCAGATAACAATCTGGCGAGTATAATTAGTGAAAATCCCTAGGACTGTAATCTTTGATCTCCACAAGAGATGTGACTACTTAACCCCTTCTTCCGACTCGGTATCAATCGGCTCTCAAAGGTAATTACCTTTTTTATAGCAGGTACATGTATAATAATCTCAATATATCGTTTCCGTGATCATCTCAAATCACGGTTACGGATAGTGACCAACACCCTACACGTCATCCATGTTATAAGCAACTAAATGCATAGGCAATAGAAGGATATGTAATAACAATTAACATACCTTAAACCTTGTAGCTCGGAGATGTCCGCAACAGCCAGATCCTAGAACTCACGAAACAAAACCGAGTAAAGCAAAACTCGATGTCCGAACGAAATCAAATCCGAAAATGGACTTCGCAACCTAGGGCTCTGATACCAATAATTTTGTCACGCCCCGGGAGTATGCCGTGCCGAAAAGCAAACGGACAGCATCTCCCCTGTACGTGGCAACATATCGGGTTAATACAAGGCCCGTAGGCCCACAACAACAATATGATATACACAGATATCAACATATCAAACGCAGCGGAAAACATACAACAGATAAAACAATATACAATGACCCAACTGTGCACTCCGGAGTGACTTGACACAACAAAAAACATAATAGAAGCCACATCGAAAGCCAAATATATACAACACGTCCGTATATCACAGATACGGAAACAATACGGGCTAAAACCACAAAACGACAATCCACACAAATACCACAATGCGGATTAAATATCCATCCGTCCGGTGTGAGATGGGATCAGCTGGCGGAGCTCCGAACGTCCAAGGAATCTTCTACCTGTTATCTGGGCGACAGGAAGCCCAGGGTCCAGGGGTGGTGAGTATAAACTCAGGGGTAATATATAGAAAGTGCATGAACAACATATAAGGATAGATCTACAAGTATACATGTGAAAATCTACACGTATACAGCATGAGTCCAATAGACATACAGTCATATCCAAATCTAATAACAAGTAACTACAGTAAAGTCATACTCAGTGTATATACTAAACTAATTAATTGAACATAAAGTAATGTACCAACGTACCTGACGGTCTGTAACACCAGATGCTAGATCATCCTGAACAGATTTACAATAACATAACTCATATAACGTACTAAATCAATCCCATACCTGACCAATACTCCAACATATGAATAATATATGATCACCTGTAATAACAATCCGGTCCGTACCACACAATGACATGATGCTAATCAAATACATATAATGATCAATCAGCATGTATCATGCTCAACACATAGCAGTATATAAAATGCAAATGACATGTATCATGATGAACAAGCATGTGCAACAATCATAGCTCAATCAAATGCAGCATCTCACAGGCATATGTAAAACATATATCAAATACATGCATACATATATATATCTGCAATGCATATGCATGGTCATGCCTGTGCACCCCACTCGCTACCACGACCCCAGTGTGGCCTAGGTGGCAGGACATGACAACTATCCCGACTCCAGCCGCTACCACTCTCGGTGGCCAGGGTTGGGTAGTATGAAACAAAGAGCTAGCCCACCATGTAGAGCTATATGCTACCTACGGGGTCCTGCTGCATGCTCCGTCCCTACCCATGAGTAGACGAGCACCGCACTCAGACAAGCACATCACACGACCACTGTATAGTGGGTGAGTGCGCTAACTACCACTCCACAGGTGGCAGTCGCGCATCTCCGGCTACCACCATCCATAGTGGCCGAGAGCACGCACAACAACGCTGCTCAACCCTCGACCGCTACCCCTACGAGTGGCGGGAGGCGGGATGATTGACGACTCGTCTCAACCACAAGGCGGACCCGGTCGTCGGCACATGCATGAAATGTAATGATGCATAGCTCACACACAAATCCTCGCAACACTCCCTAACTCACGGGGAGACCTAGTCAACCATGCAAGGACGATAAATCCGTAATCACAACCTATTTACCTATGTATAGATAAATAGATTCGTCAAACTAACACACTGATATGTATACGATACAACGACCGACATCATAATTTGGACTCATCACCTAACCTAGTGATGCAACCCAGTAACCCAATCTGAGGTCATAAAAATAACCCTAACCACATGTATTTACTAAACATCTATCAGCTAACACATAATAGGGTTTTATAGTTCCTATCCGAGCTAGATAATCAATGAAGTACCAGAGTATATATCTCAAAGGTCAAGGCAGTACAAGCATACGATTAAATAAGAGTGGATTTAAGGTAAACCGGTATAAACATAAATCCAAGATCATGCACTGGAATTGATCAAAACTACCGGACCAGGTAGATATTACCCACCTGATATGCAATCCATGCTATCCATCTCCATGTCCATGTATTTATGACAATTAAAGTCTTGTAACAATAGGTTACAGTTAAGTATCATCACACATCTAATGATCGAATCAAATCCTACATCATCCTAGTATCTCGATCAACTAAATCAATATTAACAATCGAGTAATACTAAATCTAAACTATAGCAGTAGCTTACCATCCAGTCTCACACACCGATCGGATCAGACCATAGGAAAAACCTCTCAGTGACCCCAATTGTTGCCGGAAAGTCCAAGCTCCGGATCCATCTCACCTAGCCTAGCATCCGTTAAGCAGCTTCTGGATCCATGGTAACTTAGCCCTGTACAATTCTTCAACCAACTGTAATTCTAATGCCAATTCAATAACACTAAAATTCAAGCTTACCTCGTGATATTACCATTGTCCACAGCCTATCTTGAAGCATAAACTTCTGTCCAAACGACTGAACCCTAGATCAATTCAAATCTTACCTCAACTGTTCAGCTTGCATAACCCATCCAAAAAAATCCAATGCATAATTACAACACATCCAATTAGTATAGCTTCAATCCTAGATTCCCCAAACTGTGCCGATGATGAACAACAAAAGAGCAGAGGCGACGGTGAGCTGAGCTTGAGTGTCACCTGTGGCAGATCTGAGCTCGAGTGTCACCTGTGGTAGATCTGAGCTCGAGCGACGGTGACGACGAGAAACTCCGGTCGGGCCGACAACGATCTGAGCTTCAACAGTGAAAACGTCGTCGAGCTAGCCTCTCGAATAAACAATCGACGACGGCAGATGGGGGGTCGACAGTGGATTGAACTCGAGGCGGCTGAAGGCGAAAGAGAGGGGATCTGCCCCGCCGACGCTTCATGAAGCCAAGCTCGCAGCGATCCAAAGGAGACTGCAGATCCAAAATCAACTTCGGACGAGATCAGCTGCGGCGGCGAAGATCCAGAAATGGCAGATCAGGATCAAAGGGAAGTGAGGTCACCCTCGATCCAACTCTCGACGAGGTGAGCTCACGCGTGATCGAGCTCACGGTGAGAACTCAAAGGCAGCGATAACACCACAAGGCAGAAAGGATGGGGCTGCGCGGCCCGGTCGAGCTCGTGGCGTGGCGATGAAGACGAAATCGAAGAGATGATCGGTGGAAACTTGGCCGAGCTCGGCGGCGGCCGTGGTAGTAGCTCCAGCTCACGGTGGTCAACAATTGATGGTCTTCTGCTCAAGGCGACCTCCAACGACCTCCGGCGACCCGGTGGCGGCAGCGAGATCGTTGCTTGCGACGGAGAAGGCGACGATTGGGAAAGGCATCGCGTCGGAGAAGAGAAACGGAGAGATCGCGGAAGAAGGAATAAGGTCGATCGCGAGTTTCCGACCCCTTTTTAAACGCCGTTTAAGCGACCCGGTTAGACCAACCCAAGTTCAACCCAACTTCAGTTCAAGCCAACCCAAGCTCAAACCAATTGGATTTAGCCCAACCGGTTCAAACCCATTCCAGTCCAATAATTTGGCCCAACGGATTCAGCCCAATTTCAGCCCAAGCCCCCAAATCCAGCCCAAGCCCAATAGATTTAACCCAACTAGATAACTAACCCATTAGCCCATTAATTAAGCCCAATTAATCCCCTAATTAATACCAATTAATTAAAGGGTTTAATCCATATATATAATTTTTTTTCCGTATTTTACATATATGGAGTCGGTCTTGTATGTAGGTTCATAGAGGAGAGACTCATTGGAAGGTGGCCAAGTGAATCCTTCGTTATATCTAAGGTACTCTAAATCACGGATTATTTTATTCTCACTCTAACAATTCTCAACTTGTTAGATATTCGGATAGTGATTGGGGTGGAGACTGTAATGACCAGAGAAACACTTTCAGCTTTACATTTTTTGTTGGGGATACAATATTTTTTTGGATGTTAAAAAAAACAACATATTGTTACTCTTTCCACATGTAAAGCAGAGTACGTTGTGGCATCCTCATATGTTAGTCATGCTATATGGCTAAGAAGTTTACTAAAGGAGCTAAAATTTGAACAAAATGAAAGCAACTCAAATTTGCATTGATAACAAATCGGCAATTACATTGGGGAAGAATCCAGTATATTATCAAAGAAGTAAGCATATTGATGTTCGCTTTCATTTTATTCGCGAACATGTGAAGAACAAAGATGTGGAGCTAGTCTATGTGAAGACTAAAGATCAAGTTGGAATATCTTTACTAAGCCACTGAAGTTTGAAGATTTCATCAAGATGTAGAATTTACTTGGAGTCACAAAATTAAGTTTAAGAGGGTGTTGAAAAGTAAACTTAATTATGGATAGAAATGACGTGATGGCGATATGACTAAGATAAGAATTAGTAGAGATAGAATGGATGAGGTATAAAGTTGATGTGATGACGATATTGATAAGATAAGAATTAGTGGAGATAAAATAGATGAGGTGGAAAGTTGATAAGAATAAAATAAAATGGTTTAGATTCAATGTATTTGAGGATAGTGCTTATCGTTTATCCAATAAGTCTATAAATATGTAATATTTCTAAGAGATTGTGATGATAGATTGAGTAGTTCACTTATATCTTATTTGTCTTCTTCCACGAAATTTTCTTTTCCCTTCTTTATTTTTCCAACACAATAGAGGTCGATGATAATGATGGAACAACGTTGGAGTTTTTCCACAATCTTAGATGTGAAAGTAGATGAAATATAATTTTGGAAAATATCTTGTGCCATTGAAATATAATCTATGAGCATATCAAAACAAAACATATTTGTCTCCACCGCTGTGATACATGATATAATCGCAAAGCACTAAATAAATAAATAATAGGATTGAGCCTTTATAATATGATGCGAGCAAAATCCCTAAGTCCACGGGACAAAGTCAAATCAATATTTGAGTCAAGGTAGAGCCTCTAGATTAGATCCAATCAAAGGACGATAATAGTTAGCCCGGATCGATCGGACTTCTTCCATTCATGTCTCGACAGATATGTTTATTTCGGCTGAAAATCTCTCCATTCATTTCTCGATAGATATATTTATCTTGATAGGAATCTCTCCATTCATATCTCGACAGACATACTTATCTCAGTAGAAATCTCTCCATTCATGTTTCAACAGACATGTTTATCTCAGTAGGAATCTCTCCATTCATGTCTCAGTAGAAATCTCTCCATTCATATCTTGGCAAATATATTTATCTCGGCATAAACATGTCTGTTGCCACATACACATTTTAGGACTACTTGTTGCAAGATTGTGGAAGCAAGAGTACCACGTGACAGACACCTTGTAGGAACGTCGGTAAGCACTAGAGGAGGGAGGTGAATGACGCGTTCTCGTCGTTTGATGGAATTCGATCGTGCTTGCTACAAACGTTAGTGTATGCAGCGAAAATAATGATAACAAAAACAAATACATACAACGAGCAATACACCAGAATATACGTGGTTCAGAACCTTAGGGTTCCTACTTCACGGGGTAAGCTCAACGAGCTCTAGTGATGGACACACCACTAAATAATAACACTCCTTCTCGATAACACACCGGAGGTGGAGAAATCTTATACAAGTGATTACAAATAGTAATACAATGAATACAAGCAAATAGAAAGATGAAATGCAATACAAGTAAAGAAAATCACTTTACAAGAGAACTTTGAGTGTTTGCTTTTGGTTGCTTGAGAATAGCCTTGAAGATTTGGATTGCAGTAGTACCCCTTCAAATCACCTCAAAGAACCATGTCAAAATCCTTCTCCTCGATCTCCTTTTAAAGCTGCAACTCGGGTTGGATTCCGACTAGCAGTCGACTGATCATGATCATCAGTCGACTGCTCCTATAGCCGTTGTGAGACAACAACTTAATCCACGTTGGATAAGTTTTAACGGATAGACCATTAGTCGACTGATCATGCCTCCACTCGACTGCCAAACCCTAGCAGTTGACTCAGAGATATTCTGTGCCCGTGTCCTTGACCATCATCCCGACTCCACGTCGATCGAATGTTGAGCCAAGCCCACGAGACCACGAACACGTCGACTCTGGTCATAATCTCGATCGAGAGTCAACTCGGCTGCTAAGTGTCAAAATACTTAACTAGTCGACTAATCATAACCTCAGTCGACTGACAAACCTCAAACATGAGGTTTAACCCCAAGTATAATGCCCTCATACTTGCTAGACCACCTTTAGCCTAAACCTAAGCCTTCTGACCACCTCTATCAGTCTCACACCTATTGGATCCCTCTAACTCATCCATGACTTGTTCATCCATATGTTAGCCTTCAAGTGCTTCCATCGGCTATTGTCATGCTAACGTGGTCTACACTGCCAAGACACATTTGGGCTTACGCTGTCAAGACTACCGCTTGGACTTTACGCCATTAAACCATTAGACTTATGCTGTCAAGACTCCATCCTTGGACTTTACACCGCCAATATCAACCCTTGGACTTCCCTTGCCAACCTATGTTAGACTTTCCATTTGTCAAGACTTAAACTTGGACTTTTCCTTGCCAACCCATGACTTGGACTTTCCATGCCAAGTACACAAGACTTGGACTTTCCATTGCCAAGTGTCCCACTTGGACTTCTCCATTATGGTCAACCCCAAGTCAATTATTTAGTCAACCCATTATCAAACAACGGTCAACACCTTTATCAAACATCAATGTCAAACATCAAAATACTACTCGAGTCCAACTCGAGTCTGGTCAATCGTGACTTGGATTGATTGCACCAACATACCTCACGCAGCTAGTTGACATGTTGGCATCCCTCCAACGATTAGACACATCCTTGTATTAATGGAGTCTTGTCTCCCATTAACCATGCGAATTGTATTAATTAAGTTTTATGCGTCTGTCATATTTAATGAGTTAGTGTCCTCTATCATTCTCCGCTATGTCAGATTGTCATAATGAAAAACTCTTATCCTTCGTATGGACCCATTGGAGTTCACACTAATCTCCTAGCTTATAAAAGGTAACGAGAAGAAATCTGGAGGGGATATTTTTTCCTGGCTCTTCTTCATTTTTCTAGCATTTGCTCCTTTCCCTTCCTGCTCTTGCTAACCCTAACTTGAGCGTCAGAGAGACATTGCGGGGATCCCTCTCAGCGCCTTCCTTCCATCTTATTTACTATCTCAGGTTTCTGCTCCCTAGTTGCTCCAGTAGTGTCGTCCATCAATACTTCCAAAGCTTACCTCTATGCTTGGATCGTCGTGGGAATTCCTAATCTCCGAGGGCATGTCCGTCTCCATCTTAGACTAGTTCGCTGAATGCAGTTGACCTCTTCAACTCGTTGAATCATCTTCAGTCGAGTCAATAAAAGTTTCATCTGAGTCATCTTTGTTCCAGTCAAGTGTCTTGTCTCGATGTTTCAACCACAGTATAACATTTTCTCCCTTTCAATGAGATTGAGTCTAGGATTTAGGGTTTGAGTTAGGGTTTATATTGCTGAGGGAAGGAAGAAGAGTACTATAGGCAGAAAAGATAAAATAAGTTTTTGTTTTTTCACATGAGGGATATACTGTGTGAGGCACAGAGAGATTATTTGTGCAATGGAATAAAAGCAAAGTAGTGCGATGCTATGGTAAAAATAAGGGCAATAAAAATATTAAAGTGTGAATTTTAAAGAGATAAATATTCAAAATTCAAATTTATTCAATAAATAAATTAAAAAATAATACCATCTGCCTCGAAAACTAAACAGGTGAAAACTTAAATACTTATTAAAAAAAAGCAAACACATAATTGAGATTAAATTTAGAGAATTATACGCTTATTTTTTTTTAAATATTTAAATTACACAGACTATTTTAAAATTATATAGAGGAGAGCAACAAGAAAAAGATAAATATTGGAGGAGAAAAAAGGTATTCTAACAAATAAATTGGTGGGGGGTGGTAATTTTAAAATGACAAAAATTAAATGGATGATTTTTAAAATAATAAAAATAATATTTTAACATATTTTCATCTTAAAAATACTCTTATTTCAAAGATATTAAGATAGCTGAGCTATTTCAACTTGATAAAAAATACTATATGTGGTTTTAAAAAAATACTCTTATCAACTGGATTAATATTATTCAAATTTAATCAAAATTATTTTAATTTGATAAAAAATACTTTTATTACTGTTATAGTTTTAAAGTAATTTTTGATGAAGTTAAAACGGGAATCAAAAGATGCATTCAAAGTTTGAGAATTTCTAAAAGACACACTATAATTTTATTAGGTAGACTTAATTCTAAAAATATCCCTCCATCAATTATAATATTCATTTTATTTTTTTATGATATTGATTTTTTTAAAATATCAATATCGAAGTAACGTTGATTTTGAAAATTAATATCATAGTACCATCATTTTTAGAAATCAACAAATAACAATAGTGTTGATTTTCAAAAATTAACATCACTATAATTCTAAATATTTGAACACCAACAGAAGATTCAAAAATATGATTGTATTTTTTTTTACATTCTCAAAACTTCTCTCTTCTACTCCATATCTTGATTTCAAGATTTTAAATTTTTTAACACATCAATGAATTTTAGCTAAAATATATTGATGATCTTAATATTGAATTTGATAGGCTTCTAGAGTGACCAAAAATCCAACAGGTCATATAATCTTAATTGCATGGTCTTCCTAGTCCTTCGTGCATAATTCATTTTTAAAATTCAAATTTTTATCAATTAATACATCTATAATTTTACATAAAAATTTAGAACTAAGATTGTACACCAAAACTCTATTTTTTTTATATTTTTCTCTTCCATTTCATATTCAAATTTCATAATTTCAAATTTTCTAAATCTATCAATAAATTTTGACAAAAAAAATCAACATTACAAAAAAATGAAATGAATATCATAGTTGACAGGAGAAGTATTTTTTAAATTAAATATATCGTTTGTAAAAGCCAAATATAGTGTACCTTTTGAAAAGTCTCAAATATTGAGTGCCTCCTTCGACAAAAATATCATTTATTATAATAATACTTCATGTATAATAATTTTAATCAAAGTAAATTAAAAAAGAAAATATTGGATAAATTTATTTTAACGTAGTGTAACAGGTATAATTTGTTATAAAATATTAAAATAATAATATTTTTGGAATCAAATATATAGTATATTTTTGGAATCAAATATTGAAAAAAAAGGATGGACCTTTTAACGAAAATGATAGCAAAGGGTAGGGGTGTGCATTCGGTTAAAATCGAACCGACCGAACCGATTAAGATCGAAATCGAATAAACCGAATTTTTTTTAACTAAACCGAACCGACCGAAATTTTCCAATGAACCGAACCGATTTTGTAAACAAAAAATCGATTCCGAAAAAACCGATTTTAAATGTGCGACACGCGAACTCGGAAATGCGTGTCGCACATTGCACAACACAGCGTGTCGATTGAATTTTTCCGATTAAAACCAAACCAACCAAAAACCGAATAAATCGATATTTTGAATAAAAACTGAATTTCGACCAACCGAACTTGAAAGTTCGGTTGTCATTTTTGATGCACCCTAGCAAAGGGAGTTTTTTTTTTTTGTCTATTTTAAAATTAGGACGTATTATTTGAGAAATTTTGGTGCATAATTCGTGCCCTTTTTGATTTTTTTTTTACTTTTATGAAGTGAAAAAAAAAAAATCAAAAGACGTTTTCCGATGAGAACCATAACGAGCTAGGGACAAGTAGGGGTGTGCATTCGGTTAAAACCGAATCGACCGAATCGATTAAGATCGAAATCGAATAAATCGAATTTTTTTTAACTAAACCAATCAAACCGAATTTTTTCAATGAATGAACCGATTTTGAAAAAAATCGGTTTTTTTCGTTAAAACCGAAAAACCGATTTTTCTTGACGAGAAATGTCGAATGCGTTTATTGCCGAACAATGTATGTGAAATAGGCGTGTCGCACGTGAAATGTGAAATGATAACGCGCGTGTTGAATAAACAATATGTCGCTATGAAATGTGCATTATACACATAGTGCGCACATGACATAATAAGTTAGCGCGACAATTGTATTGAGCACAACAGCGTGAAAAAAATCGACCAGTTCGGTTAACCGAATTTTTCCGATTAAAACCCGAAACCGAACCGAAAAAACCGAATAAACCGATATTTTTGAATAAAAAAACCGAATTTCCGATTAAACCGAACCGAACTTGAAAGTTCGGTCGGTTTTTTCGGTTTAACCGACCGATTGCACACTCCTAGGGACAAGTGAAGGAAAAAAAACGAAAATTTGAGAAATTGCTGTAATTTTTTATTTATTCATTAATTTTGAAATATTCTATGATAGTTAGGACTTAGGAGCAGAATTCTACAATCCTACCTTGTCTTTTGAGGTGTAAATTGAATTTCGGAAACAATGGGCACCAACATAGTATTTGAAAAAAAGGTCTAGGTATCATGAACGGTTCATGGAGGAAACCCGGATGGTTGCGTTGCCGCAGATCGTCGCCGTCCTCCTCCTCCTCAGCGCTGGCGGCGCCGCTGGACCCTCGGCCGCGGAGTAGCTGAGCTGCAGTCTCTTCGATCTCAGTCTCCCTGTGGCGTCATCCACCTCGACGACCGCCTCGTCTCCCGCTTCCTTACCTCCGCCGCACCACCCCGCCCCGCCCGGCCCCCGCCCCTATGCTCTCCTCGTCTTCTTCGACGCCAACCAACTTCGTTCCGATTCTGAGCTCCGCCTTCTCTATCTCCAATCCGAGTTCTCCGTCCTCTCCTCCTCCTTCGCCGCCGCCTACCATGAAGACGACGCCTCGTCATCTCGCGTTTTCTTCTGTGACATCGAGTTCGGGGAATCCCAAAAGTTATTCGCCCTCTTCGGCGTGTCCAGCCTTCCCCATGTCCGCCTCGTGCCGCCCTCCACTCTCTCGCTTCTCGATTCTATCCCCATGGACCAGTCCGATTTCTCCCGCGGCGTTGAGTCCATGGCCGAATTCCTCAAAGTCAAGGCTAGGATCTCCCTCGGTTGCCCGATCCTCCGGCCGTCCCTTGTCTCCTTCCGTCTGGTCCTTCTCCTTCTCGCTGTCATCCTCATCTCCGCCCCTTAACTAATTCGTCGCATCCTGGAAAGCGGCACTCTCTTTCAGACTTTCACTACCAACGCCTCTGGATGCCCCTCTCCCTCTTCGTGTACTTCTTTGGCGTCTCCGGCAAGATGCACAACATCATCCATAACATGCCCATGGTTTTGCTCAATCGCAACAACCCAAATCCCTTTTGCCAAGGATCTGGGATGCAGCTGAGGACTTCGCAATTGGGTTCCTGTACATGGTCGTTGGACTTGTTCAAGCCTTCGTGACTTATTTGCTTGTCAGATTTAGGAGCATCTCCGTTCAGAGGGGATTCATGCTAGCGGGGATGATACTGGCATACTGGGCAGTAATCAAAGTGATCTATTTAGATAATTGGAAGACTGGCTACAGCATTTTACGTCCCAAGAGTTGTAGGTGATGTGAGATCAGGTCAGTGCTTTCTATTCCTGATTTTTAATTTGCTTTTTGATGTCTCAATGGCCAAAAGTAAGTTCATTGGCTAAAAATATATACCTATGACTGTCTCAGGTGGAGTGTTAAGGGTGTTTTTGAGTTGAAAAGGATCATTTTTTAGTTGAATTGGATCACCATGATTCTTTGGTCCAAATACTTTGATGGCCTAAGCAAGTTACTTTAGCAAAGAACATAAAAAATTATAGGCTTCCCGGGAGTCTAGTATGGAGTGTACATATTGGGTTCGGATGAAAAAAGAATCTATTGAATTGAAAATGGAGATTTGAAAGTCACCATGATAGTCATTTTCATTTAATACACCGCCTAGGATCTTTAGAATTTTTTATTTTATATTTTGTTTAACTAAAATTGTTGTTCTTGGCCATCAAAGTGTGTTTTTGCTAAAACACCTTAGTAGGTCATTTCAATTAAACATTTTGGCTATACATTTCATTCTCACAGAATGTCGAGTATAATAATTTTGTCCAAAATGGGAAAGTTTGGACCATCAAAATGATTTTAAAAAAGGGAGAGGTATAATCATTTAATCAGGGATTTGTTGCGTATATAGAAAAAGTGAGTTGTTTGATTTCATTTCAATTAAACATTTTGGCTATACATTTCATTCTCACAGAATGTTGAGTATAATATTTTTGTCCAAAATGGGAAAGTTTGGACCATCAAAATGATTTTAAAAAAGGGAGAGGTATAATCATTTAATCAGGGATTTGTTGAGTATATAGAAAAAGTGAGTTGCTTGATTTTGAAAAATCCAAACTTCGATGTGCCCTTTGAGAAATTTGCCTAGTTCTTATTTTTTCCCCATCTTTTCAGCTTCTAATGACACTAAAAGGGTGTTTAAGTTCTGGGGCAATTTATGAAAAATATCGAAATGATGGTCCTGCATTGCTGTCACTGCTAGTAAATGGAATAATTCAATGCAATGGGACAGTGGCCTTGATGTTACCATGGCTTCTAACAAGTTGGGTAGTATTGCAAGTTGGAACACCTTTCCTAAATAATGGGGTTTAAATCATATTGACTTCTCGAGCATGTATAGAAAATTAGGCACAAAATGGTTTTAAATTAAGAAAGATGATAGAGTTTCTTGCTTTGATCTACTATTATGGCAGTACTCTTGGAATTGATACTATGAATGTGCAATCAAATAGTCTTTGTTTTCTTGAAAAGTGCATACAAGTGGCATCAATCTGACATGCATTGCACATTTACATTATGTGGACATATATGCCAATGATATTAAACTTTAACAGGAACACCTATGACGAATGGTACACTCCATGTGCCTATAGTAGCCAAGGAAAGAAGCATTGGCCTAGGATTTAAGGTTTGTTAGAAAGCACAAATTGCAAATGGTTCCTCGTAATGAAATATCAAATATCATGTTATTTTCATATATTTCTAGGTGGATCACTCTCCTCCGATTCCTTCATAATTCCTTATAAGACTATTCTTTTATCTTTTTGAAATCTAGAGTTGTCGCAGCGGAAAATGAATACAAACTAAAACAAATAGACAAATTCTTTTTTACTTGGTTCACAACCCGAGTTGGGTTGTTACTCCCAAGGCTCGTAACCCTTCATAGGGTTACTTCGGTGGGCAATGCACTAAAAGTCCTCCGATTCGAGCACTCTCGAACTCGGAGGGTATTTGCTTTTACACAAATGAAGGATAAGGTAACACACTATCTATCCTTATAAAATTAAGGACAAGTAAAGCGAAAATGAGATTATAAAAACTATACCGACACACAAGAATAAGAGATGAAGCTTTGTGTCGGAGATACAGAGTTTCGACATGATAATGCTTTTACAGACGAGAGATAACGACGACAACACTTCGGAGTATTAGCAATTGATGATTCGGAGCTAGTCCTCCAATTCTTTTATAAGTCTTTTCCAGTCAACTGATACATCCTCCAGTCGACTCCAAATCAGCCTGTCGATTTGACAAGCTGGCTAGCTCCTCTCCTCTATTGTTTAGGAAATTTTCTATCCCAGTCGACTGAAATACTTGTCATCTCAGTTGCACGATCTCCAGTCGATCACCAGCCTGCCTTGCCAATTCGGCATCTCAATCAACTGGACTATACCCAATTGACTGGGTTTGAGTCGACTGGAAACATTCCAGTCGCCTAGATACATGCAAAATGAGATTAGCAAAATGTATAGTAAAAAATGGAATGACAGTAGTAATACTGTCCGATCTTGACTTCTTAGTTCAACGTGGACTATCCATCGAATCAACGCTTACCTTGTCCCCCTACAGAGGACTCGACCTCACCTCTCCACTTGAGGCTTATTTGTTGGCTTTCCTGTCGGACTTACCTTTCTTGAAATCCGATTTGACTCACCAAGTCTTTATGCCAGCTGTCCGGGCTCCCTGATCCAGTTAGGCTTCCTGTCCGTTGTCCGGTCTCCTGACTCAACCAGTCTTCTGCCAGATGTCCGGTCCACACGATCCATTTGGACTTCCTGTCTGGTGTTTGGTCCTCCTGATCTGTCAAGTATTCTGTCTAGTATTCGGTCAACATGACCTACTAGGGTTTTCTGTTAAGTCTGCACACTTAACTATATGTTAGATCACAAGCTGATCTTAACTTTAAATATGGTTCATACATCAAAACTAAGGAGTGATGCTTTCTGCACTAACAATTTTTTCCTTTTTGATGTATGACAATATATCGGTTAAAGTTAGGAGAAATATTGCAAAATGTAACAAGTTCAAGTTCACATGCAATGCATCAAAATTCAAGTTTAAGTTCATATGTAATGCATGAAGTCATGAAATACATTCTTAATAACTAATATCAAGTAAATGTATTAACTTTAAACCACTCTTTCTCTCCCTTTGGCATACATCAACATACTATACATTATTTTTCAATGTCAAAATTCAAGATTTTAAGAATTACTTAACTTTTCACAAAAGTCAATTAACTAAGTGGAACAAGAGTCAAACCAATAAGTGAGTTCAAGTGATTAGTTTTCAAAATAAGAAAAATTGATTTAAGATAAAAGCCAAGTTTATGAAAATTGCTTAATTATGCTATTTATGACATAGCAAATTAGCGTTTCAAAGTATATAGGCTTTTGAAAGTACTTAAGCTTTTCAAAGTATTATTTTAAAGTACATAAGCTATTCAAAGTATTTTAACGTACTTAAACTTTTAAAGTTCATGAAAAATTTGAAATTTGATTTCAAAGTTCGGTAGATTTTAAATAGCTTAAAGTTTAACATTTTTTAAAATCCTCTTTAACTTTTGAAATTCCCATAAAAATTTGAAAAATATTTTCTCCCCCTTAACAAAAGCTAAATGTTTTGAAAATCTTTAAAACTCCCCCTTGAAATTGTTTTCTCCCCCTTAATTCAAAACATATTTTATATATTTTTTTAAATGTACTAATGCTAATGCAGTAAAAGTTGTCCTAGCATGAATCCCTTTTTGTAATTGAGTAAATAATATATTTAAAATAAACATTTAAAAATTATCTTTAAAGCAAATGTCTAACTCTTGGGAAACTCAAATGATATAAGATTATCATTAAGTTTTGGGTGAGAGTTAATTACTGAAGTGATCGATTTGCTTTAAACCCCTTTTGGTTCATGTCGATGTACTAAGTCTACATTTGGAACCTGGGGTGTAGTCCTAGCATTTCACGCCCATCTTCGTGGCTTAACAGGTAGTCCTAGGTGTTTGTGAGATACGATGACTTGCCTAGATCTATAGGATCATGAATTCTAGATTCAACCTAGGCTAGCTTAATTTTAATTTTCTTTAAAATAATATTTCTTAGTAAAAAATAGGTTTGGAATGGTAAAACAGTAAAGAAACCTATTCTATTAGACATAAATCTAATTAACTACTAAGTCAACAATCAAGACTTTAAGATGAAACAAATATTGAAATGTTAACTACATAAGTCCATAGTAAATCGACTATTGCATCTAATAAAGTCCTAATCTGAGGAAGAGGGAGGTGGATGAGGATGACTCATGCCCCAAGATCAAAGCATCTCCATCATCTCTCTGTGATTGTCTCTCTATTGTCGGAGCATCTGCATCATCTCTAGATGACGTACCTGATGCTACTGCTCTTAATGCTGCATCGTATCCTCCAGTCTAGATAATTTCTCTACTACTGTGGGAGGAGCAGGAAGTTCAAGAAAGGGAGATAGGCTATGGATCTCATAGTCTAGTGCCTCCTCAGTCCTATCTGGCTGATGCTCGGGATCAGGCTCAGGCTGAAGCTGGGGCTGTGGTCCATTTCTCCTCCAAGTCAGGACATTATTCTCATCTAAACCTATCTTAGCTAATGCGAACTGTTTAGAATCTATCATGACATACTCAGTAAGTTGTTTGACGTTACCTGCGGTAACATCAAACTGTAATGTAGCTAATAAAAATATGATGATGTGACAGTAAGACATATGTGCCTTACCGCTAGTAATAACCCTACAATGATGAATGATAGATTGGAACATCTGCAGACTAATGTCTATGTCTAATCTGTGAATGAATGTATAAAGTAAAAAATGAATGATAAGGACGTATCATAGCGATGTCCCTAGTAGTTAGTGGCAAAACACAATTTATTATAACTTTGTACAGGGTATAGTCCTGTACTCTGAGTCTAGTGAGACTGAATATACTCACAGATGGAGTCCTCTTCTTACCAAAGAAAAAGTGAGCTGCTTGATTTTGAAAATCCAAACTTAAATGTGCCCTTTGAGAAATTCTCCTAGTTCTTATTTATTTTTCCATCTTTTCAGCTTCTGATGACGCTAAAAGGGTGTTTAAGTTCTAGGGCAATTTATGAAAAATATCAAAATGATGGTCCTGCATTTATGTCACTGCTAGTAAATGGAATAATTCAATGCAATGGGACAGTGGCCTTGATGTTACCATGACTTCTAACTGTTGGGATGTATACTGAAGAGTCTATCTTTTATATGAACATCTTTATTTTTGAAATAAGAATCACATGATCATTGTTTGCATATTTATGGTTATGCATACTGTCTAATACATTACATTGTAGATAACATGGTGTGTAGTGTCACACGGGAGATCATGTTATCAGTTCCTTGTAAAGTATAAGTAAAGGCTCACAACCGAGATGGTTTTGGACAAACCATTGGTATGGTTGTAGTGTGATTTGGTATTGGTTTGTCTTGACCATAAAATTACACTAGTACACTTTGTGTGTATTGAGCAGGATCGACTTAGAGGTGATTCGATTTATTGCTGACTACATAATCGAATTGGACCTCAGATATTATGTTGTACATGCTCTTAATCCCGATATAATGACGGACACATATACTTAGTATTCATTTCTTTGATTTACCAATAGGCGAGATTTATAGAGTAAATCGATAGGCTCGGTAAGTTGGGAAATGATATTATTTATATGGTGTGTCGTTAATTATAGGAGGAAACCGTGTCCTATATATTAGGATGATGATGTCCCCTTGAGGAGCTCATAAGGTTCATCATGTAAACCCTACAGGTGGACTTGGTTCGGCATGATGATAAGGTTGAGTGACACTACTCATGGAGTTAGAAGTTGATTAATTAATTGTCAGTAAATTAATTAATCGATGGACATTCGAGATCTTAAACACGGGGAAATATATGTACAAATAATATATGGAGCCCATATTAACTTATAGGGGTTGGTGAGGTAGATCAATGATAATCCTCTAGTGGAATGGATTATCATTAATGGATCGGACTTTATGTGGACTTGATCCATTGGGTGGCCAAGATCCAACTCCTTCTCATGGTTCATATTGTAGCCTATTAAAACCTCATGGAGCCTAGATCCAATGATGGAAAATAAAACTCTAGATCCGACGGTGGAGATTAAATCTCTAGATCCGACAGTTGAGATTAAATCTCTAGATCCGACGGTTGAGATTAAATCCCTAGAATTGACGGTGGAGGTTAAAAGGAGGCTTAAGTCTAACTCTATAAATAAGGGCTTAAGGCTTGGGCGTGGAGATGAATTAGAGAGATTAGGGTTTTTGTTTCTTTGGCTTGGGCGGTAAGAAACAAAAGGGAGGCTAGGGTTTTGGAGGAGGCTTGGGCGACCACAAATTTGGAAGTTTTTCCTAGGGTTTTGACCGGCTCCCTTTCTCTACTTTTCTCTTTTTGGCCGGCGTCCCACTCTTCTTCTCTTCTCCTTGGTCGGTGGAAACAAAGGCTAGGGTCTCTTCCCTTGGAGTTTTGGCCGGCATCCACAATCCTTATTCTCCTTTTGGCCAGCGGCAAGCATCAAGCTTGGAGCTTGGTGGTCGGTTAAAGGAAGGAGAAGAGTTTTGTTTTATTCTTTCTTTGTTCGGAGTGAACAAGGAAAGGAAGATTGGTGATCTAGGAGGCTTCGACTTTTGGAAGATCGTCGCCCACACGACGTCCAAAAGGAGGAATGACATACAATAGAAGATCGAGAGGTATAATGCTTGTTTATATTCTTTTGTATTATGTCCATAATTATTTTTCAATTATATGCATATTGTATGTTTTGTTATGTGGCTAATTTACTTGGACCCCGAATACAAACACAAAAACCGACGATCCGTACATTGTCTATTCCGCGACTATTCGTAGAATAGAGGTTGGTGGCTTGAACAACAAGTTTGTTCAAGTGACCACTCTAATCGAATAGCACGACGATGAAACGGTAACTTGGGTAATCTCTCTTTGTCAAAGATAAATTTTTATCCGGGGACGTGGAAGGGATCGCCATGAACAAGCGACCGAGTTGAAGTGGGAAGCGAAGTTTCCCCTTCCTTCACTAACAAGTTGGGTAGTATTGCAAGTTGGAACACCTTTCCTAAATAATGGGGTTTAAATCATATTGACTTCTCGAGCATGTATAGAAAATTAGGCACAAAATGGTTTTAAAATAAGAAAGATGATAACATTTCTTGCTTTGATCTACTATTATGTCTGAAATAAGGGATTATGGCGTATGTCTGAAATAAGGGATTATGGCGTAAGCAAGAGTCGATAATAATTTAGTTGGCTTTCTGATAATCACTCTTAAGATGGCAGTACTCTTGGAATTGGCACTATGAATGTGCAGTCAAACAGTCTTTGTTTTTTTGAAAAGTGCATACAAGTGGCATCAATCTGACATGCATTGCACATTTACATTATGCGGACATATATGCCAATGTTATTAAACTTTAACAGGAACATCTGTGCCGAATGGTACACTCCATATGCCTATAGTAGCCAAGGAAAGAAGCATTGGCCTAGGATTTAAGGTTTGTTAGAAAGCACAAATTGCAAATGGTTCCTTGTAATGAAGTATCAAATATCTTATTATTTTCATATATTTCTAGGTAGATCACTGTCCTTTGTTTCCTTCATAATTCCTTATAAGACCGACAAGATAAAAGGCAAAAATTGGAGCTTACACAGTTCGGGATGCCAAAACCCCAGGTCCAACATGATCAAAAGGATTCTCCATCCGTGTTGTGCGGTCCAGGTTGTGTCCTGGCTAGCTCTCTTTAGGTGGGGTTTTAAGTTTAAAAATATAAACAAAAGCAGAAATCTGACTGATCATAAAAAATTCTGAATCCATTTTAACTATATAATGTAATAAATTGTGTATTCTCAAACTGCACAAACTTCAGTTATGTATAAAGTATTTGATGAAGTGGGGTAGAGGTGCTAAAATCACCTACAGGTAGAAAGCTAAAAGTTTGTTTAGAAGTACAACAATTAACAATTATTTTATCTTTATTATCTCTAAATTGATTTTGGTATTTATGAAATGCAGATGAGATGACAATTAGACTATGTTTAATGAGGGGTAATCAACCTTGCAATGTAAGCAATATTACATTATTATATTACAAGATTGATTATTTTGTTTGGTACAAATTTAAAATTGTAATGTAATGTAATTTGGATTACAAAAGGTAATAAAGTTTTGTAATATGCATTACAAGATCAAAAACGTGTAATCCGATTACATTCCAAATCTAAAAATTTAAATGTCAAATATACCCCTAATGTTAGCTCTCGTTCTTTCAATCAAATTAGCGACCAATGATTGACAATCGATGACCAATGATAGGCAATCAGCGATCGGTAGTCGGCGATCGACCTTATCGGTCGGCGACTGGTGATCGGCGACCGACAACCGACAACCGAGAACCTGCGATGGCAATGGCGGTTGCGGGTGATCGACTAGGATTTTGATTATATTTTGACGAAATTGAAATTTGATAAAATTACTTAAATTTAATTATAAGGATATTTTTATCATTTTATAATAATATAAATTACATTCATTATAAGAAAAATAATAGACACCTTGTAAAAGAATGTAATCACCTTTATAATCAAAGATTACATATATGATATACAATTCTTTCACCAAACACAATACTGTAATATTAATTACATTACATTACAAATTTTATTACATTACAAGTTTGATTACATTATCCCTCACCAAACATAGCCTTAGGGAGTTGTGTTCTTACTTACGTAAGTTTTCTTCTGAGTTGTGTTCTTCTTACTTACATAAGTTTTCTTTTGTTTGATTGCGTTGTTTCTTTTCTTTAAATCTTGTCTTCTTTTTTTTTTTCTCCCTTTGAATGCTTCTTTCCATTCTCTGGTCTGTGATGTGTGTCTGTCTTCTTTATAAATCTTATTGGGTTTGAAACAAACACACTATTTCTCTCTGACGTATTCATCTTATGTCCTGCAGGATTGCAGCTTCTTCCATCTTATGGTTTTAGTAACGTGATGAGATCTTCCATTTGTCAAGAAGATTAATTTTAAGTTAATAGTTGAAATGAAGCGAGTATGTTCTTTATGGTCAGTCGTTAACTATCAAACTTGTTTTGACCATATGACTCATCAAATTTTTGTTCACTAGTGAGCATGCTCGATACAAGATTGTTTCTTTTAGTTGTTTTCTCCTAAACAAAGTCCATGTGAGTTCTTGTATTATGAATTTTATTAGGATTCAAATAACTCACAAGTTAAACATGATTTCCATTGTCAAACATGCAAGTTTCTTCAAGTGTTGCTATGATTTAATTTACGATGTCAATGTTTTGATGATTATAATTTCCATTGTATAATTACTGCATTGCATCACTGTCTAATGATGTTGAACCAAGGATCTTGAAAATCTAGATACTAAACTGTTGGTGTATGATTAACAAAGAGAAACGAGTGGCTTAGTGAAGAAAAATTACAGAAATATCATAGTTAAGAGTTCTTGACAAGTGTTTTAATTTTGACAAAGTTAGTGTTGATGATCTTACTGGATAACTCATGCTACAACGGCTCCAAACTTAGGGGTTAAACAATCAAAACTCATATTGTCACACTGAAAGCCACATAGACTGTATATGAAGTTGGTCCAAATTTGTCAAGGAAATAGCTTATATGGTATTTATGTTTCAATATCTTGAATTGTATCTTGCTTTCATTGTTTCTTAGAGTTTGCTAATATCAGTATTTGAAATAGGGAGACATCAATCAAGCCAAACCAAGGCAACCTAGGGCTCCTAAACTCATCAAATGATGAATCAGTCTAAATACCCTCTATTGAAACTAATTTACCAAAGTCACAAAAATCGCAGAGATAAAGATATTAAAGCAGATACGTAGACATACGAGGATGGATAATAAAAAATGAAAGTATTATAGAGAAAGTTAAAATTGCATCTATCGAGAATAAATTTCGAAGCATGTATTTAAGATGGTATAAATATGTACTTAGACAATCAATAAATATTTCAATTGAACGATGTAAAATAATGAAAAATATATATATTAAATGAGGAAAAAAGATTTGATTAACAATAATAAAATAAAATAAAATTTATTTAAATATAGATGATATAATAAAAGATAAAACCTAATAATGTAATTCATATAGTTGATCTCGTTTAATAGGATAAAGTTTAGTTATTATTCTTGTCCTTGTAACATCAAAGAGTTAGGAACAAAGTGTGCATCATAGTCAAATAATTAAAGATGGGCCACCAAGCTACAGGAACCATGGCAGTTTGGTTCAATATCTTCCAATATGTCAATACTGCTGTAAAGTTATTGCAGGCCAAAATATTAACTCCAGGGTAAGATCCAAATTTTTATGACATATTGGCTCTGAAGTAATGATTTTTTCTTCCTTTTTGATAAAATATGAAAACTATATGTCATTACTGCTGTTAAGTTGGTTGCTTCCCTACTTTCACATCTTCAGTTTATTTATTTATTGCGGATTCCATCTCTGCTTCAGCATTCAAGTGAATCTGAGTGGAACTAAGACATCACTGCATTGAGTGTCACATTATACAGTAAGTACATCTTCCTTTGGTAGCCCTTGAAATGGAAAATTGATTCTGCTTATACTTATCAATCTTCCATATATATATATGTATATTGAAGTATTTAAATTCTAACAGCATGTTTTTCTTTGTTTCAGTCATCACTGTTTACTGCACATGGAGGGGTCTTTGAGTTCAGGTCTCATTGAATATGTATTCAATGCTAGACTCTAACAACTTTGTATCCCTTTCATTCCTTAATAATATATATATATATATATATATATAATAAAACAATATTTTACAGTATTAATTTGTTTTTTGTAGATTCTGATAAGTTGCTCATTTCCCAAACAATAAATTCATGTACACTTGGCATATGCCAACAAATTGAAGATTTCGTCTCTTTCTTCCAAATAATAACAACAGAAAAAAATAATTTCACAGTCTTTTAAAACCCACCTTCCAACCGAATAAATGTTCAAGGTTTGAGTTGTTGGTTAAATAATACTATTTTTTTTTTTTACAGCAGCAAAATTTAAAAGATGTCTTTTGCTACACGATTTACTGGAACATTTATTGAAGTCATTGATTTACTGAAATTCTTTTATTTACCTATTCGTAGAGATTTTAATGTGTAAAGAGGACCTAGGAATACTATGTAATGTTATTATTATTATTGCCCTTTTCTTATTATCTGTGTTTGTTAGTTCAAGATTGAGTTGAGAAATCTCAACCTCCCACAAATTATTCGTATTATTTCTTTTACTAGATTTTACTTTTCACTTCGTGACTTGCCACTTTACAGTTTGACTCGGTTGACAAATTCAAATAAAATAAACTCAAAGCGAGTTTTCCTTTACTTCCTTTCCTCCTCTCAAGTAGCTTCACCAGCCCAACAATAAATGCAATTCCACCCTCTCTTCACCCTCGCAATAACTCCTCTCTTCCCATTCCTCCACCCTCCTCCCTTCCTTTCTTCTCCCTTCTTCCCCTAAATACAATTAAGAGTCAATAAGAAGAAGAAGGCCAAAAAAAAAAAAAAAAAAAAAGAAGGGGTGGAGGAGATTTAAGCTTATATGTGGCTCACTCACTTGCTTGAGCTTCTATTAATGCATGCACTCATTCATTCTCCTTCTTCCTCCATTAATGGTGATAAAAACAGCTTGTCATCTTCCCCAATCATGAGCTCTACTTGAATGAAACACTTCCTCAGCTTTCTCATTTCCTTTAGGTGAGCTTCTTTTTATCCATGCTAACTATAAAGATATATTAGGCATCCTACTTTTGATTTACTTTTATCCTTCTTGCATAGGCCATAGCATATACCATCTATGAGCTGACTTTGCCTGAGCTCTTGTCTCACTTATTGTATCTGAAAAGATAAATATATGTTCTTCGAGTGCATTGCGCTTGTGAATGTATTTTGGGGTACCCATTTTGGCTATAAAAACGGGGATGATGGAGGTGGTGAGTCATGTAGATGAAGTCCATTAAGGTTCTCAGTGAGAGCTGTGGCCTTGAATTCCCAAGGATGGATGCGAATGTTAGGGCTCTTTTTTAGTCATAATGTTTGTTTTTTTTTTACACAAAAAAGTCTTTAGGAATAGATCTATTTGTGATCTAACTCAAGTATAATAAATCTCGTATTTGTTTAACTATTTCAGTCTCTCTGTCATTTTTAGCTTTGAGAAAGATTTCCGATAGTTGTCAATCTTTCTTGTAGATCCACCATTCTGAGCTTCTGCTTTCTAATCGCCCTAGTTCGATCAACTATTATGTACCGATAGCTGTAATTCGATGAATCATTGGTGATTATTTCATTGTTTGGATTGATATTTTAGAGAAAAACATAGACCCATGTTCCTCTTACTATGTGTTTACTCTGAATTTATATGCTTCTATAGTAATTGTTCCCTCTTGTCAACTACTCCCTTAATTTATTATAATTTTCTTTTTAACACTACTCAAATCAATTTCATAGGTAAAAAATCATCATTCTCTTACTTGCTTAGTACAATTTTTTTTTAAAGACTTATATATGCATAATTTGTTCAAGATTACTCCAATTCTATGGTAATCTGTTTATTCCTCAAAATTCTAAAATCATTTTTCGAATTAATCATCTCGAGAGACATATAAAATCATCACCGTCCTTTCACTATATGTTTATGTTTACTAAAGTTGCTTAGGTTTAAGTAGCTACAACTATAGTTGGTTCATTTGTTTTAGAAGTTTTATGTTGTCGCCCTCGCATGCTAGATCCATCCATCTGATCTGACCGTCCGAATCGAATGGTTGACAAATGAATAGATTATTCTTGGTTATAGTTACTATTTTGCTTTTTCGATATTTGTTAGTTTCCTTGGATTGATTTCATAGGGAAAAAGTTTAGAATTGCCTTCCTCTTACTAAGTGTTTCAACTTTCAAAGTGCTTTTGAGACTCATGCATCATTTTATTCAGCCTTGTGTACCTTTTCTTTTGTTTTGTTTTCAGTTTCTCTTTTCATCCTGAATTTTCTCGTTTGTTTGTCTTGCATTTATAGTCACAATTCATCGACATGACCGAAGAACATGAACAAGAACAACAAAATGGAATACTAAACGGGTCAATATTGACGAATCCATTGTTACATGGCATCCCTAACGATGACGATGACTTCCCCAATGTCCTAGATATCAATTTGCTCGTCACATCCAATGTTGAGCAAGGCGTTCAGAACCATGGAAAAAGAAAGATCAACTGTCGACATACAACAGAGCAAATCCAACGACTCGAAGAGTAAGATTTCTTTTTTTAATTTTTTTTTGCCCCATGTATATATCAACTCCCTAGAAAAGATTAATATGATATATCGATGCTCCTATATTTTAGGTTCTTCCATGAATTCCCTAATCCGAATGACAAACAAAGGAAGGAGTTTGGACAAGAACTCGGATTAGATCCAATGCAAGTGAAGTTTTGGTTTCAAAACAAGAGGACACAAATGAGGGTCTATTCTAATAACTAAGATGCTTGCTTTTCCTCACTCGTCAATATGACAATTGCATCAAGAGGCATGTTATTTGATCGAATCTAAATTCTTGTAGAACCAACTGGAGCGAGAGGAAAACCAAAGATTGAAGGAGGAGAATGATCTTCTCCTTTGGGACAACTTGAAGTTGAAGGAAGCACTCAACAGTGCTTGTTGTCCCAAATGCGGTGGACCGCCCTCGCTCGGTGAGATCTCTATCGATGAGCAACAGCTACTAGCTGAAAACAGTCGATTACGCAAACAGGTATCGTGACCTGTATAAGAATGAATCTCTTGTATTCAAAGTGTACATCGAATGTCTAACTGTTTTTGATAACGAACCAACTATATACCCATTTACGACAGATCGAAAGGGTCACTGCAATGGTCGCAAAGCAAACAGGGGTTCAGCTGATTCCGTTCCAAGAACTAAACGCACCAGGTTCAACCTCAAATAAAAAGAATGAGCCTGAGTTTGGGAAGCCCGCCGCCACTGCTTTGGCTGAGCTAGCCATGGCGGAGCTTCTGGCACTGGCTCAGCTCGGTGAACCAATGTGGGTTCGAGGCCCGGATGGGCTCACTGAATACCTAAGCCAGGCCGAGTATGGCCGAGCTTTTGCAAATGGGCTCGGGCCCAAGAATGCGAACCTCGCCACAGAGGCCACCCGGGCTGCCGCCATCGTGGCCATGCCTGCTGAGGCACTGGTCGACGTGCTCATGGACGTGGTAGGCAAAAATTTGCCGGCGGAATGTGTAAATGCATTATCGCAACGTATAATCTTGTGGGCTTCGATGGCGTGCAGGAGAAATGGATCGCGTTCTTCTCCGGCATCGTCACCGGAGCAGCCACCGTGAAGGTGTACGCCGCCGGAGCAGCAGCAGGAAACCACGATGGCGCTCTGCGACTGGTAAAGCTTCGAGCTTTAGGGTTTACCTTCACCAGCCGCGGTTAAATGTTTCTGCGCCGACGATTTGAAAGCTTTGCGCTCCTCAGATGACGGCCGAGCTGCAGGTTCCGAGCCCCCTCGTTCCGGCGAGGGAGGGCTTTTTCCTGAGGCACTGCAAGCAGCAGGAGGGAGGGCGCTGGGCCGTGACTGACGTTTCCTTCGAAATTCGGCACGACCCCATGGCCAAGTTCCGCCGAAGGCCCTCCGGATGCATCATCCAGGCAACGCCTGACGGTCGCTCGAAGGTCGTATGGGTCGAGCATGTCGAAGCGGACCATGGAGATGTTCATGCGCTGTACAAGGCCATCGTCAACTCCGGCCTTGCCTTCGGAGCAAAAAGATGGTTGGCGAGAATGGAAAGGCAGTGCGAGAGATTATCGAACCTCACCAATTCCGCTGGTCATATCGGTACTTATGCTCCTCCTCCTTTCTGCAAACTAAAACTCCACTGCTGATTGATTGGTCCTTAGGCAACCTCGAGATGACCCAGAACATACTCAATCTATCAGAGAGGATGGCGATGAGCTTCTGCAGCGGTGTGAGTGGCTCTCGGATCCACCATTGGTCTCAAGTAACTGGTGCTGCAACAAACGAGGTGAGAATCAGGAGCCGGAAGAACAATGGAGATCCAGGGAGACCTGCTGACACTGTGTTCAGTGCGAGCACTTCAATCTGGCTGCCAATTTCTCCAAAGAGAGTTTTCGATTTCCTGCGCAGTGTGCCGTCGCGTAGCCAGGTGGTTGTGATCAGCTGATCAATTGGATGCATCTTTCTTTAGCCATGAACTCACTCTCCTTGGCTTTGTTCCTATGGGGGCAGTGGGACATTTTGCTGCATGGAGCCATGGTCTACGAAGTAGCAGCAGCCATTTTGAACAGCCAGGAAGAAGGCGACTCTGTCTCTATTTTGGCAGTCGGAGTAAGTCTATTTTCATTTTCATTTTTTTTTACTTCAATATTTCTGCTGTGATCAGCAACTGTTGATGCTAAATTTAGCTCCCTGACGAGGGGAACACGACGATGATACTGCAAAAGACCTGCAGTGACTCAACTTGCAGATACATGATATACTCTCCTGTTGAGGCTGCCATGGTCAATGCAGTGCTCGGTGGTGAGGACCCCAACTCCGTTGCACTTCTGCCTTCGGGATTTGCCATACTCCCTGATGAGATATCTGGACGCGGGGGTTCTCTTCTTACTGTGGCGTTTCAGATCTTTATCGACTCATCTTCTGGTTCCAAGATCCCTTCTGGAACCATGGACGTAGTGAACAGTCTTCTGTCCTGCACATGCGACAGAATAAAAACCACGATGTCATCCAGTAACGTTCAGTAACGCAGGTAATGGCCATTATCTTCGACATCGATGGTTTTTCTCATCCCTTCACGTTGGTTTGTGGGCAACCTTTGCAGGAGCAGCTGGAGCTACTGCGAGAGGGAATTCAAGAATGCCTCTCTACTTTCCAACTCGCCTCTTCAGCCTTCAGAATTTTCAGCAACGAAGACCACATGTACAACTCCTCAGTTTTCCCTTGTCAACTGTGTGACTGTAAGCTCTCTTAAGCCGGACACTTTGCGTGAACAATGCTTGTGTATCAGCAGCATCCTTCCTATTTGCTTGGCTTATGCTCTTCATTTCATGTTCTTGGTCTTTGCATGTTAGCTATCTGATGATACAATGGTGTCAAATGAATAACAATCTCGTCTAAGATCATACTAAAAGCTAGGGCTGTAAATGAGTTAAACTGAGTAAGTTTTACATTGTTCAAACTTATTTGATTAGATAATTGAGCTAAATTAAGACCAACCTAAAATGAATCAAGCCATTGAAATAATTATTCAAGTTTGGTTTGATTTTTTTTTTACGACCTTGAACTTAGTTCGGTTAAATGTTATTAAGCTTTCCATTTGAGCTTGGTTGATTATCCAAAACTTCTAAGCTTGTTTAGTTAGTAAGTTTTATATCAAAAGTTTGATTGTTTATTTTGAGAGTTTTTTAAAATTTATTTATCAATTTAATAGAAGTTTTATTGATGTACATGGTTAATTTTGCTATGAATATTTAATTCATTTACAACTCAATTTGAAAGTACAATTGTAGATTGTCTAAATCACCTGCAAAAACAATTTGAAATGTCAGGACAAGTAGACATCATAACATACACCATATTACCTACAACTCAAGGTAAGGTTTAACTCTGCTTTCAATTTCTAATAGTTTTCTTAAATAAACACAATTGTCATGTATCATGAATGTATCCAACCTTTTGTACCACTAGCATATGCATGAAACAGAAGGAAAACAAATATAATTAATATCTGATTGAATTGGTTTAATCTTTTGCAATTTAATATTTTTTTTTAAAAATAAATCTGATGATGATCAAATCTTGAAGCCTTTACAAGCAATTGAAAAGTAATAGACATCCACACTGAATGAGCTCAGGGAAAGTGACCTGAGCTTACAATTTGCAAACATTTAACTAAATTTAGTGGGGAAAGGGAAGATTATGAATGATAAATGATTAAGAAATCCATTATTTTTCAATCTATTTCAGTACTTATTGATTTTAAAAATATTAGCTTCATTCAAACCAAATTGATTCAATTATATTTACCCTGTGAATTTATTTTTTCTATTGACATTATATATCCAATTCTTCGAATTGATTAATTCTGTAGTAATCGGTTCGATTTGACTCTACTGAAATTTTTGACTGGTTATTAAGATAAATCTAAAAGAGAGTGATCCAAAAACTCAACATTTACAAATTTTCGTTTCATTTGGAGAAAATATCCTACGGTATGTTGTAGTTGTGAATCGAATTATATGGGTCTTTGTAAGACGGTATAAGCATTCTGTCGCTGTTTGTGAATCTGATTTTTTTTCCTTATATAATATACCTTTTGTGTACCTTATATATCCTCATATTTTAGTTTTTTTTTCAAAATGCATCCCATATTGTATTAATTTAATTTTATCTTCAATTCGGACTTTAAATATTATGAAAATGCTCTTGGATTTTTTTTTATATTTTACTTAACTTTTGTAAATACATTATTTACTCTTTTTCTATTATTTATGGAAATGCGCAATTGACTAAGATGTAGCATAAGAATCATAAAATTAGAGAAGCACTTTACACACTCAAGGACATGCTTAAAATAAAATTAATAATTTATCAAATTGCTCACCTATCTCTCAAAATTATCGATATCATTTATCATTCCTCATATTTTAGATGACCTATGATAGGACGAATTTATCAATCGTAAATTTAACATTTAGCGGGGAGGGACGGATCGATCTGTCATTCTGACGGGTTAAGAAATCTCTAATCCAATCCAATCCAAAACAGTTTGCAGATTAGGCAAGCCAATTTGCTTGTCAGAAAAATAAAAAAAAATCAAAATTATTGAGGTATTGAGGGCTTGAGGCGATAATCAATTGGACAGATAGAATACTATGATAAGAATGTATGCATTTGAAGCAACTAAAATATTATAATTAAGATCTAATTATCAATTGATAATGTTAGGTATCAATATTTTTTATTCTTTCAATACTTTAAAATATTCAAATATTGATAATATGCAAATTCAAATTTTGGCTCCCCTAAATAGAGATCTAATTGAGATTTTTCAGCACTTGTAATTGGTTAACTTTGATATGTCATCATTTCCTATATTAATTGAAATAGTAATGACAAAATAATTATAACTAATTAGAGTATATCAAAAAAATTATTAGAGTATTTAAATCAAATATTCTTTTGTTATTTTCTCTAACTTCTCTTATACTTTGTCGATGTGTATATATGATAGAAGATGATTGTGATTATAAGGAAATTGTCCTGTTAGTATTAGAATATTGATTAAAAAACTTAAATATTTTTTTTCATAAGTTTTATCTTCTTTTGACATTTCTAAACTCATGGGCCAATCCAAGCTCGTCGCGGGTCAATCCGTCTAGATTTACAATCTGTACGGGTTGATTCGTTTAGGTCTATCAAAATGATGGATTGATAAAATTTCAACCAAACTCACTTAAATTATTTGACTCTATGAAGGACTTGTTTTCAAAATACCTTTTGTTCAACTCTTTTCTATAGAATAGATACTATCCAAATTGTAGTCAACTGAGTAATTAATTAGAAATGATGTTAGTCATATAATTAATTCAATGTAATTCCAATTGACTAGTTGCGATCAAATACATTTAGACAAAAGTATTTGATAATTGTAGATATCTTGGTTCTTCTCTCTAAATTTGCTCATAGTATTGTTTTTTTTTTTTTTTCAATTTTTGAGCTTTATAGAGTATTAAAAGTGTATGTCAGCCCTGAGCTTGTGCCAAATGAGTATTACTGCACTTTTGGAGCTCTCTTGAGTTTATCCTATTTACTTTTTAGATTTTGAGCCCTCTAGGACATTAAAATTAAAGGTGTTTTATTGCAACAGGTTGATTGATTATATTATATTATTATATTTTTTAAAATCAACAAACTTTTCTTTTTCTGTTGATATTTTATTTTTCTAAACCTAACTGATTCTTTCTCTTTCACATCGATCTCTTAACAACATGCCCCTCACCCTCCCTCGCAGTAGCATCAATAATTCAATACTCTTTTTTATAATTTATCAAACAACGCAGTTGAAGTTTGGAATTGTTCACAAAACGCTCCATACTTTCAGATTTATCAAATGACACACTTAATTCTCTTTTTACCCCTCCTACCAAAAGATCTACTGTTGTAGTCTTTAGAATTATAAATCTCGGATACCCTTTGTAGTGTTGAGATTTGAATTTTTTCAATCCAGTGGTGTTGCAATTTGACCAATAGTAGTGGTCTTTGAAATACATTACAGTGGTTGTGCAATCCCAACACCTGTGGTGTTGGGATTTGAATTTTTAGTACCACGTTCGAAAATTTTACTGTGCTGCAGATATATTTAACGGGAGAAATAAAAAGAGAATTAAGTGTGTCATTTAATAAATCTGAAAATTTGGTATGCTTTTTGAACAATTTCAAACTTCAGCTGCGCTGTTTGATAAATTGTCATACTCTTCCTCCCTCGTCTATGATTCAATTCTCAACGAGTATGATTAATTCTTATTGCTATAATATTTTTTTTTATGATACAATATATATATTAATTATTTTCTTCTCTAAAAAAAAATGGAAAATTTTGCAAGCCTTCTTGTTTAAATTTTAAATTATGGTCACAAATAAATTATGAAAGTCATTTTTTCATTTTCAAAATATTAAAATAATAAAATATCAAGCTCCACAAATAAAATATACTTTATATAAATTTGTATAAACTAGTTTTGATCTTAAAACAAAAAACAAAAATATTTTTTTAGTAATATATGAGATTGAAAATTTTAAATTTTTATTAGATATAGTTATTTAATTTGGTATGATGTAGTAATTTGCAGTTAATATTGTTAAAGAATTTTTAAAATATAAAATAATAAACTTTTTTTTAATGATTATAGACAAAATTGATTTACATTTATTATAATTTTTGTCAAAGAAATTGCAAAAAATAAATAATTATAGAAAAAATAAATAATTCGATGAGAACGAAACTAATAAAATTTTACTTTCAGCTAAAGAATTTTTTAAAATTAATTATTTTAATTATATTGTTACTTATGTTATTTCTCATCGCAAAATAAATTTGAACTGTTTAAGATATATAAAAAAAATTCAAATTTTAATATGATTTAGAAAATTTAAAATTGTTAGATGATGATTTTCTAAAAGGAAAATATTTGAAATTTGAAGACTTTTTAAAACATGATATATTATTTGATATTAATAGTTTAGATTTAGTTTTAAAATTAAAAGTTTTAAAAGAATAATAAATAAAGAATTAAAAGATACTAAATCTTATAAAAAAAATTAAATTCTTTTCTATATATATATATAGTTCATAGAATACTACTATATTGACAATACCTATTAATATAAATTTAGTAGAAAAGATTTTTTTTTTAAATTGAAATCGTCCTCTTATACCACCACTGCCTTGCATTCGCCTCTCGCATTTAGCTGAAATTTCTCCCAAATTTTCTCAAAATTTCGATAAAAATGAAAATCTCTTCTAGTCTTCATAATATAAATGTCAAATGTATATAAGAACATCTACAAGGAGAAACAATGATCACTTATTAAATATGAAGCCATTGTTTTATAGAAATCTTTATAACTTTGTTCGTGGATGTTTATGACTAATTCACAATCACCGTTCATGAATATTAATAAGATGAACAAATATGTGTTCCAATTTCTTCATTTAGTTTAATGAATTATTCAAGTTTATTTATTTAATTGACTTTGTGTAGATAGGACAAACATAAGCAAACTTTTATCAAGCTGAAATTCAAACTTGCTCACAAATACTTTAGTTCATTTACGGCCTTAATGATCACTTATTAAACATGAACCATTATTTTACAGAGTCACATTATTGTGAGGGAGAGCTATCACTCCTCTCTCTATCTCTATATACCCCTTCTTAATGCTTTGGGGACTTTTTCTTTTCGAAATCCAATGAGTTCTTCCCTCACTGACAAAAAAAAAATTATGGTGATTTTAGTGTACAGACAAACATAGCAGATTCTGTATCAACACAACATATGGCGTGCCAAAAGGAAGGTAAATAGGGTGATTATTTCAGAAATCTGTGTTCCACAGAGTCTTCTCTCCTTCGCCGCATCGCCGGTGAACGTCTTTGATCCTTTCGGCCGAGTTGCAAATGCCATTGCAGGTCCAGTCAAATGAGGCAACACAGATATTGCCTGCCTGGGCTTTCCATTCACAGTCTGCATGAATGAGTTGGAGTAAATCCACTTGATGTTGCACATTTCAGTGCTTGCACAATGTTTACTTACCGGGTGGAGTGCCACAACATAGTTTCCGATCATCGATGTGTTCGACATCTAGCCCAATGAACCATGACCCGAGTGAAACATCCTCATTTGCATACTTGTGAAGCACATGCCTGATGTTACAGGAATTAGATCAGTACAAGGATCTGAGGTTCAAAATGTTCATGGCACAGTTGCAAAGTAATTGTAGCATTTAGCTTACTGATTCATGGATATGTAAGCAGCCAAGTCCTTTGAAATGGCATATAGTTGACCGGTTGCGTGCCGGAAATACTTATTTCCATCATCGCCAAACTTCCAATACTCAGGTTCATGATATCTCACCCCCCTTCGATTGCAATGACCAATAGTGGGATCAATAGTTCATCATACTGTCTTGACTACAAATACAATGTCCAAAATATGCTTACTTTTGAGCTAGCACTGGACCAGATTTCATGCATCCAATATACACCCGAGGCTTCGACCGATGTTTAGCCAGAGTGGCACCAAGTGTTGCTGCAATTTACAGATCAAAATATTGCCAAAATAAAGAAATCAGAGAATTGATGTTTCTTGATGAAATTGACTATTATGCTTGTTTAAGAGAGTATCAAGATTTTCGACAACCTATACAGATAGATATTGATCTACCTTCTCAACAATCATGTCAATGTGTGAAAACATGCAAGTTCATTTCGAATGACTTTAGATCGGAACATTTAGATGATACTTACCGATATTTACATGGACATCATCATCTACTTTGATGTAGAAATCTGCATCCCACATGGAGACAGCAGTTGCAAAATATATTTTTGTTTTGGCCGACAACTCGAGATAGCCTTCGACATGATCCTGAACATAGAAGCTGCTTCATGAGATCCACAGTTGCTCGTGTTTTCTTTCATAAGAAAATGCAGGAGAAAAAAACTAACCAGCCTCATAAAGTCACCATGTTTTCTATGTTCAGCTTCAATTGCCTTGTCCAAAATTCCACCTGATGTAACACTGCAGCAACAACTCAGATAAATTGGACATTGTAGATGACAATTCTCCACATCCTTTTCTTTTGTTAGACAAACTTTGAGCTGAGGATGATACTCACCTGTGACCGATGACAAAGCGAACGATAATTCCTTTCTCTTCCTCCAGCTTCTTTCTTTTCTCACCTACAATACTTTCAAAGATGAATTTGATGACCAGATGCGAGAAATTTGCCACTGAACAAGTAGCAAAGCAAATGTAGGCAACATACTGAACCTTGAGGCATCCAAGTTGCACGAACTGAATCCCTTCGCCTGCGACTGCTAAATGCAGTGTTGATTCCTATAACCATGAGATACCTCCTACTTCCAGCTGGCTCAGTTGCCTTGAGAGTCTCCGACACCGGAGCACCATTAATTATTGATTCCTGCACAGCTCTGGCAGCTGACAACTCCATTTCTAAGTCCAATATCGTTTTATCCAGAGTCCTGCAACAAAATTTATAAAACTTATTAAGCAAATCATCACTAATCGGTCTTCATATTTCAACTTTCCATCAAAATAGATTCCTTACTGGATTACTTGCTGAGTATCTTCAACATGATCGAGGATGTTCTTATGCTGTTGCTTTATGTCAGTCTGAAATAAGTGAAAAGAAAAAGAAAAGGTAACGCCAAGAACCATTGCAAGATTGATCCAGAATATGAAATAAAATAGATGAAAAATCTGCAAAGTTTGATTTATCTGAAACACATGAAAAACTCTGCAAGACTTAAATTTGGAAGAAAATTCAAAACATTTGGATGGTTTAACACACTTACTGTTCTCGGATCGCAGTCGCTGGAAATGAGATTGAGCTTATTGTCGTCTGATCCTGCTGTTGTCCTGATGATGTCCTCGGCTTCAGGCATAGACCAACTGTCACCATAGTAAAATGTAAAGTGTGTTGGCACAAGAATGATATTTGTCGGAAACTTGTCTCAGAGAGGAGTTGAGAGAAGAAGAGATCGAAGGCATCATGAGTGAGTTTTCAGTTGGTTCATGAAAGTTGAGATAAGAATTGCAAAATTCAGGCTTTGTGGTGATAAAGAAAGAGCACTTGATGCATACATGCACAGAATTCAGAAAAGAAAAGTTTGTCGTCGTCGTCGTTGTTGCTCGAATCCAGATGAAAATCTCTTTATTGAGGAAAGAATTGACAGAAATTTAACAAGCAAAGAGCTCAAATTAAAAGAAAAAAAAGAGGGGAAATCCGCACCTGTTGGTGAAGAGAAGACCTACACAGAAGCTTCCAAGGCAAAGCAAAAAGGTCCATTTTTTCGACATCATTCCCTTAGCCGACACCTCGCCGGCGCCGGCGCCGGCACCGCTTCCTCTCTTGAAGCTCATCGCCGCCATCGGCTCCTCCCTCCCAGTCTTATCGCGCCGCCACGGAGCCCCTTCAACCCCCACTTCCCATCTCAATTCCCCGATAAAAATCCTACCTTTTCCTCACCGCACAATCTAAGAGAAGGATCGCAAAGCAGCATCCGGAAGCAAAAATCCAACGGCGGAGAGGCTCGAATTCGGTACTCGAAGGCCTGGGAGATTGAGAGGATAGATAAAAGTTGGATCTTCGAGGTCGAAAGTCTTCTGCCTTGGACTCTTTCGCTCCACTGCTAGTCTGTTTCTCTACTCAGGGTGGACTATGGAGGAAGGAAAGGAGACCCACCAACCGGAGAAGGGGAGGGACAAGGGCCTTGTAACAACAAAATTTTACCAAATTTTCTATAATTTTATTGTATTTTTTCTCAATGGTGATGCAACGCAGCAACAACAAATTGGTAATAATGGGCATAAAGATTACAGCGCCATCTAAATAAAGGAAGAACGAAGAGGTCGAGAATGAGCAAGACAGGGTGGAGTTAGCTCAATTAGGAAGAAGGGTGGTACAGTGTGTTCCATGATTGTTTCATTTCGCATTTTGCAAATTAGGAGATAAAAGTAAGATGGAAGTCTGGAGTGGACAACGTGATCAACCATGGATAATAGGTGAGCATCGACAATAACAGTCCATCCTTATTTCCCTGAATCAGATTGCTATATAACTCCTCCTATCCTATTAAGTTTTATTCCTTATTATAAAAGAAATATTTTTGTTACTCATTCACAGTTACATGTTTAGGTCGGATAATAAATTTATTAATAAAGATCGAAGATTCTTGATAGGGTTAATTTTCTTTAAAAAAAAAATATCAACTCATTTAAAAAGTCTAATTTACTTCTCTTTAAATATTGTGAGACCAATCTGAAAAAGACACTTGAAGCAAAAAATTGAGGTATCATGGGGAAGGAAAGGCACTTTAAGTTTCGGACTGCCGTTTAAGATTTGCTCATAAGCATGTAACCAACAAGTGACTCAAACAATGGCAAAGGGCACATGCCCCCCTTTGCCTTTTATCTACTTCATCAACTTTTCCATTTAATTAGTTCAGTTGAATTGCTTATATTTCAAAGCTCTCAACCCTAAAATCAGAGGACTAACCTTTGCAAGTGAAGAAAAAGGAAACTTTTGCTAGAATATATGTCAAATGTGTTTTGTCCTCTCTAATTAATAATGAAATTAAGAGACTAAATGAATTAAATATTTATGAAAAAAATTTGATATTCGTCTTTATTTATATTATATTCATTAATAGAGTTTATGAATTATTTATGAATAATATCTACAAGTAAAATTTATGAATCATGTTCATCAATAAATCTCTTATCAAATTATTAAAAATCAAACAAACTTAAAAATATTTAAAAAAAAATAAAGAAACAAACTCAAATTAAGAGCTTGATATTATTTAAGTGAATCACACTCAAACTCCAAAAAAAAAAAAAAAAAAAAAAAAAAACTTGGCTTGAGCAATCATTTCAATAGTTAAATTTATGTTAAATTCATGCATGCAATTCAAAATCTTTTAAGTATTCAAATGATCATTTGCAACTATAAGACCAGAAATGTTTCCATTCAACGGTATTGACTAGACAATTAGAAGTCTTTTAAATATTTAAATGGTCCTTTGCAATCATACTAGTCTAAGAGAAGACCAGAGATGCCTCTAATTTTCTATATTGACTAGACAATTCAAAGTCTTTTAAATATTTAGATGGTCCTTTGCAACTATACTAACCTAAGAGAAGATCAGAAATGCTTCCACTCAACGGCATCGACTAGACAATTAGAAATCTTTTAAGTATTCAAATGGTCTTTTGCAATCCTACTAATCTAAGAGAAGATCTTAGATACCTCTAATTTTCTGCATTGATTAGGCAATTTGAAATCTTTTAAATATTCAAATGTCCCTTTGCATTAATGCATGCACATGTCGGAGGTTGCCCCATCAGCGTTACTGAATGGGCTTCAACAACAGAAGCCACCGTCCTCGCAATCACAGCAGGCAACACCTCAACTACCTCCTCCACCATACAAATTTTGGAAATACAAAGGCAAAATAATAATAAAAAAAAAAGGTGATAAAATAGCTTTTGCTGACACTCGCACTTCACATGGCTACATAAGAAGGCAATGAGGGTGCACATGGACATAATTTATTGAGCAACAAAGGACAAAAATTAGTTAGAAGGGTAGGTAGTTGATAGTGAACGTGTCGACTTGGTTTAGTTTCTTTGTACAATTAAGTGTATTCGAGTTGGTTGGGTTAGGCATTGTCAATTAGTTATATATCCTTTAGCCTCTAAGTAAGCAAAAGACCTAGCTAAGCTCCTTAATACTGTCGCCGTGGGTGAGGGAGGAGGTAGTGAAAGGAGGCAGAGATCGTGTCCCAACTCATAGTGACATCTCGCAAAGGGCTCGCCTACATGATTCTACTTATCTTGAGTTAACACTAATGTTGGTGGATGTACTGTCTGTAGGGTCGATCGATGTGTAAGTGTTGACCGGCTAGAGGGGAGTGAATAGTCCTCAATCGTTCGATGATGGAATTCGTTCGTTCTCGTTGCGTTGCTTTCCTACGATTGTCGTTAGCGCAACGGAAATAATAGAAACAATAATAATATTAACAACAATACAAGCATATGCAAACACAAACGATATATGTGGTTCGGAACCGAATGGTTCCTACTCCACGGGCGAGCTCACCGAGCTCTAGTTATGCGCACGACACTAATAAACTCCTTCTCGACTACACGTCGGAGGTGGAGAAACCTCGTACAAGCTATTACAACAGTAATACTACAAGAAATACAAAGACACAAGAAATACAAGTAAAAAACGCTTTATAACTCTTTGCTTTGAACCCTTTCTTGTTGCTTGCTTTGGATGACTCTTGAAGGACTGGAATGCAACAACAATTCCCCTCCAATCGCTTCCTTAAAGTCTTGGCGAAATCCTCCCACTTGAGCTCCATTTATAACCTACATCAAACTATTTTCGCACCCAACAGTCGACTGCCAAAACACCCCAGTCGGCTGTCCCTATAGCCGTTGTCTCACAACGGCCAGATTCACATTGGATAAGTTCCAACGGATCACCTACGATCATTGCCGATCCATGGCAATGATCGTGTAGTAATGTCGGCCTAATCGGCTACGGAGCATTCTGTGCTCGCGACATTCCCATCAGTCGACTGTCATCCCTCGACAGTCGACTGCTATCGACATCAGTTGACTGCCAGCCACAAAATTGCAGTCTAACACCAGTCGAACCCTAGTCGACTTGGACCAGTCGAACCGACACCTATGCTAGTCGACTGCTGTCGGACAAAACTTCAAACACTAAGTTGCTTGAGCATCCGACCGTCGGGTAAACCCTCAAACATCAAGTTTGAGCTTCCGACACTCAGTCTTAGCCACTTGGCCAAATCCACCTTATCCCTCATGGAGTTTTCCACCGAAGCTCTCTTCCCTCGGCCTACGTCCTTCGGATGCGCCAAGCGCACGGCTTCGCAATGCCATCCTTCGCGTCTCATGCCCTCGAAGTATGCTTCCCTTTGGTCTCACTCCATTCGCTCCCCGTCCGGCGGTCCCTCGAATGCATCAAGCGCACGGCTTCGCAATGTCATCCTTCACCGACTCAAGGACCTCGAGCCTAGTGAACTTACCAAGTCCTCAAGACTTCCCACATGCACCAAGCGCACGGCTTCGCAATGCATTTCTCACCAAGCACCAAGCGCACGACTTTACAATGCTTTGGACTTTTCCCACACCAAGCTCCATGCTTGGATTTTCCATGCCAACCCCATGTTGGATTTTCCCACACCAAGCTCCATGCTTGGATTTTCCATGTCAACACTATGTTGGACTTTCCCATGACAATCCCATGTCATGAGTTTTGTCTATCATCAAAATACTATCAAAGTACTGCTCGAGTCAAACTCGAGTCAACCTGGGCCGATTGTACCAACAATCTTCCCCTTTTTAATGATTGACAAAACTACCATCTCAAGTCTACCAATTCTCCCATATTGGCAATTCTCATATCTCAATGAGAATTCCAACGAACCCTAATTGGTAACTTGGTAACTTCTTCCCCTTTTTGACATTACATCAAAAAGGTTCTCAAGGGTTTCAATGTCTCATATCCCAATGAGATCTTACAATCTTCCTCTTGGCATGCCCTCAATCTTTCTAGTGATCCCATATCACTTAAGAGAGGCAACCTAATTTTCCTCCCATGAGAAAATACACATCCATCTTCCCATGATGGATACCTCCCTCTAGAGGCTTTCTCCCCCTTGACCATTGCACCAACAATGTCCTTGGAGAGTCCTTGAGCCAATAGGAACATTTAACCAATCAAAATTAAGACAAAGTTCAACAATGAACTCTCTTCCACCTTAAAATTGATACTCTCCCTAAACTCTTCTCCTAATCCATGTCCAATGGATTTTCACCCTTTCTAATGCTCTCCCAAGCATATCATAGGGTTAGAAGTGGTTAGGGGACCTTAACCTAGCTGAACATGGGCCTAACCAACAAGGTTTACCCGAAATCAGCATGGACAGTCAACTGAATTTAGAAATCAGTCGGCTGCCACCCCCATCAGTCGACTGGTCTCCTTGGCAGTCGACTAATAACTGCATTTGCAGTTTTCAGCATTTCAGAAATCCATAAGTAAATATACATAAGTTTAAAATTCTTGAAATTTGGTATGTATATTACTTATCATAAACACTATGGGTAAAAAATATTTGAAAATTATTTTACCCACTAAATTAAGAGATTGACAAAAAGTCTAAAAGTTAAGAAAAGCTTCAATAAAGAGCCCTCTTTGTATCATCCTATTCAATGGTGATAGCTATCAAAAGATATGCTTCACCAATGTTTTTCAAAATATTTTTGAAATGTTTTTGAAACTTTTAATTTCTTTTTCCTAAACATCTCACTTATATCTAGATGTGTAAAACACATACAAGTCAAGTTTTTAGTGAGATGTGGGTTTTTGTTCTTTTAATGATTTCATGCATATTTCTAGGCAATATTATTTGATTCCCATCAAATCATGCCATAGTCCTTAATTTCATTTTAGTTATATGCATGATGATGATTATGACATAAATATGATATAGATAAAAGTATATGCCAAAATCATGATGTCATTGCATGTGAAAGAAATATAAGCATATATGACATCTAAAGAAGAAGTCTAAACATGATCATGATATTTTTAGAGATAAAAGTGAAGATGATGTCATGACATGGCAAGGCAAATAAATCATGGCAAGTAAAATATACTAAGATATAAAATACCTAAGTGTTAAATCCAAAATGCCATTTCTAGGAATTAACCCCATTTTGCCTTAATACCATCATTCCCCCTAGTGTGCCAAAAATCCAAAATGACACACCAATACTTCTAAGACCTAATTGTGCCAATTTAATCATTTTTCAACTTCTCAAGTACATTGGCACATCCTAATGTGTCAACTCACCATGACTAGGTTAACAACCCATCCACTTAGGGTTGACACACCCTAACCCATCTAGCGTGAATCGATCACGCTCCTAGGAATCCAATACCTATTGGAGCTCCTTGGATTAACAAGGTATTCACTAGGGATAACTTTCCTAGATACCTTCCTAATGACCCTTTTAGGCTTTGAAGCCTTAGTCAAATGGGTCTTTCCTAGGTCAACTCTAGAGGTAACTCCCCCAATGACCTTCTTAGTGGCCTTCTTGGTTTTCCTTAAGTCCTTGGCCACTAAACACACACCATGGCTAGACTTAGGGATGACTTCCCTATTAGCCTTGGTTTTCCTAGACCTAGAAATTATTCTATAATCAAATGGAACATTGTGATAGGACATAAGTTTGTGACCCAAACCTTTCTTGCCCTTAGACCGTTCTTGTTTCCTAGGCCTTGACTTTTGTACATTAGACCCCTTAACCGAATTTGTGATTATTGCTAGGGTCTTCTCAAGTTTTTCTAGCCTTGACCTCAAGGCTTGGTTTTCTAGCTCTAATTTTCTCAATTTTAAATTTTCATTTATCTTTTGGGAAATATTCTTCTTCTTAGGCATGTGCCTAGACTTCTTGGGATTAATACCCAAATTTTCTTCTACTCTCCTAATTGATTCCTTAGGCAAAATATTTCTAGAATTATGAGTCCTAGGTTTATCCTTAGTTATATGAACATTCTTGGCACATAAGCAATAAACCTTATTATTTCTCTTAGCATGTTTTTCATTAACAATTGCAAGAGAGCTAAAATAATTCTTAGCATGCTTTTTAGCTTTAGGAATTAAAGGTGCATAATTTAAATTTACCTTAGGGTTAGCTTTAGGAGCTCCCTCTACACACCTTCTTGCCCTTTCTTCCTCCCCCTAGGGCATTGGCTTCGGTAGTGTCCCTTTTGATTGCATTTAAAGCACACAATGTGCTCTTTGCTTCTAGTTGTGGGGACTTCGGCATCCTTTGACTTTGGGTTGACTTTTGGTGCCGATGCCTTTTCCTTAGCCAATTTAGGGCATTTGCTCTTGTAATGCCCTTTCTCCCTACACTCAAAATATATTATATGATCTTTATTTAAAATTATAATACTTGAGTTACCTAGGGAGGTGGTGGAGGCCTCTTCACTTCTTCCGGAGGTAGAAGCTTCATTTTGATCTTGCTCCGGAATGGAAATCCTTTCCTCCCCCTCAATGCTAGAGGTGGAGGTCTCCACCAAATCATCAACATCTTTAAATATTGTGGGTGCTTCTTCCTCGACATTCTCCTCTACTTGTGTCGGTTGGGAGTTTTCTTGGAATTTTATTATCTTATTCCATAGCTCCCTTGCATCCCTATAGTCACCCAATCTAGACCAAATATGATTAGGTAACAAATCACTAAATAATTTTATTACCTCGAGATTTATCTTGAAGTCCTTAATTTGGTCTTGGGTCAACCTTGACTTCTCAATTGGCTTGTTGTCTTTGTTCCTAGGCATCTCAAAATCATTTTCTACAATAATCATAAAATCAAAATCGGTTTCGATATATACCTCCATCCATTTCTTCCACCAAGCAAAATCTCCATCGAATTTTGATGGATGGATGTTATAGCCGACCATCTTGTAGTGCTTGTGTCGGCGGTTAGTCCTTGACAAGCTCCTTGCTCTGATACCACTTGTAGGGTCGATCGATGTGTATGTGTTGGCTGACTAGAGGGGGGTGAATAGCCCTCAATCGTTCGATGGTGGAATTCGTTCATTCTCGTTGCGTTGCTTTCCAACGATTGTCGTTAGCACAGTGGAAACAATAGAAACAATAATAATACTAACAACAATACAAGCATACGCAAACACACACGATATACGTGGTTCGGAACCGAATGGTTCCTACTCCACGGGCGAGCTCACCGAGTTCTAGTTATGCGCACGACACTAACTAAACTCCTTCTCGACTACACGTCGGAGGTGGAGAAATCTCGTACAAGCTATTACAACAGTAATACTACAAGAAATACAAAGACACAAGAAATACAAGTAAAGAATGTTTTACAACTCTTTGCTTTGAACCCTTTCTTGTTGCTTGCTTTGGATAGCTCTTGAAGGACTGGAATGCAGCAGCAATTCCCCTCCAATCGTTTCCTTAAAGTCTTGGTGAAATCCTCCCACTTGAGCTCCATTTATAACCTGTATCAAGTTTGTTTTGCGCCGTGATTGGCGCCAAAAGGGCACAAAGACCGATCCCCTCATGGCGTTGTCTCAATCACAATAGCCAGATCCACGTTGGATAAGTTCCAACGGATCACCTACGATCGTACCCATCGCGATCGTGACAGTAGTCGACGCCTAGTCGCCACGGAGCGTGCTCGTGATATTCCCATCATCGATCGCCATCTCGACCCGATCGCGCCAAAGCAGCCTAACACCGCGAACCTAGTCGACTTGGACCAGTCGAACTAGCACCTATACCAGTCGACTTCTGTCGGGCAAAACCTCAAACACCAAGTTGTTTGAGCATCCGACCGTCGGGTAAACCCTCAAACATTAAGTTTGAGCCTCCGACACTCAGTCTTAGCCACTTGACCAAGTCCACCTTATCCCTCATGGAGTTTTCCACCGAAGCTCTCTTCCCTTAGCCTACGTCCCTCGGATGCGCCAAGCGCATGACTTCGCAATGCCATCCTTCGCATCTCATGCTCTCGAAGTATGCTTCCCTTTGGTCTCACTCCATTCGCTCCCCCTCCGGCGGTCCCTCGGATGCACTAAACGCACGACTTCGCAATGCCATCCTTCACCGGCTCAAGGACCCTGAGCCTAGTGAACTTACCAAGTCCTCAAGACTTCCCACATGCACCAAGTGCACGGCTTCGCAATGCATTTCTCACCAAGCACCAAACGCACGACTTCGCAATGCTTTGGACTTTTCCCACACCAAGCTCCATGCTTAGATTTTCCATGCCAACCACATGTTGGACTTTCCCACACCAAGCTCCATGCTTGGATTTTCCATGCCAACACCATGTTGGACTTTCCCATGACAATCCCATATTATGAGTTTTGCCTATGATCAAAATACTATCAAAGTACTGCTCGAGTTAAACTTGAGTCAACCTGGGCCGATTGCACCAACACTGTCAGAATGTTGTCTAAGTTAAATGATAATATTTAAGATTTCTGAATGAAGATTTATGGTTCTTGAATCTTGCAGCCTCCTGAGTCTTGCAAAGTTACCTCTCAACTCCTACAACAACCTCATGAGTGCCACCTAATCAAGTCGTCTAAGCTCCTCTCTCGAGTCGCATCGAAGTGTTTCGTTCTCGAGCTTTTCTCTTGAGGTAGGCATGCAATACATGCATATTACTTTTTCCAAGGCATGCAACGCCTACAAACCACTCTTCTCCCAAGTGCATATAAACTACTCTTCCCCTGAATGCATGCAAACTAGTCTTATAGAGTCATGCATTCCACTCATCCATGGCTATTCTTTCAAGGCCACTCATCGATGGCCACTCTTCTAAAGCCACTCTTTCAAGGTCACTCATCCAAAGCCACTCTTTCAGATCACTCTTCCAATACCACTCTTCTAGGTCACTCTTCCAAGGTCACTCTTCCTTTGACCACTCTTCCATGACCACTCTTTTAAGTCATGCATATAACCCATCCAGAATGCGCACATATGGCCACGTGGCGATTCCCCTAGAATATTTTTGCCTCATCAATATATGGTAAAGAAGAAATATGTCAGAGAAGGAGGAGGGTTTGTGCAGTGGTTGTCCCCTAATAACCTATCAAAGGACACAACTAATGGAAGGTCTGGTTGACAAGATAAGAGCAGGAGTATAATAACGGATGGAGGAAAAAAGAAGAGGGGACTCTCCTCTCTGGGGCTTCTTCTTCTTGGGGCTCTGGGTTTCACTGCTTCTTCTTCAACTCTAAGCATTATCTCCTAGGAAGGTAGCTCAAGGGAGGTTTTTTCTCTCTTGTATGTTTCCGGCTACACAAGAGATAACTCTTTTTTTTTTTCTTCTTTACTTATTTTACTGCACTTTATACATTTTTTTCTTCTATATCCTATTTGACTTAGGCATCGGAGGGTCGTCGCTGGAATCCCAGTGGATCCCTTTAGCGCGTATTCATTTTGATAGGACTTATTGTTGTGGCCGTGAAGGACCCACCCTTCTTCGATGCTCTGTGGAAGGGGCTACAAAATGCGACTACATCAGCTGACATCGTCTGTGGAAATCTCTGAGCAAGATGTTAAGATGCACTGCAAGGAGTTCTCTCAAGGGGATTCCTCATCGGAGGAGGCCCCATCATCATGATGCATGACACATGGTCTATTGGTCGCGATCGTGAAAAAGATAGTGGACGATGCATTGTGTGAGAGGGTAGAAGGGTCAGACCTCTCCAAAACAACTCTGGGGAGCCACTCTGGAGGTCCTGACAGCCACCTTGGACTTGTTTTCTACCTAACTTTCGACCAAGAAAGCCCATTTTGAGCTCAGTACAGTAGTTTAGCCAGAGATTGCCATAATGGCTATTCCAACCCTCATGATTGCACCAATGTCCCTTCTACACCTTCCCTGTCCTCGTTGAGGGCTCAACCCCTCCTCGTGGATCTCAAAAGTTGGCTATCAACAACCTCAATGATTTCTGATGGCTCAACTCTGGTGAGACACTAGAGAGTCAAGTCGTGTCTCATGCTCCGACAAACTGCCCCTAGCACTAGAGTAGTAGCCACTGTTGCACCTTGCTCAGATGGTTTCCATTCTGAAATGTTCTGTAGGAAAATGCAGAATAGAGGCCAATTAGAGGAGATCATGCGAGTTCAATTGCTTCCTCCCTGAGCCATCATCAACCAGTAGCTGTTGATGTTTGCTCCTCCACCTGTATAGAAGTTATGTCTCACGCCGGCCTGCTGTTAGTGTTGCCTCCAGTGCGTATGGTTCAGAAAATCTCCTTAATGTTCAACTTGATTGTGCTAGCATTTGGGTATTTCACTGTCCGAAAAATCCAATCCCGTCATCCTCTGAATCTCAGTTGATCCCCACCTTGCTTGGGCAAGGTTCTTCTGTGAATATGACCGTGAACAATAGTCATTGATTTCCTATTAATTAGTGGCTAAGCTCTAGAGAGAAGTTGGAGCTTCTCGCTCTAGAGATCGAAGTTGAAGTGACTGACTAAGAACTTCAAGGAGATCGCAATTCTTAGGTGTTCGACCTTTTTTCTCCCGGTCGCGAGGAGCTTCTTCTCTTCCAGTTGAGTTGGGAGAAGCCTTCTTCTCACTCGGTTACTTAGACTGAGAAGTATCTCTCTTAACCACAGTGGCCAAGATGCCTTAAGCTCATTTTCTTAGTCAGGAAACACCTTCTCCCCGGCCACGAGGGTCGAGAACACATTCTCCCTCCCGACTGTGTGAGCCAAGAAAATTCTCTCCCTCTTGGCTACTCGTCCGGGAGGTGCCTTCTTCCACTTGGTGCTCAATTAGGAAGCGCTTGCTTCCTCTCGACCATTCGGTTAAGAAGCACCTTCTACCTCCTGACCGCTCAGGTTGGGAAGTCCTTATCTCGACCGCTTAGGCCAAGAGATCTTTCTACCTCTCGACCACTCAGGTCGGGAAGCCTTTCTTCCTTGGCTGAGAAGATTTTTCTCCCCTCTTGCTGCTCAAGATGATAGGATCTTCCCTAATGCTGCTCTTCTCTCACTCGTTTGGCCAGAAAGAATCACTTTCCCTCGACTATGCAAATGGTTCCAAACAGCTACCTCTTCGACAATTGTTTAAGGGATCTATGGCTGCTCGGTGCAACCACTATAGCTTCCTTCGTGACGACAGGGATCCTTGGAACCTTCTTTAGCCACTCAATAGGGCAGTATCTGTCGAACTGGTAGATTATCAGATTTGCACCGTTTCATGCCAGATTGTGCAAAATGTACAATTTCAAGTGTTTTTGCTCCATTGGTCAATTCAATGAAGTTTCTACACTCCCTATCAGATTTTGAAATTGAGTGATAGTTCGAAGCTGGATCTGTCCAAACCCTGCCTGAAACTGATCTTGGTTGGTTCTTGACCATTTTTATGCTTTAATCGATCCTTTCCTTTTAACCTTTTTGTTTTAGATAACATCCATTTCTCTAGCTTGATATAAACTTCCATCTTAGTCTTCTCTATCAATATATCCCGGATATTAACTTGTGAAAACTCCTTGAAAGAATCATGTCTAATGGTGGTCTTAAATATAAAAAAGGTTAAAAACAACACTCATCTTCTTGTTAAATCCAGTGGACAAATTTACTGATAATGAAAGTTTTCATCAGTCTTCTTTTTCTTCTTTTCTAGTCTGCCAACATTAAAAATAGGTTGCTCTTGGCCGGTAGAATAACTTCCCGAACCATTAGCTGAGCTCTCATGGAAAGACTCCTCCCTTCGAACTATTGCTTGTGCCCTTTCATACTTTCTTCCTAACTTTTCATATTTCTTGTGGTTTATATAAGCAGTACCAGAAGTCACGCTTAGTCATGTGAAATAGGGAGGTAATGGATTCAGAATTATACCCATGCTTACCAATGTGGTTATGGTTTGAATTTTGTTGGTGTCGCTTGGTTGGCCAATGAAAATAAGAATCGACAGCATTACTAGGAATTCTAATTTCAAATGCCAGAAAGCCTTGCTCCTGCGATATCCAGAACTTTTATAGACCTCATTTAGGGCACCTTATGAGTAGTCTCTTCGTCCCTCCTAGACCTAGAGATCAATCTCAAATTTCTGCTCGTGACGCTATGAACTCTACTCCCTAGCTCGCAGAAATCATAATCTCCTCTACAACAATAGTGAAAAATAGGGGACTAGAAGAGCAAAATGACAAGTGAAATAACTCTCCATCGACACAATCTCTCCGCCCCCAGTGCCGACAGTAGCTTCCCATTGCTAAAGAAATGTTGTGGCCCGAATCAATTGATCAATGATGTTGCCTGTTGGTGCAATCGGCCCAGGTCACGATTGACCAGGACTCGAGTTTGACTCGAGTGATGTTTTGATGTTTGACAAAGTATGTTAGACATAGGTTTGACATTGATGTTTGACATTAATGTCGGTTAATATGTTGGGGAGATTGTTTATACAATCGACCCAGGTTATAATTGACTTGATGGTTGACCAGGGTTGACCATGTGATCATGGAAAGTCCAAGCATGGGTCTTGGCAAGGTAAAGTCCAAGTCATGGGTACTTGGCAATGTAAAGTCCAAGTGGGACACTTGGCAAATTGGAAAGTCCAAGTCTTGAGCACTTGGCATGAGAAGTCCAAGCATGGGTCTTGGCAAATGGAAAGTCCAACATGGGTTGGCAAGGAAAAGTCCAAGCTTGAGTCTTGGCATTTGGGAAGTCCAAGGGGATTGATATTGGCGGCGTAAAGTCCAAGCGGAGTCTTGGCGGCGTAAGCCAATGTGCCTTGGCGGTGTAGACAGATTAGCATGACATAGCCGATGGAAGCACCTGAAGCTAGCGCGATGGATGAACAAGTCATGGATGACTTGGAGGATCCGAGAGGCGTGAGGTGATGGAGGTGGCTAGAAGGCTTAGGTCTAGGCTAAGGGTGGTCTAGCAAGTATGGGGCACCATACTTGGGTTAAAACCTCATTCAATGATCCGGATCGCTAAGGGATGGCATCGACCGCCAATGAGTGTCGAACACGATCGCCCGTGAGCCGATCGGGCGGCCGCGATCTACGAGCGCTGGCCGATCGCCAATGTTGGCGGCCGATCGCTAAGAGATCCGCTGGAGTTTTTCCCGTGGATCGAGCCGTTGTCTCACGACAAGCTGGCATCACCGATCGGGTGACTTATGGCGGTCGGTGATAGCGGAAATCCGTGTCGCGCGCAAGGATAAAAGGAGCTCGACGGAAGGATTTTGTATCGGTTTCTTGAGGCTTTGGGGCGATTTGCTACGCAAATCGTGGTCTCAAGTTGACATCAAGCAACCAAGCGATCAAGCATCCAAGAGCATTTGTAAAGTGTTTTCTTTACTTGTATTGCTTTGTATTTCATTGTCTTAGCTTGTAGCTTTTGATTATTGTTGTAATCACTATTGTACGAGGTTTCTCCACCTCCGGATTGTTCCGAGAAGGAGTTATTTGATAGTGGTGTGTGATTGGCATCGCTAGGGCTCATTTGAGCCCGATCCGTGGAGTAGGAACCGGTTCGGTTCCGAACCACGTTATATCCTTGCGTTTGTGTGTTTGTATTTTCGTTATTGCTTTATTATCTTTGTTTCCGCTGCGCTAACGAAAATTGTAGACAAGCACGCGAACGATTTCCATCGACGTACGGTCATCTACGCTATTCACCCCCCCCTCTAGCGGGCATTCAAATTACCAACAAGTGGTATCAGAGCCAGGGGCTCTTCTACGGACTAATCGCCGGGAGCTAAAAGGCTAGAGGGAAGATGGAATTCCAAGACAAGCTTGGATGGGACATTAACACACCGGTGCCCTACACCCTATACGGACGAGAAGGATTCAATTCTTGGAAGGGAAGAATTGAGGATTTTATTATGATGAGAGATTTTGAGGAATGGTCCATTTTGATGGATGGATTTGAATATCCAAGAGGACCAAGAGGTGGATTCCTCAAAAAGAAGAGGTGGACCGAAGAGCAAATTCAAGCATCCGAGAAAAATGATAAGGTGATAAAATTTTTAATTGATTTAATACCTAACAATATCTTGTGTATGTTAGGTAATTATGTAGATGCTAAAGAGTTATGGAGCCAAGTGGCAAAGCTCCATGAAAATTCATCATCGGTTCAAGAAGAAGAAGAAGAGGAGTTTTCACCATCAATTCAAGAAGATAAGGAGGGTGAAGAAGAGATCATCATCTCACAAGGAAGTGAGGATTGGAGGTTGATAGGGAATCAACATCCGGATCGGAAGATGTGGAGGAAGTGGAAGAAGCATCCACCTCAAGGATTGAGGGGGAGGAGAGAACTTCCATACCGGAGCAACAAGAAGAAGCTTCAACATCCAATCAAGATGAGGAAGCTCAAAATACAACTCCGGCACCTACCACCGAACTAGGTAACTCAAACACATCAAACTCAAATAAAAATAATATTATGTGTTTTGAGTGTAGGGAATTTGGACATTACAAGAGCAAATGCCTAAAGAAGATTAGGAAAGCTCCACGGCTCCAAAAATTAAGGATGCCGGTTCCCAAATATCAAGAGCAAGGAGCATATCATATGCTTCAAGTGCCGTAAACCGGGACACTACCGAGTCAATGCAAGAAAGGGGAGAAAAGGCCCAAAATGGAGCATCACATGTAGGGAGCTAAGGCAAACCCTAGGTAACTTCTAATTTTGCTCCTTCTTCAATTTATAAGCAAAAGCATGCTAGGGATTTCAATTCACTTGCAATTTATGAAAAGCATGCTAATAGGAACAAGTATTTTTGCTTAGGAGCTAAGAATGTCTACTTAGATAATAGGGAGAAATTTGGGACTAATGTCCCTAAAAACAATTTATCTAAGGATAAACCTAGGTCAAATAACACTAGACCAATGTTACCTAGGGAGACCATTAGAAAGGTGCAAGAGCACCTAGGGTTCAATCCTAAGTGGACTAGGCATATGCCTAGAAAGTCCCATGCCCATGATTTAAATCAAAATTCTAAAATTGGGCAATTAGAATTAGAAAACCAAGCCTTGAGGTCAAGGCTCAGAAATTGGAAAAGACTCTCAAAATTATGCAAAATCAAATGCAAGGGTCTATTGGTCAAACTCCTAGGTCAAAATCTCAAAGTCGATTTAGGACCTAAGAGTCAAAAGTCAACCAAAGGCAAACAGGGTTTGGGTCACACACCTTAGCCTTAGGTGGCTTACCATAGTGTTCCATTTGACTATGGAACACAAACTAGGTCTAGGAAGACCAAGGTCAATAGGGAAGTCATCCCTAGAGTTGACCAAAGGGTGTGCCTAGTGGCTAGGGTTTCTAGGAAACCTAAGGTGGCCACTAAGAAGGTTGTTAGGGAGGCAATCCCTAAGGTTAACCTAGGCAAGACCCAAATGACCAAGGCTAATAAGCCTAGGAAGGTCATTAGGAAGGTATCTAGGGAAGTTATCCTAAGGAATACCTAAGTAACCCTAGGAGTTCAAATCGTTTTGGGTTCCTAAGAGCGTGATTGATTCACGCTAAGATGGGTTTAGGTGTGCCAACCTTGATTGGATGGGTAGTTAACTCAACCATGGCAAAGGTGGCATTTTGGGTCATTTTCAAGGTTATAGTTACCTTGGGAATGTGGTTTGATTTTAATCCTAAAAGATTTTAGGATGTGCCAATATTAGTTATGAAGTTTGATAAAATGATCATTTTGGCACAATTTAGGTTTAGAGGTTGGTGTGCCATTTTGGGTTTTGGCACACTAGGGAGATTAGGTTAATATGACAAAATATGTTTAATCCCAACAAATGGCAATTAATATTAAAATTTAGGTGTTATTATACCTATATATTTTATATGCCATGATTTGTTTGCCATATGCCATGACATGACATCATGTTTACTTTTATCATCTAAATGTCATGATCATGCTTAGGATTAAGGTATTAAATGTCATGTGTTTTTAGATTTCATCATATGCCATGACATCATGATCATTGGCCATGATTTATTTTTCTATCATTATGCCATGATCATTTCCATGCATCTAAATTGATTAAAATTGATTTAAGGACTATGGCATGACTTGAGTCCCATTTATAAGGGAATCAGTAGAGTTGCCTTAGAAAAATGCATGAAACCCTAGTTTAGGAGAACAAAACCCACATCTCACATCCAATTGACATGTATGTGTTTTATACACCCTAGATACATGTGAGATGCTAGGATATGAGTTGAGTTCAAGGTGCATAGTTTTTGCATCTAGATGAACTAAAACTCATCTAATTTTATTAGTTGATCATTGGGAAAGCTTGTGTACAAGTCATGTACATAGAGCCCAAGGAATGTGATTCAAAATAGGTTTTCAAAAACATTTTAAATTCATTTTGAAAAACCTTGGTGAAGTCTATCTTTTGATAGCAATCACTATTGATGAAGTTGATACAAAATAGGGCCAAAACATTGAAAATTTCAATGGTTTTGAGTTTTGTATCAAACTCACTATTTTATGTGTAATATAATTTTAAAATATTTTTCAGCTATTGTATTTCTTATAAGTAATGTGTATTAAGTTTCATGAATTTTCAAAATACGTAGAATTACTTATGCATTTTCAAAATTGATCGATAAATTGAAGTCAATTTATTCTGATCGCGCCACTTGGTGGCGATCGGTGAGAGTGGAACAATCGGTGACATCTTGTCAGAGTCGATTGCCATGTCCGATTCGGGTTAACAAGGTTTGTTTAGCCCGTGTTTTATGACAAAGGTTCCGAACCACTCCGACCCCGAGGATATGCTTTGGGAAGCATTATGCAGGGTGAAAATCCATGGGATATGGATGAGGAGTTGTGTTAGGTCAAAGTATCAAATTTAGGGTGAGTAAAAGTTCTATGTTGAACTTAGAACCTTAATTGTGATTGTTTAGAGTTTTTATTGGCTTAGGGGCTTTCGAGGACATTGTTGGTGCAATGGTCAAGGGGAGCAAGCCTTTAGGGGAGGTATCCATCGTGGGATGATGGGTGTTTTTATGGGAGAATGTTATCAATTGAAAATTGATGGGTGTTTGATACCCAATTTGGAAATTGGGAGAGTGAGATAGAGTGCCTCTCTTGAGTGATATGGGACTTATCACTAGGAAGATGGTAGGCATCCTAGGTATTTTTGATCAAGGAGATTGTAAGATCTCATTGGGACATGAGACATTGACCTCCTTGAGAGAAAACCTTTGATGTTAGTCAAGGGGAGAATGTTTGGGGGAGAACATTTGATTTACTTTTTCACTTAAATGTTTGGGGGAGAACATTTGGTGAGTGCTTACCAATTTGGGATAATTGGTAAGGGATTTGAGTTAGTGTTCTAACTCATGGTTTTATTTGGTTTTTGTCAAACATCAAAAAGGGGGAGATTGTTGGTGCAATCGGCCCAGGTCACGATTGACCAGGACTCGAGTTTGACTCGAGTGATGTTTTGATGTTTGACAAAGTATGTTAGACATAGGTTTGACATTGATGTTTGACATTAATGTCGGTTAATATGTTGGGGAGATTGTTTATACAATCGACCCAGGTTATAATTGACTTGATGGTTGACCAGGGTTGACCATGTGATCATGGAAAGTCCAAGCATGGGTCTTGGCAAGGTAAAGTCCAAGTCATGGGTACTTGGCAATGTAAAGTCCAAGTGGGACACTTGGCAAATTGGAAAGTCCAAGTCTTGAGCACTTGGCATGAGAAGTCCAAGCATGGGTCTTGGCAAATGGAAAGTCCAACATGGGTTGGCAAGGAAAAGTCCAAGCTTGAGTCTTGGCATTTGGGAAGTCCAAGGGGATTGATATTGGCGGCGTAAAGTCCAAGCGGAGTCTTGGCGGCGTAAGCCAATGTGCCTTGGCGGTGTAGACACCGTTAGCATGACATAGCCGATGGAAGCACCTGGAAGCTAGCGCGATGGATGAACAAGTCATGGATGACTTGGAGGGATCTGAGAGGCGTGAGGTGATGGAGGTGGCTAGAAGGCTTAGGTCTAGGCTAAGGGTGGTCTAGCAAGTATGGGGCACCATACTGGGTTAAAACCTCATGTTATTGCCAGTTAGGTGAAAATGCCACAGCGGTCATTGCTCGTTAGCCGATCGGTAGTGGCTCTGGCGATTGCCCGAAGGGATGGCTTGCCGGTCGAGTGTCGAGCGAGCGCTCGTGGCCGTGGCGATCGACTACGAGCGTTAGCGATCGGCGCCAATGTTGGCGATCGCGCCAAGAGATCCGCTGGAGTTTTTCGGCGTGGATCGAGCCGTTGTCTCACGACAACAGCTTGATGGCATCGATCGGGTGACTTATGGCGGTCGTGATAAGCGGAAATCGGTCGCGCGCAAGGATAAAAGGTGCTCGGCGGGAAGGATTTTAGTATCGGTTTCTTGAGGCTTTTAGGCGATTTGCTGCAAATCAGGGTCTCCAAGTTGACATCAAGCAACCAAGCGATCAAGCATCCAAGAGCATTTGTAAAGTGTTTTCTTTACTTGTATTGCTTTGTATTTCATTGTCTTAGCTTGTAGCTTTTGATTATTGTTGTAATCACTATTGTACGAGGTTTCTCCACCTCCGGATTGTTCCGAGAAGGAGTTATTTGATAGTGGTGTGATTGGCATCGCTAGGGCTCATTTGAGCCCGATCCGTGGAGTAGGAACCGGTTCGGTTCCGAACCACGTTATATCCTTGCGTTTGTGTGTTTGTATTTTCGTTATTGCTTTATTATCTTTGTTTCCGCTGCGCTAACGAAAATTGTAGACAAGCACGCGAACGATTTCCATCGACGTACGGTCATCTACGCTATTCACCCCCCCCTCTAGCGGGCATTCAAATTACCAACATTGCCATCATCAAGAAATCTTCAGAAATTCTTGAAGGAAGTAGCCAATTTACTCCACTTCAGATGATGATCAGTAACCGGACAACCTATTTCCAATGCCTCCTTGACCATCGAAGTTTACCATCAAGTCAGTATCGCCTAAACCAATCTCCAGTGTGCTTAATTTCATCAACTCGAATGACATCTAGAATCCCCGACAACTCACCTGAGCACCAAACTCCCGAGCCCTATAGTTCCACTGGACACTATGGGAATCTGAGCATCGACTTTCTCGAGCATCCCAAAGACTCGCTTGCCCGAATATTGGAATTACCTTCCATAGTACTCACTCACCTGAGTGCCAAAGTTTCCTTTCTCGAGCACCTGGGAATTCGAGCATCAAAATTGTTGGCCTGAGCTATAGTCCATCCGAGAATGCCAAAAAGAGGGGGCAGCATCATACAACGTGCAACTATCGGCGAACAATTAGACTTTGAGCAGGATCAGAAGCAATGAGGACCGCCAATTGGCCTACTTGAACAATTGCTTGTACACGACTTACTCCTTATCTGGTAGGAGGCAACTCTTTTTGGTACGATAAGTGGTTCGATCTTCTGTTCGAAGAGTCGGGCGCCAACATACTTCAACCTCATTTGGTCACATCAGAGTAGTTGAGGAGCAACAATACGCTCGAGAATGCCAACGATAACTTGGATGTTTGAGGTGTTGGTGCAATCGACCCCAGGTCAATGTTGACCAAGTTCGAGTTGGACTCGAGTAGGATTTTGATGTTTGACAATATATTTAATAATGAGTTTAACAATATGTTTGACATACATATTGAGGGAGATTGTCATGAGGGAGATTGCTAGAGCAATCAACCTCAGGTCAAGGTTGACCAAGCTCGAGTGAGACTCGAGTGGAAGTCCAAGAATGGATTCTTAACAATGGAGAAGTCAAATTATGGATACTTGGCAAGGAAAAGTCCAAGGGTGGAGTCTTGGCAAGGAAAAGTCCAAATATGAATATTTGACGAAGGAAAAAATCCAAGTGTGTAGTATTGACCATGTAAGTTTAAGTGTGTAGTCTTGGCGGCATAAGTTCAAGTATGGAGATTTGGCAAAGGGAAAGTCTTTGGGTGTAGCCTTAGCGACAAAAGTCCAAGTATGGAGACTTGGCAATGGAAGTCTCGGAGGTGCGACTTCTTGGCAAAGGTAGATCCGTTAGCATGACAAAGTCAACAAAAAAACTTGAAGGCTAGCGCTAAGGGTAAAGGAGTCATGGATGACTTGGATGGACCCTAAGGGTGTGAAGCTGATGGAAGTGGCTTGAAGGCTTAGGTCTAGGCTAAGGGTGAGTATCAAGTATGAGGGGATCATACTTAGGTTAAACCTCAGTTCTGAAGTTTACTAGTCAACTGGAGCATGGTTCATTAGACTGGAGAGCTAAAACAATTGGACAGATTATTTGGCAGTTGACTAAGGCTTTGGACCAGTTGAATGGTCGAGTGTTTGACACTCAGAAGGGCTTAATTGACTCGAACAGTCGACTGAGGTTATGAATCAGTCAACTAGTCGAGTAGTCAATTGAGGCTCGACTGTTGACTTGTGCTCTTGCAGTCGACTGGTATTTTGCACCAGTTGACTGGCGGCTTGCACCAGTTGACTGGCTACTGAGAGTCGACTACTAGATTTGAATAATCGATTGATCTTAAGTAGACATAACACAGAATATCTTGTAATCGATTGCTGGCTTATGACAGTTGACTAATATCTATGATAGTTGATTGCTGGGTTAGGGCAATCGATGAGTCGGGCATTTTCTGACGTGGATTAGTCCATTGTGAGATAACAGTCAAGTGGCTAGTCGACTGATGGGTAAGAGCAATCAACTACTAGGCGACAAATTAGCTGGAGTGGATCTTTGAATGGAGGTTGTGAAGGAGAATGAAGATGCTGATTCTTGGAGTTCTTAGTGGAGAAATGCTGCTACTTTCCAGACCTTCAAAGTATCTTAAAACAATCAAAAGATCAAGCAATCAAAAGCTCAATTGTAAAGTGTTGTTATTTCATTTATTTGCATTTGCTTCTTGTATTTTGTTGTTTCCTTCTTGTAAAACTCCATTGTAAGAGGTTTCTTCATCTTCGAATTATTTTCGAGAAGGAGAAGGTTTAGTGGTGGTGTGCATCACTAGAGCTCACTCTAGAGCTTGACCGTGGAGTAAGAACTAGGGTTTCAAATCACGTAAATCATGTGTAGTGTTTTTCTTGTTTTGTTTGCTATATGTTTCCACTCGCTAACATCTTGTAGACAAGCACAACGACGTGATTGAAGCTTAAAATTGATGAACACTACTCACCCCTTCTAGCGATGCCAATCGATCCTACCAATTGGTATCAAAGTGAGACTGCTCTTCAAGGACTAACCGCCGCGAGAGTAAGTGCCAGAGGAGTAGAAGAGAAATGGATCTCAATGATGGATTGGGCTACAACATTCTAGCTCCGCCTTCCTTTGACCGCGAGGATTTCGGGTATTGGAAAGTTAGGATGAAATACTTTATTATGTGTGATATAGAAAATTGGATTATCTTAATACAAGGTTTCGAAGCGCCCATGGATAAGAGGTGAAGGCTCCTCAAGAAAAAGAAATGGATGATGGAGCAACTTCAAAAATTTAAAAGAAATGACAAGGTAACCAAAATGCTAGTTAATTTTGTACCTAACGATATTTTGTCCAAGTTAAGTGATTATAAGGATGCCAAGGAGCTATGGAGAAAATTAACAAAATTTCATAAACAACCCTCACCGGTTCAAATTGTAGGTTTTGCTCGGAAGCTCTGATACCAATTGAAGGGTTTTGCTTATCGAGTCCGTGAGGGGAAACTTCGCTTCCCACTACACCTTGGTTGTTTGTTCATGGCGATCCCATCGATGTCCCCAGATTAAAAAATTTAATCCTAGACAAAAGGGATTGCTCAAACAACCAAGTCATCGTCGTGCTATTTGTTTAGAGAGGTCACTTGAACAAACTCGTTGTTCAAGCGACCATCCTCTATTCTACGAGTAGCCGCGGAATAGACGATGTTCGGATATCCGATTTTTGTGTTTATGTTCGAGGTCCAAGTATATTTAACTACAAAACAGAATATATAAAGTAAACAACCTCATATATCATGCATATAATTGAGAAACAATTATAAACATAACACTAATCAAAATAAACAAGATTATACTTCTTGTTATACCTCTTGATCTTCTATTGTATGTCCTTCCTCCTTTTGGACGTCGTGTGGGCGATGATCTACCAAAAGTTGAAGCCTCCTAGATCACCAATCTTTCTTTCCTTGTTCACTCCGAACAAAGGAAGATCATAAAACAAAACTCATCTTCCTATCTAGAACCGGCTACCAAGTCAATAAACTCGATGTTGCCGCCGGCCAAGGAAGAGAACATGGAGTATGGGAATCGGCCAAAGGAGAAAACATAAGAGCATGGGCACCGGCCAACACTTGGAAAAGAGAAAAGAAAGCAATCCTTCTCCTTGTTGCCGCCCAAACCCTAAACTAAGCTCTCCTAATTTCCGGCCAAGGATGAAGGGAAGGAGAATAGGTTGAGCTCCGGCCAAGGTAGAGGGAACAAGGATAGTGGCCGGCCAACCTTAGGAAGAAGAAGAAGAAGCATCCTCCACTTGTTGCCGCCCACCACCAACACCCAAACCCTAACCCTAGCCGCCCACTCCTAATCCTATCCCAACTAGGAATACTTGCCGCCCAAGGGAAGCAACCCTAATGCCATCCATCATTAGCCATAGATGAAGGGGAGAAGGTTGGGCGCCGGCCAAACCAAGGAGAGAAGAAGAAGGAAGAAGGGTGCCGGCCACCTAAGGAAGAAGAAGAAGAAACATCTTTCCTTAATTGTGGCCACCCAAAACCCTAAGCCTCCCTTGCTCTTGCCGTCCAAAACCCTAGCCCCCTTTCCTCTAATTCTCTTCTTGCCGCCCACCCTTAAGCCCATATTTATAGAGTTAGACTTAAGGCTTGATTTAATCTCAACCGTCGGATCTAGAGATTTAATCTCAACCGTCGGATTTAGAGATTTAATCTCAACCGTCGGATTTAGAGATTTAATCTCTACCTTTGGATCTAGAGTTTTGTTTTCATCCATTGGATCTAAGCTTCATGAGGTGTTAATAGGCTACAATAGGGACCATGAGGAGGAGTTGGATCTTGGCCACCCAATGGATCAAGCCCACATAAAGTCCGATCCACTAATGATAATCTAATCCACTAAAGGATTATCATTAATCTACCTCACCAACCCCATATGAGAATATGGGCTCTATATATTATTTGTACATTTTCTCCCCGTGTTTAAGATCTCGAATGTCCGTTGATTAATTAATTTACTGACCATTAATTAATCAGCATCTAACTCTATGAGTAGTACCACTCAACCTTTTCATCATGCAGGACCAAGTCCACCTGCAGAGTTTACATGATGAACCTTATGAGCTCCTCAAGGAGACATTATCATCCTAATATATAGGACACGGTTTCCTCCTATAATCAATGACACACCATATAAATAATATCATCTCCCAACTTACCGAGCCTATCGATTTAATCTATAAATCTCGCCCATTGGTAAATCAAAGAGATGACTACTAAGTATATGTGCCCGTTATTATATCGGGATTAAGAGCATGTACAATATAATATCTGAGGTCCAATTCGATTATGTAGTCAGTAATAAATTGAATCACCTCTAAGTCGATCCTGCTCAATACACACAAAGTGCACTAGTGTGATTCTATGGTCAAGACAAACCAATACCAAATCACACTACAACTATTCCGATGGTTTGTCCAAAGCCATCTCGGTTGTGAGCCTTCACTTATACTTTACAAGGAGCCGATAACATGATCTCCTGTGTGACACCACACACCATGTTATCTATAATGTAATGTATTAGACAATATTGCATAACCATAAAAATATGCAAACAATGATCATGTGATTCTTATTTTAAAATAAAGATGTTCATACAAAAGATAGACTTTTCAGTATACATCCCTACACAAATAGAAGAAGAAGAAGAGGAGTCCAAGGAAGAATGCTCGTCCTCTCAAGATCTTGAGGATTTGGAGGTTGAGAGGTACTCAACATCCTAGTTGGAAGAAGAGGTTGAAAAAGTCTCCACCTTTAGAATTGAGGGGGAGGATAGGTCTTCAATACCGGTGCAAGAGTAAGAGGAACCTTCTACATCTGAGAGGGATGAAGAACAAGCTCACAACTCCCCTACTACTATCCAAGAAGGTAACTCAAGCATAGGTATTAGAAATAAAAATCACATAACATGCTTTGAGTGTAGGGAAATATGACATTATAAGAGAAAATGTCCAAAAAGAGTCAAGAAGACAACTCAAGTGCCAAAGGCCAAGGTGAAGCCCAAAGAGATCGGAGGCCCGGTACGCAAAGGCAAGGAGCACATAGTGTGCTTCCGGTGCAATCAAAAGGGTTATTACTGAAGCCAATGTCTGAGGGGGAAGCACCCAACCAAGGACAAGGTAGAGAGCTAATGTGTAGGGGGAGCTCCTAAAGCAAAGCCTAAGGTAACTTTTAATAATGCAATTTCAATTATAAATGATGAAAAGTATGTCAATAATTTACTTACAATTGTTCATGATAAAAAACATGCGAGAAATAAGTTTTATTGTTTATGTGCTAAATATTATAATGTTAGAACTAAGGATAATTCTAGAACCATTAACTCTAGGACTATCCCACCTAAGAATGACAAAAATCTAGACATTAATCCAAAGAGGACTAGACACATGCCTAGAAAGAGGAATCCCCAAAAGTAGAATGACAAATCAAAAATTGAGAAATTAAAAATACAAAATCAAGCTTTGAAGCCAAAGCTTGAGAAATTGGAAAAAACTCTCAAAAGAATGGAAAATATGATTAAAGGGTCAAGTAATCAAAATTTAGGCTTTGGTAGGAAAGATATATCTAAGGATAAGAAAGGTTTGAGTTACAAGCCTAAGTCCAAGGTAGATAAGCCTATCTACCATAGTGTTCTGTTTAGTTACGAAACTAACCATAGGTTTAGAAAAGTCAAGGCCACAAAGAAAGTCTTCCCTAAAGTTAACCTTGACACGAGTCAAATGACGAAGGCTTCCAAGCCTAGGAAAGTCCTTAGCAAGGTTACAAGGAAGGTTCTCCCTAGAGCTAACTTAGAGGAGACCACAATGACCAAGGTTTCTAAACCTAGGAGGGTCATTAGAAATGTACTAAAGGAGGTTAACCCTAGTGAGTACCTTGTAAATCCAAAGAGCTACAATAGGTATTGTATTCCTAGGAGTGTGATTCCCTCATGCTAAATGAGTTTAGGATGTGTCAACTTAAAATAGATGTGTAGTTAACCTAACCAGGGTTGAGTTGATACTTTAGGACATTTTAAAGGCAATGTGATACTTTGAAAATGAGATAAGGAATATATTCTAAAAGATTTTAGGATGTGCCAATGGATTTAATAGAAGTTGAAAAATGATTATGATTGACTCAAATAGATTAGAGTCAAGGGTGTGCCAAGTTAGGGTTTTGGCACACTTGAGGGAGTTGATAATTATGGAAAATTAACCTAATTTAGAAAATGATAATTAGATTTAAAATTTAGGTATTTCTATACCTTTACTTTATATATTTGTCATGTCTTTTTGTCATATGACATGTTATGATATCATATTTCATATGATTATTTAAAATGTCATGAAAATACTTAGATTGATTTATGTCATGATAGTGCTTAGGGTAATTGTATCATGCTACGATATCATGCATTATTGACAAATATTTTAAATTATGCAAATCATATATGCCATGACCATAATTCATGCATTAAGATTATTAAAATTGAATTTAAAGACAAATGATATTATTTGATGTCCTAGATAAAGGAATCAAATGGATTTGTCTAGTTAATAATGCATGAGCCCTTAGATTAGGGAAAAATTAAATTCACATCTCACAGAAACTATAGAAAGACATGTGTATATATTAAAACACCCTAAACACATGTGAGATATTAGAAAAAATAAGTTAAGTTCAATGTGCTTATATGGTGCATCAAAATGAACTTAAGCTCTTTCAATCATATGCACAAATCATGAGGAAAACTAATGTACAAGTCATGTATACTTAGCCCATAGACCATGATTGAAAATAGATTTTGAAAAATATTTTAAAATTATTTTAGAAAACCTTGGTGAAGTCTATCTTTTGATAACAATCACCATTGAGAATGTTGATACAAGTTAGGTAAAAACATTGAAATTTTTAATGGTTTCGAACTTTATATCAATCCTTTAAATTAATGAGTATTTTAATATAAAACTATTTTTCATCCATTGTATTTAACATAAGTAATGTACGTATGCAATTTCAAGATTTTTCAAAAATTGTATACTTACAATTTTTCAAAAACCAATCTGAAAGTCTGATTTATGCAACTGCAGAAGCCAATCGACTGCCTTATGGAGCCGTCGACTGATGGTGGTGACAATCGATTGATTACTGATTTCAGTCGACTACTGATGCTGATTTTAACTGAACAAGATTTGTTTAGCTATTTATCAACACTTCTAAGTATTCTAACCACTCCTAACCCTATGATATGATTAAAGAAACATTGGAAGGGTGAGATATTCATTGAAAATGAATAGGAGAGCTAATTAGGGTAAGTATCAAATTTTAAGGGAGATTAAAGTTCAAGTTTGAAATTTTACCCTTATTTTTGATGGTTTAGATTTCCTATAAGCTTAGGAACTCTCTAAGGACATTGTTGGTGCAATGGTCAAGAGGGAGTAAGCCTTTAGGGGAGTGTATCCATCAAGAGATGATGGATTAAGGTTAAAATGGGGGAGAGTGAAGAATTACTCTTCATTTAGTGATAAGGGTTTTATCATTAAGAATAATGAAGACATTTATGTTGGATTTTGGACTAAGGGGAAGAATGAAGGATCTCATTAGAAATGAGATGTGAAAAATCTTAGTAGACTTTTTGATGTATGCCAAAGGGGGAGAAATGAAGGATTTAAGTTAGAAAACCTTCATTATGCTTTGGCATAAGAAAATACATAGTTGGGATTATGGGTTAGCCTAACTTAAAGGTATTGTCAAACATAAAAAAGGAGAGATTGTTGGTGTAATCAACTCCAGGTCAATGTTAACCAAGATCGAGTGGGACTCGAGTAGGATTTTGATGTTTGACAATGAGTATAATAATACGTTTAACATATGTAATGAGGGAGATTGTTGGAGCAATCAACCTCATGTCAAGGTTGACCAAGCTTAAGTGAGACTTGAGTGGAAGTCTAAGAATGAATTCTTGGCAATGGAGAAGTTCACGTATGGATACTTGGCAAGGAAAAGTCCAAGGGTGGAGTCTTGTAAACGGAAAGTCCAAATATGAATATTTGGCAAAGGGAAAAGTCCAAGTATGTAGTCTTGGTTATGTAAGTCCAAGTGTATAGTCTTGGCAGCGTAAGTTCAAGTATGGAGACTTAGCAAAGAGAAAGTCTAAGGGTGTAGCCTTGGTCATGTAAGTCCAAGGGTGTAACATTGTAGGCGAAAGTCCAAGTATAGAGACTTGATAATTGAAGTCCCGAAGGCGTGACCTCTTGGTAAATGTAGATCTAGTAGAATGACAAAGTCGATGGAAACACTTGAAGGCTAGCACCAAGGGTGAAGGAATCGTGGAGGATTCGGATGGACCCTAAGGGTGTGAGGTTGATGGAAGTGACTTGAAGGCTTAGGTCTAGACTAAGGGTGAGTATCAAGTATGAGTGGACCATACTTGGGTTACGACTGGAACATGGTTTAGTCGATTGGAGACTAAAATAATCGGACAGATTGTTTGACAATCGATTGGGGTTTTGGACTAGTCGACTGGTCGAATGTTCAACACTCGTGAGAGCTTATTTAACTCTGGTAGTCGACTGGGGTTATGACCCAGTCGATTGAGGCTCAACTATTGACTTGTACTATGACAGTCGACTGGTGGCTTGCACCAGTCGACTGACCATTGTCAGCCGACTACTAGATTTGAGCAGTCGACTGACCTTAAGTGGATAAAGCATAGAATATCTCATAGTCGACTACTGGCTTATGACAGACGACTGTTGGGTCAGGGAAGTCGATGAGTTGGGCATTTTTTGATGTGGATTAGTTCGTTGTGAGACAAGGGTCAAGTGGATAGTCGACTGGTGGGTAAGAGCAGTCGACTGCTAGGTAGAAAATCAACACGAGCAAATCTTTAAATAGAGGTTGCGAAGGAGAATGAAGACCTTAGTTCTTGGAGGGGAAACATTGTTGCTTTCTAGACCTTCAAAGCAACAAAAAAATAAGCAATCAAAAGCTCACTTGTAAAGTGTTGTCATTTTGTCTATTTCAATTTGCTTCTTGTATTTGGTTGTTTCCTTCTTGTAAAACTCCATTGTAAGAGGTTTCTACACCTCCGGATTGTTTCCGAGAAGGAGAAGGTTTAGTGGTGGTGTGCATCACTAGAGTACACTCTAGAGCTCGACTGTGGAGTAGGAACTAGGGTACCGAACCACATAAAATTATGTGTAGTGTTTGTGATTATGTTTGTCTTATTGTGTTTGCTATTTGTTTTCGCTGTGCTAGCATCTTGTAGACAAGCACAATGACGCGATCGAAGCTCAAAATCAACGAACTCTATTCGCCCCCCCTCTAGTGATGCCAATCGATCCTAACACGGGGAGGATGACTGTGGCTCAGCTCAAGTCTATAATAGCAGGTTGTCCCTTGAGGTGGGTTTCTTAGGAACGTCCCTATTGATACTTGGGATCTCTTCCATCTTATCTACACGAGATACTCTCCTATCCATTTCATTTGCATGAGATCCATCTCTGTGTTGGTGCAATCGACCCAGGTCATGATTGACCAAACTCGAGTGAGACTCGAGTAGGTTTTGATGTTCGACAATAGTTTACAATATGGTTTGACCATATGACTAGTGGATGCTATGGGACATCCAAGGTCATATGAGGTAGATTATTGAAGAAATCCAAGTCAGTCAAGGTTGACTAGACACTTGGTGTGGAGAAGTCCAACTATGGTAACTTGGCAAGGAAAAGTCCAAGTATGGTGATTTGGCAAGAAAAAGTCTAAGTATGGATACTTGACAAGGGAAAATTCAAGTCGGTCAAGGGAGACCGGACACTTGGTGTTGGAAAGACCAATGGAGAGTTGGCAAGGGAAATCCCGGGAGGTCTGGGAGACTGTGCTTGGCAAGTAAAGTCCCGGACGAAGAGTCTTGGCAAAAGAAGTCCCGGACAAGGAGTCTTGGCAAGTGAAGACCCCGAAGAAGAGTTTTGGCAATGAAGTCCCGGAGGTATGACCTCTTGGTAGTGAAGTCCCGAAGGCGTGATCTCTTGGCAAATGTAGACCCTAGAGCATGACGATAGCCAATGGAAGCACTTGAAGGCTAGCACAAGGATGAAGAGTCACAGACTCGAGGGATCCAGGAGGCATGAGATTGATGGAAGTGGGTTGAAGCCTTAGGTCTAGGCCTAGAGTGAGTATCAATAAAGGGATCATACTTGGGGTGTTAAACCTCAGTGTTGAGGTATAACAGTTAACTGCAAGTTTGTTTCAGTCGACTGTTTGTTTGTAGGAAAACAGAAGCAAGGTGACCTCGACCAGTGCCTCGACTGGGATAGTAGTCGAGGCGGCACCTCGACTGGTAAGGTGCACACTAACTCGGGGAGCCGACTGCTTAGTGGTGGGACTTGGGAAGCCAAGATAGTGATCTGGAAGCACTCAACCAACACCTCAACTAGAGTGTGGTTTAGGTGGCGTCTCGACTGGACCACTCGACCAACACCTCGATTGGATCTGGGAGTGGGTATAACAACAACTACTCAGAAGTGAGGCAGACTCGACCAGCACCTCGACTAAGTGCTAGTCGAGGTGGCGCCTTGACTGGATCACTCAATTGTCACCTCGATTGGATCCAAGATAGGCATGAAAATAGTTGATCAAAAACAAAGCAGACTCAACCAACGCCATGATTGGGGTATCAGTTGAGGCGACACCTCGATTGGTGAAGCAACTATTATGCTACAATGTTCAGAATCATGAGATTTCAACAGAGCTTATAAGAGGGAGGCTTGTGGACGTTTTGGGCGGCTGGTTCTTGGAGTTCTTGAAGGAGAAACGCTGTTGCTTTCTAGACCTTTAAAGCACCTCAAAGCAACCAAATCATCAAGCAATTAAAAGCGCTCTTATAAAGTGGTTTTTTGCTTTGTATTTCATTCTTACATTGCATTTGATTGTTTATTCTTGTAAACTCCTTATTGTAAGAGGTTTCTCCACCTCCGGAGTGTTTCTGAGAAGGAGAAGATTTAGTGGTGGTGTGCATCACTAGAGCTCGCTAGGGCTCGACCGTGGAGTAGGAATTAGAGTTCTAAACCACGTAAAATTTATGTGTCGTGTTTGTGTTGTGTTTTATGCTTGTATTTGTATTTCCACTATGTACTAACGATTATAGATAAGCATGATGAATCCAAGTGAAGAAATCGACGAATTTCTATTCACCCTCCCTCCTCTAGCGATGCCATATCGATCCCCTACAAGTGGTATCAAAGCAAAGTTGCTCTTCAATTGGACTAACAGCCGAGGGAGCTAAAGCTAGAGGCGATGGAGTTTGGAGATGGATTTGAGCGTGATATTCGATTTCCACCACCATATGGATTTGGAGGATTTTCTCAGTGGAAGACAATGACTGAATTTTTCTTCCAAATGAACATTGAGGACTGGTTCACCCTAATGGAAGGTTTCAAGACTCTAACGGACAAGAAGGAGAGAACTCTCAACTGGAGTAAATGGACTAAGGGACAAATCCAAATATTCAAAGCTAACAATAAGGTAACGAAGATTTTGGTTAATTTAATACCTAATAATATTTTATGCAAATTAGGGAAGTTCAGGGATGCTAATGAATTATGGAGCAAACTTCCTAAGTTTCATAATGAATCTTCCATGATCCAAGATGATGACGAGTCCAAAGGAGAAGAATGTTCATCATCCCAAGCTCTTGATGATTTGGAGGTTGAGAAGTATTCAACTTCTGAGATTGAAGAAATTGTAGAAGCCTCCACTTCAAGGATTGAGGGGGGAGGTTAGATCTTCAACCCCGGAACAAGAGCAAGAGGAGGAGCCTTCTACCTCCGAGAGAAATGAAGGAGAAGTCCAAAATTCTTCTTGTAGGAACATTGGACGTCGCTAGAGGGGGGGGGGTGAATAGCAGTTTCTCGTCGTTTGATGGATTCGATCGCATTCGTATTGTGCTCAGCTACAAAAGTGTTATACGCAGCGGAATATACAATACAAAATACAAATATAAATACACAAGCACAACAAGACAATATAACGTGGTTTGGAACCTAGGGTTTCTACTCCACGGGTTGAACTCAAGTGATGCACATCACCACTAATAAACTTCTCCTTCTCGGAAAACACTCCAGAGGTAGAGACAATCTCTTACAATAATTCTTACAACAATAAGAATAAGATACAAGCAATTACACTAAGCAAATGAATAAAAGTACACAAATGAAATGCAAAAAAAACTTTACAAGAGTGATTTTGATTGCTTGCGCTCTAGATTGCTCTTGAAGGTCTGGAATGCAGCAACAATTTCTCTTCAAAATCTCTCCAAAAACTGGTGCAAAATCCTTCATCTCGAGCTCCTTTTATAACCTGCATCGAGCTGATTTTGCACCTATCAGTCGACTGCTCATAGTGTCGTTATCTCACAATGGATCAATTCACGCTGAAAAACTCCAACGGATACACTAGCAGTCGACTGTTGTCCCGACAGTTGATTGATCAGTCGACTACCAAAGCTTTTGTACCTATGTCCACCAGCATCAATTGACTGCTAAACCCTAGTAGTAGACTGATAAACCCTAGCAGTCAACTGCCAGAGCCACAGATCAAAAGTTGACCCTCAGTCGACTCCATGACCAGTCGATTGGTCATAATCCCAGTCGACTGGTCTAAGTTAATTAGGCTACCAAGTGTCAAACACTCAGTCAGTAGACTAATCTATAACCCTAATTGACTGATAAACCTAAAACATGAGGTTTAACTCAAGTATGATCCCTTTATACTTGATAGACCACCCTTAGCCTAGACCTAAGTGTTGGGAATTTAAGGCCCGCTAGAGGGGGGTGAATAGCGTAGATGACCGTACGTCGATGGAATTCGTTCGCGTGCTTGTCTACAAGATTCGTTATGCGCAGCGGAATAGAAATAATAGCAGTAACGAAATACAACAATCACACGAACACAAAGATATAATGTGGTTCGGAACCGTAACGGTTCCTACTCCACGGATCGGGCTCAAACGAGCCCTGGCGATGCCAAACACACACCACTATCAAATAACTCCTTCTCGACACAAGTCGGAGGTGGAGAAACCTCGTACAATAGTTTACAATAATAAACTAAGTATAACAAGCAATTACAATGAAATACAATGCAATACAAGTAAAGAGATCACTTTACAAATGCCTTTAGATCGCTTGCTTTTGGTTGCCTTGGACTAGCCTTGAAGGACTGGAAGAGCACCAACTATTCCCCTTCAAATCGCCCAAGAGAACACTTGCTTCAATCCTCCCACGAACAGCTCCTTTTAACCTGCGTCGGGCTGGATTTCCGCCTATCAGTCGACTGCCATAAGTCCCCAGTCGACTGATGCCACTGTTGTCGTGAGACAACGGATTGATCCACGCTGGAAAAACTCCAACGGATCTCTTGGCGCGCCGATCGCTAACATTGGCGCGATCGGCTAACGCCGTAGTCGACGCCAATCGGCCACGGAGCGCTTCAGGTCGCCACTGATCGCGCCGATCGCCATCAGCGGGCGAATGCCGTGAGCATTCTACGCCGGGCAAATCGAACTCGTCGACTCACGGCAATGAACCGCCATAATGCTACGACCGCCAACCTCAAGAATGAGGTTTTAACCCAAGTATGGTGCCCCCATACTTGCTAGACCACCCTTAGCCTAGACCTAAGCCTTCTAGCCACCTCCATCAGCCTCACGCCTGATCCTCCAAGTCATCCATGACTTGTTCATCCATCGCGCTAGCCTCCGTGTGCTTCCCGGCTATGTCATGCTAACGGTGTCTACACCGCCAAGGCACATCGACTTACGCCGCCAAGACTCCGCTGACTTTACGCCGCCAACCATTGACTTATGTCGCCAAGACTCCCGCTGACTTTACGCCGCCAATATCAACCCCTTGGACTTCTCAAATGCCAAGACTCAAGCTTGGACTTTCCCTTGCCAACCTATGTTGGACTTTCCATGCCAAGACCATGCTTGGACTTTCCATTTGCCAAGCCATGTTGGACTTTTCATGCCAAGACCCATGCTTGGATTTCTCATGCCAAGTACTCAAGACTTGGACTTTCCCAAATGCCAAGTGTTCCACTTGGACTTTCCTTGCCAACCCATGTTGGACTTTTACATTGCCAAGATCCATGCTTGGACTTTTCATGTGCCAAGTGTCCCACTTGGACTTTTCATGCCAAGTACTCAAGACTTGAACTTTACCAAATGCCAAGTGTTCCACTTGGACTTTCCCATGACAATTACATTGTCATATGTTTATCAAACATCAAAACATCACTGAGTCAAACTCGAGTCCCGTCGATCGCGGACTGGGCCGATTGCACCAACAATCTCCCCCTTTTTGATGTTTGACAAAAACCAAACAAATCATTTGAGTTAGACCACTAACTCAAATCCCTTACCAATTATCCCAAATTGGTAAACACTCTCCAAATGTTCTCCCCCAAACATTGGACTTCTCATTTAAATGTTCTCCCCCAAGCATTCTCCCCCTTTTTGACTAACATCAAAAAGGTTATCTCTCCAAGGAGGTCAATGTCTCATGTCCCAATGAGATCTTACAATCTCTCCCTTTTTGACCTAAAAATATCTAGGATGCCTACCATCGTCCTAGTGATAAGTCCCATATCACTCAAGAGAGGCAATCCTATTCACTCTCCCAATTTCCAAATTAGGTATCAAAAATCCATCAATTTTCCCAATTGATGATACTCTCCCAATAACTTCTCCTCTTCAAGGAGAAAAACACATCCATCATCCCAAGATGGATACCTCCCCCTAAAGGCTTGCTCCCCCTTGACCATTGCACCAACAATGTCCTTGGGAAGCCCCTAAGCCAATAGGAACTCTAAACCATCAAAATTAAGGTTCTAAGTTCAACATAGAACTTTCACTCACCCTAAATTTGATACTTTGACCTAACACAGCTCCTAATCCATATCCAATGGATTTTCACCCTTTATAATACTTACTAAAGCATATCCTAGGGTTAGGAGTGATTAGGAACCTTTTCCAAGGCTGAACACGGGCTAAACAAACCTTGTTAACCCGAAATCAGACCTGGCAGTCGACTTCTGACGATGTCGATCATTGCCACACATCGATCGGCCACTCAGGCGTCGATCTTAAATTTCAATTTGATTATCAGAATCGAGTTTTGGAAATTCATAAATAATTATACGTTTATCGAAAAATCCTGAAAATTCATACGTATAATACTTATGACACACACAATGGGTGAAAAATATTTGAAAATTATTTTACCCATAAAATAGTGAGTTTGATACAAAACTCAAAACCATTGAAATTTTCAATGTTTTGGCCCTATTTTGTATCAACTCTATCAATGGTGATTGCTATCAAAAGATAGACTTCACCAAGGTTTTTCAAAATGATTTTAAAATTTTTTAAAACCTTATTTTGGATCATATTCCTTGGGCTCTATGTACATGACTTGTACACATGCTCTCCCAATAATCAACAAATAGAATTAGATGAGTTTTGGTTCAACTAGATGCAAAAACTATGCACCTTGAACTCAACTCATATCCTAGCATCTCACATGTATCTATGGTGTATAAATACACATACATGTCAATTGGATGTGAGATGTGGATTTTGTTCTTCCTAATACTAGGGTTTCATGCATTTTTCTAAGGCAACTCTACTTGATTCCCTTATAAATGAGACTCCAAGTCATGCCATTGTCCTTAAATCAATTTCAATCAAATTATCTTAAATGCATGAGTGATTATGGCATTTGAGATGATATAGATAAACATATGCTCATAATCATGATGTCATGGCATAAGATGAAATCTAAAAACACATGACATTAACCTAAACCCTAAACATGATCATGACATTTTTTATGATTAAAACTAAGCATGATGTCATGGCATGTTATATGGCAAACAAAGCATGACATATAAAATGTATAGGTATAGTAATACCTAAATTTTAATATTAATTGCCATTTCATATAATTAATTGCATTTTGCCACATTTTTATTTTTCTCCCAAGTGTGCCAAAAACCCAAAATGGCACACTAATCTCTAAACCTAAATTGTGCCAATTTTGATCATTTTATCAAACTTCATAATTAATATTGGCACATCCTAAAATCTTTTAGGATATTAATTCAAATCTATTTCCAAGGTAACCATAACCTTGAAAATATCCTAAAGTGCCACCTTTACCATGGTTGAGTTAACTACCCATCCAATCAAGGTTGACACACCCTAAACCCATCTAGCGTGAATCAATCACGCTCTTAGGAACCCAAAGCCTATTTGAGCTTCTAGGGTTAATTAGATATTCCTTAGGGATATCCTCCCTAGATACCTTTCTAATGACCTTCCTAGGCTTGTTAGCCTTGGTCATTTGGGTCTTACCTAAGTTGACTCTAGGGGTAACTCCCCTTGCAACCTTCTTAGTGGCCACCCTAGGTTTCCTAGAAACCCTAGCCACTAGGCACACCCTTTGGTCAACTCTAGGGATGACTTCCCTATTGACCTTGGTCTTCCTAGACCTAATTTGGGTTCCATAATCAAATGGAACACTATGATACGCCACCTTAGGCTTAGGTTTGTGACCCAAACCTTGCTTGCCCTTGGTTGACTTTTGACTCTTAGGTCCTTGGTGTTGACTTTGAGATTTGAACCTAGACTTTTGATCATTTGACCCTTTAAATTGATTTTGTATAATTTTAAGGGTCTTCTCAAGTTTTTTAAGCCTTGACCTCAAGACTTGATTCTCTAATTCCAATTGCCCAATTGATTTTTGATTAAATTCTTGAGCATGGGACTTTCTAGGCATATGCCTAGTCCATTTAGGATTAACACCTAGGTGCTCTTGCACCTTTCTAATGGTCTCCCTAGGTAAAATTTTCTTAGAGTTATTTGACCTAGGTTTGTCCTTAGATAAATTGTTTTTAGGGACATTAGTCCCAAATTTCTCCTTTCTTGAAAAGTTTACCCTCTTGGCTCCTAAGCAAAATTCCTTACTTCTAGCATGCTCTTTATGATAAATAGCAAGACTATTAAAATTATTCCTAGCATGCTTTTGACTATAGGAATTAGAAAGAGCATTACTAAAATATACCTTAGGGTTAGCCTTAGCTCCCCCTACATGTGAAGCTCCATTTTGCCCCTTCTTCTCCCCCTTTGGGCATTGACTCCTATAGTGCCCCTTTTGATGGCACTTGAAGCAAATGATGTGCTCTTTGCTTCTTTGACTTTGGGCACCGACTTCCTTGATTTTTGGCACGGGTGGAGTCTTCTTAACCCGTTTAGGACACTTACTCTTGTAATGTCCTTGCTCCCTACACTCAAAGCAGATAATATGAATTTTATCATTATTTGAAATGCTCGAGTTACCTAGATCCGTGATAGGTGCCGGAGTTGAATTTTGGGCTTCTTCATCTTGACCGGATGTTGAAGCTTCTTGGTATTGCTCCGGTGTTGAGGATGGTCTCTCCTCCTCAATTCTAGAAGTGGATGCTTCTTCCACTTCCTCCACCAACCCGGAAATTGACTCCCTATCAACTTCCGATTCTACTTCCTCTTCCTCTTTGGATGTTGATGATCTCTCAACCTCCAAGTCCTCACTTCCTTGTGAGGATGATGCATTAGCCTCTTCGGTCTCTTCCTCTTGGACCATTGATGGGCTTTCATGGAGCTTTGCCAAATCGCTTCATAGCTCTTTAGCATCCATGCATTCACCTAGGCTACACAAGAATTCATTTGGAATTAAATCAAAAATAAATTTGATTACCTTCTTGTTTTTCTCGAATCTTTGGAGTTGATCTTCACTCCATCTCTTTTTCTTGAGGAAGCCACCTTTTGGTCCTCTGGGATACTCAAATCCTTCCATTAATAGAGACCATTCCTCAAGGTCTCTCATCATCAAAAAAATCTTCAATTCTCCTTCCAAGAATTGAAACCTTCTCGTCCATAGAATGAATAAGGGACCGGTGTGTTGATATCCCATCCTAATTGATCTTGGACTTCCATCTTTTACCCTCTAGCGTCTTGCTCCCGGTTGTTAATCCGTAGAAGAGCCCCGGGCTCTGATACCACTTGTTGGGAATTTGAGGCCCGCTAGAGGGGGGTGAATAGCGTAGATAACCGTACGTTGATGGAATTCGTTCGCGTGCTTGTCTACAAGATTCGTTATCTGCGTGGAATAGAAATAATAAGCGATAGCAAATACAAACAACCACGAACACAAAAGATATAGCGTGGTTGGAACCAGGTTCCTACTCCCACGGATCGGGCTCTAAAGAGCCCTAGCGATGCCAACACACACCACTAATCAATAATAACTCCTTCTCGACACAAGTCGGAGGTGGAGAAACCTCGTACAATAGTTTACAACAATAAACTAAAGTACAACAAGCAATTACAATGAAATACAATGCAATACAAGTAAAGAACACTTTACAAATGCCTTTGGATCGCTTGCTTTTGGTTGCCTTGGACTAGCTTGAAGGACCTGGAAGAGCACCAACTTCTCCTTCAAATCGCCCAAGAAACACTTGCTTCAATCCTCCCGCGAGCTCCTTTTAACTGCGTGGATTTCCGCCTATCGGATCGCGCCATAAGTCCCGGTCGGTGATGCCCTGTTGTCGTGAGACAGCGGATTGATCCACGCTAGAAAAACTCAGCGGATCTCTTAGCGATCGGCGCCAACATTGGTGATCGGCGCCCGCGCGTAATCGGCCCGGATCGGCTCACGGGCGACGTCTTGCTATCACTCGGTTGGCGGTCATTGCCATCCCTTAGCGATCGACTACGGAGCATTCTCGGACCTCAAAGCGGCGGTCGAACTCAAGTCGACTCACGGCGGTCGAACCGGTCATAATGTCGGTCATTGCCAACCTCAGAATGAGGTTTTAACCCAAGTATGGTGCCCCCATACTTGCTAGACCACCCTTAGCCTAGACCTAAGCCTTCTAGCCACCTCCATCAGCCTCACGCCTCTCGGATCCCTCCAAGTCATCCATGACTTGTTCATCCATCGCGCTAGCCTCCAGGTGCTTCCCTCGGCTATGTCATGCTAACGGTGTCTACACCGCCAAGGCACATTGGACTTACGCCGCCAAGACTCCGCTTGGACTTTACGCCGCCAACCATTGGACTTATGCTTCCAAGACTCCCGCTTGGACTTTACGCTGCCAATATCAAACCCTTGGACTTCTCAAATGCCAAGACTCAAGCTTGGACTTTCCCTTGCCAACCTATGTTGGACTTTCCATGCCAAGACCATGCTTGGACTTTCCATTTGCCAAGCCATGTTGGACTTTTCATGCCAAGACCCATGCTTGGATTTCTCATGCCAAGTACTCAAGACTTGGACTTTCCCAAATGCCAAGTGTTCCACTTGGACTTTCCTTGCCAACCCATGTTGGACTTTTACATTGCCAAGACCCATGCTTGGACTTTTCATGTGCCAAGTGTCCCACTTGGACTTTTCATGCCAAGTACTCAAGACTTGGACTTTACCAAATGCCAAGTGTTCCACTTGGACTTTCCCATGACAATTACATTGTCATATGTTTTTGTCGAAACATCAAAACATCACTCGAGTCAAACTCGAGTCCTGGTCAATCGTGATCTGGGCCGATTGCACCAACACTAAGCCTTCTAGCCACCTCCATCAGCCTCATGCCTATCAGATCCCTCTAAGTCCTCTAAGACTTGTTCATCTATACTCTAGCCTTTAGGTGCTTCCATCAGCTATTGTCATACTAATCGAGTCTACTTTGCCAAGGTACATTTGGACTTATACTGCCAAGACAAATGCTTGGACTTTACATCGCCAAACATCGGACTTATGTAACCAAGACTACAACTTAGACTTTATGCCGCCAATATCACACCCTTAGACTTCCCAACTGCCAAGATCCATTTAGATTTATGCTGCTAAGAGTTTATGCTTGGACTTTATGCCGCCAAACATTGGACTTATGCTGCCAAGACCCATGCTTGGACTTTACGCCGCCAATATCACACTCTTGGACTTCCCTTGCCAACTTCATGTTGGACTTTCCAATTGCCAAGATTCATGCTTGGACTTTTCAATTGTCAAGTATCCATGACTTGAATTTTACCATTGCCAAGACCCATGCTTGGACTTTCCATGCCAAGTACCCAAGACTTGGACTTTTCAATTGCCAAGACTATTCTTAGACTTCCCATGACAATGACATTATCATACATTTTGTCGAACATTAAAATACTTCTCAAGTCAAACTCGAGTCTGGTCAATTGTGACCTGGGCCAATTGCACCAACATTTCTACCATTCAAGAAGGTAACCCAAATGCAATTGTTAAAAATAAAAATCATATAACATGCTTTAAGTGTAGGGAAGTAGGGCATTATAAGAGTAAATGCCCAAAAAGAGTCAAGAAGGCTCAACCGACACCAAGGGTTAAAGAAAAATTAAAGGAGGCTGGAGCCTCAATACAAAAGAGCAAGGAGCATATAATATGCTTCCAATGCCATGAAAAAGGCCACTACTAGAGCCAATGTTCTAGGGGGAGTCACCCTTAGAAGGGCGAAGGAGAGAGTTCAAATGTAGGGGGAGCTAAGACAAACCCTATGATAAATTTAAATAATGCTCTTCCTTTACGTAATGTTAGAAAGCATGTTAATAATTTTCTTACTATTCATCATGATAAAAAGCATGCTAAAAACAAATACCTTTGTTTAGGTGCTAAGAGTTGTGAGATTAGATCCAAGGACAAATCTAGAATTAATAATCCTAGAACTATTCTACCTAAGAAAACCATTAGGAAGATAGAGAACAACCTAGGCATCAACCCTAAATGGACTAGACATATGCCTAGGAAGAACAATTTCCAAAAGATGAATGAAAATTAAAAAATTGAGAAATTAGAAAAGGAAAATCAAGCCTTGATGTCAAAGCTTGAAAAAATGGAAAGATCCTTAGGAAGATAGAAAACATGATTATGGGGTCTAATGGTCAAAGTTTAGGTGTTAGGACACAAGAACTACCACTTAAGGATAGGAAAGGCTTGGGTCACAAGTCTAAGTCCAAGGAGGTTATGCCAACCTACCACAATGTTCCATTTGACTATGGAACTAAGATTAGGTCTAGAAAAATTAAGGTCACAAGGGAAGTGTTGGTGCAACAATGCCCCAAGCATTTGCATGTTTTAATATTTGGATAATCATCTAAGTTAGGCAATATTTGTGATCTAATTGTGAACATGTTTAAGTGACAGAAAAATCTAAGTATGAAGACTTGGTAAAGGAAAAGTCCAAGTGTGATCTTGGCAAGAGAAGTCCAAGGAAAGGGCTTGGCGGCGTAAGACCAAGCATGTAGTCTTGGCGGCGTAAAGTCCAAGCGGACCTTGGAAAAGGAAGTCCAAAGGCAAGTCTTGGCAGCGTAGGTCTAAACATGTAGTCTTGGCGGCGTAAAGTCTAAGCGTACTTTGGCAAAGAGAAACCGAAGACATGATGAAACCGAAGGAAGCTCTTGGAAGCAAGTGCAAAGGATGAACAAGTCGCGAACTCGGAGGAATCCTGGAGGCGCAAGGCTTAAGGAAGAGCTAGAAGGTTGAGTCTAGGTCTACGGAGTTAATTCAAGTATGAAATTATCATACTTGACGAGTATCAGTCGATTGATACATCGTATCACTCGACTGATCAAATGTTCGACTGAGTCAGGCTAAAAACCTGATGATCAGTCGATTGCCAAGATTGACAGTCGACTGATCAAGTCGACATCGGACACAGAATGAGATCTCACTTGACTGCTCACTGTGATCACTCGACTGATCACTTCATCAGTCGACTGATGGAGGGATCAGTCGACCGATGAGCCTGCCATTGGATGATGATGCCTATGAAATCCCGCGAATCCGGTTGATCAGAAGCCATTAGCCGCGATGGAAGTCGACTGATGGAGACCATCAGTCGACTGATCGTGACCCAATGGGAAAAATATCCCTCTCTCTATAAAAAGAGGGCTTGGGTGCTTGAGGGGGCTAGTGCTTATCTTCCAACCTTACTCTCAAGCTCCCCACGAATTTCAAAAGCTTTATTTGTGTTAATTCCTCCTCTTCTCCTAAATTTCATTTCATCATTGTAAGAAGAGGAGAGTGTCTTGTATAGGAAAGCTTCTTAGTGGAATTGCTTGGGTTGATCCACCTTAAGGATCACTGTGGAGTAGGAGCTCAATCTCCGAACCACGTAAAAGCCTTCGTGTTAGCGTTTGTGTTTAGCTTCTTGATTTTGTTTAGTATTTTTCTTCCACTAACATTTTTTGTAGAATTCGAAAAGAGGCTATTCACCCCCCTCTAGCCTTCCAAAGATCCCAACAAGTAGTATCAGAGCCCGGATCACATCGGACGATCTAACAATCAACCGGAGCACGATGGCATTCCAAGAGGGGTATAGCACGGCGAGGCCTCCATTCTTCGACAACAACGATTTCGGATATTGGAAAGGTAGGATGGAATACTACCTTATGAACGATATTGATAATTGGGTTAGCATTGTAGATGGATTTGAGAAGCCGATCGACGAATTCGGAGTGCCAATACCAACAAAGGATTGGACAAGAGAGATGGAAAAGAAGGCGCAAGCAAATGCAAAGGCAACGACCACACTCCAATGTAGTCTATTAAAGGAGCAATTGTCCAAAGTCGGCCCCTTCAACTCCGCTAAAGAGCTTTGGGAGAAGTTCATCGAATTGAATGAAGGATCAAAGGAGATGAGGAGAGCCAAGAGGGACCTCTTGATAGGCAAACTCCAAAGCTTCGCAATGAAGACCAATGAGACCGTGAGCCAAATGCACAATCGCTTCAAGGAGGCAGTCAACGGACTACATGTGATAGGTGAGAAGGTTGAAAACCGAGACCTTGTGAGGTATATTCTTCAAGCCTTTCCTAGAACAACTTTATGGGCATCAATAGTAGATGCTTATAAGGTGTTTAGGGATCTTTCTTTGGTTAAACTAGATGAACTTTTTTGTGAATTTGAGTTGTATGAGCAAGCTAACACTTCGTCCAAGGAGAAAGGTGTAGCTCTTTTTGTAGGAAAGAAAGACAAGAAGAAGAAGGACAAGAAAAAAGTCTCTTCTTCATCCGAATCTGAGGAGGAGTCATCTAGTAGTGATGAAGAGCTATCGGCAAGTGAGGTGGCTCACTATGTAAAGAAGTTTGGAGGGAGGTCAAGGAAACTCACCAAGAAGGATGTAAGGAGGATGTTCCAATCCTCCAAAGGTAAAACCTCCACTAGTTCAATTCCTACTTCTAATGTTATTTTCTATGGTTGCAACAAAAAGAGCCATATCAAGCCAAATTATCCGGAGCTAAAGAAAAAGGAGGAAAAAGAAAAGAAGAAGAAGGACAAGAAGGAGAAGAAGAAGAAGAAGAAGAAGAAGGTCATGATAGCCCAAACTTGGGATACACAAAGCCTAGAAGATTCCTTCGATGATGAAGAACTTTGCCATGTCACAAGAAACATGACACTCATGGCCTTAGAGGATAGCTCAAGTGAGGAGTGATCTTCATCCTCAAACGACGAATCGTCATCTAGTGACGATGAGGTAAAGGACTCCCCTAGGATAGAATTACTATATAAAACTATTGCATGTCTTTAAAATGCACTAAATAAATCAAAATCTAGGATTAAGGATTTAAAAGTAGAAATTAAATCAATTAAGAATGTAGAAATTTCTTGTGATGATGCATATTCACTTAGGAATGAAAATGATAAACTTAGAAAAGAAATATGTAAACTAAGAGCATGCTTAGAGAAATTTACGAATGAGTCTAAATATCTTGATATGATTCTTAGGGACCAAAGGGCCATTTATAACAAGGTCGGCATAGGATATAGGCCTAAGAAGAAGGAAGTAGCCTTCACCTCACTAATTAGTAGGAAACCAACCATTAGGAGCAAGGCTAGAAAAGCTTGGGTTCCCAAAAGCTATATAGTTAATGCTAATGGTCCTAAAATTTGGGTGCCTAAGACTTGCATTTTTCATGTTGTATAGGTAGAAGGACCAAGCTTATGGATTGTTGATAGTGGTTGCTCAAAACACATGACCGGTGATGAGAGAAAATTTTCCACAATCAACCACACTAGCAAGGGGAAGGTGTCCTTTGGAAATAGTGGTAAACTTAAGATCCTAGGAAAAGGGACAATTGGGGTATCCCTAAATCTTGCAATTCACAAAGTATTATTAGTTAAAAATATGAAATTTAATTTGCATAGTGTAATTCAATTATGTGATGCCAATTTTGATGTTCATTTTGATTTTTCTAAATATTTCATAAGACACAAAAATTTAAATGATTGCATGTTAGTAGGTTTTAGGAAATCAAATATATATTATGTTGATTTATCCTATGCTTCTAACGCTTCTACTAAGTGTCTTATTGTAAAAGAAGAAGAGAGTTGACTATGACATAGGAGGCTAGGACACATCAACATGAAAAGCATTGCCAAAATAGCCAAGATGAAGCTAGTCAAAGGGTTGCCAAAAGTCAAGTATCTTAAGGACAAAATGTGTGATGCATGCCAAGAAGGAAAGCAATCAAAATCATCACACAAAGGTAAAACTTTACTTAGTACCGCTTTACCTTTAGAACTCTTGCATGTTGATTTATTTGATTGTCATAGTACTCGCACCATGATTGATAGTAAATATTATTTAGTTATAGTAGATGATTTTTCTAGATTTACTTGGGTATTCTTCATGAAACATAAGGATGAAATCCTAGGAATAATCATAGGCTTTAGCAAAAGAGTAGAAAATGAAAGGAATCTCAAAATCAACTAGATCCGTAGTGATCATGATGGAGAATTTGAGAACTCTAACTTCTCAAAATTTTGCCTAGAACAAGAGTACAAGCACGAATTTTCATGTCCTAGAACACTCCAACAAGATGGGGTGGTGGAAAGGAAAAATCATGTCTTACAAGAAGCGGCTAGGACTATGCTTAATGCATATTCTCTACCTAACTACTTGTGGGCGGAAGCGGTCAATACCGCTTGCTATATCCAAAATAGGATTTTAATTCATAGGTTTTTAGGAAAAATCCCATTTGAATTATGAAATTGTACAATTCCAACAATTCACTATTTCAAAGTCTTTGGATGCAAAGTCTACATTTTAAACACCAAAGATAACCTCGGTAAATTTGAATCTAAAGCGGATGAGGGAATCCTAGTTGGATACTCATCCACTAGTATAGGGTATAGAGTTTATAATAAGAGAACTCAAAAGATTGAGGAATCCTCAAATGTCTAATTTGATGAAACCTCTAATACTTAACCTAGGAAATCCCCCATTGATAATGATATCAATGACAAAAATCAAGAAATTACCCAAAAATTTCAAGATTTAACTTTAGGGGGTAATGATCAAGGGGGAGTAAGAGGTGATTCCGATGATAAAAGGAGGGTTGAGGATAATCATGATCAAAACCAATGTAATACACCTCCTAGAACTATAAGAGTCCATCAAAATCATCCTCTAGATCAAGTAGTAGGTGTAACGCCCGCCCTTATCTGCTCTCAGGGCGGCGCTACTTTACTCTTTTTTTTTTCTTACATAACATATATGGATCATTTCACAATCCACATACTTTAACATGTTATCATAACTTAAACCTTCTTTTGCACATGCATCACATATCATATTCATAATTAGCATGTTAACATATCTTGTCTCATTTATAACATGCATAACATAAAGAGTCATTCATGAGTTCTTAAGTAATTGAACAGTAACATAAATAAGCATCATCCAACATGATACTAATGATTCATAAGTCTTATAAGCAGAAGCAAAGTCTTAAGTGGTTCATTGAGCATGTAATATAAGCAGATAGTAACAGGGTCTTTCTCCACCATGCCACTATCACACACACTTGGTCCTTCCTGCTACTTCCTCTAGTTCAGGTTTCCTTTATCTGCAGTATATGGACAACATAAACTATAAGCATATAGCTTAGTAAGATTCTTGCCTACTCACAAAAGCCACAAACTTCATCAAGCAATTAGAAACATGAGCATACTAGCATAAATAGCCTAAGTATTTCATAGCAACACTAATCAACAACATACCCACGTAATAAAACCTAAGCATGACATAGAGTTTACATCAGCATGCTAAGCATAATTAAATCTAAGCAGGGCATAATTTAAACATAAGCATTCATGACATAAGCAATCCATAACATTATAAATCTTAGACATGTATAAAGTACATAATCACAAATATTCTTAACTTAACTATAAGCATCATAACTTCATAAAATCTAACATGCATAAAGGACATAATCATAAGCATTTTTAAACTTAACCATAAGCATTCATAACATAAGTATCCGTAACATCATAAATCTTAAACATGCATAAAGTACATAGTCACAAATATTCTTAAACTTAACCATAAGCATTCATAGCATCATGAAATCTAAACATGCATAAAGGACAAGTTCATAAGCATTCATAAACTTTAACATAAGCATGCACAATCTCATAAAAGTCCTTTCTTTTCAAAACATATACATATAGATACTTCAACATAATCATAACTTGCATGGGGGGCCCCAGGTTAAGTACCACATAATGCGCATTCCCTAATAGGTCAGTAGCGAGCCACGGACCTACTAGAGCAAGACCTCTTACGCCTTACCAGGGCAAGACCTCTTACGCCTTCTTATGTCCCTTTGGATTTAATTAACCACCCAGTCGGGTACTTAACCTCTTACAAAGTAAAATACTTAATTCCTTTCTTTCTTGTCATATCATAAAGAATGCTCTTAATCCTCAACATAAAAAGGGAAGCATCTCAATCTTATCTTATCATAAGGAGAGCTCTTAATCCCTACTTGAAAAGGAAGCATCTCCATCTTATCTTATCATAAGGAGAGCTCTTAATCCCTACTTGAAAGGGAAGCATCTCCATCTTATCTTATCATAAGGAGAGCTCTTAATCCCTACTTGAAAGGGAAGCATCTTCATCTTATCTTATCATAAGAAGAGCTCTTAATCCCTACTTGAAAGGGAAGCATCTCCATCTCAGACATTTCATAGCATACATGCATTCATAACATAAGAGTGCCCTAAAGGGGTCCTAAAGCATAAACATGTTCATCGCATAAGCATATTTCATAGGCATATTCATGGCATATTAAATCATAAAACATGTTCATCACATAGGCATATTTCATGGCATATTACCTCATAAACATATTCATCACATAGGCATAATTTCATGACATACTACATCATAAACATGTTCATCACATAAGCATATTTCATAGCATATTGAATCATGAACATATTCATCACATAGGCATAATTCATGACATATTAAAATCATACACATAGCATAACTACATAAGGGGGTGTTTTCATGAAACCCTAACCCTAAAACCAATGTTGGCCGAAACATGTAAGGTATCAAACATTGTATTTTTTTTTGTCACCTAAAATTTCTACATGAAGCATATAACATCTCCTAATTCCTTTAGAAGCCTTTTCATGCAACCCTAGCCCTAAATACCTTGGTTGGCCGAAACATGTAAGGGCTCAAGCTTGGGTTTTTGTTACCTAAAATTCCTTCATGAAGCTTATAACTTATCATAGTATCATTAGAAGCATGTTCATGCAACCCTAGCCCAAAATACCTTGGTTGGCCGAAATATGTAAGGGCTCAAGCTTGGGTTTTTGTTACCTAAAATTCCTTCATGAAGCTTATAACTTATCATAGTATCATTAGAAGCATGTTCATGCAACCCTAGCCCTAAATACCTTGGTTGGCCGAAACATGTAAGGGCTCAAGCTTGGGTTTTTGTTACCTAAAATTCCTTCATGAAGCTTATAACTTATCATAGTATCATTAGAAGCATTTTCATGCAACCCTAGCCCTAAATACCTTGGTTGGCCGAAACATGTAAGGGCTCAAGCTTGGGTTTTTGTTACCTAAAATTCCTTCATGAAGCTTATAACTTATCATAGTCATTAGAAGCATGTTCATGCAACCCTAGCCCCAAATACTTTGGTTGGCCGAAACTTGTAAGGGCTTAAAGCTTCTTATTCTTTCATGCATCTACAAGAACGAATACACTGCAGGTGAGGGAATCTTACATCCTTCGCTTTGCTTGGGAGATGACCTAATGGAAGCCACCTAGCCTTCTCCTTGCTTGAATGGGGGTTTCGGCCAAAGGATGAAGAGGGAGCTCGGTGAGGAAGAAGAAGAGAAGAGGGAAGAAGAAGAAGTGGCCAAATGAGACTTTCACTCTTCTTTATAAAGGGAGGAAGAGAAGTTTCTCTTCTCTTTCCATGCCTCTTCATTTACCCTCATCACACTTATCTACAATTTCCCCTCTTCCTCTAATGATATAATCCTATTGGGCTTTTGGTTAGTGGGTGCATCTATAGGGCTTGGCTATCTCTAGAGGTTTGGGGTTCAATTCCTAGGCCTTGCATCTCTTTTTGGCTATTTTCTTTTATTTTCGAAAAAAAAACCCACATAAAGCCCATTATCGTAAAGCCAAAAATTCTCGTAAAATGGCTAGAAATTTCACGGGCGTTACAGTAGGGGAGTTATCTCAAGGTGTTAGAACTAAGTCATTTCATAGAGCTCCTTCTAGTCAAATAGCTCTTATCTCACAACTTGAGCCCAAGTCAATTAATGATGCATTGCTTGATCCGGATTGGGTCTTAGCAATGCAAGATAAATTGGCTCAATTTGAGAGGAGTCAAGTTTGAGAGTTAGTTCCTAGACCTAATGATAGTACCATTGTCACTACAAGATGGGTCTTTAGGAACAAATTAGATGATCAAGGAACAATAACAAGAAATAAAGCTAGGTTAGTTGCAAGAGAGTTTAATCAAGTAGAGGGGATTAACTATGATGAGACTTATGCCCCGGTTGCTAGGTTAGAAGTCAATTAGAATCTTACTAGGATATGCCTCTTACATGGGCTTTAAACTCCATCAAATGGATGTAAAGTCGGCATTCCTAAATGGGTTCATTAAGGAGGAAGTATATGTAGAACAACCTCCCGGGTTTGCAAGCATAGACTATCCAAACCATGTATTCAAGCTTAGAAAAGCTTTATACGGTTTGAAACAAGCTCCCCGGGCTTGGTATGAAAGATTGTCATCTTTCTTGGTCTCTAAGGGGTTTAGAAGGGGTCAGGTAGACCGAACTCTCTTCATTAAATTAAAGTCTAAGGACATCTTTGTAGCCCAAGTATATGTAGATGACATTATCTTTGGGTCAACAAATGATGAGCTCCTTCAAGACTTCATCAAAAATATGGAGAATGGGTTTGAGATGAGTCTAGTTGGGGAACTAAATTTGTTCTTAGGTCTACAAGTCAAACAAATAAATGAAGGAATTTATGTATACCAAACCAAATATGCTAAGGAAATGATTAAGAAATTTGGTTTGGAAAATGCTAAGGTAGTTTTAACCCCAATGACAACTAATACAAAAATAGATAATGATTATGAAGGAAAACAAATTGACCTTAAACTCTATAGGAGTATAATTGGTAGCCTTTTGTACCTAACCGCTAGTAGACCCGATATATTATTTGCGGTAGGTATGTGTGCAAGGTACCAATCATGTGCCAAAGAGTTCCATTTAGTGGTCGTTAAGAGAATCTTAAGGTATATCAAGGGCGCACTAAATGTAGGACTTTGGTACCTTAGGATAAAATCTTTTGATTTAATTGGGTACACCGATTTCGACTATGTGGGTTGCAAGTTGGATCGGAAAAGTACTAGTGGTGGATGCCAATTTCTTGGATCCTCTCTAGTAAGCTGGAATAGTAGAAAGCAACCTTGTGTTGCTTTGTCAACCACCGAAGCCGAATATGTGGCTATGGGTGGTTGTGTGGCCCAATTACTTTGGATGAGACACACATTAGAAGATTATGGGCTAAACTACTCCAATGTCAAAGTTTATTGTGATAATGTGAGTACCATAAATTTGACCAAAAATCTGGTACATCACTCTAGGACTAAGCACATTGAAGTGAAGTATCACTTCATTAGAGATTATGTGGCTAAGGGAGACATTGAACTTAATTACATAGAATCTAAGTCCAACTTAGCCAACATTTTTACCAAGGCTCTCTCCGAAACGGATTACACATCACTAAGGAGAGAACTTGGAATGTACTTAGTAGAATAGAGGTCTAGGTTTGCATGATCCTATAGAAAATCTAGGAATATACCTTTAAACATCTCACAAAATACCTATGAAACCATGATTTTTGTATTGATCAACTTAGACAACATGTGAGATGTTAGGAAGATGCACATGGTTCATCATGCTTGTTATGATGCATTACTATGAACCAAAGTGTCATCTAGAGACATTAATCCTTCATTGGACCAATCATTGGGAAGACTTATGCACAATTGATGTGCATATAGCTCTAAGGATATGATTGGAAATGTCAAATAAAACATAATTTAAACTATGTTTATCATACTTTGAAAAACAGTTTTCAATTGTTAAGTAAAAGTGATACAAAGTTTGCAAAATACTTAAAGCTTTTGCTAGGTTTTAAAATTGTATCATTTTCGAAATCTGGAAAACATATATTTTTTTAAATTATTTTTTCCTTGATAGAAAATGATTTCAGAAATGTGTACACAAAATTTCGTGATTTTTTGATGTTTCTTGAATTTTTGACGCATTTCTGAAGTTGAGCTGAAAAACTTGAAAAAGGGATTTCGGGTGTGGCAGTCGACTGAATCAGAATTCAGTCGACTGACACTCTGTGTTTTTCTGAAAAATAGCCCTTTTTCTTGGTCTTAAGTGTATTTTTGAATGTCCTAAAGCTATGGTATGATAATCTTCAGTCAAAAGAAGTTTTAGGACTATTTGATGCAATGTTTTAGGGGGAGCTTCATAATATAAACCTTTCATCCCTACAAATACAATTGTTGGTGCAAAGATAGAAGATAGCTCATAGTTCTTCTTTTGTGCTTTGCTCAACATAAGTTTTATCTATCATAATCTATGTCTTGGATTAAGGGGGAACTTTCATTCTATTTTATAACTTAATTCAAGGCATTATAAATTTCATGGACTTATTTGTCTTAAGTCTTTTTATGTATGTCAAAGGGGGAGAAGGATGATTTAAGTTAGGAATTCACATTGATATATGTTGACACGTGATGTTTATTTCTGAGAATGTTTTAAGACCTAACTTAAATGATTGTCAAACATCAAAAAGGGGAAGATTGTTGGTGCAACAATGCCCCAACCATTTATATGTTTTGATGTTTGGATAAATCATCTAAGTTAGGCAATATTTGTGATTTAATTGTAAACATGTTTAAGTGATAGGAAAATCCAAGTATGAAGACTTGGTAAAGGAAAAGTCCAAGTATGATCTTGGCAAGAGAAGTTCAAGGAAAGGGCTTGGCGGCGTAAGACCAAGCATGTAGTCTTGGCGGCGTAAAGTCCAAGCGGACCTTGGAAAGGAAAGTCCAAAGGCAAGTCTTGGCAGTGTAAGTCCAAGCATGTAGTCTTGGCGGCGTAAAGTCCAAGCGTACTTTGGCAAAGAGAAACCCAAGACATGACGAAACCGAAGGAAACTCTTGGAAGCAAGTGCAAAAGATGAACAAGTCGCGGACTCGGAGGGATCCTGGAGGTGCAAGGCTTAAGGAAGAGCTAGAAGGTTAAGTCTAGGTCTAGGGAGTTAATTCAAGTATGAAATTATCATACTTGGCGAGTATTAGTCGACTGATACATCGTATCACCGATCGATCGATGTTCGATCGAGTCAGCCGAAAATCGATGATCGCTTGATCGCCAAGGATTGATAATGATCGATTCCGGCCATCGATCGATTGCCAAGATCGATAGTCGATCGATCAAGTCATTGGGCGCGTAATGGGGTCTCACTCGACTTCTGTTGCGGATCACTTCATCACGATCCGATGGAGGGGTCCGACCGATGAACTCGCCGCTTGGATGATGACTCGTGAAATCCCACGAATCCGGGCCGATCGTGGCGTTAGCTGCGATGGCAGTCGACTGATGGAGACCATCAGTAGATTGATCTATTGGGGATCCTTGAAATGCTAGAGAGGGGGGGGGTGAATAGCATCGTGCTATGCTTCGATTCGTTGCGTGATAGATTTCAATTGCGCGCTTGTCTACAATTCGTGTTAGCGCAGCGGAAATAAAAATAATAAAACAAATACAACACAAACACAAGCACTACACAATCATATAACGTGGTTCGGAACCGAACGGTTCCTACTCCACGGATCGACCTCTAAAGAGCTCTAGCGATGCCACAAACACTATTAAGCAATAAACTCCTTCTCGACAATACGTCGGAGGCGGAGAAACCTCTTACAACAGATTACAAAAGTAATACTCGAAAATACAAGCAAAATACAAGGAAATGTAAAGAACACTTTACAATCTAGGGGTTTTGAGCACTTGCTTGTTGGTTGCTTGGATGAGCTTGAAGGACCCTGAAATGTACCTGTAAATCGCCTTCAAATCGCCTCACCAAAGCTTCCAAAGAACCAATATCGAAATTCTCCACGAGCTCCTTTTTTAACCTGCATCGGGCTGGATTTTTGCCGATCAGTCGACTGCCATAAGACACAAGTCGACTGATGCCACTGTTGTCGTGAGACAATGACTTGATCCATGCTGGAAAAACTCCAACGGATCTCTTGGCAGTCGACTGCCAGCGCCCGTAGCCGACTGCCCAGTCGGCTATGAAGCATTCTGTGCTCGCGACTAAACCATTAGTCGACTGCCATCAGTCAATTGCTCCAATAATCAGTCGACTGCCAAGGGCATTTTTAGCCCTTAAGCGAAAGTCGAACTCTAGTTGACTCACGGCAGTCGAACCGACCATAGTGCCAGTCGACTGTCAACCTCAAACATGAGGTTTTAACCCAAGTATGATGTCTCCATACTTGCTAGACCACCCTTAGCCTAGACCTAAGCCTTCTAGCCACCTCCATCAGACTCACGCCTCTCAGATCCCTCCAAGTCATCCATGACTTGTTCATCCATCGCGCTAGCCTCCAGGTGCTTCCATCGGCTATGTCATGCTAACAATGTCTACACCGCCAAGGCACATTAGACTTACACCGCCAAGACTCCGCTTGGACTTTACGCCGCCAACCATTGGGCTTATGCTGCCAAGACTCCCGCTTGGACTTTACGCCGCCAATATCAAACCCCTTGGACTTCAAATGTCAAGACTCAAGCTTGGACTTTCCCTTGCCAACCAATGTTGGACTTTTCATGCCAAAACTCATGCTTGGACTTTTCCTTGCCAAGTGTCCCACTTGGACTTTCCATGCCAAGTACCCATGACTTGGACTTTCCAATAACGTGGTCAACTCCAGTCAACCATCAAAGTCTCCCTCGAGTCAAACTCGAGTCTGGTCAATTATAACCCGGGTCGATTGTATAAACAATCTCCTCAAAACATCAACCGACATTAACGTCAAACATCAATGTCAACTTCCATGTCAAACATCAAAACATCACTCGAATCAAACTCGAGTCTGGTCAATCGTGACCTGGGCCGATTGCACCAACATGATCGTGGCCCAACGGGAAAAATTGTTAGTTATAGCCCTAAGAACCAATCATGTGATGGTTGAATAGGGAACATTTTGTATCATATTCTATAAAGGCAAAGGAATGGTTATTATATTTAAGTTTTGCTTGTGCCAGCTAAATCAATGTCCCTCTTCTAGGGAGGAGAGAGATCGCATGGATAAGATCCCTTATGCGTCTGCCATAGGGTCTATCATGTACGCCATGCTTTGTACTCGTCCTGACGTCTCGTATGCTTTGAGCATGACGAGTAGATACCAGTCGGATCCAGGTGAAAGTCACTGGATAGCAGTCAAAAATATTCTTAAATACTTACGAAGAACGAAAGAATATTTCCTGATATTTGGAGGCAATGAGGAGCTAGCTGTAAAGGGTTACAGTGATGCAAGCTTCCAAACAGACAAGGATGACTATAGATCGCAATCGGGGTACGTATTTTGCCTGAATGGTGGAGCTGTGAGCTGGAAGAGTTCAAAGCAGGACACAGTTGCTGATTCTACAACAGAAGCCGAGTATATTCGCCGCATCACGATGCAAAGGAGCTGTTTGGCTCCGTAAGTTCATCGATGAACTTAGGGTAGTTCCTAGCATTGAGATCCAATAGACCTCTATTGTGACAACAATGGGGCTATTACGCTAAGGAACCTCGATCACATCGACCAAACACATATCGCGCGCTTCCATCTCATTCGAGAGATCATCGATAGAGGAGATGTGAGGATATGCAGAGTACCGTGTGGCTAACATCGCAGATCCATTGACCAAGGCTTTGGCACAGAGGAAGCATGATGGTCACACTAGGTCACTAGGTATTAGATATCATAGTGATTGGTACTAGTGCTAGTGGGAGATTGTTAGTTATAGCCCTAAGAACCAATCATGTGATGGTTGAATAGGGAACATTTTGTATCATATTCTATAAAGGCAAAGGAATGGTTATTATATTTAAGTTTTGCTTGTGCTAACTAAATTAAATATAGTAATGCCCTAGAAAAGTAGGTTCTTATCTACGACATCAATTGGCGAATTGATTATGAGAGGTCAGAGAGAACACTTTCTAAATGTTCCTAGTCAAATATTAATATGCAAGGGCGTATTAATACATAAAGACTAGCATGTAGGTCAATTGATGACTTGATCTCACAAGTCATGGATATATGATATCAAGTTGACACATGGGTATATATTAGAGAATATATATCAATCGATCCGCCATGAGAAAGTTTCATGGATCGTTATATGAGTGTCATAAACTTTCTCATGTGACTATTGGTATGAATAGTCCTCAGACCTGAAGTCACTACGGTTCCCTACATAAGGAGTTATGTACTTTGGTATCGTCAAACGTCACCCGTAACAGGGTGGACCATAAAGGCGACTTGGGTATATAACAAATTATGCGGAGGGATGTGAGTGATGTAGATGGGATCTATCCTCTCATATGACGAGAGTGATATCGGTGGGCCCCTTGATTGAGTAGAACTACTAAAACGCATGGCCATGCTCGAATGAGTCAATATGAGATATTGAGCTCATTTGTTTGAGTTAGTTTACTCAGGGATCAAGAAACACATAGATTGATCGAGGATGACACGGTCTATGCCTCATTGATCAATCTGATATCAAGGATAGAAGGACACGGTCATATATTATAGTAGTCACGGAAAGGTTAGTCGGATCTTGACTTATCTCGTAACTTGGGTAGCAATGATGTATTGCTAGATGCCGCTCATTGCTTGTGTATCTAAAAGAGTTTAGATCCACTGCCAACGTTATGAGAGCCTATAGGGTCACACACAAAGAGCATGATAATTAGAGGAATTAGAGTATTCTAGTTTGACTAGAATAATTTGGGAATAAGCTTAAGTACAAAATGGTTTTTGGACTTTAAGCTTAATGAGAATTTTAGCTAATTGATTTAATGAGATTAATTCAATATGTTACCTTATTGATTTAATAAGATTAATTCAATATGTTAACATAAGCTTAATTGAATTAATAAGATTAATTCAATATGATTGAATTAATAAGATTAATTCAACATGATAACATAAGCTTAATTGAATTAATAAGATTAATTCAACATGCATGAATGCCACATAAGAATGCCACATAAGCATGCCACATAAGCATGCCACCTAAGCATCCACCTAAGCTAGATAAGGTGGAAGGAAACAAAATGGTTTTGTCTCCTTAAGTGGCCGGCCAAACTTGTGTCCCAATGCAATGGATTGCATTGAATGTGTGGAGGTGAAAGGGTTTTTCCAACCCTATAAAAGACCCCATGAAGTGGCCGGCCATAGCAAGTGTTGTTGTGGTTGTGAGAGAGCTTGGTGGAAGCTTTGGTTGTGTGGGTTTGTGAGTGTAGGCTAGCAAGAAGAGGAGTCTTCTTCTTCCTTTCTCCTTTTCCCTCTCTTCCTCTCCTTTAGGGACTTCTCTAGCAAGAAGTAAAGGAGAGCTCCTCTAGTTTTTCTTTTGTGAGACAAGAGCTTGCTCGTGTGGATACATATAGAGGCACGGACACTTGAACGTGCTAAAGATCCAACAAACAAAAGGAAGAAGCGGGATTAACAAGGGCACGCAACAAAGGTAATCCTCTCCTATAAGATAGGCTTGGTTTAGAGAAATTTATTTTATACGAGTTTGCTTTCGCATGGATCACTTGGAAGGGATCCTAATTTTTCCGTTGCGCATATGCCATTTGGCATAAAGAATTCCCTACAAAAATAACCCTCTCTCTATAAAAAGAGGGCTTGGGGTGCTTGAGGTGGCTAGTGCTTATCTTCCAACCTTACTCTCAAGCTCCCCACGAATTTCAAAAGCTTTCTTTTTGTTAATTCCTCCTCTTTTCCTAAATTTCATTTTCATCATTGTAAGAAGAGGAGAGTGTCTTGTAAAGGAAAGCTTCTTAGTGGAATTGCTTGGGTTGATCCACCTTAAGGATCGTCATGGAGTAGGAGCTCAATCTCCGAACCACGTAAAAGCCTTCGTGTTAGCATTTGTGTTTAGCTTCTTGATTTTGTTTAGTATTTTGCTTCCGCTAATATTTCTTGTAGAATTCGAAAAGAGGCTATTCACCCCCCTCTAGCCTTCCAAAGATCCCAACAAGAAGTTATCCCTAGAGTTGACCATGGTAGATGTCTAGTGGTTAAGATTTCAAAGAAACCTAGGAAAGCCACTAACAAAGTTACAAGGGGAGTTACCTCTAAGGTTAACCTAGACAAGATCCAAATGACCAAGGCTTCCAAGCCTAAGAGGGTCATTAGGAAGGTACTAAGGGAAGTTATCCCTAGTGAGTACCTAGTAAACCCAAGGAGCTTCAATAGGTATTGGATTCCTAGGAGCGTGATTCCCTCATGCTAGATGAGTTTAGGGTGTGTCAACCTTGAATGGATAGATAGTTAATCTAATCATGATAAAAGTGGCATTTTAGGGCATTTTCAAGGTTATAGGATTCCTTGGAAATAAGATTGAATTATGTCCTAAAAGATTTAGGATGTGTCAATGAATTTTATGGAAGTTGAAAAATTAATCAAAATTGACACAATTAGGTTTAGAGTCATAGTGTGTCATTTTGAGTTTTTGACACACTTTGGGATTTGGTTTATTATGGAAAAATGAGGTTTAAATCAAGAAAATAGAAATTTAGTTTAAAACTTAGATATCTTTATATGTCATGCTTTGTTTGCCATATACCATGTCATGACATCGTATTTCATTTGATCATATAAAATGACATGATAATGATTAGATTAATTATGTAATGTTTGTACTTAGGTCTATCTTTATGCCATGACATCATGATTATTGGCTATGAGTTAATTCATGCTATCTATTATGCCATGATCATCATTCATGCATTTAGGTTTATTAAAATTGATTTAAGGACAATAACATGATTTGAAGTCCCATGATAAGGGAATCAAATAGAGTTGCCTAGATAAAATGCATGAGACCTTAAATTAGGGAAGAACAAAATCCACACCTCACAAAGATATTAAATCGACATGTATGTGTATTCATACACTTAGACACATGTGAGATGTTAGAAAAATGAGTTAAGTTCAAGGTGCATAAATATTGCATCTAGATGAACTCAAACTCCTTACAAAGCATTAAGGAATCATGAGGAAAGCTAATATATAAGTCATGTACATGTAGCCCATAGACCATGATTCAATATAAGATTTTGAAAACATTTCAAAATCATTTTATAAACCCTTGGTGAAGCCTATCTTTTGATAGCAATCACCATTGAAAAGATTGAAACAAAGTTGGCCAAAAACATTGAAGGTTTCAATGCTTTTGAACTTTGTATCATTATTTGAATTTAAAAGTTATTTTCATAGAAAATTATTTTTCTCCTATAGTGTTTGGCATAAGTAATATGTGGATGAAATTTCAAGATTTTCAAATTTTTTGGAATTATTTATATATTTCTGAAGTTCATCTTAAAATTCGATTTCAGAAAAATCAGAAACTAGTCGAGGCAGCACCTCAACTAGAGATGCTGCCACTCGACTGGAGCCTTCTCAGTTGACTGCTAGCATTGTTTTTGGCTTAACAATGTTGGTTTAAGCCATCTAATTGTAACCCTAAGTTAGATAACTACTCCTAAACTTCTAATATGCTTAGATAAATATTGAAAGGGTGAGATTTTCATTGGAAATGAATTGGAGGGTTAATTAGGGTAAAAATCAAATTTTAACGGAGTTTAAAGTTCAAGTTTGAACTTTATCATTATTTTTGATTTTTTTTTAAGGTTCCTATAGGCTTAGGAACTCTTTAAGGACATTGTTGGTGAAATGGTAAAGGGGGACCAAGCTTTTAGTGAGAAATTATCCATCTAGGTATGATGGATGATGACTTATAAAAAGGGAGAAAAATGAAAGATTGTTTTTCATTTAATGATAGGGATTGTATCACTAAGGAGAATAAAGATATTCATGAAGATTTTTGATTAAGGGGGAGAAGGAAAAATCTCATTGGAAAATGAGATATAGTAAATTTTGGCAGACTTTTTGATGTATGTCAAAAAGAGAGAGAAATGGAAGGGGTTAAGTTAGGATCAACCCTAATATACACTAAACCCAAAAAAATTTAAAAAATTTAAAATTCTAAATTGGGAACTTTTCGTTATGCTTTGGCATAAGAAGAGTCAAGTTGGGTGTATGGGATAACCTAACTTAATGGTATCGTCAAACATCAAAAAGAAGGAGATTGTTGGTGCAATCAACCCAGATCACGATTGACCAGACTCGAGTGGGACTCGAGTAGGATTTTGATTTTCGACAGTAGTTTATAATATGGTTTGACCATATGACTAGTGGATGGTATGAGACATCCAAGGTCATATGAGGTAGATTATTGGAGAAATCCAAGTCGGTCAAGATTGACCGGACACTTAGTGTGGAGAAGTCCAAGTATGGTGACTTTCTTCTTAAGCCCTCATCTAGGATTTTTAGGGGAGGCTGATCGAGGCAATTCGTAAGCCCTCGTGCTGACTTTATTCTTATTCGATCGAGGCAATTCATAAGCCCTCATGCTGACTTGCTTCTTATTCGGCCTAGGTAGTTCGTAAGCCCTTGCGGCGACTTCCTTCTTATTTGACCAAGGCAATTCGTAAGCCCTCATGCCAACTTGCTTCTTATTCGGCCTAAGTAGTTCATAAGCCCTTATGCTAACTTTCTTCTTATTCGGCCGAGGCAATTCGTAAGCCCTCATGCCGACTTGCTTCTTATTCGACCGAAGTAGTTCGTAAGCCCTCGTACTGACTTCCTTCTTATTCGGCCAAGGCAATTCGTAATCCCTTGTACCAATTTTCTTCTTATTCGGTTGAGGCAATTCATAAGCCCTCATGCCGACTTTCTTCTTATTCGACCGAGGCAATTCGTAAACTCTTATGCCGACTTGCTTCTTATTCTGTCAAGATAGTTCATAAACCCTCATGCCAACTTTCTTTTTATTCGATCGAGGCAATTCGTAGGACCTCGTGCTGACTTGCTTCTTATTATTCGCCAGTTCCTTGTGTCGACTTCCTTCTTATTTAGTTGAGGCATTTCGTAAGCCCTTGTGCCGACTTCTTCTTATTCAGCTGAGGCAATACATAAGCCCTAGTGCCGACTTTCTTCTTATTAGGCTGAGACAATTCATAAGCCCTCGTATTGACTTGCTTCTTATTCGACTGAGACAATTCGTAAGCCCTCGTATTGACTTCCTTCTTATTTGGCCGATGAAATTTGTAAGCCCTCATGTTGACTTGTTTCTTATTCGGCTAAGACAGTTTGTAAGCCTTCATGCCGACTTTATTCTTATTTGGTCGAGACAATTCGTAAGACCTTGAGTCGACTTGCTTTTTATTCAGCCAAGGCAATTCGTACGCTCTTGCATCTTATTCCTCTCAGGCAATTCATAAGCTGCCGTTTCAGTTGATAGGACATGTTTGATAAGTATGATCTCTCTCACTAAATTAAAAGAATGGAGAGTAAAGATATGGTTCAACTTAAGGCAACGAAGTAATAAATCTAAAGTTAGACTCATCAAAGTGAATCATCTGACTATTTTGGGGAGTTATTAGTGTACTATCAGAATGTAGCCTAAGTTAAATGATGATATCTTGGATTTCTGAGTGAAAATTTATGACTAACCCGAGTCTCGCAGCCTCCTGAGTCTTGCAGAGTTACCTCTCGAATCCTATAGCGGCTTCCTAAGTGTTGCCTGATCAAGCCGCCTGAGCTCCCTCTCCTGAGTTGTGTCGAAGCGTTTCGTTCCCGAGCTCCTCTCTCGAGATAGGCATACAACACATGCATGTGGCTTTTTTCTGAGGCATGCAACACATACAAACCACTCTTTTCCCAAGTGCATGCAAACCACTCTTTCCCCGAATGCATGCAAACCACCCTTCCCACATGCAAGATCACTCTTCCATGACCACTCTTTCAAGTCATGCATATAACCCATCCAGAATGTGCACATATAGTCACATGGTGATTCCCCTAGAATATTTTTACCTCATCAAGAAGGAATATGTCAGAGAAGGAGGAGGGTCTGTGCAGTGGTTGTCCCTTAACAACTTATCAAAGGACATAACTAATGAAAGGTTTGATCGGCAAGATAAGAGCAAGAGTATAATAACGGATTGAGGAAAAAGAAGAGGGGACTCTTCTCTCTAGGGTTTCTTCTTCTTAGGGCTCTGAGTTTTGTTGCTTCTTCTTCGACTCTGAGCATTATCTCTTGGAAAGATAGCTAAAGAGAGGTTTCTTCTCGCATGTTTCCAACTACACAAGAGATAAATCTTTTTCTTCTTCTCTATTTATTTTTACTATACTTTATGCATTCTTTTTCTTTTATATTCCGTCTGATTTAGACATCGAAGGATGGTCGTCGGAATTCCAATGACTCCCTTTGACACATGTTTATTCTGACAAGACTTATTGCTGCGGCCATAGAAAATCTATCATTCTTCCTATAAAAGGGGCTATAAAAAGTGACTGCATCATTAGTGGGATTATAGTAGATCCCATTTTTGCCCAACGTGAGAAGTTCAGCAAAGTTAAAAGGAGATAACATGTGAAACGTCATCCTGCTGCGATTCACATTGTTCACTATTTTCTTCTTAGTACATTCATTTTTTTTCTTTCGATCCAACATATTTAAAGGCAACAAATATGACACTCTAATTTACTTTGTATTAGAACGCGTGATATATATATATATATATATATATAATCAACTTTCTTTATTACAGTAAAAGATGATTTATTCACTCAACACCTTCGTGACGAATGATTCCATAATCAATAATGAAATAAATCATGAGAACTATCCCTTGAATCATTGGCCTAAACATCGAAGAATTTTTTAATCCGAATAAAATTTTTAAACCCGATGCTAAAATTCAATCTCTATTCTTACAACAGCTTCTCCATTGTTCAAACCGATAATCCGTTCCGTGGGACAACTTTCTTTATTACTTCATAAGTATATAAGAAATTTGATATCTTTTTGTCAAAGTAAAAAAAGCATTATGGAATAATATTTTATAATTTCTAATCAAAATAAATATGATTTCTAATAACATAAATAATAGAAAATCAAAGTGAAATTTTTGAGCTGCAATTGAAAATTGAACAGAAATTTTGGCGAGATGAATGCACTGTGAAAAGGAAATAAAATAATTTTATTACCATCCCAAATATCTCTGGGGCCAAAATCTCATGATTTTGATGTAATCATAACGAAAGAGAAGAGAAGATAGTAGTTTTCATAACTTTGAGATTTTATAGAATCTGTAAAACCACGAGTAAGACTATCGAGCCTTGCTTTTATTGATATCTACATCGAAATCTCCTTGAGATAACTTCCTAAGCCACAAGAGTTCTTCTCCGATCGGTGTTAGCCAAGTATCGAGAATAATTTGAGAGAGGAGGATGATGGCTTGCAAGTGAAATCATAATTTTGGATTTAGATTAATTGTTAAAATCTTATATTTATAGATTTCTTAATTAAATAGTATAGGAGGATTTTTCGAAATTTTTCTTAACTAAATTATAATATAATTTTATTAAGAAAAAGCCTAAAATCCTAAAGCTTCGTAACAAAAAAAATTGACTCCATTGCATCACGGTCGTGGAGCGCTCTAAGGGCTGGTCGTGGAGGCTACCACGACAGTGGAGGGCAAGAAGACCTCCCTCGGGCTCCTCTCATTGGTAGAGATTGGTACGACCATGCCATGCCCTGACATGGTTGTGGTGGATTCTGAAAGTCCCATTTCACCACCTTAAAGTGTGGTATGACCATGCTACATCTTAACAGATCGTGGTAGTCTCTAACACTCCTATTTTAGTCCTTTTAAGTCTAGTCCAACCAGATAATCTCTCTTTTTGAGAACCTTATTCTCAAATTTATTTTATATCTCTAAAGAAATCATATTGCATGTTACCTAATAGGTTCTCAACTATGTTAGTCATTCATAATTAACTATTAATTATAAATAGATCATGAGTGATACCTAATAGTATATCATAACCCCCAATTGATTGGAAAGTCAAAGTCAACTTTAGAATGTTTCTGAACCCTTCAACAACCATAGTTATGTGTGCTTCTTCCTTTCACTCATCTTATACCCACTTGATTTAGGACATGATCTATGTGCCTATCTCCACTAGGACGACTACGTCACACCTAACCCAAGTATTATTCTTTATCTTGTGGATTCAAGTTATTCCCTACATGTGTCCAAGAAGACCATTCTTCTTGATATATGCGCTTTGGCTAAAGACTTCTGAATAACAATCCTGACAAGAGGCCAAAGGTATACATCTCCTTTAATAGGAGTGGTGAATCCTTTGTGATCTATTTAAACATCTTCGACCATTTTGACTTATACCCAATCAACTCAGAATGACATCTTCTATGTAGATGGTTGCGAAGCAGTCAAAACATAAGTCATAATGATCAAGATAACTTGAATACCTCAAGTCTAAGGAAGCTTGCACTCAAGCTGCAATGAAATCTTCATCGACATAAAGAATCATATGAAGTTTCATAACAGGTCATTCCAATGAATTAGTTATCCTAACTAGCATCCACATGTTCACTCTCAACATCCCTATATTTTCATGCAGTGAGTACTGAATGCTTGGATAAACCAAGGAGTATAACATGTGTTAGTCTCACAGAATTAATGATGTCCAATCTCATCAATTCATTAACTAGGTATAGTTTCAATACTTACATAGTTACACATGATAAGATGTCCACTAATTGTGATTCAATTATAATTTCTTTTATTCTATGTATTGTGTTGTGGACTTCAGTAAATAAGTTTAAGATTCAATCATATACGTAGAAAATGTACACTTAAATAGTAAATTTTATTAATTAAACATCTAAGGTGGCGTTAGGACATCTCTAAATTACAACTATAGGCTGTATTTAAGCCTTGCATGCGTTGCCATGTATGTAGCGTGTGCTCGTCATACGTAATACACTTGGTGCATTACGTGCTGCAGAAAACCCTTTAAAAGGGGTGTGCATCCAAGAAATTGAAGAGGTGGAAGCCGTGAGAGCGTTGTGTTGGTGCAGGGGAACCAAATAATCGAACCTATGTTTTGATTATGGCAAAGACACAAAGTCAAGGTTATTTTGTTATCTCAAGAGCTGAATCAAGTGTGCAAGAATGTTAAGCTAAGCAGAAGATCAGCGACACCCGGAGGGAACCATGGTGGTCGGGCGACACCGGGAGAACTTCGGAGGGAGCCAAAGAAATCAGGTGTAGATCGGAAGCGAAGCTTCAAAGGTAAAGGTTGGGGTAAGCTCGTGTGGGTGAGCATAAGTAAGGTAGTGTCCTCCGTACGGGGACATCCTTAGGCGACGATCCGACCAAGACTTTCCATGGAAAGTCTAAGTCGAGATCGGATGGTAAATGACCATCAAATTTACTAATATTAACTGTATTTTCGAGCTAACTCTTCATTGCAGCTGGAAACTCTGCCATCAGTCGACTGATGGCATGTATCAGTTGATTGATTCTTCCAGTAGTCGACTGGTAAGGGTAATAGTCGACTGTTGGTCAGGATCAGCTTCGAGGAGAGTCAAAGCTTATCACTATTTCTCAAGGGCTAGGTGGCATCACCTTATGAAAATTCATCTCAACGATTAAGGTTTCTCAAGGCTATAAAAGTAGGGGTTCTCCACACCATTTTTATCATTCTAAGAGCCTCCAAGTGCTTTCAAAATGCTGCGACTCTCCGACATTCCTACAATGACGAAGTGCTGCCGAAACAATGACGACAAGAACTCAATCTTCTCATCTACAAGTCGTCGGTAAAAGTATTCTTAGAGTTCAATCATTCTTTATAATTCTTGGTTTTATTATCGAGGCTTTATCGTAACAAGGAGAGAGGAAGTGTCTCTGTACCTCTTGTCTTTTTCGTATTCTTGTATTTGTCAACTCCTACCTCCAACGAGCAGGAGTATTTTAGTGAATTGCCCTCCGTTCGCGGTCTAAGACCATTAGGGCCTTGGATTAGCATCCAGAAGACTGTGAACCAAGTAAAAAAATAGTTTTGTCTTATTTATTTTCCGCTGCATACTCGTGTCTTTAATCGAACGAAAGAAAAAATTATTTTGCGCTATTCACCCCCCCCCTCTAGTGCTCATTTCGATCCAACAATTGGTATCAGAGCGGGGGTGCTACGATTTGGTGCAACCACCAATCTAGCATCATTTTCGATTTTCTTTTCGTATTTGATTTAAGTTTTCTCCCACATTACTAATCCAAGACTTGAGTCTTGGCAAGTTTTTCGTGTTCTTTTTGTTTGTGCAAGATTTTTTTTTAATGACCCACATTGAGGGGTATAGCACCACCCGACCTCCATTTTTTAACGGAGATGATTTCCATTACTGGAAAGGTCAGATGGAGTGTTTTCTAAAAACATAAGTCGAGACATGGATAATCATCCAAACCGGCTTTGCTCTGCCCTCTAATGATCAAGGCGAGCCCCTGGACTTCGACAAGTGGACTAATGCAACTAAAAGACAAATTGAAGCAGATGCAAAAGCGACACAAATCTTACAATGTGTCTTGTCTAAGGAAGAGCTCAACCGCATCGGACATTACATCAACGCAAAGGACCTCTGGAACAAACTAATTGAGCTACACGAAGGAACACCCGATGCTAAGTTATGTAAGAGGGACCTTTTGTTGAATAAATTGTATAATCCAAAAATGTAGGTTCACAAGACCGCCACCCAACTGCATGCACAGATCCAGAACATTGTCAATAACCTTCACTCAATCAGGCAAGTCGTCGACAGTCGAGATCTAATAAGGTATGCTCTAAACACGTTCCCTAGGACTACCTTGAGGGCATCCATAGTCGATGCCTACAAGGTTTCTAAGGACCTATCTAAAATTAGATTAGATGAACTATTTTCGGAATTCGAACTTCATGAACAAACAAACGTGGTCCAGGTCGAGAAAGGAGTTGCTTTGCTTGTAGGTCAAAGAAGAAAAGGAAAGAGCAAGCTATCTCCTGAGCAAGAAGAAGGATCTAAACCCGAGGACGAACCCGAGTCCGAATCCGAAGAAGAGGCCGCGATAGTGAACTTGGCGCAGAGGATAATATGAAAATAAAGAGAGCTATCGAAGAACGAGAACAAGGGGCAATTCAAGTAAAAAAGGAGGTCAAAACAAAAGGGAGAAAAGAAGGCTCTTCATGCCACTTGGAACAATGAAGAAGAAGGCGTTGGTATAGCGTTCATGGCAAGACCAGAAGAGTTCGAGTAAGAGTCTGAAGCCGAATTCAACTACAACTCCGACTCCGACCCCGAAGACTACTTCGAGAAGAGACTCAAAATCGGGCCGAAAGAGAAAGTTAAGTTTAGCCGTTCTTTAATTAGTACGCTTTATCATACAATTAAAATGCTAAATAGGAAATTAGCTAAGTCCGAGTCTAGGGTTGAGTCCTTGCTTGAGGAGGTTGAAATCCTCAAGCAAGAGGCCACTCTAACCTCTTCGACTAGTCAAGTTCGAGAGGAGGACTCAACTTGAGTTGAAAAAGTCGAAGAAGAGAACTCTCTCTTGAAAGGACAATTCCAAGAGCTCGAGACTCAGTTGGACAAGTTCTCAACGGGATCCAAGAATCTTAACCAACTTCTTGGAACCCAGAGAGTTGTGTACAACAGAGTCGGACTCGGGTTTAGCTTAAAGACTACGAATAGATCGTATATGTCTATCGTAAATCGTAGTCATCAACAAGTCCAAGCCTGGGTCCCTAAAACTCTATTAAACTCACATATAAGGACCAATAGGTAGTGGATTCTCTAGGATCAAGTCATTATTTGAATAAACCATATTGGTTCAATGGTCCAGGGGCAAATAGTTAGTCAACTCTTGACAACTTAGCATCAAGACGCAGCGAGATAATAGTACGTTAGGGAAACAAAATCTCGTATATTTGAGTTAGATAAGACGTATCTGGCTTGGTGCACTTGATCGAGTGAAACTAGCTGAAGCTACCTCGCCATATCCTAAACTAGTTAGACGAGGAAGTAATCTTAAGTAACTCAAGCTATCATTTTCCTGAACTTGGCTTTGTCTAACGAAGTGGTCGTTGTTCCGATCAAAGAAGGCCCCTGTGCCTCGTCATGACCTGGAAGCCAATTTCTTGAAAAGATGACTTGATGAGCTTAGGGTTAAATCTGAATCTAACCTAAGGTTAACTAACTTTAATTAAGTACAAATCATCTCACAAAACATATAAGGCCGACAAAACTTGAGACACATAGAATGAGTGAGATGATTAAGGAATAATTATAAAATATACTTGACATAACTTTTTTTTTAAACTACCTATTCTTTCAATTATTGCGCTTAAACAAATAATTATAATTGGACAATACTAACTATACGACTCACTAGGCCAAAGTTTAGCGCCCCCTAACTCTCTTATACCTTATATATTTGACTAAGGGGGAGAGCAAAATAATCTTAAGGGTTATATCACATATCTTTAAAGTTTTCCTTGAAAATAAACTTATAAGTATTTTGGAAATTAAAAATGTTTCAAAAACTTATTGTTGGTGCAGAGGGATATACCTCGAACCAATTTACTTAATCATTTTGAGATGCATGCTTGGACTCATACTCGATTTTTTTTTTGAATGCTACAACGTTATGTTTTAAAACCCCCTTCTTTTTATAAACCCCTGACCTTATTTTTGATTCATGGCAAAAGGGGGAGAAGAGCGTAAGTTAAGAGGGAGTACCACAAAATTTAAAATTTAAAAAAATTAAAGTATTTCTTTCAAAACACACCTAGGGTTAAGGGGGAGTTCTTTAAAGTGATTTTATCATTTATTACTTGTTTTATGCCTTATGCTTTAAATTTCCTTTAACTTTGTGTTCGTTTGCCATAGATCAAAAAGGGGGAGATTGTTGGTGCAGAGGCACCAGATAATCGAACCTATGTTTTGATTATGTCAAAGACAAAAAGTCAAGGTTATTTTGTTATGTCACGAGCTGAATCAAGTGTGTAGGAATGTTAAGCTAACCAGAAGGTCAGCGATGTTGGAACGTTCGTGACCGCTAGAGGGGGGGGGGTGAATAGCGTCGTCGTTGACTTGACAGAATTTGATCGTGCTTGCTACAAGATGTTAATACGCTACGAAAATACGAAATATACAATACAAAAACACAGGCACAATCCACAACACAAAATATAACATGGTTCGGAACTGTATGGTTCCTACTCCACTAATTGGGCTCTAAAAGCCCTAGCGATGCAAACACACACCACTAATCACAAATACTCCTTCTCGACAACAAGTCGAAGGTGGAGAAACCTCGTACAAGTATTCTTACAACAATAAGAAATAAATACAAGCAAATATGAATGAAATGTAGAGAGCACTTTACAATATAGGGTTTTGAGCGCTTGTTTGTTGGTTGCTTGGATGAGCTTGAAGGACCCTGAAATGCACTTGCAATTCGCCTTCAAATTGCCTCAACAAAGCTCCCAAAGAACCAAATGCTAAAATCCTCCACGAGCTCCTCTTTTTAACTTGCTTTGGGCCGGATTTCTACCTGACAGTCAACTGTCATAAGACCCTAGTCGACTGCCAACACTATCATCGTGAGACAATGACTTGATCCATGCTGGAAAAGTTCGAACGGATCACTTGGGAGTCGACTGCCAACATCGCCAGTCGACTGCCAATGCCCGTAGCCGATTGCCCAGTCAGCTACCGAGCGTTCTGTGCTCGCGACCAAACCAGCAGTCGATTGCCATCAGTGGACTGCTCCAATGAGCAGTCGACTACCAAGGTTGTTTCAGCCCTAAACGATAATCGAGCACTAGTCGACTCACAGCAATTGAATCGGCCATAATGCCAGTCGACTGTCAACCTCAAACATGCGGTTTTAACCTCAAGTATGATGCCCCCATACTTGCTAGACCACCCTTAGCCTAGACCTAAGCCTTCTAGCCACCTCCGTCAGCCTCGCGCCTATCGGATTCCTCCAAGTCATCCATGACTTGTTCATCCATATGCTAGCCTTCAGGTGCTTCCATCGGCTATTGTCATGTTAATGATGTCTACACTGCCAAGGCACATTGGACTTACACTTCCAAGACCACGCTTGGACTTTACGCCGCCAACCATTGGACTTATGCTGTCAAGACTCCACCTTGGGACTTTACGCCGCCAATATCATCCCTTGGACTTCCCAAATGCCAACTACTCATGACTTGGACTTTCACCGCCAAGACTACACACTTGGACTTACGTGGCCAAGACTACACCCATGGACTTTCCATGCCAACTCCATGTCGGACTTTCCAATTGTCAAGACTCAAGCTTGGACTTTCCCTTGCCAGGACCCATGCTTGGACTTTCCATGTCAAGTACTCAAGACTTGAACTTTCCCATTGCCAAGTGTCCCATTTGGACTTTCCAATCCTATGGTCAACCCCAAGTCAACTATATAGTCAAACAATAGTCAAACGATCGTCAAACATCTAACTCTCACTCGAGTCAAACTCGAGTCCGGTAAATCATGACTTGGGATGATTGCACCAACAATCTCACCAACACATTTGTCAAACATCAAACCACTACTCGAGTCAAACTCGAGTCTGGTTAATCGTGACCTGGGCCGATTGCACCAACAAGCGACACCCGGAGGGAATCGTGGGTGGCGGGCGACAAGGACTTCGAGGAGCCAAGAAATCAAGTGTAGATCGGAAGCGAAGCTTCAAAGGTAAAGGTTGAGGTAAGCTCGTGTTGGAGAGCGTAAGTAAGGTCGTGTCCTCCGTACGGGGACATCCTTAGGTGACGATCCGACCAAGACTTCCCATGGAAAGTCTAAGTCGAGATCGGATGGTAAATGACCATCAAATTTACTTATATTAACTACATTTTCGAGCTAACTCTTCATTGCAGCTGGAAACCCTGCCATCAGTCGACTGATGGCATGTATCAGTCGACTGATTCCTCCAGAAGTCAACTAGTAAGGGTAACAGTCAACTGTTGGTCAAGGATCAACTTCGAGGAGAGTCAAAGCTTATCACCATTTCTCAAGGGCTAGGTGGCATCACCTCATGAAACTTCATCTCAACGATTAGGGTTTCTCAAGGCTATAAAAGTAAGGGTTCTCCACACCATTTTCATCATTCTAAGAGCCTCCAAGTGCTTCCGATACGCTGCAACTCTCCGACATTCCTACGATGACGAAGCACTGCCGAAACAACGACGACAAGAGCTCAATCTTCTAATCTACAAGTCATCGGTAAAAGTATTCTTAGAGTTCAATCATTCTTTGTAATTCTTGGTTTTATTATCGAGGCTTTATCGTAACGAGGAGAGAGGAAGTGTCTCTCTACCTCTTGTCTTTTTCGTATTCTTGTATTCGTCAATTCCTACCTCCAACGAGGAGTATTTTAGTGAATTGCCCTCCGTTCGCAGTCTAGGACCGTTAGGGCCTTAGATTAGCAGCCGGAAGGCTGTGAACAAAGTAAAAAATAGTTTTGTCTTATTTATTTTCCACTTCATACTCGTGTCTTTAATCGAACGAAAGAGAAAATTATTTTGCGCTATTCACCCCTCTTCTAGCGCTCATTTCGATCCAACAATTGGTATCAGAGTGGGGGCACTACGATTTGGTGCAACCACCAATCTAGCATCGTTTTCGATTTTCTTTTCGTATTTGATTTAAGTTTTCTCCCACATTACTAATCCAAGACTTGAGTCTTGGCAAGTTTTTCGTGTTCTTTTTGTTTGTGCAAGATTTTTTTTAATGGCCCACATTGAGGGGTATAGCACCACCCAACCTCCGTTCTTTAATGGAGATGATTTCCGTTACTGGAAAGGTCGGATGGAGTGCTTTTTAAAAACACAAGTTGAGACTTGGATAATCATTCAAATCGACTTTGCTCTGCCGACCAATGATCAAGGCGAGCCCCTGGACTTCGACAAGTGGACTAATGCAACTAAAAGACAAATTGAAGCAGATGCAAAAGCGACACAAATCTTACAATGTGGCTTGTCTAAGGAAGAGCTCAACCGCATCGAACCTTACATAAGAACAAAGGACCTCTGGAACAAACTAATTGAGCTACATGAAGGAACACCCGATGCTAAGGTATGTAAGAGGGACCTTTTGTTGAATAAATTATATAATCTAAAAATGTAGGTTCACAAGACTGCCACCCAACTGCATGCATGGATCCAGGACATCGTCAACGACCTCCACTCGATCGGGCAAGTCGTCGACAATCGGGATCCAATAAGGTATGCTCTAAACGCATTCCCTAGGACTACCATGTGGGCATCCTTAATCGATGCCTACAAGGTTTCTAAGGACCTATCTAAAATTAGATTAGATGAACTATTTTTGGAATTTGAACTTCATGAACAAATTAATGTGGTCCGGGTCGAGAAAGGAGTTACTTTGCTTGTAGGTCAAAGAAGAAAGGGAAAGAGCAAGCTACCTCCTGAGCAAGAAGAAGGATCCGAACCCGAGGACGAACCCAAGTCCGAAGAAGAGGCCGCGATAGTGAACCTGGTGTGGAGGATAATATGAAAAGAAAGAGGGCTATCGAAGAATGAGAACAAGGGGCAATTCAAGTCAAAATGGAGGCCAAAACAAAAGGGAGAAAAGAAGGCTCTTCATGCCACTTGGAACAATGAAGAAGAAGGCGTCGGTATAGCGTTCATGGCAAGACCAGAAGAGTCCGAGTAAGAGTCTGAAGCCGAATCCAACTACAACTCCGACTCCGACCCCGAAGACTACTTCGAGAAGAGACTCAAAGTTAGGCCGAAAGAGAAAGTTAAGTTTAGCCATTCTTTAATTAGTACTCTTTATCATACAATTAAAATGCTAACTAGGAAATTAGCTAAGTCCGAGTCTAGGGTTGAGTCCTTGCTTGATGTTGGGAAAAACTCCGAATCTGATGTTCACAACATCGCGGGCGAATACTTCGCACAACCGCAGCGGAAACAATAATTATACCGGATTCCACCAGAGATCCATGCAAAACTATATAAGTCATTTTCTTTAATCTAGTCTAGATCTTATCTAGAGGAGGAATATACCTTCGGTGCGTGCCCTTCGCAATCCCGCTTTTCCAAACGCTGTCGGATCTCAATACGGTAAGGGTAACCGTATATCTATGGTATCCACACTGACACCCACACTAGCTTTGGAGTCACATTGTACTAGCAACCCCTAGCAAAATGCCAAGAACTCTTTTGGAAGAAGAAGGAGAAGAAGGAGGAGATGAGAGAATACTCTCTCTTGGCCCTTTTGGCTTACACGCCCAAAAAGACCAAAAACCACACACCTTTTTCACGGTGAGCACAAAACCCATTTTATGCTCAAGCCATCAATGTCATTATCTCCTCATTAAGACATCTCTTAATACCAAGACCCTTGGTATTCTCCTTCATGAATTCTCATCATGAATACCAAAGCTCTTGGTATTCCCATGCATGATTAATCAAATTAATCATGCATGATGATGAATCATCTTCCATGGTTCAACTTGAGTCTAACTCAAATTTAACCAGTTTGAGTCTAACTCAAATCTTGGCCATATGCTTAATTGTCCTTTTAGTCCAACTAAAAGAAACCATCTCCAAAATAGAATGTCATTTGTGTGTGACCCTATAGGCTCTTGTAACATTGGCAATGTATCTAAAACCATTTTAGATACATAAGCAATAAGCGACATCTAACAATACATCATTGCTACCCAAGTTACAAGATCGTCGAGATGCGATAACCTTTCCGTGACTATTATCATGTATGACGGTGTTCTTTTATCTCTGATATCTTAGATCGATCAATGAGGCATAGACCATGTCATCCCCTTATCGATCTTTATGTTTCTTGATCCCCAAGTAGACACACTCAAACAAATGAGCTCAATATCTCATATTGACTCATTTGAGCATGACCATGCATTTCGTGGTCCTACTCTATCAAGAGGCCAAAGATATCACTCCTGTCATATAGGAGGGATAGATCTCATTTACATCACTCACATCTTTCCGCATAATTCGTTACATACCCAGTGATCGACGTTATAGTGCACCCGATTCACGGTAGACGATACCAAAGTACATAACTCCTTATGTAGGGAACCGTAGTGACTTCAGGTCTAAGGACTATTCATACCAATAGTCACATGAGAAAGTATATGACACTCATATAATGATCCATGATACTTTCTCATGGCGGGTCAATTCAGTATATATATTCTCCAATATATATACCTATGTGTCAATGTGATATCACATATCCATGACTTGTGAGATCAAGTCATCCATTGACCTACATGCTAGTCTCAATATATTAATATTGCCCTTGTATATTAATACTTGGAATATTAAGAATAGTGTTCTCTACAGCTTCTCATAATCAATTCTACCAATTGATATACTGTAGATTAGAACCTACTATTCAAGGACATTATTGTATTTATTTTAGCTGGCACATGCATAAAGTAAATATAATAAACAATCTTTACCTTTTATTAATGAAATATGATACATATGATCCCTAATCAATCATCTCATGATTGACACTAAGGGCTGACACTAACACTTGAGGAGGTTGAAATCCTTAAGCAAGAGGCCACTCTAACCTCTTCGACTAGTCAAGTTCGAGAGGATGACTCAACTCGAGTTGAAAAAATCGAAGAAGAGAACTCTCTCTTGAAAGGACAAGTCCAAGAGCTCGAGACTCGGTTGGACAAGTTCTCAACGGGATCCAAAAATCTTAACTGACTTCTTGGAACCCAGAGAGTTGTGTACAACAGAGTCAGACTTGGCTTTAGCTTAAAGACTACGAATAGATTGTATATGTCTATCATAAATCGTAGTCATCAACGAGTCCAAGCCTGGGTCCCTAAAACTCTATCAAACTCACATATAAGGACCAATAGGTATTGGATTCCTCAGGATCAAGTCATTATTTGAATAAACCATATTGGTTCAATGGTCCAGGGGGAGCTAATACTAAAATAGTATACCCGATACCTTAGCATCATCAATCTCTTTGTTTTACTTTTTAGAATGACTAGATAAGGCAAATAGTTAGTCAACTCTTAACAACATAACATCAGGACACGGTGAGATAATAGTACATTAGGGAAACAAAGTCTCATGTATTCGAGCTAGATAAGGTGTATCTAGCTTGGTGCACTTGACTGAGTGGAACTAGCTGAAGCTATCTCGCTGTATCCTAAACTAGTTAGATGAGGAAGTAATCTTAAGTAACTCAAGCTATCATTTTCCTGAACTTGGCTTTGTCTAAGGAAGTGATCATTGTTCCGATCAAAGAAGGCCCCTGTGCCTCGTCACGACCTGGAAGTCAATTTCTTGAAAAGATGACTTGACGAGCTTAGGGTTAAATCTGAATCTAACCCAAGGTTAACTAACTTTAATTAAGTACAAATCATCTCACAAAACATATAAGGCCGACAAATCCTGAGACACATAGAATGAGTGAGATGATTAAAGAATAATTATAAAACATACTTGACATAACTTTTTTTTATAAAAAAATTACCTATTTTTTCAATTATTGCGCTTAAACAAATAATTATAATTGGACAATACTAACTATACGACTATTTAGGCCAAAGTTTAGCGCCCCTAACTCTCTTATACCTTATATATTTGACTAAGGGGGAGAGCAAAATAATCCTAAGGGTTATATCACATATCTTTAAAGTTTTCTTTGAAAATAAGCTTAAAAGTATTTTGGAAATTAAAAATGTTTCAAAAACTTATTGTTGGTGCAAAGGGATATACCTCAAACCAATTTACTTAATCATTTAGAGACGCATACTTGGACTCATACTCGATTTTTTTATGCATGCTACAACGTTATGTTTTAAAAACTCCTTCTTTTTATAAACCCTTGACCCTATTTTTGATTCATGACAAAAGGGGGAGAAGAGCGTAAGTTAAGGGGGAGTACCACAAAATTTAAATTTAAAAAAAAATAAAGTATTTCTTTCAAAACTCACCTAGGGTTAAGGGGGAGTTCTTTAAAGTAATTTTATCATTTATTACTTGTTTTATGCCTTATGCTTTAAATTTCCCTTAACTTTGTGTTGGTTTATCATAGATCAAAAAGGGAGAGATTGTTGGTGCAGGGGCACCAGATAATCGAACCTATGTTTTGATTATGGCAAAGACAAAAAATCAAGGTTATTTTGTTATCTCACGAGCTGAATCAAGTGTGCAGGAATGTTAAGCTAACCAGAAGGTCAGTGATGTTGGAATGTTCGTGACTGCTAGAGGGGGTTGAATAGCGTCGTCGTCGGCTTGACAGAATTCGATCGTGCTTGCTACAAGATGTTAATACGCAGCGAAAATATGAAATATACAATACAAAAATACAAGCACAATCCACAACACAAAATATAATATGGTTGAGAACCATATGGTTCCTACTCCACGGATTGGGCTCTAAAAGCCCTAGCGATGCAAACACACACCACTAATCACAAATACTCCTTCTTGACAACAAGTCGGAGGCTGAGAAATCTCGTACAAGTATTCTTACAACAATAAGAAACAAATACAAGAAAATATGAATGAAATGTAAATATCACTTTACAATTTAGGGTTTTGAGCGCTTGCTTGTTGGTTGCTTGGATGAGCTTGAAGGACCCTGAAATGCACCTGCAATTCGCCTTCAAATCGCCTCAACAAAGCTCCCAAAGAACCAAATGCAGAAATCCTCCACGAGCTCCTCTTTTTAACCTGCATCTGGCTGGATTTTCGCCTAGCAGTTGACTGCCATAAGGCCCCAGTCAACTGCCAACATTGTCGTCATGAGACAACGGCTCGATCCACGCTGAAAAAGTTCCAACAGATCACTTGGTAGTCGACTGCCAACATCGCCAGTCGACTACCACAACCGCCATAGGCCCGATCGGCTCACGAAATGTTGTGCTCGCGACCAAACCGATCGCCATCAATTGACTACTTGATAGCGATGATTTGCCAAGGCTGTTTCAACCCTAAATGATAGTCGAGCACTAGTCGACTCACAACAGTCGAACCGACCATAATGTCAGTCGACTGCCAACCTCAAACATGAGATTTTAACCTCAAATATTGTGCTCCCATACTTGCTAGATCACCCTTAACCTAGACCTAAGCCTTCTAGCCACCTCCGTCAGCCTCACGTCTATCGGATCCCTCCAAGTCATCCATGACTTGTTCATCCATACGCTAGCCTTCAAGTGCTTCCATCGACTATTGTCATGCTAACGGTATCTACATTGCCAAGGCACAATGGACTTATGTTGCCAAGACCACGCTTGGACTTTACGCCGCCAACCATTGGACTTATGCTGTCAAGACTCCACCCTTGGACTTCCCAAATGCCAAGTACCCATGACTTGGATTTTCACTGTCAAGACTACACCCTTGGACTTACGTTGCCAAGACTATACCTTTGGACTTTTCTTGCTAACTCCATGTTGAACTTTCCAATTGCCAAGACTCAAGCTTGGACTTTCCCTTGCCAAGACCCATGCTTGGACTTTCCATGCCAAGTACTCAAGACTTGGACTTTCCCATTTCCAAGTGTCCCACTTGGACTTTCCAATCCTATGGTGAATCCCAAGTCAACTATATAGTCAAACAATGGTAAACGATCGTCAAACATCTAACTCCCACTCGAGTCAAACTCGAGTCCGGTCAATCATGACTTGGGTCGATTGTACCAATAATCTCCTCAATACATTTGTCAAACATCAATGTCAAATATTAAAACACTACTCGAGTCAAACTCGAGTCTGGTCAATCGTGACCTGGGCCAATTGCACCAACAAGCGACACTCTGAGGGAACCGTGGTGGTCGAGCGACACCGGGAGGACTTCGGAGGGAGCCGAAGAAATCAGGAGTAGATCGGAAGCGAAGTTTCAAAGGTAAAGGTTGAGATAAGCTCGTGTGGGTGAGCATAAGTAAGGTCGTGTCCTCCGTACGGAGGCATCCTTAGGTGACGATCTGATAAAGACTTTCCATGGAAAGTCTAAGTCAAGATCGGATGGTAAATGACCATCAAATTTATTTATATTAACTGTATTTTCGAGCTAACTCTTCATTGCAGCTAAACTCTGCCATCAATCGACTGATGGCATGTATTAGTCGATTGATTCCTCCAGCAGTCGACTGGTAAGGGTAACAATCAACTATTGGTCAAGGATAAGCTTCGAGGAGAGTCAAAGCTTATCACCATTTCTCAAGGGCTAGGTGGCATCACCTCATGAAACTTCATCTCAATGATTAGGGTTTCTCAAGGCTATAAAAGTAAGGGTTCTCCACACCATTTTCATCATTCTAAGAGCCTCCAAGTGCTTCCGATACGTTGTGACTCTCCGACATTCCTATGACGATGAAGCGTTGCCAAAACAACGACGACAAGAGCTCAATCTTCTCATCTACAAGTCATCGATAAAAGTATTCTTAGAGTTCAATCATTCTTTGTAATTCTTGGATTTATTATCGAGGCTTTATCGTAACGAGGAGAGAGGAAGTGTCTCTCTACCTCTTGTCTTTTTCGTATTCTTGTATTCGTCAACTCCTACCTCCAATGAGAAGGATTATTTTAGTGAATTGGCCTCCATTCGCGGTCTAGGACCGTTAGGGCTTTGGATTAGCAACCGGAAGGCTATGAACCAAATAAAAAAATAGTTTTATTTTATTTATTTTTCGCTGCATACTCGTGTCTTTAATCGAACGAAAGAGAAAATTATTTTGCGCTATTCAACCCCCCCCCCCCCCTTCCCCCCCCTCTATCACTCATTTCGATCCAACAAGTTACAGAAGCTCTGTTAAAGAACGAAAAAATTCGAGAACATCCAAGGCACTGCTAGATCTTAGTTTGTGGAAGAGTAGGAATTGTTCATCTGTAATAGTTTTTCCATCAGCAGGTAGAAAGATCGAATGCTACAAGAGGTGGAAAGATAAAAAAAAACTACTAGAGGTGTGCGTTTATATTTCTTCATAGATTTTGATTTATTCAATTGAAAATTCATAATGTGTGTCATCAATGGTATCAGAGGTTATATGATTACTTTTCGATTCAATCATAAAATCAAAATTGCATTTGAAATACTTTATACCTCTTATTCTGCAAGAGAGCGATCTCATTGTTAGAACCCGACCAAAAGATGCTTTTTCAAGGTTGAAAGCATCACTGCTATCGCGGCGTTGGGCGACTGCACAATCTGCCATCGCAAGGCAAAATCTTGATCTATCACGGTAAGCCTTACTGTCGCATTGTGCGAGAAGGAATGAGATATGTTCTTGCTGCCTCACTATAGAAACAAGTGAGAAGGAGCCAATCTCACCTTCTTACTATCGAATCAAGCAAGGAGCGAGATCTAGAGTTCTCGCTGCCTCATTGTTGAATCGCATGAGAAGGCTGTGATCTGTGCACTCTCGCTACTTCAGAAGGTTGAAGTTGTCTTCAGAGGGTGGAGCTCAAAACAATGGGAAGGAAAAAAATAATGTTTCACAAGGAGAATAGGTCTTTGGAAGTATTGTGCTTACAATTAAATCACAAGTTGATTTAAGGGTCAAAAGCATGTATCTTTAATATGGGCTTCATCGAGCAGCTGGCCTATTCCTTGTGATTTGATTTGGATTAGAAATTGGGCTTATTAATTGGGCATAGGTCCAATTATAAAGTATGAGTTCAATTTACAAAAGATTTGGTCAAAATACCTAAGTGGGAACAATGTATTGTGCAAACGAACTACCTTGAATGAGCAGTTAGGGTGCTCGACACTGAGGAATGAACCATGCATAGTACTGTGCATGCTCGGTTGATCAAGTGGAGCTCGGGTGACGACGAAGGTGTGAGCTGCCCAAGCATAAGGTGCTTAGTTCTGCATCAGATGCGGGTACCGATCACGAGGTGCTCGGAACTGTGATGGGACCACAGCGGTAGTCAAGCGATACAAGCTCGACAGGCCGAGTGGCACTCGGGCAGGTGCTCGATAGTACTCGAGAAAGAAGAGCGTGGAGCTCCGAATGTGTGCTCGACTAGGAGCTCAGGCATAGCACATAGTGCTTGGAATTGGTGCTCGACACTCGGGGTTCTCAGTAAGAGAAATGGGTGCTCAGCTAGAGCACTGGCTGCCTGGACAAAGCACATTGGTGCTCAGACGGGGCACAAGGCGCTCAGGATATGTGCTTGGTGCTTAGATTGTGTGTTCTATACTTGGGATGAGTGAGCACAATGTTAATCCTCGACTGAGGAGAGATGGACTCGGTACTCAACTGAGTGAACACAATGCTTAGTACTCAAAGCGCTCGAAAAAAGCATGAGGTGATCGGGATGCCATGTAGAGGTGCTCAGAATATAAATGCTATTCTTGAGTTTGAGTAACAAAGTCGGCATTAGCTGACTTGCTAGAGTTGACAATAACCAACTAATCTCACAACTATAAATGTCGAGATTTTGTGAGAACAACTTGTACTCGACATAAAATAACTTTGAATAGGCTTAGTTAACTAGGTTTGCTGGCTTGGGACGTTGAGAAGACAGAATATCATGTATGATGCTCAGGTGCTTGGGGTGCTCAGAGCAAATCGTGAGGTGTTCAGATTCTCACGGAACACTGCCGAGTTGAGTTTCCTTAGTATCAGTTGACTAGTCTAAGTTGATGATCAACTAATAGACTTCAAGGAATAAGTTGATTGAAATATGTTTTAGTCGACTGCCAAGGGTGTCAATCAACTAGTAATTGGGTCAATCAACTAAGACTCTTGAAAATCAAGAAGATTTATTTTTTCTTGATTTATTGTGTTGGTTTTATGCCTGTGCAAATTAAATTAAAACCAATTTTTGTACTGGTTAGTCAGTTTTGTACTGACTTATTTAATTTCAATTTTTTAGATAACACAGATGATTACCACGGTGACTCGTCACGATGTGTTGCAAAATAAGTTGAGGGAAGCTATCCAGGGGATAGAGTATGACTCTTCTTATGGAGTCGGTGGACACATGGGGAGACTGGATCATCTATTCTGGAGACTCGAGATGGAAGATTTTCTTATTCTGGATAACTACAAGATTTGGGCATTGGTTCGTTCGTTGCCAGAAAACCTAAGTGATGTTACACATAAGATATAAGAGTGCTATGAGGGGTACATCACATATATACAGTTGTGCATAGAGTTGCTTCACTATGCATAGTGTGAAGAGGATTCAGAAGAAGAACTTGAAGAGAACTTTTCTGTGAGTTCTTTACACATGAGTTTTTTACAGGAATCTGTGACTTGGTATCATGTACAACCTGAGAGTGTCCTAGCTGAGAGTGCCCTAATTGAGTCTAAAAAGATAGGGCATATTTGGATTACTACTGTACTAGTGTTTGTCCTAGTGAGAGTAGTAATTATCTATCTAGTCTATTAGAGTTGTTTTGGTTATTAGTAGTAAGAATATTATGTATAACATTCTTAATAGAGTTTGTTATGTGTTAACAATGTACAACATTTTTATGTTAATATTATGTTCATTCAAATGGTTTGTTCATTTTATGTTGTTTACTCTACTTAATGCATAATATTTGTTAATTGCAATATACTCTTTGATTAGTTCATTATGAGTATAATTATAAATGATTAGTTCATTTTATGCTAAATATTATGATTAGTAATGATTTATTCATTAGCTAGAGTGTATGTAATATAATTGATCTATGTTGGTTGAATTGGTAGATACAAATGATGAGTAGAAACATAGTTATCACTTGATTTTGTAAACAAAATTAGATTTACATTGAGTCAATTAGGGATTACATACATATAATATACACTGAATAACTAAATAATCTGTTTATTTATGGTAGATTATGGCAACAAAGAACATCATAGCTAAACTTAATAAAGGTGAGAAGTTAAATAGGGATAACTACAAGATCTGACACCTCAAGATATAGTATGTACTTGAGGAATAAGAAGTTCTGGAGGTTGTACATCAGGTTATGGTAGAACTTGTTGAAGGTCCCAATGCATAGCACAGACGAGACTTTGATGCCTATAAGACATGTAAAAAGAAGGATTCCACTGTTAAGGACATATTGATAAGTTCAATGGCAGATGACCTAGTTTTTGAGTATGAGTCATATCCTACGACTCATGCATGTTAGTGCCTATAAGATTCATATATCTCCACAATGGTATGATATTGTCCACTTTAGGCCTAAGCCCTCATAGTTTTATCTTTGGGCTTTACCCAAAAGACTTCATACCAATGGAGACATCTTTTGATCTTATAAGCACATGATCTTTTCCATGTCTTGGCAATGTGGGACTTTGATTGTATTCTCCATACTCCCAACAATCTCCCCCCCCCCCCCTCAAACGAAGGACCACATTGGGCCCCCCTCCTCGAAGGACTTCCTCTGCTTGATGTCCGATCTTCAACCCACCAGGACTTCCTGTCAACTGTCTGGTCTTTCTAACCCAGCTGAATTTCATATTAGTTGTCCATCCCTTCCGCCCATTGGACTTCTTGCAGTTTGATCCTCCCGACCCAATTGGAATTCCTGTCTGGTGTATGGTTCTCTTGATCCGAACATGGGAGTCTCACTTCTTTCATTTGAGGTGAATGTCTTGACATGGACCATGACTCTGATACTAATTGTTGGATCGAAATGTCGCTAGAGAGGGGTGAATAGCGATCGTAAAACTTTCTTTTCGTTCGTCAAAAACTCGAGTATTGCAGCGGAAATAAGAGTAAAACAAAAGTAAGATAAACACCTTTGTTTTTACTTGGTTCATAACCGAGAGATTGCTACTCCAAGGCCCCACGATCCTAGATCGCGCATGATGGGGTAATTCACTAAAAGTCTTCTCCTCGTTGGAGGTAGGAGATGACGATTACAAGAAAAAGATAGAGGAAGAGGCAACAAGCCTACCTCTCCTCTTTACAATGAAAAGCTCCAATACAAGAAGTAAAAACACTTAAATGAGAATGAAACTACCGACGAAAAGGATGGAGACTTAGTGTGTCATCGATGCTACGATGGCGCTTGATGTTGTCGTTGGGAGGCGACATTGTTGGAGCACTTTGGGAGCAAGAATTAATGATCCAAAAGGGTGAACCCCCCCCCTCTCCTCTTTTATAGCCCTCCAATCCCTAGCTCGTTGAGATCTAAATCTGAGTTAAAGCTCCACATCACTCCAAGATAAGGGGAGCTTATCTTGACTTTCTTCGAGCTGACCAGTGTGAATAGCAGTCGACTGATGACCTTCAACAGTCGAATGATAGTAGGAGCAGTCGACTGCCAATAGCCTTCAGTTGATTGCTAGCTTGATCACTCAACTGCAAGATAGAGTTAGCACAGAATACATGAATGATGGTAAATATGACGGTTCTTTACTGTCCGATCTAAATCTAGACCTTCCTCCGGAAGTCTTAGTCGGATCGCCGCCTATGTTTGTCCCCGGTCGGAGGACACGACCTTACTATTACTCTTCACTCAGTGCTTACCTCTGGTCCTTCCGGATCTATTGCTTAGCTTCCAATATCCACCTAGGTTCCTCGACTCCAATGAAGTTCTCCTGGTGTCGCCCGTGTAGGGATGTATACTGAAAAGTCTATCTTTTCTATGAACATCTTTATTTTTGAAATAAGAATCACATGATCATTGTTTGCATATTTTTATGTATATTGTCTAATACGTTACATTGTAGATAACATGGTGTGTGGTGTCACACGAGAGATCATGTTATCGGCTCCTTGTAAAGTATAAGTAAAGGCTCACAACCGAGATGACTTTGGACAAACCATCAGAATGGTTGTAGTGTGATTTGGTGTTGGTTTGTCTTGACCATAGAATCAGACTAGTGCACTTTGTGTGTATTGAGCAGGACCAACATAGAGGTGATTCGATTTATTACTGACTACATAATCGAATCGGACCTCAGATATTATTTAGTACATGCTCTTAATCCCGATATAATAACGGGCACATATACTTAGTAGTCATCTCTTTGATTTACCAATGGGCGAGATTTATAGATTAAATCGATAGGCTCGGTAAGTTGGGAGATGATATTATTTATATGGTGTGCCGTTGATTATAGGAGGAAATCGTGTCCTATATATTAGGATGATGATGTCCCCTTGAGGAGCTCATAAGGTTCATCATGTAAACCCTGCAGGTGGACTTGGTCCGGCATGATGAAAAGGTTGAGTGGTACTACTCAAGGAGTTAGATGTTGATTAATTAATGGTCAGTAAATTAATTAATCGACGGACATTCGAGATCTTAAACACGGGGAGAAAATGTACAAATAATATATGGAGCCCATATTATCATATGGGGGTTGGTGAGGTAGATCAATGATGAACCTTTAGTGGATTGGATCATCATTAGTGGATCGGACTTTATGTGGGCTTGATCCATGGGTGGCCAAGACCCAACTCCTCCTCATGGTCCCTAATGTAGCCTATTAACACCTCATGAAGCTTAGATCCAAAGGATAGAAACAAAACTCTAGATCCAAAGGTGGAGATTAAATCTCTAGATCCGACGGTTGAGATTAAATCTCTAGATCCGACGGTTGAGATTGAATCCCTATAACCAATGGAGGAGATTAAATCAAGCCTTGAGCCCAACTCTATAAATAGAGATTAATAAGTGGGCGGCAAGGCTAAGGATGGATGAGGGGATTAGGGTTTGTCCCTTGGGCGGCAACCAATCCTAATTAGATTAGGATTGGGAGTGGTGGCTAGGGTTAGGGTTTTGGGGATTAGAGTGGGCGGCAACTCAAGGAGGTGTTCCTTCTTCTTCCAAAGGTTGGCCAGCCCCTATTCTTCTCCTCTCTACCTTGGCATGAGCTCATCCTATTCTTCTTCCCTCGTGCTGACTTTATTCTTATTCGATCGAGGCAATTCATAAGCCCTCATGCTGACTTGCTTCTTATTCGGCCTAGGTAGTTCGTAAGCCCTTGCGGCGACTTCCTTCTTATTTGACCAAGGCAATTCGTAAGCCCTCATGCCAATTGCTTCTTATTCGGCCTAAGTAGTTCATAAGCCCTTATGCTAACTTTCTTCTTATTCGGCCGAGGCAATTCGTAAGCCCTCATGCCGACTTGCTTCTTATTCGACCGAAGTAGTTCGTAAGCCCTCGTACTGACTTCCTTCTTATTCGGCCAAGGCAATTCGTAAGCCCTTGTACCAATTTTCTTCTTATTCGGTTGAGGCAATTCATAAGCCCTCATGCCGACTTTCTTCTTATTCGACCGAGGCAATTCGTAAACTCTTATGCCGACTTGCTTCTTATTCTGTCAAGATAGTTCATAAACCCTCATGCCAACTTTCTTTTTATTCGATCGAGGCAATTCGTAGGACCTCGTGCTGACTTGCTTCTTATTCGGCCTAGACAGTTCATAAGCCCTTGTGTCGACTTCCTTCTTATTTAGTCGAGGCATTTCGTAAGCCCTTGTGCCGACTTCTTCTTATTCAGCTGAGGCAATACATAAGCCCTAGTGCCGACTTTCTTCTTATTAGGCTGAGACAATTCATAAGCCCTCGTATTGACTTGCTTCTTATTCGACTGAGACAATTCGTAAGCCCTCGTATTGACTTCCTTCTTATTTGGCCGATGAAATTCGTAAGCCCTCATGTTGACTTGTTTCTTATTCGGCTAAGACAGTTTGTAAGCCTTCATGCCGACTTTATTCTTATTTGGTCGAGACAATTCGTAAGACCTTGAGTCGACTTGCTTTTTATTCAGCCAAGGCAATTCGTACGCTCTTGCATCTTATTCCTCTCAGGCAATTCATAAGCTGCCGTTTCAGTTGATAGGACATGTTTGATAAGTATGATCTCTCTCACTAAATTAAAAGAATGGAGAGTAAAGATATGGTTCAACTTAAGGCAACGAAGTAATAAATCTAAAGTTAGACTCATCAAAGTGAATCATCTGACTATTTTGGGGAGTTATTAGTGTACTATCAGAATGTAGCCTAAGTTAAATGATGATATCTTGGATTTCTGAGTGAAAATTTATGACTAACCCGAGTCTCGCAGCCTCCTGAGTCTTGCAGAGTTACCTCTCGAATCCTATAGCGGCTTCCTAAGTGTTGCCTGATCAAGCCGCCTGAGCTCCCTCTCCTGAGTTGTGTCGAAGCGTTTCGTTCCCGAGCTCCTCTCTCGAGATAGGCATACAACACATGCATGTGGCTTTTTTCTGAGGCATGCAACACATACAAACCACTCTTTTCCCAAGTGCATGCAAACCACTCTTTCCCCGAATGCATGCAAACCACCCTTCCCACATGCAAGATCACTCTTCCATGACCACTCTTTCAAGTCATGCATATAACCCATCCAGAATGTGCACATATAGTCACATGGTGATTCCCCTAGAATATTTTTACCTCATCAAGAAGGAATATGTCAGAGAAGGAGGAGGGTCTGTGCAGTGGTTGTCCCTTAACAACTTATCAAAGGACATAACTAATGAAAGGTTTGATCGGCAAGATAAGAGCAAGAGTATAATAACGGATTGAGGAAAAAGAAGAGGGGACTCTTCTCTCTAGGGTTTCTTCTTCTTAGGGCTCTGAGTTTTGTTGCTTCTTCTTCGACTCTGAGCATTATCTCTTGGAAAGATAGCTCAAGAGAGGTTTCTTCTCGCATGTTTCCAACTACACAAGAGATAAATCTTTTTCTTCTTCTCTATTTATTTTTACTATACTTTATGCATTCTTTTTCTTTTATATTCCGTCTGATTTAGACATCGAAGGATGGTCGTCGGAATTCCAATGACTCCCTTTGACACATGTTTATTCTGACAAGACTTATTGCTGCGGCCATAGAAAATCTATCATTCTTCCTATAAAAGGGGCTATAAAAAGTGACTGCATCATTAGTGGGATTATAGTAGATCCCATTTTTGCCCAACGTGAGAAGTTCAGCAAAGTTAAAAGGAGATAACATGTGAAACGTCATCCTGCTGCGATTCACATTGTTCACTATTTTCTTCTTAGTACATTCATTTTTTTTCTTTCGATCCAACATATTTAAAGGCAACAAATATGACACTCTAATTTACTTTGTATTAGAACGCGTGATATATATATATATATATATATATATATATAATCAACTTTCTTTATTACAGTAAAAGATGATTTATTCACTCAACACCTTCGTGACGAATGATTCCATAATCAATAATGAAATAAATCATGAGAACTATCCCTTGAATCATTGGCCTAAACATCGAAGAATTTTTTAATCCGAATAAAATTTTTAAACCCGATGCTAAAATTCAATCTCTATTCTTACAACAACTTCTCCATTGTTCAAACCGATAATCCGTTCCGTGGGACAACTTTCTTTATTACTTCATAAGTATATAAGAAATTTGATATCTTTTTGTCAAAGTAAAAAAAGCATTATGGAATAATATTTTATAATTTCTAATCAAAATAAATATGATTTCTAATAACATAAATAATAGAAAATCAAAGTGAAATTTTGAGCTGCAATTGAAAATTGAACAGAAATTTTGGCGAGATGAATGCACTGTGAAAAGGAAATAAAATAATTTTATTACCATCCCAAATATCTCTGGGGCCAAAATCTCATGATTTTGATGTAATCATAACGAAAGAGAAGAGAAGATAGTAGTTTTCATAACTTTGAGATTTTATAGAATCTGTAAAACCACGAGTAAGACTATCGAGCCTTGCTTTTATTGATATCTACATCGAAATCTCCTTGAGATAACTTCCTAAGCCACAAGAGTTCTTCTCCGATCGGTGTTAGCCAAGTATCGAGAATAATTTGAGAGAGGAGGATGATGGCTTGCAAGTGAAATCATAATTTTGGATTTAGATTAATTGTTAAAATCTTATATTTATAGATTTCTTAATTAAATAGTATAGGAGGATTTTTCGAAATTTTTCTTAACTAAATTATAATATAATTTTATTAAGAAAAAGCCTAAAATCCTAAAGCTTCGTAACAAAAAAAATTGACTCCATTGCATCACGGTCGTGGAGCGCTCTAAGGGCTGGTCGTGGAGGCTACCACGACAGTGGAGGGCAAGAAGACCTCCCTCGGGCTCCTCTCATTGGTAGAGATTGGTACGACCATGCCATGCCCTGACATGGTTGTGGTGGATTCTGAAAGTCCCATTTCACCACCTTAAAGTGTGGTATGACCATGCTACATCTTAACAGATCGTGGTAGTCTCTAACACTCCTATTTTAGTCCTTTTAAGTCTAGTCCAACCAGATAATCTCTCTTTTTGAGAACCTTATTCTCAAATTTATTTTATATCTCTAAAGAAATCATATTGCATGTTACCTAATAGGTTCTCAACTATGTTAGTCATTCATAATTAACTATTAATTATAAATAGATCATGAGTGATACCTAATAGTATATCATAACCCCCAATTGATTGGAAAGTCAAAGTCAACTTTAGAATGTTTCTGAACCCTTCAACAACCATAGTTATGTGTGCTTCTTCCTTTCACTCATCTTATACCCACTTGATTTAGGACATGATCTATGTGCCTATCTCCACTAGACTACTACGCCACACCTAACCCAAGTATTATTCTTTATCTTGTGGATTCAAGTTATTCCCTACATGTGTCCAAGAAGACCATTCTTCTTGATATATTGGCTAAAGACTTCTGAATAACAATCCTGACAAGAGGCCAAAGGTATACATCTCCTTTAATAGGAGTGGTGAATCCTTTGTGATCTATTTAAACATCTTCGACCATTTTGACTTATACCCAATCAACTCAGAATGACATCTTCTATGTAGATGGTTGCGAAGCAGTCAAAACATAAGTCATAATGATCAAGATAACTTGAATACCTCAAGTCTAAGGAAGCTTGCACTCAAGCTGCAATGAAATCTTCATCGACATAAAGAATCATATGAAGTTTCATAACAGGTCATTCCAATGAATTAGTTATCCTAACTAGCATCCACATGTTCACTCTCAACATCCCTATATTTTCATGCAGTGAGTACTGAATGCTTGGATAAACCAAGGAGTATAACATGTGTTAGTCTCACAGAATTAATGATGTCCAATCTCATCAATTCATTAACTAGGTATAGTTTCAATACTTACATAGTTACACATGATAAGATGTCCACTAATTGTGATTCAATTATAATTTCTTTTATTCTATGTATTGTGTTGTGGACTTCAGTAAATAAGTTTAAGATTCAATCATATACGTAGAAAATGTACACTTAAATAGTAAATTTTATTAATTAAACATCTAAGGTGGCGTTAGGACATCTCTAAATTACAACTATAGGCTGTATTTAACTGCTTGCGCACGTTGCCATGTATGGCAACGTGTGCTCATGTGCACGTAATACACTTGGTGCATTACGTGCTGCAGAAAACCCTTTAAAAGGGGTGTGCATCCAAGAAATTGAAGAGGTGGAAGCCGTGAGAGCGTTGTGTTGGTGCAGGGGAACCAAATAATCGAACCTATGTTTTGATTATGGCAAAGACACAAAGTCAAGGTTATTTTGTTATCTCAAGAGCTGAATCAAGTGTGCAAGAATGTTAAGCTAAGCAGAAGATCAGCGACACCCGGAGGGAACCATGGTGGTCGGGCGACACCGGGAGAACTTCGGAGGGAGCCAAAGAAATCAGGTGTAGATCGGAAGCGAAGCTTCAAAGGTAAAGGTTGGGGTAAGCTCGTGTGGGTGAGCATAAGTAAGGTTGTGTCCTCCGTACGGGGACATCCTTAGGCGACGATCCGACCAAGACTTTCCATGGAAAGTCTAAGTCGAGATCGGATGGTAAATGACCATCAAATTTACTAATATTAACTGTATTTTCGAGCTAACTCTTCATTGCAGCTGGAAACTCTGCCATCAGTCGACTGATGGCATGTATCAGTTGATTGATTCTTCCAGTAGTCGACTGGTAAGGGTAATAGTCGACTGTTGGTGGGATCGATCACCGAGGAGAGTCAAAGCTTATCACTATTTCTCAAGGGCTAGGTGGCATCACCTTATGAAAATTCATCTCAACGATTAAGGTTTCTCAAGGCTATAAAAGTAGGGGTTCTCCACACCATTTTTATCATTCTAAGAGCCTCCAAGTGCTTTCAAAATGCTGCGACTCTCCGACATTCCTACAATGACGAAGTGCTGCCGAAACAATGACGACAAGAACTCAATCTTCTCATCTACAAGTCGTCGGTAAAAGTATTCTTAGAGTTCAATCATTCTTTATAATTCTTGGTTTTATTATCGAGGCTTTATCGTAACAAGGAGAGAGGAAGTGTCTCTGTACCTCTTGTCTTTTTCGTATTCTTGTATTTGTCAACTCCTACCTCCAACGAGCAGGAGTATTTTAGTGAATTGCCCTCCGTTCGCGGTCTAGGACCATTAGGGCCTTGGATTAGCATCCAGAAGACTGTGAACCAAGTAAAAAAATAGTTTTGTCTTATTTATTTTCCGCTGCATACTCGTGTCTTTAATCGAACGAAAGAAAAAATTATTTTGCGCTATTCACCCCCCCCTCTAGTGCTCATTTCGATCCAACAATTGGTATCAGAGCGGGGGTGCTACGATTTGGTGCAACCACCAATCTAGCATCATTTTCGATTTTCTTTTCGTATTTGATTTAAGTTTTCTCCCACATTACTAATCCAAGACTTGAGTCTTGGCAAGTTTTTCGTGTTCTTTTTGTTTGTGCAAGATTTTTTTTTAATGACCCACATTGAGGGGTATAGCACCACCCGACCTCCGTTTTTTAACGGAGATGATTTCCATTACTGGAAAGGTCAGATGGAGTGTTTTCTAAAAACATAAGTCGAGACATGGATAATCATCCAAACCGGCTTTGCTCTGCCCTCTAATGATCAAGGCGAGCCCCTGGACTTCGACAAGTGGACTAATGCAACTAAAAGACAAATTGAAGCAGATGCAAAAGCGACACAAATCTTACAATGTGTCTTGTCTAAGGAAGAGCTCAACCAAGACGACATTACATCAACGCAAAGGACCTCTGGAACAAACTAATTGAGCTACACGAAGGAACACCCGATGCTAAGTTATGTAAGAGGGACCTTTTGTTGAATAAATTGTATAATCCAAAAATGTAGGTTCACAAGACCGCCACCCAACTGCATGCACAGATCCAGAACATTGTCAATAACCTTCACTCAATCAGGCAAGTCGTCGACAGTCGAGATCTAATAAGGTATGCTCTAAACACGTTCCCTAGGACTACCTTGAGGGCATCCATAGTCGATGCCTACAAGGTTTCTAAGGACCTATCTAAAATTAGATTAGATGAACTATTTTCGGAATTCGAACTTCATGAACAAACAAACGTGGTCCAGGCCGAGAAAGGAGTTGCTTTGCTTGTAGGTCAAAGAAGAAAAGGAAAGAGCAAGCTATCTCCTGAGCAAGAAGAAGGATCTAAACCCGAGGACGAACCCGAGTCCGAATCCGAAGAAGAGGCCGCGATAGTGAACTTGGCGCAGAGGATAATATGAAAATAAAGAGAGCTATCGAAGAACGAGAACAAGGGGCAATTCAAGTAAAAAAGGAGGTCAAAACAAAAGGGAGAAAAGAAGGCTCTTCATGCCACTTGGAACAATGAAGAAGAAGGCGTTGGTATAGCGTTCATGGCAAGACCAGAAGAGTTCGAGTAAGAGTCTGAAGCCGAATTCAACTACAACTCCGACTCCGACCCCGAAGACTACTTCGAGAAGAGACTCAAAATCGGGCCGAAAGAGAAAGTTAAGTTTAGCCGTTCTTTAATTAGTACGCTTTATCATACAATTAAAATGCTAAATAGGAAATTAGCTAAGTCCGAGTCTAGGGTTGAGTCCTTGCTTGAGGAGGTTGAAATCCTCAAGCAAGAGGCCACTCTAACCTCTTCGACTAGTCAAGTTCGAGAGGAGGACTCAACTTGAGTTGAAAAAGTCGAAGAAGAGAACTCTCTCTTGAAAGGACAATTCCAAGAGCTCGAGACTCAGTTGGACAAGTTCTCAACGGGATCCAAGAATCTTAACCAACTTCTTGGAACCCAGAGAGTTGTGTACAACAGAGTCGGACTCGGGTTTAGCTTAAAGACTACGAATAGATCGTATATGTCTATCGTAAATCGTAGTCATCAACAAGTCCAAGCCTGGGTCCCTAAAACTCTATTAAACTCACATATAAGGACCAATAGGTAGTGGATTCTCTAGGATCAAGTCATTATTTGAATAAACCATATTGGTCCAGGGGCAAATAGTTAGTCAACTCTTGACAACTTAGCATCAAGACGCAGCGAGATAATAGTACGTTAGGGAAACAAAATCTCGTATATTTGAGTTAGATAAGACGTATCTGGCTTGGTGCACTTGATCGAGTGAAACTAGCTGAAGCTACCTCGCCATATCCTAAACTAGTTAGACGAGGAAGTAATCTTAAGTAACTCAAGCTATCATTTTCCTGAACTTGGCTTTGTCTAACGAAGTGGTCGTTGTTCCGATCAAAGAAGGCCCCTGTGCCTCGTCATGACCTGGAAGCCAATTTCTTGAAAAGATGACTTGATGAGCTTAGGGTTAAATCTGAATCTAACCTAAGGTTAACTAACTTTAATTAAGTACAAATCATCTCACAAAACATATAAGGCCGACAAAACTTGAGACACATAGAATGAGTGAGATGATTAAGGAATAATTATAAAATATACTTGACATAACTTTTTTTTTAAACTACCTATTCTTTCAATTATTGCGCTTAAACAAATAATTATAATTGGACAATACTAACTATACGACTCACTAGGCCAAAGTTTAGCGCCCCCTAACTCTCTTATACCTTATATATTTGACTAAGGGGGAGAGCAAAATAATCTTAAGGGTTATATCACATATCTTTAAAGTTTTCCTTGAAAATAAACTTATAAGTATTTTGGAAATTAAAAATGTTTCAAAAACTTATTGTTGGTGCAGAGGGATATACCTCGAACCAATTTACTTAATCATTTTGAGATGCATGCTTGGACTCATACTCGATTTTTTTTTTGAATGCTACAACGTTATGTTTTAAAACCCCCTTCTTTTTATAAACCCCTGACCTTATTTTTGATTCATGGCAAAAGGGGGAGAAGAGCGTAAGTTAAGAGGGAGTACCACAAAATTTAAAATTTAAAAAAATTAAAGTATTTCTTTCAAAACTCACCTAGGGTTAAGGGGGAGTTCTTTAAAGTGATTTTATCATTTATTACTTGTTTTATGCCTTATGCTTTAAATTTCCTTTAACTTTGTGTTCGTTTGCCATAGATCAAAAAGGGGGAGATTGTTGGTGCAGGGGCACCAGATAATCGAACCTATGTTTTGATTATGTCAAAGACAAAAAGTCAAGGTTATTTTGTTATGTCACGAGCTGAATCAAGTGTGTAGGAATGTTAAGCTAACCAGAAGGTCAGCGATGTTGGAACGTTCGTGACCGCTAGAGGGGGGGGGTGAATAGCGTCGTCGTTGACTTGACAGAATTTGATCGTGCTTGTTACAAGATGTTAATACGCTACGAAAATACGAAATATACAATACAAAAACACAGGCACAATCCACAACACAAAATATAACATGGTTCGGAACTGTATGGTTCCTACTCCACTAATTGGGCTCTAAAAGCCCTAGCGATGCAAACACACACCACTAATCACAAATACTCCTTCTCGACAACAAGTCGAAGGTGGAGAAACCTCGTACAAGTATTCTTACAACAATAAGAAACAAATACAAGCAAATATGAATGAAATGTAGAGAGCACTTTACAATATAGGGTTTTGAGCGCTTGTTTGTTGGTTGCTTGGATGAGCTTGAAGGACCCTGAAATGCACTTGCAATTCGCCTTCAAATTGCCTCAACAAAGCTCCCAAAGAACCAAATGCTAAAATCCTCCACGAGCTCCTCTTTTTAACTTGCTTTGGGCCGGATTTCTACCTGACAGTCAACTGTCATAAGACCCTAGTCGACTGCCAACACTATCATCGTGAGACAATGACTTGATCCATGCTGGAAAAGTTCGAACGGATCACTTGGGAGTCGACTGCCAACATCGCCAGTCGACTGCCAATGCCCGTAGCCGATTGCTCACTACCGAAGGCGTCGTGCTCGCGCGACCAAACCAAAGAATGATTGCCATCGCTGGATCGCCTAATGAGCAGTCGACTACCAAGGTTGTTTCAGCCCTAAACGATAATCGAGCACTAGTCGACTCACAGCAATTGAATCGGCCATAATGCCAGTCGACTGCCAACCTCAAACATGCGGTTTTAACCTCAAGTATGATGCCCCCATACTTGCTAGACCACCCTTAGCCTAGACCTAAGCCTTCTAGCCACCTCCGTCAGCCTCGCGCCTATCGGATTCCTCCAAGTCATCCATGACTTGTTCATCCATATGCTAGCCTTCAGGTGCTTCCATCGGCTATTGTCATGTTAATGATGTCTACACTGCCAAGGCACATTGGACTTACACTTCCAAGACCACGCTTGGACTTTACGCCGCCAACCATTGGACTTATGCTGTCAAGACTCCACCTTGGGATTTTACGCCGCCAATATCATCCCTTGGACTTCCCAAATGCCAACTACTCATGACTTGGACTTTCACCGCCAAGACTACACACTTGGACTTACGTGGCCAAGACTACACCCATGGACTTTCCATGCCAACTCCATGTCGGACTTTCCAATTGTCAAGACTCAAGCTTGGACTTTCCCTTGCCAGGACCCATGCTTGGACTTTCCATGTCAAGTACTCAAGACTTGAACTTTCCCATTGCCAAGTGTCCCATTTGGACTTTCCAATCCTATGGTCAACCCCAAGTCAACTATATAGTCAAACAATAGTCAAACGATCGTCAAACATCTAACTCTCACTCGAGTCAAACTCGAGTCCGGTAAATCATGACTTGGGATGATTGCACCAACAATCTCACCAACACATTTGTCAAACATCAAACCACTACTCGAGTCAAACTCGAGTCTGGTTAATCGTGACCTGGGCCGATTGCACCAACAAGCGACACCCGGAGGGAATCGTGGTGGTCGGGCGACACCGGGAGGACTTCGGAGGGAGCCGAAGAAATCAAGTGTAGATCGGAAGCGAAGCTTCAAAGGTAAAGGTTGAGGTAAGCTCGTGTTGGAGAGCGTAAGTAAGGTCGTGTCCTCCGTACGGGGACATCCTTAGGTGACGATCCGACCAAGACTTCCCATGGAAAGTCTAAGTCGAGATCGGATGGTAAATGACCATCAAATTTACTTATATTAACTACATTTTCGAGCTAACTCTTCATTGCAGCTGGAAACCCTGCCATCAGTCGACTGATGGCATGTATCAGTCGACTGATTCCTCCAGAAGTCAACTAGTAAGGGTAACAGTCAACTGTTGGTCAAGGATCAACTTCGAGGAGAGTCAAAGCTTATCACCATTTCTCAAGGGCTAGGTGGCATCACCTCATGAAACTTCATCTCAACGATTAGGGTTTCTCAAGGCTATAAAAGTAAGGGTTCTCCACACCATTTTCATCATTCTAAGAGCCTCCAAGTGCTTCCGATACGCTGCAACTCTCCGACATTCCTACGATGACGAAGCACTGCCGAAACAACGACGACAAGAGCTCAATCTTCTAATCTACAAGTCATCGGTAAAAGTATTCTTAGAGTTCAATCATTCTTTGTAATTCTTGGTTTTATTATCGAGGCTTTATCGTAACGAGGAGAGAGGAAGTGTCTCTCTACCTCTTGTCTTTTTCGTATTCTTGTATTCGTCAATTCCTACCTCCAACGAGGAGTATTTTAGTGAATTGCCCTCCGTTCACAGTCTAGGACCGTTAGGGCCTTAGATTAGCAGCCGGAAGGCTGTGAACAAAGTAAAAAATAGTTTTGTCTTATTTATTTTCCACTTCATACTCGTGTCTTTAATCGAACGAAAGAGAAAATTATTTTGCGCTATTCACCCCTCTTCTAGCGCTCATTTCGATCCAACAATTGGTATCAGAGTGGGGGCACTACGATTTGGTGCAACCACCAATCTAGCATCGTTTTCGATTTTCTTTTCGTATTTGATTTAAGTTTTCTCCCACATTACTAATCCAAGACTTGAGTCTTGGCAAGTTTTTCGTGTTCTTTTTGTTTGTGCAAGATTTTTTTTAATGGCCCACATTGAGGGGTATAGCACCACCCAACCTCCGTTCTTTAATGGAGATGATTTCCGTTACTGGAAAGGTCGGATGGAGTGCTTTTTAAAAACACAAGTTGAGACTTGGATAATCATTCAAATCGACTTTGCTCTGCCGACCAATGATCAAGGCGAGCCCCTGGACTTCGACAAGTGGACTAATGCAACTAAAAGACAAATTGAAGCAGATGCAAAAGCGACACAAATCTTACAATGTGGCTTGTCTAAGGAAGAGCTCAACCGCATCGAACCTTACATAAGAACAAAGGACCTCTGGAACAAACTAATTGAGCTACATGAAGGAACACCCGATGCTAAGGTATGTAAGAGGGACCTTTTGTTGAATAAATTATATAATCTAAAAATGTAGGTTCACAAGACTGCCACCCAACTGCATGCATGGATCCAGGACATCGTCAACGACCTCCACTCGATCGGGCAAGTCGTCGACAATCGGGATCCAATAAGGTATGCTCTAAACGCATTCCCTAGGACTACCATGTGGGCATCCTTAATCGATGCCTACAAGGTTTCTAAGGACCTATCTAAAATTAGATTAGATGAACTATTTTTGGAATTTGAACTTCATGAACAAATTAATGTGGTCCGGGTCGAGAAAGGAGTTACTTTGCTTGTAGGTCAAAGAAGAAAGGGAAAGAGCAAGCTACCTCCTGAGCAAGAAGAAGGATCCGAACCCGAGGACGAACCCAAGTCCGAAGAAGAGGCCGCGATAGTGAACCTGGTGTGGAGGATAATATGAAAAGAAAGAGGGCTATCGAAGAATGAGAACAAGGGGCAATTCAAGTCAAAATGGAGGCCAAAACAAAAGGGAGAAAAGAAGGCTCTTCATGCCACTTGGAACAATGAAGAAGAAGGCGTCGGTATAGCGTTCATGGCAAGACCAGAAGAGTCCGAGTAAGAGTCTGAAGCCGAATCCAACTACAACTCCGACTCCGACCCCGAAGACTACTTCGAGAAGAGACTCAAAGTTAGGCCGAAAGAGAAAGTTAAGTTTAGCCATTCTTTAATTAGTACTCTTTATCATACAATTAAAATGCTAACTAGGAAATTAGCTAAGTCCGAGTCTAGGGTTGAGTCCTTGCTTGATGTTGGGAAAAACTCCGAATCTGATGTTCACAACATCGCGGGCGAATACTTCGCACAACCGCAGCGGAAACAATAATTATACCGGATTCCACCAGAGATCCATGCAAAACTATATAAGTCATTTTCTTTAATCTAGTCTAGATCTTATCTAGAGGAGGAATATACCTTCGGTGCGTGCCCTTCGCAATCCCGCTTTTCCAAACGCTGTCGGATCTCAATACGGTAAGGGTAACCGTATATCTATGGTATCCACACTGACACCCACACTAGCTTTGGAGTCACATTGTACTAGCAACCCCTAGCAAAATGCCAAGAACTCTTTTGGAAGAAGAAGGAGAAGAAGGAGGAGATGAGAGAATACTCTCTCTTGGCCCTTTTGGCTTACACGCCCAAAAAGACCAAAAACCACACACCTTTTTCACGGTGAGCACAAAACCCATTTTATGCTCAAGCCATCAATGTCATTATCTCCTCATTAAGACATCTCTTAATACCAAGACCCTTGGTATTCTCCTTCATGAATTCTCATCATGAATACCAAAGTTTTAGTATTCCCATGCATGATTAATCAAATTAATCATGCATGATGATGAATCATCTTCCATGGTTCAACTTGAGTCTAACTCAAATTTAACCAGTTTGAGTCTAACTCAAATCTTGGCCATATGCTTAATTGTCCTTTTAGTCCAACTAAAAGAAACCATCTCCAAAATAGAATGTCATTTGTGTGTGACCCTATAGGCTCTTGTAACATTGGCAATGTATCTAAAACCATTTTAGATACATAAGCAATAAGCGACATCTAACAATACATCATTGCTACCCAAGTTACAAGATCGTCGAGATGCGATAACCTTTCCGTGACTATTATCATGTATGACGGTGTTCTTTTATCTCTGATATCTTAGATCGATCAATGAGGCATAGACCATGTCATCCCCTTATCGATCTTTATGTTTCTTGATCCCCAAGTAGACACACTCAAACAAATGAGCTCAATATCTCATATTGACTCATTTGAGCATGACCATGCATTTCGTGGTCCTACTCTATCAAGAGGCCAAAGATATCACTCCTGTCATATAGGAGGGATAGATCTCATTTACATCACTCACATCTTTCCGCATAATTCGTTACATACCCAGTGATCGACGTTATAGTGCACCCAGTTACGGTGTGACGTTAGACGATACCAAAGTACATAACTCCTTATGTAGGGAACCGTAGTGACTTCAGGTCTAAGGACTATTCATACCAATAGTCACATGAGAAAGTATATGACACTCATATAATGATCCATGATACTTTCTCATGGCGGGTCAATTCAGTATATATATTCTCCAATATATATACCTATGTGTCAATGTGATATCACATATCCATGACTTGTGAGATCAAGTCATCCATTGACCTACATGCTAGTCTCAATATATTAATATTGCCCTTGTATATTAATACTTGGAATATTAAGAATAGTGTTCTCTACAGCTTCTCATAATCAATTCTACCAATTGATATACTGTAGATTAGAACCTACTATTCAAGGACATTATTGTATTTATTTTAGCTGGCACATGCATAAAGTAAATATAATAAACAATCTTTACCTTTTATTAATGAAATATGATACATATGATCCCTAATCAATCATCTCATGATTGACACTAAGGGCTGACACTAACACTTGAGGAGGTTGAAATCCTTAAGCAAGAGGCCACTCTAACCTCTTCGACTAGTCAAGTTCGAGAGGATGACTCAACTCGAGTTGAAAAAATCGAAGAAGAGAACTCTCTCTTGAAAGGACAAGTCCAAGAGCTCGAGACTCGGTTGGACAAGTTCTCAACGGGATCCAAAAATCTTAACTGACTTCTTGGAACCCAGAGAGTTGTGTACAACAGAGTCAGACTTGGCTTTAGCTTAAAGACTACGAATAGATTGTATATGTCTATCATAAATCGTAGTCATCAACGAGTCCAAGCCTGGGTCCCTAAAACTCTATCAAACTCACATATAAGGACCAATAGGTATTGGATTCCTCAGGATCAAGTCATTATTTGAATAAACCATATTGGTTCAATGGTCCAGGGGGAGCTAATACTAAAATAGTATACCCGATACCTTAGCATCATCAATCTCTTTGTTTTACTTTTTAGAATGACTAGATAAGGCAAATAGTTAGTCAACTCTTAACAACATAACATCAGGACACGGTGAGATAATAGTACATTAGGGAAACAAAGTCTCATGTATTCGAGCTAGATAAGGTGTATCTAGCTTGGTGCACTTGACTGAGTGGAACTAGCTGAAGCTATCTCGCTGTATCCTAAACTAGTTAGATGAGGAAGTAATCTTAAGTAACTCAAGCTATCATTTTCCTGAACTTGGCTTTGTCTAAGGAAGTGATCATTGTTCCGATCAAAGAAGGCCCCTGTGCCTCGTCACGACCTGGAAGCCAATTTCTTGAAAAGATGACTTGACGAGCTTAGGGTTAAATCTGAATCTAACCCAAGGTTAACTAACTTTAATTAAGTACAAATCATCTCACAAAACATATAAGGCCGACAAATCCTGAGACACATAGAATGAGTGAGATGATTAAAGAATAATTATAAAACATACTTGACATAACTTTTTTTTATAAAAAAATTACCTATTTTTTCAATTATTGCGCTTAAACAAATAATTATAATTGGACAATACTAACTATACGACTATTTAGGCCAAAGTTTAGCGCCCCTAACTCTCTTATACCTTATATATTTGACTAAGGGGGAGAGCAAAATAATCCTAAGGGTTATATCACATATCTTTAAAGTTTTCTTTGAAAATAAGCTTAAAAGTATTTTGGAAATTAAAAATGTTTCAAAAACTTATTGTTGGTGCAAAGGGATATACCTCAAACCAATTTACTTAATCATTTAGAGACGCATACTTGGACTCATACTCGATTTTTTTATGCATGCTACAACGTTATGTTTTAAAAACTCCTTCTTTTTATAAACCCTTGACCCTATTTTTGATTCATGACAAAAGGGGGAGAAGAGCGTAAGTTAAGGGGGAGTACCACAAAATTTAAATTTAAAAAAAAATAAAGTATTTCTTTCAAAACTCACCTAGGGTTAAGGGGGAGTTCTTTAAAGTAATTTTATCATTTATTACTTGTTTTATGCCTTATGCTTTAAATTTCCCTTAACTTTGTGTTGGTTTATCATAGATCAAAAAGGGAGAGATTGTTGGTGCAGGGGCACCAGATAATCGAACCTATGTTTTGATTATGGCAAAGACAAAAAATCAAGGTTATTTTGTTAACTGAATCAAGTGTGCAGGAATGTTAAGCTAACCAGAAGGTCAGTGATGTTGGAATGTTCGTGACTGCTAGAGGGGGTTGAATAGCGTCGTCGTCGGCTTGACAGAATTCGATCGTGCTTGCTACAAGATGTTAATACGCAGCGAAAATATGAAATATACAATACAAAAATACAAGCACAATCCACAACACAAAATATAATATGGTTGAGAACCATATGGTTCCTACTCCACGGATTGGGCTCTAAAAGCCCTAGCGATGCAAACACACACCACTAATCACAAATACTCCTTCTTGACAACAAGTCGGAGGCTGAGAAATCTCGTACAAGTATTCTTACAACAATAAGAAACAAATACAAGAAAATATGAATGAAATGTAAATATCACTTTACAATTTAGGGTTTTGAGCGCTTGCTTGTTGGTTGCTTGGATGAGCTTGAAGGACCCTGAAATGCACCTGCAATTCGCCTTCAAATCGCCTCAACAAAGCTCCCAAAGAACCAAATGCAGAAATCCTCCACGAGCTCCTCTTTTTAACCTGCATCTGGCTGGATTTTCGCCTAGCAGTTGACTGCCATAAGGCCCCAGTCAACTGCCAACATTGTCGTCATGAGACAACGGCTCGATCCACGCTGAAAAAGTTCCAACAGATCACTTGGTAGTCGATCGCAACATCGCCACGACTACGCATATAGCGATCGCATCGGCCACTGAAAGTGTCGTGTCGCGACCAAAGAATGAGCCATCAATTGACTACTTCAATGAGCAGTCGACTGCCAAGGCTGTTTCAACCCTAAATGATAGTCGAGCACTAGTCGACTCACAACAGTCGAACCGACCATAATGTCAGTCGACTGCCAACCTCAAACATGAGATTTTAACCTCAAATATTGTGCTCCCATACTTGCTAGATCACCCTTAACCTAGACCTAAGCCTTCTAGCCACCTCCGTCAGCCTCACGTCTATCGGATCCCTCCAAGTCATCCATGACTTGTTCATCCATACGCTAGCCTTCAAGTGCTTCCATCGACTATTGTCATGCTAACGGTATCTACATTGCCAAGGCACAATGGACTTATGTTGCCAAGACCACGCTTGGACTTTACGCCGCCAACCATTGGACTTATGTTGCCAAGACTCCACCCTTGGACTTTACGCCGCCAATATCACCCCTTGGACTTCCCAAATGCCAAGTACCCATGACTTGGATTTTCACTGTCAAGACTACACCCTTGGACTTACGTTGCCAAGACTATACCTTTGGACTTTTCTTGCTAACTCCATGTTGAACTTTCCAATTGCCAAGACTCAAGCTTGGACTTTCCCTTGCCAAGACCCATGCTTGGACTTTCCATGCCAAGTACTCAAGACTTGGACTTTCCCATTTCCAAGTGTCCCACTTGGACTTTCCAATCCTATGGTGAATCCCAAGTCAACTATATAGTCAAACAATGGTAAACGATCGTCAAACATCTAACTCCCACTCGAGTCAAACTCGAGTCCGGTCAATCATGACTTGGGTCGATTGTACCAATAATCTCCTCAATACATTTGTCAAACATCAATGTCAAATATTAAAACACTACTCGAGTCAAACTCGAGTCTGGTCAATCGTGACCTGGGCCAATTGCACCAACAAGCGACACTCTGAGGGAACCGTGGTGGTCGAGCGACACCGGGAGGACTTCGGAGGGAGCCGAAGAAATCAGGAGTAGATCGGAAGCGAAGTTTCAAAGGTAAAGGTTGAGATAAGCTCGTGTGGGTGAGCATAAGTAAGGTCGTGTCCTCCGTACGGAGGCATCCTTAGGTGACGATCTGATAAAGACTTTCCATGGAAAGTCTAAGTCAAGATCGGATGGTAAATGACCATCAAATTTATTTATATTAAGCTGTATTTTCGAGCTAACTCTTCATTGCATAAACTCGCCATCAATCGATCGATGGCATGTATTAGTCGATTGATTCCTCCAGCAGTCGACTGGTAAGGGTAACAATCAACTATTGGTCAAGGATAAGCTTCGAGGAGAGTCAAAGCTTATCACCATTTCTCAAGGGCTAGGTGGCATCACCTCATGAAACTTCATCTCAATGATTAGGGTTTCTCAAGGCTATAAAAGTAAGGGTTCTCCACACCATTTTCATCATTCTAAGAGCCTCCAAGTGCTTCCGATACGTTGTGACTCTCCGACATTCCTATGACGATGAAGCGTTGCCAAAACAACGACGACAAGAGCTCAATCTTCTCATCTACAAGTCATCGATAAAAGTATTCTTAGAGTTCAATCATTCTTTGTAATTCTTGGATTTATTATCGAGGCTTTATCGTAACGAGGAGAGAGGAAGTGTCTCTCTACCTCTTGTCTTTTTCGTATTCTTGTATTCGTCAACTCCTACCTCCAATGAGAAGGATTATTTTAGTGAATTGGCCTCCATTCGCGGTCTAGGACCGTTAGGGCTTTGGATTAGCAACCGGAAGGCTATGAACCAAATAAAAAAATAGTTTTATTTTATTTATTTTCGCTGCATACTCGTGTCTTTAATCGAACGAAAGAGAAAATTATTTTGCGCTATTCAACCCCCCCCCCCTTCCCCCCCCTCTATCACTCATTTCGATCCAACAAGTTACAGAAGCTCTGTTAAAGAACGAAAAAATTCGAGAACATCCAAGGCACTGCTAGATCTTAGTTTGTGGAAAAGTAGGAATTGTTCATCTGTAATAGTTTTTCCATCAGCAGGTAGAAAGATCGAATGCTACAAGAGGTGGAAAGATAAAAAAAAACTACTAGAGGTGTGCGTTTATATTTCTTCATAGATTTTGATTTATTCAATTGAAAATTCATAATGTGTGTCATCAATGGTATCAGAGGTTATATGATTACTTTTCGATTCAATCATAAAATCAAAATTGCATTTGAAATACTTTATACCTCTTATTCTGCAAGAGAGCGATCTCATTGTTAGAACCCGACCAAAAGATGCTTTTTCAAGGTTGAAAGCATCACTGCTATCGCGGCGTTGGGCGACTGCACAATCTGCCATCGCAAGGCAAAATCTTGATCTATCACGGTAAGCCTTACTGTCGCATTGTGCGAGAAGGAATGAGATATGTTCTTGCTGCCTCACTATAGAAACAAGTGAGAAGGAGCCAATCTCACCTTCTTACTATCGAATCAAGCAAGAAGGAGCGAGATCTAGAGTTCTCGCTGCCTCATTGTTGAATCGCATGAGAAGGCTGTGATCTGTGCACTCTCGCTACTTCAGAAGGTTGAAGTTGTCTTCAGAGGGTGGAGCTCAAAACAATGGGAAGGAAAAAAATAATGTTTCACAAGGAGAATAGGTCTTTGGAAGTATTGTGCTTACAATTAAATCACAAGTTGATTTAAGGGTCAAAAGCATGTATCTTTAATATGGGCTTCATCGAGCAGCTGGCCTATTCCTTGTGATTTGATTTGGATTAGAAATTGGGCTTATTAATTGGGCATAGGTCCAATTATAAAGTATGAGTTCAATTTACAAAAGATTTGGTCAAAATACCTAAGTGGGAACAATGTATTGTGCAAACGAACTACCTTGAATGAGCAGTTAGGGTGCTCGACACTGAGGAATGAACCATGCATAGTACTGTGCATGCTCGGTTGATCAAGTGGAGCTCGGGTGACGACGAAGGTGTGAGCTGCCCAAGCATAAGGTGCTTAGTTCTGCATCAGATGCGGGTACCGATCACGAGGTGCTCGGAACTGTGATGGGACCACAGCGGTAGTCAAGCGATACAAGCTCGACAGGCCGAGTGGCACTCGGGCAGGTGCTCGATAGTACTCGAGAAAGAAGAGCGTGGAGCTCCGAATGTGTGCTCGACTAGGAGCTCAGGCATAGCACATAGTGCTTGGAATTGGTGCTCGACACTCGGGGTTCTCAGTAAGAGAAATGGGTGCTCAGCTAGAGCACTGGCTGCCTGGACAAAGCACATTGGTGCTCAGACGGGGCACAAGGCGCTCAGGATATGTGCTTGGTGCTTAGATTGTGTGTTCTATACTTGGGATGAGTGAGCACAATGTTAATCCTCGACTGAGGAGAGATGGACTCGGTACTCAACTGAGTGAACACAATGCTTAGTACTCAAAGCGCTCGAAAAAAGCATGAGGTGATCGGGATGCCATGTAGAGGTGCTCAGAATATAAATGCTATTCTTGAGTTTGAGTAACAAAGTCGGCATTAGCTGACTTGCTAGAGTTGACAATAACCAACTAATCTCACAACTATAAATGTCGAGATTTTGTGAGAACAACTTGTACTCGACATAAAATAACTTTGAATAGGCTTAGTTAACTAGGTTTGCTGGCTTGGGACGTTGAGAAGACAGAATATCATGTATGATGCTCAGGTGCTTGGGGTGCTCAGAGCAAATCGTGAGGTGTTCAGATTCTCACGGAACACTGCCGAGTTGAGTTTCCTTAGTATCAGTTGACTAGTCTAAGTTGATGATCAACTAATAGACTTCAAGGAATAAGTTGATTGAAATATGTTTTAGTCGACTGCCAAGGGTGTCAATCAACTAGTAATTGGGTCAATCAACTAAGACTCTTGAAAATCAAGAAGATTTATTTTTTCTTGATTTATTGTGTTGGTTTTATGCCTGTGCAAATTAAATTAAAACCAATTTTTGTACTGGTTAGTCAGTTTTGTACTGACTTATTTAATTTCAATTTTTTAGATAACACAGATGATTACCACGGTGACTCGTCACGATGTGTTGCAAAATAAGTTGAGGGAAGCTATCCAGGGGATAGAGTATGACTCTTCTTATGGAGTCGGTGGACACATGGGGAGACTGGATCATCTATTCTGGAGACTCGAGATGGAAGATTTTCTTATTCTGGATAACTACAAGATTTGGGCATTGGTTCGTTCGTTGCCAGAAAACCTAAGTGATGTTACACATAAGATATAAGAGTGCTATGAGGGGTACATCACATATATCTGATTGTGCATAGAGTTGCTTCACTATGCATAGTGTGAAGAGGATTCAGAAGAAGAACTTGAAGAGAACTTTTCTGTGAGTTCTTTACACATGAGTTTTTTACAGGAATCTGTGACTTGGTATCATGTACAACCTGAGAGTGTCCTAGCTGAGAGTGCCCTAATTGAGTCTAAAAAGATAGGGCATATTTGGATTACTACTGTACTAGTGTTTGTCCTAGTGAGAGTAGTAATTATCTATCTAGTCTATTAGAGTTGTTTTGGTTATTAGTAGTAAGAATATTATGTATAACATTCTTAATAGAGTTTGTTATGTGTTAACAATGTACAACATTTTTATGTTAATATTATGTTCATTCAAATGGTTTGTTCATTTTATGTTGTTTACTCTACTTAATGCATAATATTTGTTAATTGCAATATACTCTTTGATTAGTTCATTATGAGTATAATTATAAATGATTAGTTCATTTTATGCTAAATATTATGATTAGTAATGATTTATTCATTAGCTAGAGTGTATGTAATATAATTGATCTATGTTGGTTGAATTGGTAGATACAAATGATGAGTAGAAACATAGTTATCACTTGATTTTGTAAACAAAATTAGATTTACATTGAGTCAATTAGGGATTACATACATATAATATACACTGAATAACTAAATAATCTGTTTATTTATGGTAGATTATGGCAACAAAGAACATCATAGCTAAACTTAATAAAGGTGAGAAGTTAAATAGGGATAACTACAAGATCTGACACCTCAAGATATAGTATGTACTTGAGGAATAAGAAGTTCTGGAGGTTGTACATCGTTATGGTAGAACTTGTTGAAGGTCCCAATGCATAGCACAGACGAGACTTTGATGCCTATAAGACATGTAAAAAGAAGGATTCCACTGTTAAGGACATATTGATAAGTTCAATGGCAGATGACCTAGTTTTTGAGTATGAGTCATATCCTACGACTCATGCATGTTAGTGCCTATAAGATTCATATATCTCCACAATGGTATGATATTGTCCACTTTAGGCCTAAGCCCTCATAGTTTTATCTTTGGGCTTTACCCAAAAGACTTCATACCAATGGAGACATCTTTTGATCTTATAAGCACATGATCTTTTCCATGTCTTGGCAATGTGGGACTTTGATTGTATTCTCCATACTCCCAACAATCTCCCCCCCCCCCCCTCAAACGAAGGACCACATTGGGCCCCCCTCCTCGAAGGACTTCCTCTGCTTGATGTCCGATCTTCAACCCACCAGGACTTCCTGTCAACTGTCTGGTCTTTCTAACCCAGCTGAATTTCATATTAGTTGTCCATCCCTTCTGGCCCAACTGGACTTCTTGCCAGTTTTCAGTCCTCCCGACCCAATTGGAATTCCTGTCTGGTGTATGGTTCTCTTGATCCGAACATGGGAGTCTCACTTCTTTCATTTGAGGTGAATGTCTTGACATGGACCATGACTCTGATACTAATTGTTGGATCGAAATGTCGCTAGAGAGGGGTGAATAGCGATCGTAAAACTTTCTTTTCGTTCGTCAAAAACTCGAGTATTGCAGCGGAAATAAGAGTAAAACAAAAGTAAGATAAACACCTTTGTTTTTACTTGGTTCATAACCGAGAGATTGCTACTCCAAGGCCCCACGATCCTAGATCGCGCATGATGGGGTAATTCACTAAAAGTCTTCTCCTCGTTGGAGGTAGGAGATGACGATTACAAGAAAAAGATAGAGGAAGAGGCAACAAGCCTACCTCTCCTCTTTACAATGAAAAGCTCCAATACAAGAAGTAAAAACACTTAAATGAGAATGAAACTACCGACGAAAAGGATGGAGACTTAGTGTGTCATCGATGCTACAGTGGCGCAGTGTTGTCGTTGGAGGCGCGACATTGTTGGAGCACTTTGGGAGCAAGAATTAATGATCCAAAAGGGTGAACCCCCCCCCTCCCCCCCCCCCCCCCCCTCTCCTCTTTTATAGCCCTCCAATCCCTAGCTCGTTGAGATCTAAATCTGAGTTAAAGCTCCACATCACTCCAAGATAAGGGGAGCTTATCTTGACTTTCTTGGTGACCGGTGAATAGCAATGATGATGACCTTCAACAATGATCGAATGATAGTAGGAGCAATGATCGCTTAATAGCCTTTAGTTGATTGCTAGCTTGATCACTCAACTGCAAGATAGAGTTAGCACAGAATACATGAATGATGGTAAATATGACGGTTCTTTACTGTCCGATCTAAATCTAGACCTTCCTCCGGAAGTCTTAGTCGGATCGCCGCCTATGTTTGTCCCCGGTCGGAGGACACGACCTTACTATTACTCTTCACTCAGTGCTTACCTCTGGTCCTTCCGGATCTATTGCTTAGCTTCCAATCTCCACCTAGGTTCCTCGACTCCAATGAAGTTCTCCTGGTGTCGCCCGTGTAGGGATGTATACTGAAAAGTCTATCTTTTCTATGAACATCTTTATTTTTGAAATAAGAATCACATGATCATTGTTTGCATATTTTTATGTATATTGTCTAATACGTTACATTGTAGATAACATGGTGTGTGGTGTCACACGAGAGATCATGTTATCGGCTCCTTGTAAAGTATAAGTAAAGGCTCACAACCGAGATGACTTTGGACAAACCATCAGAATGGTTGTAGTGTGATTTGGTGTTGGTTTGTCTTGACCATAGAATCAGACTAGTGCACTTTGTGTGTATTGAGCAGGACCAACATAGAGGTGATTCGATTTATTACTGACTACATAATCGAATCGGACCTCAGATATTATTTAGTACATGCTCTTAATCCCGATATAATAACGGGCACATATACTTAGTAGTCATCTCTTTGATTTACCAATGGGCAAGATTTATAGATTAAATCGATAGGCTCGGTAAGTTGGGAGATGATATTATTTATATGGTGTGCCGTTGATTATAGGAGGAAATCGTGTCCTATATATTAGGATGATGATGTCCCCTTGAGGAGCTTATAAGGTTCATCATGTAAACCCTGTAGGTGGACTTGGTCCAGCATGATGAAAAGGTTGCATGGTACTACTCAAGGACTTAGATATTGATTAATTAATGGTCAGTAAATTAATTAATTGATGGACATTCGAGATCTTAAACACGGGGAGAAAATGTACAAATAATATATGGAGCCTATATTATCATATGGGGGTTGGTGAAGTAGATCAATGATGAACCTTTAGTGAATTGGATTATCATTAGTGGATCGGACTTTTTATGGGCTTGATCCATGGGTGGCCAAGACCCAACTCCTCCTCATGGTCCCTAATGTAGCCTATTAATACCTCATAAAGCTTAGATCCAAAGGATAGAAACAAAACTCTAGATCCAAAGGTGGAGATTAAATCTCTAGATCCGACGGTTGAGATTAAATCTCTAGATCCGACGGTTGAGATTGAATCCCTAGAACCAATGGAGGAGATTAAATCAAGCCTTGAGCCCAACTCTATAAATAGAGATTAATAAGTGGGCGGCAAGGCTAAGGATGGATGAGGGGATTAGGGTTTGTCCCTTGGGCGGCAACCAATCCTAATTAGATTAGGATTGGGAGTGGTGGCTAGGGTTAGGGTTTTGGGGATTAGAGTGGGCGGCAACTCAAGGAGGTGTTCCTTCTTCTTCCAAAGGTTGGCCAGCCCCTATTCTTCTCCTCTCTACCTTGGCATGAGCTCATCCTATTCTTCTTCCCCTCTTCCATGGCCGACAATAAGGAAAGCTAGGATTAGGGTTTGGAAGCTTAGGGTTTAGGAGGCTTGGGTGGCACCAAATAAGGAAGTAGTTTGGTTTCTTCTTCCTATCCTTTGGTGGCCGGCATCCACAACCCTATCCCAGCCCTTGGACGGCATCCAAAGACCCCTTCTCCTTCTCCTTAGGTGGTGGAAATAAGATATAGAGTTTTCCCTTGGTGTCTTGACCGATTTCCACCATTATCTCCTTCTCCTTGTTGGCCGACGGCAAGCATTTCTTTTGTTGCTTGTTGGTTGGCTATAGGAAGGAGATGAGCCTTATTTCTATTCTTCCTCTTGCTTTGGATGAGCAAGAAAGGAGGATTTGCGATCTAGGAGCTTCGACTTTTGGTAGAGCGTTGCCCACACGACGTCCGAAAGGAGGAAGGTCATACATTAGAAGATCAAGAGGTATATCTATTCTCTTTTGTTTATTGCTTGTATTTGTTTTTCAATTATAAGCATGTTATAAATCTGTAAATGGCTAAATAATACTTGGATCCCGAGCATAAACACAAAAACCGGTGATCCGGACATCGTCTATTCCGTGGCTACTCATAGAATAGAGGATGGTCACTTGAACAACTAGTTTGTTCAAGTGACCTCTCTAAACGAATAGCACGACGATGGCTTGGTGGTTTGGGCAATCCCTTTTGTCTAGGATTAAATTTTTTTAATCCGGGGACATAGAAGGGATCGCCATGGTCAAGCAACCGAGGTGAAGGGGAAGCGAAGTTTCCCCTCACGGACTCGATAAGCAAAACCCTTTAGCCCGATCACCACGGTTTTTCGTCTCGAGATTCTCCAGATGTCGCTGACCTTCATCTTAGCTTAAACACTTCCTACACACTTAACACAACACATGAGATAACAATAATAGCTTAACTTTGAACCTTTGCCATAATCAAAACCTATGTTCTATTATTTGGTGCCCTTGAACCAACAATCTCCCTCTTTTTGATCTATGAGAAACCGATTCAAAGTTAAATAAAAACTAAGCATGAGTAAGCATGTAGTACTAAGCATGAAAATTAAGCAAGTGTAAATATGAATGAAATAGTAAGTATGATTAAGCAAGTGTAAGTAAGTATGAATGAAATAGTAAGTGTGATTAAGCAAGTGTAAGTAAGTATGAATAAACATGAATGAAATGTGTTCTTTTTCAAATCTTCCCCCTCAAGGCTACCTCCCCCTTAATCCTAGGTGGGTTTTGAAAAAGAAACTTAAAGTTAATCTTTAGAGAAACCTTTTTTAAAAAAACTTTACTCCCTCTTAACTTTGCCCTCTTCTCTCCCTTTTTCCATATATCAAAAAAGCGAGGGAGATTATTGGTGCAGGGGCATCAGATAATTGAACCTAGGTTTGATTATCTGGTGCCCCTACACCTACAATGCAGTCTGGGTAGCCCTCAGGGATAGGTACAGTGGAGTTAGCCTAAGCAAGCTTCGGCAGTTGATGATCACGTTTGACAGCTATAAGAAGCGTCCGAATGTCACTATGGTTCAACACCTCAGGGAGATGTTGAACATGATTCGGGAGCTTAAAACTGCTGGCCATGAGTTGACCGATGAACAACAAGTTCATGCAATTATTCATTCCTTTTCAAATTCTTGGGAGACCATGAAGCAGACCTTAACTCATAGTGAGAGTATCAAGACTTTCAATGATATCTCAGGCCATGTGGAACTGATGGAATTTGTGAGGATTTTTGGACTAGCCTATATGGATGTCGATTCTGCTAGATCATCTGAATCCAAGAAAAAGAAATAGTTCAAGAAGGGTAAAAGACAGAAGAAGGAAGTTGCTCCTGCTTCTGGAAAAGACCCAATCAAGAAGAAGGGAAAGAAGATTGAGAAGAAACATAAAAGCAAGATGTCTTGGTTTAACTGTGGCAAGAAAGGTCACTTCGCTCAGAAATGTACTGAGTCAAAAAAGATAAATCCAAGTTTGTCTTCTTTTCCTGAGCATTTTGTTGTTAGTTCAGTGTTGTTGGATGATTTTTATCCTTTGTGGATTATAGATTCGGGAGCAGCCAACCATGTAGCTTAGGAGTGGATTACATTTATAGAATATCGTCGGGTACCAGCTGGCAACAAATGGATTTATGTAGAAAATAATGCAAGAGTTGAAATCAGAGTCGGGACTTACAAACTTAACCTTCATGGTGGAAGTATTTTGTTTCTTCATGATGTCCTGTATGCTTCTGAGATTGGAAGGAATCTAGTTTCTGTAACTTGTCTTCTTGATTTAGGGTATTGTATTAATTTTTATAGTCAGTGTGTTGAACTTAAGATTGACTTAGTGTCAATCGGATATGATTTTTTAATCAATGATTTTATGGTTCTTGATGTGGAACCAAATGTCAATTCTGCTATTGATGGTTGTTTTTTGAATATTACTCTTACTAGTGATGCAGATATAACATATGAGGTTTGGCATGCTAGGTTAGGACATATAGGACAAGAACAAATGAATCGATTGGCTAGAGAGGGCTTGTTGGGCTCTCGGGCTAAGATTAACTGGTCTATAAATGAGTATTGTCTTGTTGGAAAAGCAACTAGGAAACTATTTGATGAGGCTATTAGGGTTGATTCTCCATTGCAATTGATTCATTCGGATATTTGTGGTCCAATGAATGTGAAGGCTAGGCATGGAGGTTCCTATTTCATTACATTTATAAATGATTTCACTCGATTCGATTATGTGTATTTTATTTCTCATAAATCTGAAGCATTGGATTGCTTCATTCGTTATATGAACGAAGTTGATAATCAAATGGGATGTAAGGTTAAGACTTTATGCACTGACCATGGAGGAGAATATGTCTAATATGTTCAAGACAATATGTAATGATAGGGATTATTAGTCAGCTAACGATCTCAAGAACTCCATAGCAAAATAGGATTGTTAAAAGAAGAAATAGGTCTCTTCTTGAAATGGTTAGGTCTATGATTGCTCAAGCCAATTTGCCAATCTCTTATTGGGGAGATGTGTTATTAGCAACGACCTATATACTTAACAAAGTGCCTTCAAAATCTATTCTATCTGCCCCATATGAACACTAGATAGGCAAAAAACTAGATTTGAATAATCTGAGACCCTGGTGGTCGGTTGCCTATGTTCATGAGAGTTCTCACAAATATGAAAAATTGGGGCCTAGAGGTAATAAATGTATCTTTATAGGATATTATGATACCTCTAAAAGTTATGTTTTTATAGGTGAGCACAAGATGGAACCACCTCTGAAATAAAGTCACGAGATGCTACTTTTCTCGAAACTGAGTTTCCAATTAGAGATGAGGTTGATAAGATAGTTCCTCCATTTGAGAAGGATGAGACTAGAGTTGTCAAGTTGGGTTGGGCTCGTTGGGTTGGCCTGCCCCCGCCAAATAATTTAAGCAGGTTGGGTTGAAATTTTATCAACCCGCCATTTTGACGAGCCTAAACGGATCGACCTGCATGGGTCATGTCTAGACGGTCTAGGCAGGTTATTGCAAGTAACGCAGGTTGGCCATGAGTTGAGAAATACCAAAAGATGGAACATATGAAAATAAAATTGTATAAGTTTTTTGACTAATATTTTAATATTAACAAGACAAGTTTTTCACTATCATAACTTCTATCATATATACACCTCAACAAAGTATAAAAGAAGTTAAAAAGAAAGAACAAAAGAATATTTAATGAAGTATTCTATTTTTTTATACTCTAATTATTTTATATTATTTTGTCACTACTATTCTAATCAATATAGGAAATAATGACATATCAAAATTAAATAATTACTCGGGCTAAAAAATCTCAATTGAATCTCTATTTGGAGGAGCAAAAAATTACATTTACATATTATCAAGATTTGAATATTTTGGAACATTGGAAAGGAATTAAAAACATCGGTACTCAACTTTGTAGGTCGATAATTGAATCTCAATTATAAGATTTTAGTTACTTTAAATGCTTATTTTTTTTAATCATGGTACCTCATCTGTCTTACAGAGCATTGCCTCAAGCCCTCAACACCTTAGTAATTTTAGATATAATTTTTAAATTTTTATGGCCCTTGAGTTGGCCCGCCTAATCTGTAACCCGCCTTGGGTTGGATTGGATTGAAAATTTCTCAACCCGCCGAGATGGCGGATTGGCCCACCCCTCTCCGCTAAATATTGTGTTTACGATGGGTCGGCTCGCCCCGCCATGGGTCGACCCGTTTGACAGCTCTAGATGAGACATTATCAACTAAAGAGGTGTCAAGTGGGATACCTGAACCTAGTCAACCGAGTGGGAGTAATTTACCTAGTCATGAGTTGGCTTCTCAACAACCTAACTTACGAAGAAGTGTTCATAAGATCAAACCTAAGAAGAGGTTTGATATTGAAAATGAGGCAATGATGACACTCCCAGTTGACTATGAAGAACGTCAATCTGTTAAGGAAGCTTTAGGATGTAGGGTTAGAGAAAAGTGGAAAGATGTGATGGTAGAAGAGATGAAGTCTATGAAAATAAATAATGTTTGAGACTTAATTGATCTTCCTCCTGACCGAAGGGCTATTAGAAATAAATGGATTCTCAAAATAAAGAGGAAAGCAGATGGATTGATTAATCGATACAAAGCTCGTTTAATTACAAAACGATTTACCTAACTGGAGGGTATTGACTATGAAGAGATATTTTCTCCTTTAGTGAAGTTTGCATTAATAAGAGTTATTTTAGCTTTAGTAGCACATTATAACTTGGAATTATATCAAATGGATGTAAAAAATCGCTTTCCTTAATGGTGAGCTTGACGAGGAAATCTATATTGTTGAGCCAGAACTTTTCATTGCTGAAGGCCAAGAGAATAAAATATATAGACTTCAAAAGTCTATATATGGGCTAAAGCAAGTGTTAAGACAATGGAACATAAGATTTAATAAAGTTGTTTTATCTTATGGTTTTGAAATGATCAATGAGGATCATTGTGTTTTCCTGAAAATGAAAAAAAGAAAGTGTGTCATTTTATCATTATATGTTGATGATATACTAATAGCAGAAAATGACATAGGGTTTATGATAGAAGTCAAAGAGTGACTTTCATTACAGTTTGACATAATAGATATGGGAGAAGCTGAGTATATCTTAGGAGTGAAGATCGTGAGAGATCAATCTAAAAGACTTTTGTGTCTATCTTAAGAGTCTTATATAAATAAGATGTTCAACATTTCATATTGCAACATTAAACAAACATCTATTGTGAAAGGTACTATTTTGAGCTAGAGTATGAGTCCCAAGACTCCTGAGAAAATAACTAAGATGAATAAAAATGATATGTCAGTGCTATTGGTAGTTTGATGTACACTATGTTGTGTACTCGTCCTGATATCAACTATGTTGTTGGCTTAGACACTCGGTCTCAATCAAACCCAGAACCAAGACACTGGAAGGCGGTGAAGAGGATATTTAGATATCTGAAAGCGACAACAGATTATTGTCTCTATTTTCAAGGATAAGATACAAGCCTGAAGGGCTATTCAGATGCAGATTGGGTTAGGGACCTGGATGGTAGAAAATCGACATCAGACTATGCATTATTATTGAATGGTGGTGCCATCTCCTAGAACAGTAAGAAATAGGCTTGTGTAGCCTTATCAATAATGGAAGCTGAATATGTGACATGTTCAGCAGTTATGGAAGAAGCGGTTTAATTAAGAAGGTTCCTAAAGCATCTGAAGATTGCTGAGGACAGTGGAAGTCCAATTACTGTCTATTGTGACAGTCAAGCTGCTATAGCTTTTTTTAAGGATTCCAAATATCACGGCAAGGGCAAGTATATAGCTATAAAGTATAAGTTTATGAGGGATATTATTGCTAAAAAGAAGGTGGTTCTTGAGTATATCTCTACACATACTATACTTGCAAATCCTTTTACTAAGCCAATGACAAGAGAGTCATTTAATGAGCATGTAAAGTCTATGGTATTTCTGAGAATGTAACAATATTATAATTGACAATCAGATATTGTAATTTGATTGTATGAAATGTCATAATCTATTCAGTGTATGTGAAATGTTATATTCTGATGATAAGATCTCGGTAGGCATATTGGCAGGTATGATTGGTCCTCTCACATGGACAATCATCTCTATTTGTTAAATACGAATAGAGGTAAGACCATTGCTTATAGGAGAGCTTATGAAGCTATATGCATATAGAGACATACCTGTAAGCTGGGGTTGCCTTGATATTTGTATGAAGTTGAGATCATTTGTGGATTTACGATCGAAGTAAATGATCCCACCATTTACTATATCTATTTAGAGCCAGATAAGAATTCACGTGTTGAATTCAAGATTAGACATTGGAAATATCTAGATTAATATAAGTACGATGTTAGTTTGTCGAAAACATACACTCTTTATTAGTAAAGAGAATAACATCGTAACATATGATTCATGTCGCATGTACTATGATCACTATATGGGTAGTAGGAGAATGGATCCCTACTTCTCTACTTTGTGAGCCCTTTGAGATTATATGTTAATCTCAGAATTTGCCCTAAGTGACTATTTAGCTGTTTGCTTAAAGTTTTAATCAAGGTATGCTACTTTAGCATATAAACCTATGGACTATGAATAATTCGGTCTATAGAACATGACTGGGAAAGAGAATGATTAAAGTGAATGAATTTGAGTTAAAAGGAAGATTAAATATATTTACATCTTTTGAAGTTTATTCACTTGTCGATCCATTTTTGTTGTGTATAGAAATGAATTGTGAATATTGAAGATATGGAACATGCTCTTGACATAATGGTCATTATGAGTGAGAGATTTAGAGATGTTCATATTGATATAAATAATTTAATGTGGGTAAATAGCAAAGCATTAATGTATCTAGGAGAATGGTTATGTACCACCTGGAGAATAATTGTGTGCCACTTGTAAAATGGGTGTGTACCATTTAGTGAACAACTAAGTAAGGTGTAACAACTTTTTTAGTATTGATCGCTCCATGAGATGTTATATAAGGTGTAACAACTTTCTTAGCATGAAATGCTCAATGTGCTTGCTATCACACAAACCATTTTCCTTAAGTACGAATTGGATGTTGTTCTCTTAGTCTTTGTGACTATTAATCTCTATCTATTAGTCTTTGTGACTATCTAATTTCCATGACTAGTAACCTCTATATGGTCTTTGTGGCCATTTGCCTTTGTGGCTTAACTTCGACGAGTGGGAGATGTAGGCAGTTTTTAACTGCTTACACACGTTGTCATGTATGACAACGTATGCTCATGTGCAGGTAATGCACTTGGTGCATTACGTGTTGCAGAAAACCCTTTAAAAGGGGTGTGTCCAAGCAATTGAAGAGGTGGAGGCTGTGAGAGCATTGCGGAAGCTCTATCGGAGAACGGAGAAATTCGAAAACATCCAAGGCACTATCGGATCTTGATTTATGGAAGAGTAGGAATTGTTCATCTGTAATAATTCCTCCGTCAGCAGGTAGAAAGATCGAACACTACAAGAGGTAGAAAGATCAAAAACTATTGGAGGTATGTGTTTATATTTCTGCATAGATTTTGATTTCTGCAATTGAAAATTCATAACGCATGTCATCAACAACATACTTCCACTTGACCTACGACCAATTGCCTTGATATATAATATCATAGGTCTCTAGATGCCTCTCGAACTTCTCTTGAGGAAGAGGCTTTGACAAGGGATATGCTAAATTTCTATCGGTGAGATTTCCTCTATTTGTACATCTCTTCGATCTATGATTTCACTGATCAAATGATAATGATGAAGTATTGCTTATGTAGAAGATCGGACGTCGTGCTAGAGAGGGGTGAATAGCGTTTTGCGATTTCACTGATGGAATTCGATCGTGCTTGTCTATAATTGTTAGTACACAGCAGAAATAAAAATACTAATACAAATACAAATAAGAATATACGAGTACAAAGACACAAGATGGAACGTGGTTCGAAACCCTAGTTCTTACTCCACAGGACGAGCTCAATAGTGAGTTCTAGTGATGCACACACCACTAATCAAACCACTCCTTATCAAAACAATCCGGAGGTGGAGAAATCTCGTACAAGTGATTACAATAGTAATGAAAGAGATACAAACAAATACAAAGTAAATACAACAACAATGTAAAGAAAAACTTTACAAATGTAAGCTTTGAATGTTTGATCTTTGGTTGCCTTAGAAATGCCTTGAAGGTCTGGAATGCAGTAGCAATTCCCCTTCAAATCACCCCAAGAACCATGGCTAAAATCCTCTTCATGCTCCTTTTAAAGTTGTAGCTCGGGCTAATTTTTGCCTAGTAGTCGACTGCTCCTATAGCTGTTGTCTCACAATGGATTAATCTACGTTGGAAAAATTCCAACGGACAGCCTATCAGTTGACTACCAAACCCTAGCAGTCAACTGATTCTCCGTCAGTTGATTGCCCAGTTGACTACATAACTTTCTATGCCCATGTCCGCAAATAGTAGTTGACTGCCCTCCATTGTAGTCGACTGCTCAAGGTCAGTCGACTACCCAAAGCCGGTAGTCGACTGCTAAGGCCACGCGGTCGTAGTCGAGCTCCAGTCGACTGGTCATAATCCTAGTCGACTGCTCAGAGTCAACTCGGCTGCCAATTGTCAAACACTTGGCCAGTCGACTGATCCATAACCTTAGTCGACTGATAAACCTCAACCATGAGATTTAACCCCAAGTATGTGTTAGTGCAATCAACCCTTGATATGATTTTGATGTGTGTGGCAAAGGGTTTAAGTTATGATGTTTGGATTTGATATGTGCGTTGGAGTCTTGCAGGACTTAGTAATTCGCACATGGAGCCTTGGCGAGTTTCACATCTCATGACTCAATCTTTGAGTCGGTGAAGGATGGCTTTGCAGAAGTCGTGTGCTTGGAGCATCTGAGGGACCGTCGGACGAGGAGTTTGGAATGAAGCCGGAGGAAGTAGACTTCAGGGCGAGACGCGAAGGATGACACTGCAGAGCCGTGCACTTGGCGCATCCGAGGGACGTGGCCGGACGAAGATAACTTCAAAGGCGAGGGACTCCGAGGGATGAGAGTGAGCGAATGTAACCCGGGAAGGGGTAGTGCTCTTAGGTGAAACTTGGCCATTTGGCTAAGTGTCGGATGAGATTTCCCGACATTAGTCGACTGCCATGAAATGGCAGTCGACTGCTCTGAGTCGAACGGGGTTCGATTGGTGTTCGACTGGTGGGTTTTTGGCCTAGCGATCGCCATGGAATGAGTCGATCGGTAGACTATCGATGACCGCCATAGAATGGCAATGATCGATGAAGGCGATGCTCGTGAGCACTAGACTGGATGTTGACATCAGTCGACTGATGAAAGCATCAGTCGACTGATCATATGACTATTGGAAAATCAGGCCGCGGATCCCGCGAATCCGGCCTGGAAGTAGCCGTTATTGAGCAATGGCTACAGGACCAGTCGACTGATCGGGACATCAGTCGACTGCTCCTGTGTCAACGGGAAGAAACTCTCTTCCTCTATAAAGAGGAAGGGTGTGGGGCTTTGGGAGGCTAATGTTCATGCTCTAAAGTCTCCCAAAGTGCCCTAAAGCTTTTCCATCCTCTTACTTGGTTTTATTTACATCATATTTGTAAGAGGAGTGAATTCTTGTAAAGAGGTTACCTCCACCTAGCTTGGTGCAAAGGAGAGAATAGTGGAAGCTTGTGGAGTGATTCACCGTGGACGAATCAGACCGTGGATTAGCGGCGTAGCCGTGAACCACGTTACATGCGGTGTTAGCGTTTGTGTTTATTCTTCCTTTATTTTGTCTTTAATTATTTATATTTGCATATTCCGCTTGCGCTAATAGTTTTGTAGACGAGCAACGAACAAACGAATTCCATCGTCTACGATAAAGGCTATTCACCCCCCTCTAGCCGGCCAACACATCGATCCCCTACAGTATGATCCCCTCATATTTGCTAGACTACCCTTAGCCTAGACTTAAACCTTCTAGTCACCTACATCAGCCTCATGCCTATCGGATCCCTCTAAGTCCTCCAAGAATCGTTCATCCATACACTAGCTTTCAGGTGTTTCCATCGGCTATTGTCATGCTAACAGTGTCTACAATGCCAAGATACATTTGGACTTGCATTGCCAAGACACACGTTTGGACTTTACGTTGCCAAACATTGAACTTATGCTGCCAAGACACAAGCTTGGACTTTATGCCGCCAATATCACACCCTTGGACTTCCCAAATGCCAAGATCCATTTGGACTTACACTGCCAAGACTCCATGCTTGGACTTTATGCAGCCAAACATTGGACTTATGCTGCCAAGATCCATGCTTGGACTTTACGCTACCAATATCACATTCTTGGACTTTCCAATTGCCAAGACCTATGCTTGGACTTTCCAAATGCCAAGTACCCATGATTTGGACTTCACCATCGCTAAGACACATGCTTGGACTTTCCATGCCAAGTATCTAAAACTTGGACTTTACCATTGCCAAATACCCATGACTTGGACTTTCCATGCCAAGTACACATGACTTGGACTTTTCATATGCCAAGACCATTCTTGGAATTTCTATGACAATCACATTGTTATACCTTTTGTCGAACATCAAAATACTGCTCGAGTCAAACTCAAGTCTGGTCAATCGTGATCTGGGCTGATTGCACTAACAATCTCTCCCATTTTTATGTTTGACAAAAACCACAAAAACCTTTGAGTTAGGCCACCTAACTCAATCCAATCTACAATTCTCCCAATTGGGAGTTCTTTCAATTCTCTCTCTTTTTGACATACATCAAAAAGACTCTCCCCAAGGGTATCAATGTCTCATATCCCAATGAGATCTTACAATCTCCCCCTTGGTCCAAAAACATCTAGGATGTCTTCACTCTTCCTAGTGATAAATTACATATCATTAAATGAGAGGCAATCCTAGTTTCCCAATTCTCCTCCTATGAGGAAAAACTCATCCATCATCCCTTGATGGATAACCTCCCCCTAAAGGCTTGCTCCTCCTGACCATTGCACCAACAATGTCCTTGGAGAGTCTCTAAGCCTATAGGAACTTAAACAATCGAAATTAAATGAAAAGATTCAATATTAAACTTTCACCTCCTTTAAAAATTTGATTTTCACCCTATACAATTCTCCTAATCCATTTTCATTGGATTTTCACCCTTCCAATGCTTTCCAAAGTATATCCTAGGATTAGGAGCAGTTAGGAAACCTAGGAAAAGCTGAAAATGGGCTAAACAAACCTTGTTTATCCGAAATCAACCTTAGCAGTCGACTCAGTCAACAACCAATCGCTACCCTTAAGGCCAATTGACTGCCCTCCATGGCAATCGATAGATTTCTACAGATGCAAAAATCCAGAAATCAGAAATTGAAATTTGAAAAATCATAAGTAATTATACATAATACAAAAAATCACGAAACTTCATATGTATAATACTTATGTCAAACATTATGAGTGAAAAATATTTTATAATAAAATACCCATTAAAATGAGAGATTAACACAAAGTTCAAAACCATTGAAAATTTCAATGTTTTGACCCTACTTTGTATCAACTCCATCAATGGTGATTGCTATCAAAAGATAGAATTCACTAAGGTTTTTCAAAATATTTTTGAAATGATTTTAAAACCTTATATTGGATCATAATCTATGAGCTCAATGCACATAACTTGCACATTAGCTTTCCCAATGATCCATCATAATGTTTAATGAGTTCTAAGTTCATTATGATGTACCAAATAAGCACATGAACTTAACTCATTTCCTAGCATCTCACATGTATCTAGGTATATCAATATACATCAAAGTCAAATATTCTTGTGAGATGTGGATTTTGGTTATTAAGGTTTCATGCATTTTCTAGGCAACTCTATTTGATTCCCTTATATATGGGACTTCAAATCTTATCATTGTCCTTAAATTAATTTTAATTAACCTTAAATGCATGAATGATGATTATGGCACATAATTATAGCATAGATAAAAGCATGTGCTAATAATCATGATATCATAATATATAAATAAACCTAAGTACAATCATGACATTAAAATTAACCCTAAGCATTATCATGATATTTTATATGATTAAAATGAAATATGATGTCATGACATGACAATGACAAACAAAATATGGTAAGTAAAATGTAAAGGCATATAAATACCTAATTTTTTATATTAATTGTCATTTGTTAGAGTTAAACCCATTTTGTCATAATACTAATTTTCCCTCAAGTATGCCAAAAATTCAAAATGACACACTATGACCTCTAAACTTAATTGTGCCAATTTGATCAATTTTTCAAACTTCTCAAATTTAATTGGCATATCCTAAAATCCTTTAGGATATGAAATTAAACCCTATTTCCAAGGTATCACATAACCTTGAAAATATCCTAATGTGTCAACTCTATCATAGTTAGGTTAACTACCCATCCACTTAGGGTTGATACACCCTAACCCATCTAGCGTTAAGGGATCATGCTCTTAGGAATTCAATACCTATTTGAGCTCCTTGGGTTTACTAAGTACTCACTAGGTATATCTTCCCTCAGTAGCTTCCTAATGACCCTTCTAAGCTTTGAAGCCTTGGTCATTTGGATATTACCTAGGTTAACTCTAGGGGTAACTCCCCTTGTAACCTTCTTAGTGGCTTCACTAGGTTTCCTTGAAACCTTAGCCACTAGGCCCACACTATGATTAGCCTTAGGGATGACTTCCCTAGTAACCTTGGCTTTCCTAGACCTAGAGATGGTTTTATAATCGAATGGAATACTATGATAGGTCTCCTTGGGCTTAGGTTTGTGGCTCAAACCTAGCTTGCCCCTAGGCGGCTCTTGCCTCATAGACCCTAATTTTTTATCATTAGACCTTATAATCTTGTTTTCTATTTTCCTAAGGGTCTTCTCTATTTTCTCAAGTTTTGACTTCAAAGCTTTTTTTCTACCACTAATGCCTCCAATTTTGAATTTCCATTTGTTCTTAGGGCATTGTTCTTTTTTTTAGGTATATGCCTACTCTTCTTAGGGTTAATGCCTAAATGCTCCTCTACCTTCCTAATAGTTTTTCTAGGTAGAATTGTTTTAGGGTTATTTATTCTAAATTTATCCTTAACCCTAATATCGTAAGATTTTGCACCTAGACAATAAAATCTATTATTTCTAGCATGCTTTTTTTCATGAGCAATAGCAATAACATTAAAATTGTTCCTAGCATGCTTTTGACTATTAATTAAGGAAGAGGCATAATTAAAAGATATCTTAGGGTATGCCTTAGCTCCCCATACATTTAACACTCCTCCTTTGCCCTTGGCTTACTTCCTCCCCCTAGGGCATTGGCTTCTATAGTGGCCCCTTTGATGACATTTGAAGCATATTACATGCTCCTTGCTCTTGATTGTTGGGGTTTCGGCATCCTTAGGCTTTTCTTGAACTTTTAGCGCCGGTTGAGTCTTCTTGACTCGCTTTGGACATTTGCTCTTATAGTGGCCAACTTCCCTACACTCAAAACATATTATGTGACTTATATTTTTAATTACAATTTTTTAGTTATCTTCCATGGTAGGGGAATTTTGAATTTTCTCTTCTTCTTGACCAGAGGTTGATGGTTCATCTTCTTGCTCCGGCATTGAGGATGACCTAATCTCCTTCCCCTCAATCCTATAAGTGGAAGCTTCTTCAACCTTTTCTTCCTTCTCGGATGTTGAACACCTCTCGACCTCTGAATTCTCACATTCTTGAGCCGTTGAGAATACTTCGGCTTCTTGGGATTTTTCTTCGCTTGAGGCCGATAAGAGATTTTTTATGGAAGTCGACCAGCTTATTCCATAATTCCTTAGCATCCTTACAATCTCCTATCTTAACCAAAATATCATTAGGTATTACACTAACTAAGATACTTGTTACCTTATTGTTTATATTGAAGTATCGAAGTTGTTCCTTGCTCCACTTCTTCTTGAGTATTTTCCCTTCTTCATCCTTTGGAGTGTCGAACCCTACTATCACAATAATCCAATTGTCATAATCACACATAAGAAAATATTTCATTCTTACCTCCCATTGCTCAAATTCTTTGGCTCCATAGAGTTCATATGGAAGAGGCACATTGATGTCATGTCCTAAGCCAAAATTCAGTTCCATCTTGCCCTCTAACATTGCTCCTTGGAGATTAGTCCAAATGAAAATCTCCAAGCTTTGATACCACTTGTTGGTATCGGAGCGTCTTCTTCTTCTTAGAGCCGACCTGGTTATGATACCAATTGTAGAAGATCAGACATTGGGCTAGAGGGGGGTTGAATAGCATTTTGCGATTTTGTTGATGGAATTCGATCGTACTTGTCTACAATTGTTAGTATGAAACAGAAATAGAAATACTAATACAAATACAAACAAGAATATACAAGCATAAATACACAAGGTGTAACGTGATTCGGAACCCTAGTTACTACTCCATGGAGCAAGCTCAATAGTGAGCTCAAGTGATGCACACACCACTAATCAAACCACTCCTCAGAATAATCCAGAGGTAGAGAAACCTCGTACAAATGATTACAACAGTAATGAAAGAGATACAAGCAAATGCAAAGTAAATACAACAACAATGTAAAGAAAAACTCTACGAATGTGAGTTTTGAATACTTGATCTTTGGTTGCCTTTGGAATGCCTTGAAGGTCTGGAATGCAGTAGCAATTCCCCTTCAAATCGCCCCAAACACTATGGCCAAAATTCTCCTTTTCATGCTCCTTTTAAAGGTTCAACTCGGGTTGATTTTTACCTAGCAATTAACTGCTCATACCTAGCAGTCAACTGCTCCTGTAGTCATTGTCTCACAACTGCTTAATCCACACTGGAAAAATTCCAACGGATAGCCTATTAGTCGGTTGCCAAACCTCAATAGTCTACTGATGCTCCATCAGTCGACTGCCAAGTCGACTACAAAACTTTCTATGGCCGTGTCCGCAAACAACAGTCGGCTGCCCTCCATTGCAATCGATTGCTCAAGGTCAGTCGACTACCCAAAGTCGATAGTCGACTATCAAGGCCACGCGGCCATAGTCAAGCTCTAGTCGACTACTGACCTGTTGACTAGTCATAATCTCAGTCAACTGCTCAGAGTCAACTAGGCTACCAAGTGTCAAACACTCATCCAATCGACTAGTCCATAACCCCAGTCAACTAATAAACTTCAAACATGAAGTTTAACCCCAAGTATGATCCCCTCATACTTGCTAGACCACCCTTAGCCTAGTCTTAAGCTTTCTAGCAACTTCCATCAACCTCACGCCTATTGGATCCCTCTAAGTCCTCCAAAACTTGTTCATCTATATGCTAGCCTTCAGGTGCTTCCATCGGCTATTATCATGCTAACGGTGTCTACAATGCCAAGGTAAATTTGGACTTACACTACCAAGATGCACACTTGGACTTTATGCCACCAAACATTGGACTTATACTGCCAAGACACAAGCTTGGACTTTACGCCGCCAATATCACACCCTTGGACTTCCCAAATGCCAAGATCCATTTGGACTTACACTGCCAAGACTCCATACTTGAACTTTACGCTGCCAAATATTGGACTTATGCTGCCAAAGACCCATGCTTGGACTTTACACTCCTAATATCACATTCTTGGCCTTTCCAATTGCCAAGACCCATACTTGGACTTTCCAAATGTCAAATACCCATGACTTGGACTTCACCATTGCCAAGACCCATGACTTAGACATTCCATGCCAAGTACATATGACTTATACGTTTTATATGCCAAGACCATTCTTGGACTTTCCATGACAATCACATTGTCATACATTTTGTCGAACATCAAAAAACTGCTCGAGTCAAACTTGAGTCTAGTCAATCGTGACCTGGGCCGATTTCACCAACCCTTAGATCACTGATGAGACCATGATTCCTTGGCTTATGCAATGACACTATTATTGTCGTAGTACACTGATAATGCTTCAATAATGCTCGGAACAATTTCAAGTTCAAAAGTAAACTTCTTAATCCAAACTATTTTTTTTGCTGCTTTCGAAGCTGTAATGTACTCTATCTTTGTGGTAGAATCAACAATGGTGTCTTCTTTGGAACTTTTTCAACTCATCGCATCTCCATTCAAGGTGAATATGTATCCATACTGGAATTTGGAGTCATCCTTATCCGTTTGAAAGTTGGCATCAGTATACCTATGAAAAATCATATCACCTCCTCTATATACTAAGAACAAATCCTTAGTACTTCATAAGTACTTAAGGATTGCATTGACAACCATCCAATGGTCTATACCAGGATCCGACTAGTATCTACTTGTAACACTCAAAGCGTATGATACATCGGACTTCATACATAAGATAACATACATGATCGGTCCTACAACCAACACATACGGGATCTATCTCATACGAACCCTCTCGTCTTCAGTGCGCAAATACAGACTTCGAAAGGTGGATCTCATGTCTCATGGGAATGAAACCTTTCTTGGTTTCATCCATGCTAAATCTTTTTAGCACTCTATCTTTATATGTATACTACGAAAGACCAAGCAATCGATTTAATATATCTCTATAGATCTTTATCCCCAAGATATTTTGGATAACCAAAATTTGACTGACTGTAAAACATGGACATCATTTCCTATGAGAAATATGTCATCGATATACAACACTAGGAATACGACCACACTCCTACTAATCTTCTTGTACACATAGAATTAATGAGGATTTTATGAGAAATCAAAATGTTTGATTGCCTCATCAAAATAGATGTTCCAACTCCTTGATACTTGCTTTAAGCCATAAATGGATCGTTGAAGCTTACATACTTTATTTTTATCAACAGAAGTAAAACCCTCAGGATGTATCATATACATCCATAGATATATTTCTATTTAAGAAGGTTATTTCACATCCATCTGTTATATCTCATAATCATAATGAGCTGCTATGACCAAGAGTATTTGAATGGATTTAAGTATAGTTACCTATGAAAGGTTTTGTCATAGTCAACACCTTATCTTTGACGATATCCTTTGGCCACTAACCTTGCTTTATAGGTAATTACATTATCATCCATATCGATTTTCTTTTTGAAAACCCCCATCGGGTGGGTGCTGCAAGTTCCAAATTTGATTTTGGCACATAGAATCCATTTCCAACTTCATAGTTATAAGACACTTTTTTCTGTTTAAACTTTTCAAAACTTCTTCATAACAAGTAGGCTCCTCATCTTGTATGAGTAACACATCATTCGATTCACTTATGAGAAATTCATATCTCTCAGGAATTCGACATGTCCTACTAAATCTATAAAGAGGTGTTTATCAACAAGTTCAACCACTATCTCATCCCTATAAGTATTTGGTTGTGATTCTTGGCTAAATATCTCTTCAGTGTTTGTTGTAGTCTCTTGAACTACACTTAGTTCAATCTCATTCTCACTGTTTTCCTATAAGAGAAACTCCTTCTCTAAGAATGCAACATGCCTTGAAACAAATACTTTTGTTCCAAGGGATGGTATAATTGGTAACTCCTTATTTCCTTAGAATAACGAATAAATAGATACTTATCAAACTTAGACTCCAGCTTGTCTGATATTGTCCTCTTCACAAAAGCAGGACACCCCCATGTCTTCAAATAAGACAAATGTGATTTCTTACTATTCCATATTTCATATGGAGTAGTATAGATGACTTTGGTCGGAACTCTATTTGGCAAGTAAACAATGGTCTTGATTGCATAACTCCAAAAAAAATTAGGAAAATTTGCAAGTTGCATCATTGACCTAACCATATCCAACAAGGTTCGATTTCACCTTTCTACCACACCATTATGATGTGGTGTATAAGGCAGAGTCCTTTGGAACAAGATGTTATTATCCCTTAGATAATCTTGAAACTCTTTGCTTAAGTATTCTCTACCTCGATCTGATCAAAGCACCTTGATACTTTTTCCAAGTTGTTTCTCTACTTCATGTCTAAATTCTTTGAACTTTTCAAAGGCTTCAGACTTGTATCTCAATAGATACACAATTCCAAATCGTGAACAATCATTGATAAAGGTAATGAAGTATCTATAACATCCTCGTGATGAGTTGACATTGATCCACATACGTGGGTATGTTTAAGGCCCAAAACATCAACTTCTCGCTCACCTTTTCCTTTAAAAAGTAACTTTTTCATCTTGCCTTTTAAATTTGATGCACATGTATCTAATAAATCTAATTCAAAATATTTCAAAAAGTCTAACTTGTGCATTTTAGACATGTGGTCCATATTTATATGGTCAAGGTGATAATGACACATATAGGAGATTACTTGGTTATCTAATTTAGCACATTTGCTACTTGTTTCGATATTGAATATGTCATTGGATGTATCTAATGGGTAGATCCCATTGTTTAATGTTCCAACCATATAAAGAATGTCATTCAACATTATATAACAACAATTATTACTAAAAGTCAAATGGAAACCTTTTCTATTTAAACAAGAAATAGAAACAATGTTTTTTATTAATGCAAAAACATAAAAACAATCATTCAATTCCAAAATTGGTTCAGTAGGTAATTGCAAAAAATAAGTCCAAATGGCTACAACATCAACCTTTGCTCCATTGTCAACCCTTAGATCTACTTCTCTTTTAACTAGCCATATATTGTTCTTTAGCCCCTGTATGTCATTACATATATGGGAGGCACACTCGGTATCCAATACCCAAGTGTTAGAAGATATAATATGACATTCAATAACAAATATATTTGAAGTAGATTGAGCATCAAATACCTTTTTCTCTTTCAAGGACTCTAAATGACGCTTGCAGTTTCCTTTTCTATGTCCCATCTTTAGTGCATACTGCACTGTAGATGAATCCTTCTACATCTTTGAGCGAATGAGGAACTTCGTGATCTCAAACTTTTCGAATCTAGCTTGCTCGTCAAACCACTCCCGAAGATGGAAGACAATGCAGCTTGCCATCAAAGCTAGCATAATGTAGCTTGCCATCTTAGAGTCACAATATGTTTCTGATAGGCCAACTTTTGGTCACCAGAAGTATTGTCAGCAGGACGTTCGGGAAGAAGCTCTTCAAGCACATAGATGATCTTTTCAGCCTTGAAATAATTCTCAGATTTTGAAGTTAGTCCAAGAAGTTTGACCTAGTTAGTTTATTCGTATCCAAACTTGAACGCAAGGTAATGGAGGTCGTCATGCTATTTTAAACCAAATAACCTAGACATACAATAAAAGTGTATAAGAGAGATGAATTTGTAATGAAAACAATTCACATAAAGAAAGAAACTCTCACTATTTTATTCAAATTTAAGAGCTCTTACTTTGAATTCGAGATATGGTAGATTTTCTCCTAGTTGGTCGATATCTATTATAGTTAAGGACAACTTTGGAGAAAGTCCAATAAGTCATTCTTAGTTCTAATAGTATGTATCAACAGTACCAATTGTATATCATATATATAACTATCACATTATACTATCAACTAATTGAATGTTTGCATAAACATTAGGTTGTTAACTCATTAAAAAAATGTGGAACCACCACATTAGCAGCCCCCTCTAGCTGCCCCTACTGGTGGAGGAGTTAAATCAGGATCCCAAGTGGCAAGTGCAAAGGAGGGGGTCCGTCGATAGTGTAAGATACCGAAATAAAAATAAAAATGAAAATACCCTTGCTAATTAGGAAACATACCCTATGGAATTTTTCAGGAATATTTTTAGAAATTTTTCTAAAACTTTAAAAGGGGTTTTATGATGTTGTATGGACAAAGATTTAATAGGCTTTGATAAAGCCTATTTGAACTATTAATTAAGGGAGTTAATGGATTTAATTAGGTAAAGTTGGGTTATTAAAACCTAGGTTTTATCTCTTTGCTACCAATTTCTCCTGATCCCCATTTTTTTCGTCAATTGCACCTCTTCTTTCCCGATTTCACCCATCGACATTTCTTTTCTTCTCTGCCGCAAACGCCTTCTCTCCGAGCTTCCTCCCGTCGGTTCTTCTTCCTAATCCCCATTGCTCGAGCTCGGACTTCCGGTGCCTTGTCTCTTCTTCCGCATTATCGCCGCTGCCGGAGCTGCTCACCGTCACTAGCTTCGTCAAATGTCTGCAGCTGCCACACCCAATCACCGCCTACATTCATCATGGATTGGCCCCGCCGGAGGTGTTCTCCTCTTCCTTATCCAGATCCCTGCCGACAGCTGATCTTGCCGCCCCTTCTTCTCCAGGTCCAACGACAGCACACACCACATCCATGGCAGAGATCTGCACGATCGCTGCAGTGTTGGTTCTTATTGCAGATGATCTACCAGCTCCTATTCGTCGTCACCACCAGATCTCTTTCTTCTCTATTTTATGCGTTGCGGTGAGTCCTTACCCACTCGCGAGCCGATCTTTGCTATTCTCTGTCGTCTGCTCAGATCGTCACCGGGCTTCCATCCTTTGTCATCTTCATCACTAAAGAGGTTAGCCACGATTAGATCTATAAATCTGTAGTCTCTGTGTATGTGCTTGGTTGTTCTATGTTGCAGTTGGGGAAAACATTATCATAGTTGTGTGGGTTGGTTTGAGGCCTCGAATTGGCGAATCAACCATCTAGCCCTATTATGTTCACTCATGTTCTGGTAAATTCTGGTGGTTCCTACTGTGGCATTGGATAATTGATGTGAGGATCGAGCAATGGGAAGCTTATGATTTCTGTGTTTACAGGTTGTGAGGTGGAAGTGAAGTGAGGTGAGTTCAAATTTAGTGTTCTTGTGGTGGGATGATATTCATGTAGTTACTTTGGATGATGGTTACAGGGTGTATCTACATGATAGTGAGCTGCGCAGGGATTGTTCCAATACGACTGAAGACTTTATTCCAGATCTATTGGGGACAAATGAATCGAGCTAGTTAAGTTCGATTTGGTATTTGATACCATCATTGAACTTATGATAGTACTTGTCAATGTTGCATGTTGATCGCAGGACTTTGATTAGTGATAGATGCTTATATGTGTGGACAACTAGCATGAGCTACTTATCAGGTGGGGAATATCTACCCTGGTCAGGTAGTTTCGACTAATTCAGATGCATGAATTTGGATTTATGATGAATTCTTTTACCTTGACTCCACTCTTATTTTATCATGTGTTTGTACTTAGCCTTGACCTTTGAGATATTATTGTTTATTCATCGTTCATTTATCACGGATATGAATTACAGACCCTATTGTGCGTTAGTTGATAGATGTTCAGTTAAGTACATGTGATTAGGGTTACCATTGTGAACTCAAATTGGGTTACCGGGTCACATCACTAGGGTTATGTGATGGATCAGATTAGGGAGTCGATTGTTGTATTGTACATATATTAGTTGTGCATCTATGGTGGATCTAGTCGTCTATGCATAGATAAAATATGGCTAGGTACTGGAGGTCCTAGCGTGATTGTATATCCATTATGGATCGTGTGCCTCTGTATGGTTATATTGATTGTTGATAGTATCTCGCTACGGACTGGAGATCCTAGCGTGATTGACTATCGGTTGTGTATGACTCTCTTTGTGGTAGAGAGAGAGTCTTGTGGATTAGTAGTCCTTGCATAGTTGGCCTTTGGTTGACCAAGACTCCCCGTGGGATAGGGAGTGTTGCGAGGATACATATGTGGAGCTATACATCATGACATTACATGCATACTATCGACTGAGTCTCCCTTGTAGTTGAGACGGGTCGTCAGTCATCCTGCCTCTCCGGCCACTTAGAGTAGTGGTAGCAGGGTTGAGTGCAGAGCATTGGATGTGTCGTGCTCGGCCACTATAGACGATGGTAGCTGGAGATGCGCACCTAGCCACTGTGCAGAGTGGTGTTAGCACTCGCCCACTATAGACGGTGGTTGTGTGATGTGCAGTTGTCCTGTGTGCGGTGCTCATCCACTCATGGGTAGTGTGATGACACAGCTAGTAGCAGGGACCCCCATGGAGTAGTTAGCTCTTTATGCTTATATGATACTCATTAATACTACCTAACTCGGCCACTCGAGAGTAGTGGTAGCCGGAGTCGAGATAGTTGTCATGTTGTGCCACCCAGGCTATACTGGGGTCGTGGTTGGATGGGTCTGCAGACATGGACATGCGTATGCACTGTTGAGATATATGTATGCATGTATTTCATATATGTTTTACATTTGCCTGTGCGATGCTGCATTTGATTGATCTATGATTACTGCATATATTTATTCATCATGTTACTTGTCATTTGCATCTTTTATACTGTTGTATGTGTTGAGCATGATTTATGTGTTGGTCCAGACTGTTGTATGCATTTGATTAGCATCATGTCATAGTGTAGTATGGACCGAGTTGTTATCACATGTGATTATATACTGTTCATATGTCTGAGTGTTGGTCAGAGGTGGGATTGACCTTGTATGTTATATGGGTTATGATATTGTACACCTGTTCAGGATGATATAGCTTATGGTGCTGCAGACCGTCAAGTATGTTGGTACTTTACAGTACTTCATGTTCAGTTGATCAGTTTAGTATATGCATTGAGTATAACTATACTGTGGTTACTTGTTATTGCATTTAGGACTGTATGTCTATTGGACTCATTCTGTATACTTGTAGATCTCCATATTCCTTATATGTTGTTCATGCACTTTCTACATATTACCCCTGAGTTTATACTCACCACCTGGACCTTGGGTTTCTTGCCGCCCAGGTCACAGGTAGAAGATTCCTTGGATGTTCGGAGCTCCGTCAGCTGATCTCATCTCACACTGAATGGTTGGATTTTATTTCTGTATTGTTGTATTCTTGTGAATTTTTGTTTTGGGATTTCATCCTATATTGTTTCCGTATTTGTAGTTACGGATGTGTTGTATGTATTTGACTTTTGATGTGGTACCTATTATGGTTTTTGCTATGTCAAAGTCACTCCGGAGTGCATAGTTGAGTCATTTGTATCTTTATTATTTGTCAGTATCATCCGCTGTGTTTTATGAATTATGTCCATATATTTGTTATGTGATTGTGGCTGAAAGGCTTTATGTATATCAGGGAATTTTATCACGTACAGGGGAGATGTTGTCCGATTATTTTCGGCTCGACATACTCTCGAGGCATGACAATTTTCTTGGTATCAGAGGCCAAGGTTGCGAAGTCCACTTTCGAATTTTATTTCGTTCGGACATCGAGTTTTGCTTTACTCTGTTTTGGTTTTGTGAGTTTTGGGATCTGGCAGTTGCGGACATCTCCGAGCTACAAGATTTAAGGTATGTTAACTGTTATCACATATCCTTCTGTTGGTCATGCATTTAGTTGCTTATAAACAGGGAATGACATGTAGTGTCTTAGTCACTATTTGTAACCGTGGTTTGAGTTGACCACGGGAACGACATGTAGAGTCTGTGTGTCTTGGACCTGCTGTCAAAAGGGTAAATTACCTTTGAGAGCCGACTGATACCGAATCGGAAAGCAGGGGTTAGGTAGTCACATTTCTTGTGGAGATCAAATATTACAGTCCTAAGGATTTTCACTAATTATTCTTGTCAGATCATTACCTATGGGGTAATGGACTAAGCGAGTATACTATTGCTGATGTAGATAGTAGAAAATTAATGGATGATGTTGCATAGGGATTCAGATCCCTGAGTTGTTCGTACTGGGTTGTATAACTTTGAAGGTACTTTTGAGTACTTAACTCGGGTTATACAAAGAAAGTAGAGTTGGTTGCATACCATTATCGGGATCAAGCCGGTATTTGGTGGAAGATGTAGGAAATAACCTTCGGCAAATAACACATCACTTAGTCACGGTGTAGTGATGTTGTGAGAGAGTATTTTCCCACGTCATCTTCTTTGACTCATCGTCAGGGAATTCTTGAGCTTCAGGTTGGGTGATCGTTTGGTAACGAAGGTACCGTGTAAAGTTGTTAGACTTGTGAAGGTTACAACCATTTAATAGCTCAAGAATGTGATTGGGTTGGTTTTGGCCACCCACGGTTTATTGGCTGACATCTTGATCAGGATGTTTGGATCTCTTACCAGATCCTACTGGAAGGCATTAGACCGAGTTATGTGTATGAAATGACTCCGTAGCAAGTGTTTAAGAGTTGGAAATTTGATAAGCAGACATTGCAAGTTAAATTATTGGAATCAGAAGTCTCCGAATGTTTAACAAAAGGAGCAAGATTGGAGTCATGGGTCACGAGCGACTATTGGAGAGTTTTCCGATCATAGAAGACCGACTGCAGATCATCAGAACCTTCTCATGTTTATCAATGAAATCAGAGGAAAGACTCCGAAGGGAGTATGTGCGTGCAGTGCAGGTCACGACGAGACGCAAAGTCAGATTATCAGATTGAGCATTTTATCTGCTTCTATAGTAGACAATCAGTATATATGATGAGAAGAATGTACTTTGAAGACTAAGTTGAAGATCATTAATGTTGCTTTCGAGAGGACGATCCACAACCTCAAAAGTAGAGATCATCACCAAAGATTGAGTTATCACATTAACAATGATTTACTACCTCAGGCACAGTTGGAGATCTTTGATACTTCCATCCGAGAGAAGCGAGTTACTCAGCAGTATTAGTAGAAGACATCTTAGAAGACTCAAATGTCTAGACAACAACTGTTACCTCTCCAGACGCAGCTATACCTTTCGTAGAGTTGGAGTGTGCTATAATTTTGACAGTTATTCAGCATTTCACAATCGGTGGTGTACTCGTTACCAGTACAAT